>VRYO01002297.1:43829592-43908768 GCA_009812075.1 Sialia sialis
TCACTGTCATCCTGTTGAAAATCGCCCGAGAGAAAGAATTTCTGTTCTAAAGAGAAAGGATCTCTAGTGTTTTGTTTAAAAAAGCCCTGCTTGACAATAAAAGATAAAATGTATGTGGCAAGTAAAAAATATTATAAAAAAGAAAGGGGTCTGTCAGAGAGGCAGAGTCAATTGCCATGCTGATGATCAGAGTGTAAAGGGAGAATGGACATCGCATGGCATGGCAGAGATGCCACACAAATCCTTTACACCAGTATTTGCAAAGGAAGAAACCAGGTTTTCCTATGACATAAACCTATCTTTCTGAAACTGAAGCTGGGTTTGAAGAGGCCAGAAATTCAAGAGCCTCTCTTCAAAGGTCAGGTATGGGAAGGATTTACTAAACTGTTGGGAGAAGACCTCTGGGGCTGAGTCCAGGCTCACGTTGGTGTCCTTACTGCCATTAGCCAAAGTAAAACAGTGTGAACAAGCCAACAGTTCCCTTACAGACACAAACCTGAGTGTCTAAGCACAACTGGCTTTAGTATTGTAAGGGATCCCAGCATGATGGTCCTTCCAAGGTGATTTTAAAGACTTGAGATTTTTGGGAACCTCCCTGCTTGAATCTCTCTACATAAATATATTATTTGGTCACAGAAAAGTAACACCACTTTCCAAATTCAAATTTTATAGCCTAATAAATACTTCTTTTGAATATGATTCAGACAATCAGCTGCTTATTTCATTCCCTTTTTTCTTTCAGAAAATGAAACAGCGATGTAAATTGTGCTGAAAACCCAGGTGGGTTGACAATTAGTTTAAATGAGAAACATTGCCTGAAATCTTCTAAAAAGATTAATCAGAATTTATTGTCTAATCTCAAACAGACCTGCCCCAAGTGACAGTGCTTAACAGCTTGGTTTCTGACAATGACACCTAGACAGTCAGTACTATAAATAAGCAACAGATTTGTGCTCAGTCTGTGCACCTGGATGTTATAGTCTTTATGACTCCTGAGTGCTGTATGTCTATTTATGTGAGGGTTTTTTTAAAAATAAATCTCTTATCCTTTGCCAAACTGGGGTTTATTTCTCCTCTGTAATCAGGATCTTCTTCTATTGGAAATGGAAAGACAAGTCAAAGTGGGAGTTTAGATTTAGATATTCTGGTTAAACTCCTGGCTCTGCTACTAGTTTACTCATTGAGCAAGTGACGCTGTATATCTCAGTGCCCCAGAACCCCTACTAACTAAAATGCAGATCATAAAACAGGTCTTCCATGTAAAGTCTTAAAGACCTGGTAAAAAAAATAGCTGTTAACAAGCAGGCAAATGTCATTTGGGGTCTCTAATGACTATTCATAATGCAGTTTGAGAACCAATGATCTATTAAATTAAAGATGAAGGTGCAAGGCATGACTCATCCTAATCTGTATTTTTGTATTCAATCTTTGGCAGTCATAACACATGTTTTAAAGAGCATCTTAGGACATGTAGAAGTGAAACAAGAGAAGTTCAATTAGTCCATCATTCAAATTAATCCCTTTCAGTGCCGACACTCCTGATAAATTCATTTCAAGTTTTGGTTACAATAAGTATGGCAACTGCCCCATTTTTAGACAATATTTAAAATGAGCCTTTAGATATTTCAGGGATCGCAATAAAGCATTTAGAGGAACATTCTCTACCTTTACATCAACCATGATTTGGGAAAGCAGTAATTTTAGGACAATGAGTCTGTTGCTATAAATCTCAAAGACAAGAAATTTATAACAAGAAATTGCTACATTTTGGAAATTAATTAAGTTAATTGAGTATTGGAGATGTATGGCCTGATATCAGGACTGAGTGCTAGAGCTGAACTGTAAATGTCTAACCAAGAGAAGAACCAGAATCATACAACCACATAATCATGGACTGAATTGAGTTGGAGAGGATCTTAAAGACCATCTAATTCCAACCTCCTTTCCATGCACAAAAACACCTTTCATTAGAACAGCTTGCTCAGAGCCCCATCCAAGCTGGCCTTGAACACTTCCAGGGATAGGACAATGTCTCTGAGCAAGGTGTTCCAGTGTCTCTCCACCACCTTCGGAGAAAAGAATTTCTTCTTAATATCTCATCCAAATCTACCCTCTTTCAGTTTGAAGCTATTAACCCTTGTCTTGCCCCCAAATCATCTTGTAAAAAGTCCCTCTTGAGCTCTCTTAAAGCTCTAGACTCTAGGAATTATTCAAGTAATGAAAAATTATGAAAATGTAAACAAATATACAACTATAATCAGCTTTACAATCTCAAACAAGTGTTTAAGAGTTAAACATTAAAAATTCGGCAGTATCTTTTTACATATCCAGTTACAGCATATAACTAAGCATTAGACAATTTGTCCCATTTTAGCCCATTTATCTCTGATTGCAAAAGGCCTTAACCATGTATAAATTCATTGTTGAATCTGCTTTGAGCAGGTGGCTCAACAAAAGACCTCCTAGATTTCCTTCAAACACAGATCATTTTATGAAGTGGAATAGGAAGACAAACTTTCGGCAATGGTGTTCACAACATCGGTCTCTCTAATTTTGGGGGCAGAACACAGGAATATTGTATTTTGTGACAATTTAATGGCAGTGATCCCCTTTGCATGCGTGCAAAGAAGAGAAAAAATATTTCACTAAAAATCTGATTACATTTCCACCTTATTCTCCCAGAAAATTGTAAACTCACAAAACTTTGCTTCAAATGTGCATGAGTACATGATTTCAGCCCAACAATTATAATTGTAAGGACTACATTTCCTTGTACATTTATCAGGCCCCCACCTACTACACTGTTATTTGGCTGAGTACAGAACAGTATGTCTAATAAGTATCATTGAGGTTCTCCTCAAACAAGCCAGAATCATTTCACATCCACTATCCATTTTCCTTCATTCACTAATTTCTCTTTTTAATATAATAGTTCATTAAAAGATAATTACATGAAAATGTAGAAGACCTTGAGCCCGTCCAGTGGTTGCATCAGACATCAAATTACTTCTACTTTTGAGAATGATTTGAATAACTCTCTAGTCTTTTTTCATTAATAAATATAGAATTCAGCAAGGAAGCATTGCTCTCTCCATTTAAAGATGAAAATCATCAAGGTCCTTCTCTGAGAGAATGGAAATTTTGGTTTTTTCATTTTCCCTGTAAAAATTTATCCTAAACTTTAGCAACACTGATGCGCTGAACTAGACTGGCTTAGAGGTAGGAAACTATTTCAAAATAATGTAACAGAAAAACTGAAGCCTGGAGACTCCAATCTCTAGGAGTTAATGGAAGTTTCTACAGTCACATGGCATGTGGTTTTAGCACTCTGTTATGGCCAGCAGAGTGTTTCACTGCCTGGGCTGTGTCGCAGTAATTCCTGAAGCGTTTTCAGACAATTTGTGAGGGTAACACCGAAGGATGTAGGCTTCAGATGTGCTGTAACTCTGTAGCTTCATTATCACAACAAACAGTACACAGAATCTCTCTCTACAACCTGAGATTTCAGGCTGTTCCAAGACAGTAAGTACCCCATGTCATATATATATACATAATTACCACTGAATGTAGCACATAAGCACTCAAATCCTTCATGACTACATTTCCTGTGACTTGATGTTAGGAAGCCATCAGCTTTCGACAATTGGAAGAATTATGTACATATCAGGGTGGTTAAACATGGGCTATCAGGTACATAATGGATTTTCCTTCAGGTATCTGGTATTCAGCATTATGGCAATTATTTTGCCATAGCCACAAATTCCACTACCACCCTGTTGCTCTGATTCCACACAGCACTTAATGAAAAAACTGTTTTGTCACACACTCAAAGGAGTAGAAAAATGCAGCATGCTAATTACTAGAAACCCTCATTCTTTTTCCGCATTATAAAAATAATTAATTTAAAAAGCAATAAAATAAAGTGCTTTTGGTTTCATAAAATAACAGTCTTTGGGACCAAGGCATCAGAGAGTTTTTAAAACAATGGAAAAACAAAAACTAGGTCTGTATTGGAGCAGAGGTCACCTGCACCTCACATGTGGTTGGAGTGTCAGGGTTGCTGCTGCTGCTGCTGTAACAACTCCATTTGAAAGCAGGGACTCTGCATCATGTGTAAGTTGGAGCACACCTCTCCAAAAAAGAAGAGAAACAAACTTCAAGAAGGCATCAGTAGATTGTAAACAAAAACAAGGCTTCTCTCCCCTGCTGCAGAAAAAAAGTAAAAAGGACTCAGCAAGGATCTTATCTGATGTATCCACTTTATTCTCACATAAAAGCAGGGGAGCACAGACCAAATAATAACACATAATTTTAAGGTCCTTTGGATTTACTCAGAAAGAGAGAATGAAGCATTTGGATAAAATATCACAGCTGTAAATTATGACTCAGATACTGACTGCATCAGCAGAGATTCTTGCAGTCTAATTGTCTCTTGAAGCAGCAGAGTAACAGATGCAGAAGGCAACACTTGCAAACACAAGAGGAGAGAAAAAAATAACTCTTCAGTACTGAAAGAAGTTTTTAAAAGACCCAAGAAAAAGGAAGAAAAAAAAAATCAATAAAATTTCCACAGGAACTCATAAGAGGAACTCAAGTAAATGTTCCTACCACACAGTTCAAGGGCCACTTGAAGCCTGCATTTTTTTCTACATGAAGCCTCAAAAACATTTCAGTTCTGTCCACTCTACTAAAAATAATATATATGAACTTTTTCATTCTGCATTAAGTGACCTTCTGTGAGGAAAACCTCAGCAACCATATTCTATATCTTATGTTTAGAATTAAGCAGAGACATTTAATCAAGATTTTGTCCACTTTCCCCAATATTTACTGAAAGTCCATTTTCATATAAATTATTACTTATATCATTTAAGTGGCAGATAAAAGTCATAAGTTGGCAATTTTTACAATTTATTGAGAAACCTCAGCTAATTTAGTGCAGAAGAAAAGCTGGGATTACATTTAGGGGAAAGAAAGATCACATGTGTTTTCCACTATATCTAAAAGTTGTATCATAATAAGCAAATTGTGGAGACAGATAAAAGTGAGATAAGACACAAACAAATATTCAAGTGTATGACAGAATAAATGCCTTAAAAAAAGGCAAATCCTTCAACATGAACATGAGGTGATTATTTAAACTAAAAGATCCAATCACAAGAACTGGGAATTGCTGGAGAACAGTGTGAAGCTTGAGGTAAACACAGAGCTACATGATTTTAATATGCTGAAGTTCTATTATATCTATTCAAAGATAAAATCTTCATAGCTCTCCTCAGAAAATAAAATTCAAAAATTAGAAGCATTTAAACATTATCACTTAAAGGTTAAGTCAGGTGGCAGAACAAGAATATTTACTAAACCTTAATCTTCATCTGAGAGAAATGGACAATCATAAAGGTCTAGATTTAGAATAAAGGTTTTTCTTCCCACACATCCATGTGGACAGCAGGGGATCAATAACAACTCCCAAAAAGCTTTGAATGTTTTACTTCATGTACATTAACTTTACCTTCCCTGTTGCAGGTATGACAGGTTTATTACTTGTAACTGAGGGACCTCACTTTTTTTTCCCCAAGACTTCATAAAACAACTGTTTTTAAACTCTTGCCTATGAAGCAGTGATGGATTTCATGCACTATTGGTAGTACTATAGGAGCAGATACAATTTATGCTGATCCTGATCTCCTTGCTTATAAACTGTAAATTTCGTTTCTTAAAAGAAGAAAACAACAACTAAACAATAAAAATACCACAACACTGAACTGTCAGTTCCTGTGGTGACTATAGAAATCTTACAACATTGTAAAAGGAAAGGAAATTATGAAATCCATATGAATTTTCTCAGGTGAGAATCCCTGTATGAAGTAAAGATTTCAGAACACTTATATTTGAAAGAAAATTTGAACAGAATTGCAGTATTTCTTTTGGACCACTTTAACCTAAAAATTTCTAGTTGAGAAATCTTTACAATTTTTATGACAGTTATACAGTTACATATAGAGTAGTCAAAAATTGGAACCTACTAGAATCTGCATCCTAGAGAAGATATATGAAAACCATAAAACTGGTACAGTGTATCATTAATTAAATATACCTAGGTGTAAGTGGATGTAAATATGCCAAATGAAAAATGTAATGTCATCAACATAAAGCATAATTATAAATCCTAGTTTTGATCTGCCATATGTACAAAGGTCAAAGCTAAATCTGCATGGCATATTCATGTATGGATTCTCTGGTTTTAGTTTGCCTTTCTTGAACCTCTATCTTTTCTGGATCATAGCTGGGATATTAACTACCTACCCTTTGAAGAGTTCTAGCCATATAAATCAGGATGTTCATATTAATACACAAGATCTCGTTAAAAAAAAAAATCAACCATTGTTTTAACTTCTAGAAGCAAAAGCAGATTTTACATCTTCCTCCTGCTTGCATCCCAAAATTGAGACCACCAAAATCAGTCTCAGCTCTTTCCTAATTCTTGAGTTGAGAAAAATGCTGATCCAATCTCGAGTGCAACAACAACTGATAGTATTTCCGTTTTTCTCCTAAGATTCCCAGACTTGGCCTACCTTTGCTGGACTTAGAAATGATTTGTTGAGGAAAGGACAAATGTGATGAGTTACTCTTCTCTCTTGCAGCAGACTTTCTGTGGCATAAGTAAGCATTAGGTGTGCCAAAGAAAGGAAGAACCAGTCTGTAATCTAACTAGCTCTTTACACACAAAGTACGTGGAACCTAATCCCTTCTTCTCTGAGCACTTACTAGTTTGCTAAGTTTTTCCTATAGATACAGGTTTCCATACAGCTACTGATTACTCTTCATTGATAAAAGCAAAGTGAAAATTTTAGCAGGCTACAACGAGCCATCATTATTACACATGATCCAGGAAAGTGGCATTTATCTCAGTTCTTATAAAATGAGTAAGCCTTTAATACTGTTGAGTTAATTTAATTCACTTCTAAAATATACTGGAACAGAGGAAAATACAGTAATTTCACATGTATAAGGCGCACCTTTTTGACTGAAGTTTTGATCCAAACACAGAAGTGCGCCTTATACACCAGTGCGCCCTATATATGGACAAAGTTCGGGAAATTGCCATCCTGGAAGTGCGAGCCTGCAGCAGCCCGAGCGGGGCTGGGGGCTGGGCGGGGCTGGCAGCTGCACAGGGGGAGCCGGCAGCGGATCCCTGGTGCTAAAAAAAGTGTGCCTTATACGCCGGTGCGCCTTATATATGGACGAAGTACAGGGACTTGCCGGAAACCCAGAAGTGCGCCTTATACTCCGGTGTGCCTTATAGGCATGAAATTACTGTAACTTTCCCTTCCAGGATTCACAGAATATAAAGATTACATATCCAGAAGTTTATTTAACAAATATGGACTGATTTTAGACTACCAATGCTCTTCACACTGAATGCAAAATGCTACAAAATCTTGGGTTAAATTTTGTTCCTCAGGATCTGACGCTTACCATGAGACACCAAAATAATACTGAGTTAAAAACAATAACAGAGGAATCCTAATTCTATTGAAATCAATAATCCTCTTATTTTTCATGCAAATCTGGACAAGATAACACAATATTTGGGAATTTTTTATTTTTTATTTAATAAAATAATTTTGATTTAATAGACTTCAACCCAATGAAATCAGTAGCATCCTCCTTTAGTTAGAAACCATATCATCTGCTCTATGAAGTTAAAAGGCAGGAAAGCAGACTAAGGCAATGCTAAAGATGTGATGATGGCTCTGTACATACCACCTTTCATCATTCCCACTTCGTAGCATTTTCTCAGTCGGCAGGCCTGGCAACTCTTCCTTCTGTTCTTGTCAATGGTGCACTGGTTAGTAGCAGGACACATGTAGTCATTGTGCCCTGTAAAACCAGAGGGAAAGTAAGTTATACACAGTTATACCAGTTATACACAGACATTACAAAAATTGCTATGACATCTTGGGAAAAAAAGCAGGTTTACCATCATAATCGCTCATAAAATTTTGGTACAGATTTTGAAACTAATATCTCTATGCCACACATTTATTCGCAAGTTCTTTAAATTAAGACTTCTGTAGACTAATTAAAACAGTGAACAATTAAAGCAACGACAAAAGAGGATATATTAATATGAACAAGTGCCTTGACTTCCTTGCTATCAGGCTGAGAAATACAATGCCATCTGGTTTTGTGTGCCTGTGCTGATGTTTAACCAATAGACTGCACAAAATGAGGTTTACAAAATTAAAAAGGTCTACGCACAAAAGATTTTATCTATGACAGGGCTAGTTATGAAAAAAACCAACAACATAAAACAGAGGCAACAATCTTCAAATGATTAACTGTACCTCAGGGATAAATCAGTCACTAATTCCAGCTGCCTGTCTACTGATTTGTGCAAAAACTTTTTGACATGGCAAATTCTAAAATTACCACATGCTGAAATCAAGCTTGTTACTGGTATCTTCTCCTTCAGAGCTCCTCTTGTTCATTTATTACTCTCTACATCTCAATTCTCTTAACAAGTATCTTTAGCATACCATTATTTGCTACTGCAAAAAAGCATCTATTACAATTTGCTCTTAAAAAATGTGAACTTAAATCTGCTGTAAATTATTTGTCAAACACTGAAAAAAGGTCAGCAAGGATGAAAAAGCCTCTTCTAATTTATCTCATTGGTGCTTTGTAATCATCTGAATACAACTAAGGTACAGCACAGAGAAGCAAAAATAAAAAAAAGGTTACTGCAGAATTGTTTGTTCTTTCTTTGAGGTCAAGGGATCAGCTTGAGGTAAAGTAGGGTGGAGGTTTCACAGAGGCCTTGGTCTCATCAAATCATCTATCCTTGACTACAAATTAGAAAACAGAGTAAAAATTACTATCATATTACACCAGGAACATCTGCTCTCTAATGCTGCGTAACTGGGATCTCATCAAAATAAGTAATCAACCTCCAAACTTGTTAATAGGGCATAGCTGATTATGCCCTGTCTCAAATAGACAGAATCACTATTTTTTTAGGTCTACTGAACAGAACAAAAAAATACTGGAAAAGTCTGTATCCACATGCTTTGCTCCATCACTGTGGTAAACAGGTACAACTGAAGCACCATCTCAACCCAGCATGAGAGAAGGTTTTAATTTTCAGTTCCTCCAGTAGGATACAGACTGTTCTATATCTGATTCTAAACCTTTCACATGTAAGGAAACAAAAAAAGTCACCCTCAACCACTCTCAACCCTCAACCTAGAAAACAACCTCAACCACATATGCAGTATCTAAAGGGAAAAAAGAACAGAAAAAGAAAGCTGTATTTTTAAGAAAATGCACTTACATTGAGTCACGCTAAGCTGCAGTGAGTGTCGCACCTGACCTCAATCTCCTGCCTTGGTTCATTAGCCAACTTCAGAAGTACCATGAGATAAAGTTGTAAAATTTTAATTACTCTTTTTAAAAACAAATGAATACTTTGAAAGAATAGCTAATCTTCTTTCTGGTGAAGTTAAAAGGTAAATTCAAATGGTGAATGAGTGCAGGCTTTGAAATCAGCAAATAATTCAGAACACCATTTAGATTTCTCTAAAATAACCAGATAAATCCCACTTAGGTTGGAGCTGAAATCATACTTATCATCATTGCTGGATTGGCTGATGTTCATAGTGTTCAAAAGTTTAAAAAAAAAGAAGTGACTGTATGCAAAAACCAAAAATGAAGTGTAATCAATATCATCAGTATCATCAGGGCAGCCACCCTACTTCTGCTATGCTTATGTGGGTGATAACCTTCTCATTGGCCATGAATCTGTATTCACTTGTGCAAACTGCAAGTGTTTGAGAATAAACATTTGGCTTGTACACAAAATAATCCTAATTTTAATAGAGCTGCAGTTCCTACATTCATATCACAATATCTTTCCTTTTGAAGAGTTTTATTATGAATTTACTATTTAAATGCTAGCATAATTAGTCTGTTTGCATGCACATGATCTGCACCTTAGACAATACACTGTTCACCCAAAAATAAAACTAAGTATATAAAATTAAGTATATTATAGCACTTCAGGATATGCTAACATGTCTCCAAAAAGGGGTGCAAAAATCAGACCCTTTTCTCATGTGACACTCTGCATGACAATGACCAGCAGTCAAGGGGAGGAGGTTAAGGATGCCTAAACTGATTTAGTTGAACTGGCTCATCATGCATCTTGAACAAAGCCAGTAATAATTAATATCCTTTTACTACTATGTGCTTTTTCTTTAATGATTCCTTTATTTTCAATCCTCATGTCACACATTTCTTAAAGTATTCTTTATCTGAATAAGGCAGCTACCAGCTGAGCCATTACTTCTGGAAGCACCGGATCTTTCTATGATCGGACAGTGAAATTAGCAAAATTTTCAAAATTTCATACATGTCAGCTAGGATGAAAAAAGGAAGGAAAGGAAAACTAGACTGTAGACTTTATCCAAACAAGACTGGAGATGAAAAGCAAAACCTTGGAAAGAATTACATTAAAAACAAAATTGGGAGGGGGGGGAAATAAAAATTTAAAAAATTAAAAAAAGACAAATGTTGAATGTAAGATAAAAAGTAACATCAATTTCAAGTTAAAGTGCCCCAATAAAACTGCACTGATTGGTTTTAAAATCACACTTTTTCCTAACAGCTTCACAGAAGAATAGAAGGTTATGTCTAAATCCTTTATAAGCACAGATACTCAAATTCACAGCTTAGTTACTCTCAGACAAGGTCTTTGGATTTGGAATTTGGCTTCTCTTAGCAACTACTCAGCATTGCTGAGAAGATTAATCTTCTTTCTGGTTTTGAACAACCAAAACACTAGTAACAAGACAGTAAGAAAAGGGTCTAGAAGGCTGCAAAACATCCTTTATATGCATCCAGTGAAGAAGTCCTCTTCTTCTGAATACCTCAGAAGGAAAGATTATGAAATACCCTGAATTAGAAGGGACCTGCAAGGTTCATCAAGTCCACCTCCTGGCCCTGAATAGGTCAGTCCCAACAATCACACCATGTGCCTGAGAGCACTGACACACATCAATCACAGAACCACTGAAGAATGAGAAAGAAGGAGAGGTTAAAATTTATATGCTCTGTGTTAGGTCCTTCAGCTGTGTCATGGAGCTCACAGCCTGTTTGCCTTCTAGTGGAATCTTCTTGTCTTCACTTACTTATAATTGTAACTCCTCACATGAGCAGGTAATTCCAGCCAAATTATTATGATACCGAGCTTCTCTCAAACCTTCCCATATACTAACAGGAAAAATTAAATGGTCACTACATGAGGTACATGAGGGTACCAATCTGCTGCCATCTCACCAATATAATGATGCATGAACTTGTATTTTGAGAGAGGGTGATACATATTAAAAAGTCACTATTTTACTTTATAAATTATAAATATAAAATTATATTTTCTACTCAAGCAAATAATTTTGATTATGATACTATGTGAAAAGTCTACTTCTACCCCAATTCAATTTTTCTAATTTTAGACAAGGTAACAAAATAGAAAATGTATTTTTTCCACATAACAAATAAAAATAGACAAAAATACTAATCCAATCCCACAAAATCTGGCAAGGAGTATGACATCAAGTTGATGTTTCCCTAGCTGATAAATCACAATTGTTTTAAGTCCTTGGCACATGATTAAAACAACAGCTGTGTTAAAGGGAAAAACTCCCACAATGTATTACTCACAACCATCTCAATATGATCTCTCCAGAGACAAAAGGCATTTTCAGAGAGAGTTATAGGCATGTCATGACCATCTTATTCCCATAGACTTTGAATGAAACTCTTGTATTTTTAGCTTCCCAGTTTATTTAAATCAGAATGGGAAAGGGTAGATTTTACTAAAGAAAACTCCCACAAGCATTATAAAGAGCCTAAGAAGCTAAAAATATTGCAAATTACTCTTTTGCACTCAAAATACTATCAAATATTATTGACAAAAAAATTAAGGTAACTCTCTATTTTTATTCCAGGTATAACATCAGGTTTGGATCTTCAGTACCTGAATGGTTCCTGCTATCATACGTTTTTCAAGGATCTGTAAAATAGTCGTCTTTGTAGTACCCTTGGAAAAAAATTGTTGGGTTTGGAAGGGAATTGTTGGGTTTTAAATATTACTTAATGCTTAAATATTATTAAATATTTATTTTTATATTAATGTATTATTTAAATATTATTAAATATTTACAATATTTTTATTTTAATGGCAGAAAGGGGGGAGCAATAAAGGATTTTTACCACACAAAGCATGCAGTGGACATGGACATTTCTAAGCACAGGCTCCTGCACTGAAGTCTGTAAAACTGAAACCTTAGTACAGGCAACAGCTGGCTTATTATACTACTTATATATCTATAAGTACAGTAATTCCACACCTGTAAGGCACACCTTTTTGACTGAAGTTTTGATCCGAACCCAGAAGTGCACCTTATATATGGACAAAGCTTGGAAAATTGCCAACCTGGAAGTGCAAGCCAGGTGAGCAACCACTGCCCCCACAGCAGCCGGCGCCAGGGGTGCCGGGGCCCACGGTATGGGGAGGGCACCTGGGGCTGGGTTTAAAGGCTATGCCAATCTGCGAAAACTGTTTGCAAATGGAGCACCTGGCAGTAAACCCCGTGATTGTGTTACTAACTTGTTACTTTGTGGCACACGGATACTCGCTTTTTAAAACAAAAGTGTGCCTTGTACGCCAGTGCACCTTATACATGTGAAATTACTGTGTATACTTATATACTACTATACCACAACTACTATAGCTAAATTATTATACTACTCTTTGACACTAGTATTTTGACCAAAAAAAAAAAATATATGTACTGCTTTCTGCCTGTGTACCACTTTTTCCTGCAAAGTACAACCTCGTTACGTTTCTTTAGCTAACAGAAATGTATCTGTGATCCTTGGCTTGCTCCCTCATCATACCCTAACTTCATCCATGCTCTATAGTATGAAGAGTCATCCATTTTATAATCAGAAGGGTCAACCAAGGTATCTTAGTCTCTGGTCCTGCATATCTCTAGGCACATTTTAGAGTGGGAGTAGCTGCATTACCTGTCACACTCTCTAAAAGTAAGTGGAACAGTTTAGCAGTTTCCTGCAGGACAAAAATTTTATCCTCTCTTGCAGATTTTAAATGTAAAGTGCTTTTTTTCTCATCTGAATATTCTGAATTGCTGAAAGACTCAGTCTTGAGCTAGGAATAAAGTGACTTTTCAGATTAAATATTCACTAAACACATGCAACATGTAATAGTGTTTAATTTTTTGTTGTTGCTGCTTGATGTTTTACAACAGTCATATTCCAGAGGAAGTAAAGCAACATTGAAGGTGACAATACAGGATACATTAAGAACGGCTTCTAAAAGCCAGGAATTCTATATAAGAAGTGGGAAGAGCTTTGGATTTGGCAGAGGAAAAACAAAAGACCATTTGTAAAAGGCAGATAAGAGTCAATTCACTCTCTGGCAATGTGTGTTGCCCAACTTCAGAAATGTTTTCACTATAGCCTAGATTGATACGCCATATGTCAGCTAGGAAAATATAGTTCAGATGATTTCAGAAAATCAGTCTCAGGGAAGAACCACCAGAATTCACTGTTACAATGGAAGCTGATATTGAATAAGGCTCCACGGTGTCTGTCCCGAATCCAGTTATATGTAATATTTTCCTCAAAAATGGGTAGTGAGCTGGAGTATTTATTTTATTAATTGTTATTCATTTGTAGATGACATATGCGTAAGAAGAATAGAAGAAAGGGCAGACTACTCTGCTAGCCAGACGGAAATAAATGGCAGGAGAGTACAGAAGAATTCAAAATCACCTTGGCAAACTGGAGGTAATACATGGGAAAACAAGAGCACAGAAGCACAAAGTACAAAGCACTGGTAGAAATCTCTGCATTAAAAAAGGAGTAATCATATGAACAAAACAATAAGGAAAAGAAAAGTTTTCTTCTCCAGAAAAGCATGCCAAGTTTATTATGCATCACACACTGATTTTGAATTAAGAGTATATATCTTTTTTATAAGACAAACATTACAGTGTCATGGATATAGACAGATGCAGTGTGATGGATGGCCTGTAATGTAATCCTATTGGTCTGTTCAGTACTTGTGAAACACCACAGAGAAGGAAATCATGCTTCAGGATAAAAAGACAACAGTAAAAAGTGGAGAACCTCCAAAGCAGAATAAAACTCTGGATGAAACAATAGGTTTTAAGAAGCAGTTCCATAAACATATATAAGGAATTGGTACAAGTTGGTCCTATCACAAGACAAAGATGAACTAGAGCTCAAGGTCCACTGCAGTCCTATGATTTGCTTAGGCCTTGAAAAATAAGGAAGTATCCTGGATTCAAACATCTTAAGCCACTATCACATCCATGCTGAATGCAGCACTCAAAATTTGCTAGGAAAATACCACATTCAAAATGCCATTACTAAGAAAAAAAAACGTATTGACTCTTGCCTTTCAATAGCACTCAGATTTCTGAAACAAGATCACCATAAATTACACAGCTGAACTTAGAGAATCAGAGAAAAAAATGCAATCAGAGCATGTGTTTACCTCGAGCATGTGTTTATCTCGAGGGACACAGGAGAAAAACTACTAAATGCCCAAAAAGAAATCATAAGAAGTTTCAGAAGAGCCTGGCTGACCACCAGCAGTTAGAGCAATCTCAATGACAGCTAAACCAAGGCAGACTTTCCAAATCCACCTTTTCCAGCCTTCAAACTTCCAACAGCCATCTCCAACTGGAATCATGTGTTTTCCACCCTGAGGCCAGATGCCCATCTGCAGCTCCCTGTTGATTGGCTGTGATTAAACTCGGCCAGTCTCACTGAGGTTCATGTTCTGTTGTTTGGCTGACAGTGTAAAAGAAGTCTTTTTAGGAAGTTTCTGCCTTCTTGGCTGAAGGAGCTGAGCTGTTACAAAACAGATTACAAAAATACCATCAAAACAGAAGACAAGAATGGAAAATTAAAGAAAAGATGTCAGAAACCTCCCAAATTGACACTATTGCAATTGCTGCCCTTCAGCGTTACCTAAACACTCACTTAATAGCATGTTTTACCAGTAAAATTCTCTCAAAGATGAAAATATGTATACACTACCATCCCTCTCAACACTACATACTTTCAACAAAGTACAGCACTATCTCTGTCAAATAAAAACAATTGATAACACCCAAAGTCTACTGCCAAAACTCTCCTACTTGATGGTCAGAAGGCATAACTTCTAATTAAAATCCACGTTCAAGGCACACAAGTAAAATAGTTCCCAGCTTCAAGAATTCCTGCACTTTGCAGACCATTGTATCTCTGATCAAGACATTAAAGGCAGGCCTCTGGAATTCCTCAGCTATTCATCCTTTCTCAGAAGCCAACCTATTCTGGTAATGCCTCCCATCATGCAGTAATTTTTAACTGACTGTATAAAAAAATATCCCAGATAAGAACAAGAGTTATCAACAAAAGCAGAGAAGATGCACCTGAAAAACATCAGAAGGGCGTATGAAGAGGAAATAGAATTGGAAATTTCTAAAATGCTTGAGCAGTTCTAGGATCAAGATATACTCTAATGTAAGGATTTGTTCTGGTTTGTTCTGAGTCCCTTGTGCTCCCTCTGGGGGTTTGCAGACACCCATATGTAGGCATTTGCTGGATGCTTGTCAGAGGTGGTATGAGTAATTCCTTCCTGTCTCATAGGCCTTGGTAGCCATCCAAAAAACAAGGGAATTAGAAGAGGGAAAGAATGTGTGAGTCACAAGGGGATTTTTTAAATTTGTAAATGGCATTTGTAAGGCTCGTGTACATCATCCAATTCTGACATACAAATTTTAGAGAGGCTGTTATGGGTGTGGGGGAATGAGTAAAGGTGCAAAGATAATGGACTCAGAAGACAGAAAAATATACAGCAGGAGACTGAAACATTTTATTTCACTTAAGATATCAAGGTGATTTGAAGACTTGATAACCTAAGTTTTAAGAACTTTCCACAGGGGAAAGATAGTACAGTAATTTCACGATTATAAGCCATACCTTTTTCATTGAAGAATCCAGTCTACCTACCGCAGTAGTGTGGCTAATCATCAGGTGCGGATTATTTATGGACAAATCCCAGCGAAATGCCAACCCGGAAGTGCGGGCCAGCCAGAGAGGGAGCTGCTGTGGATCTGTGGCCAGGCGGGCAGGGGGCGGGTGGGGGCTGCTGAGCCCGGCTTTGCTGCCTTGGCACGAGCGAGCGAGCCGCCTTTGTCACGTTCGCGCGGGCAAGCGAGCCACCTTCTGAGCCCGTGGGGAGGGGTGAGCAAGCTGCCGCCCCCCCCGCCTTCAGAGCCCGCGGGGAAGGGGGAGTGGGCTGCCGCCACCACCTTCAGAGCCCATGGGGAAGGGGGAACGGGCTGCCGCCACAGCTGCGTTCATAGCCCGCGGGGATGGGGGAGTGGGCAGCCAGCTTCGAGCACGCAGTGAGGGGGCGAGCCGCTGGCTTCACGTGGCGAGGGGAGCTGCTGGCGCTGACAAGCAGGCGGGGAGCCACGGCAGCCAGCACCAAGAGCGGGAGTGCTGGGGCCCACGGCATGGGGAGGGCGCCTGGGGCTGCGTTTAAAGGCTTCACCGGTCTGTGAAAACTGTTTGTAAATCGAGCTACTTGACAGCAAACCCCGCGATCGCGCGATTTTGTTCTAACTCATTACTTTGTTGCACATGGATCCTCGCTTAGAAAAAAAAAAAAGAGCGGCTTATATTCACGTGTGAGTTATGTATGGACAAATCCCGTTGTCTTCCCGGCTACCCGGATGTGCGGCTTATAATCAGGTGCGGCTTATAATTGTGAAGTTATTGCAGTTACTATGTCTGGTTCACAAAAGTAATGTAAAAGCAGAGTAAGACACATAACTTTGAGTAATACCTTAATTTGGTAAATTTTTAGCATATAAGAGCACAAATCATTCACCTAAGCCATCATTGTAAGAAAAGGCTTGAGCCCATGTGCATCTTGAATCTGGGCATCTTCTAAAATATTTAGCTCCATCAAGTTACTGGGCTTTGTGGATGGGTAGCAAATAAAGTTTATATTGAGAGAAGAAGAGAATTATTGATCTAATGGCCCTTCTTGGTCTTAAAATTCATAAATATTTTAGGAGAGAAATGCGCTGGGGTGAGGCTCCTTGTTATACTTCTGAAATCAAGTCCCTCAACCAAGCACTCTTCTGGAGGCTACATAGGCTGGGTGAAGAGTAAAGCACTCCTCTATCACCAAGCAACATGGTATCCTTGGTGTCCTGTGACTTTCCTCTCCCATGAATTAATTGTACATTAATACCACTCTGCACTGAGGTTTCTTAAAACAAGGTCTCAAATCACTTTTGGGACATAAACTAGCAAAATAGACTGACATAGGCAGTTTCAGGAGGCAGTTCAGGTTTTCCACAAATCATCTGTTGTTTAAACAAAACTGAAAACTTGTGCATATTGAGAAAATTTCTAGTTCAGTCTGCGTCTTAAGCTTTAACTATTTGACAACAAAGAAAAACACCTTAGAATTGAAAACTCACAAAATATTACCATGAACATTCCAGATCCCCCAGATAAAAGTGTAGCTATCTACTGTCACCTCAGGTAAGTTCCAATGCAGATGTGAGTTTTCAGTATGTCCTTACGCAGGTAAATATAGATACCTCAGATATCACTGAGGATAACAGAGGTAATTCATTAACACATACAGCTTATTCAGATCTGTCTTTTCTTTTTCCTGTGGCTCTATTAAGAACAACGTTAAGAATGTTTGTACCCAGTCTAAATAGAACATCAAACTTCATTAAAGCAATTCTCCCATGAAATCTGTGATGAGAAATAGAGAAATTATCATCTCTGCATCTATATATGTATTGAGAAATACAGGTTAGCAAAGAACAAAGTAGCACAGTTATCTTTGCTGAAACAACAAAAATCTTTGCTAAAAGCATTTTAGTTTATTTTTGTTCATACAAAAAAGTTCTGTGAACCTCAACAGTGTTTGATCAAATGATTCACAGGAATTTTTTCCCATTTCTTTTAGGAATGCAGGACATATATACAATGCAGTATATAAAATAAATCAAAATTATATGCAATAGTGTTTATTCCACATATTCTTCTATAAATATATCTGCAGATAAGTAATATTCATTCCTAGCTATCTGATCAGAACATATTTAAAACTATTATCATTGGCAAGATAAATGCATGTTTTTGCATCTATTTTCAATCTAAAAATTACTTTCATTTTCATAAGTGAAAGGACACATGTTCAGTGAGAACATGCATTTGCTGAAATAGAGATCTCTTTCAAATCCAGTAGAAAATTCAAAAATTACCTTAGTTCATCAAGACTAGGTAGCTACGACTACAATTTCAGAAGACTTTTCTTACCCTCGGTGACCAACTGATCACAATTCTCTTATAAGTACTCATATTATTGAAATATTTTCTTTATACTTGTGGATGTCATTTTTTATGATAACTTAGTCACAAAAGAGGTGGATCAACTGGAGAAAGTACAGAGGAGCTTAACGAATGGGATCAGAAGTCTCGAAAGCATGTTCTACTGAAAGAACTTGGTTTGTTTAGTCTAAAAAAATGAAGACTGAGAAAAAAAAAATGATAACAGTCTTCAACTGTGTAAAAGGTTGTTGCAATAAGCCTGTTTTGTGCCCACAGGGGATAGGGCAAGAAGCAAGGAGCTTAAATTGGAGCAAACACAACTTACAGTTCACAAAAGACCATTTATGGGATCCTGGAAACTTAAATTTAAAGATTTAAAAGCTAATCTACTTAAAAATTACCCTAAATACATATATATATAGCAAGAAGCAAATTTACTAACTAGTCTTTAGTATAGCACAAATAGAAAACAGATCCAGTGTGGTGGACCACAACATTTGTCCATGTGGAGACCAGGGCTAAGCCACCAAGTACTGGCAGCAGAAGCTCAATGAAACAGATTCATTTTTTCTTCCACAATGGCCAAAAGCTGAAGATATTTGCTGCATGATTACTTGATAACTCTGACTTTTGCTTAAGGCTATTTCTATTTCCACTTTGTTGTGACTTAGTTTAGTTCAAGCACAAAGACATAATTTCAAAAGTCTACAAATGATTCTGACTTGGTCAGAGGAACTGAAAAGGAAAAATAACAAATAATGGAACTGTTCTCCTGACGTTGACTCTGATTGGAAGAAAAAAAAAACATTTTACCCTTTCTCACTTCAGTGTTGCTTACTAATCACTGACATACAAATAATTCCATCAATGTCTACTCCCCAGTCATTCTTTCTCTTTTTTTTCTTCAAGGGGGGGGAAATTCTGTGCTGAATGCTGGAAGTCATATTTAACTCACCTCAGTACTAGCCATGCAACAAAACAGGCAATAATCACACCTTGTGGTATGATGTAAAACTGCTCCACACCATGTTTACTTCAGTAAAAGAGGCAACAGAAATTTTTGTGCGTATGTATCAACTGGAGATTTAAAAACTAGAGAAACCTAAATAAAGCACAACACTTCACCAGTTTTCTGTTTAAAAGGAGTAAATCTGTTTTATTTTCTTCTCTGAAACTCAGATACTGAACAGTACCTGCATTTTAAGTAGAATTATAATTACTTCTTACTCATTTTAAGAGATGTTGAACAAAGAAAAAACAAAAAGGCATCCATTCCACAAAGCGACAGGCATTTAAATAAAGAATTATCTCTGTCACAGTAATTAACAGTGTTTTTGTTAGATGCTCTTTATTCCACTAACCTCTTTAAGCATGACAAGGCTGTGAACTAAACCATTCTGTGTACCATTCTGTGCTTTGCTGACAGACTCAAAAAATATTTCATCAAGGAAACATTCCTTTTCAATACTGGCTCTCAAAAGGCATCTAGGATCTTTAAGGAATTGAGATTTGAACTGAATCATCTGGCCAATGGAGTGCTAAATTAAGATTAATAAATCAAGCAGCAGGAATTAATAATCTGACAGAGAATTCTCAAAAAATTGCCTCGAATAAGAGGAGAGATATGCATAGCCTGAAAGAGTGATCATTGTGATCCAACATGGATTTTTAATTTAAATTTGTCACTACCACGGTGGTCAGATACACCTAGAGCAAGGATGATATAAAAAAGCATTGCTTTTCCTCATTAATGTTGGACTAAATAACAATTTTATAGCTGCCAAAACCATTCTCCAAGTACAGAGTTAAAACCAGTGGGAGAGCACAACTGCTAATGAAAACCCAATAAATGTCATTGTCCAGGACTCAGGCTGGAATCTTAACAACCTCAGTTTCCTCAAGGGTAAAGGTAACTCACTTGAACGGTTTGTTACCTTGAATGCTCCTTTTGAAAAAGGCTTTGCAGCCCTCGCAGGACCAGACCCCATAGTGGTACCCCGAGGCATAGTCATTGCAGACTGCGCAGAACCGTGTCTCCTTGGTGGATTCCATGGACAGGCTCCCTTTCTCGTTGGTGCTGGACATCCTCTCCCGGATGCTGTGCCGTCTGTTATCCGAGCTCGGTCTGTTGATAGCGGAAAAAAAAAAAAAAAAACAAAAACAAAAAACAAAAAAACAAGCAGAGTTCTTTCAGGGAGGTCAAGTTTCATCTGCTGCTTCAGGTTGTAAGAAAGAAGTCCTGTTTATTTGAAAACAACTGATAAACAAAAAAAAATTATCTACTGCCCTCTCTCCTAGTTGGAAAGTTGCAGAATTAGTAAGATACAGGGCAATTTATTATAAATCAGCCTGAAGTTATAGGGCAATGTACCTTGAAAAATAAAAAAAAAATTTGATAAATCAACCAATTTTTCAACAATTCAAATGAATACCAAAGAAACAGCACTATTTTGTGGACCTGCTCCCATCCAAAGGTTTCAGCATAACTGCAATATCAGCAGCTAGGCTGAAAATCTGAGTCAAAAATCACTTATGATTGCACCTGAAATAGTTTAATTATTAACTTAAATTATTATATTATATATACCTAAATTATTAACCAAACAGTTTTGAAGTGTTATTGTCCAATAAGAGGTGCAAGCCTTCCTTCAATTGTCAAGATCTAATACTGCTTTTAGAAGTGCCTTTTCTCATTACAACACCACTTTCATAAAAATTCAGAATGTGTTTCAGCATGACAAAACAAAAACGCGTATTAAAAATTGAACACAGTGACACACACGTTACTGCACATGTACCAGACAGGAACATGACCAGCATGTGCAGGTGAAAACCAAACAGATCTATCTGTAAATGGCAATGAATTCACATCCACTGAACCTGGTAGGAGGTTATTATGGGTAGCTGCTGCAGGTGTGCTACATAAAGCAGAGAGGATGTGAAATTGCCAAGGGAACCACCAGTGAACTCTGGGACTGCCCCTGGAAGGCAAACAGTTCTTGCAAAACATGCTTTCCAGTAAGAGTCTGTGCTAAAAATTGTCCAGGAGACAAATACCATTGGGTGTGACAGCATCAGACAAGTTAAAGCATGAAGAATCCTACTGTTTATAGTCATTAGCCACTTAAATGCATGCTGTAATTGCTGATTAGTAAACAGGTGGCTTTTATCTCCCCAGAGTATCAACATTTTCTCAAATATATCCTGGTTTTGAGCCTAGGAAAATCTTTCAGGTTTCTTCCTACATACCTAATTTTGCCTTATTCCCTTCTTGAGCATAGCAAAACTTGCTGTGCTTTGATGAACCGAGATATCTGGCACCAACCACACCTTTCGGCTCCAAAACTTTACTCCCCTGCAGCTTTCTGATTTCTTTAGGTGTGCTCATCTAGCCTAGGTTCCCCAACATCTCCTGCTGCAGTACCTCCCAACAGCTTTCTACCAGCCAAAGGCACCTGGCAGTCTCATGTGTTCTCAGCCATCCCCTCAAGACTTTATGTATATATATAATTTCTATCCCCAAATATTAATATAATATTATATTAATTCAATGCTTTTCAATGAAAATATACCAGTTATTAGAGGAACATGAGGCTTTTCCAAGTTAGCAGAAACTGCTACTGGCATCATTCAGAAAAACTGCATTTTTTAAACCCAATGTTCTTTGCTAAATCTTATATATCAGCAAATTTTGAGCATTTACTTTTTTTTTGCTTAGAACTTGTGCAGAAGTGAAGACTTGTAAAGGGTGAAGTGCTGAGATGACCTATTTCCGTCTTTTTAGCGAGATGGGAAAATTGGAGAATGTTGCAATTGACAACATGATTCTATGAAAGTAAGCAGGGAAAAAAGTCATTGAATATTTTAGATGTTGACATGTAAAAAATTAAAAATTCCAAATTTACCAAAATTAATATAGTATCATTTATCCCTCATTATGGATATAACACATACATTGTACACCTTTTCCAGCCCAACAAATCTAGCTAATATTTTTTATTCTTTTCAAAGTCCTGAACCTTTATCCAAAAGCCTCATTTAAGTGACTTTTTTTATTCACTATTGAGCACTGATCAAAGCTGTTGTTTCTTCTCCTCTCCAACCCATTCTCATCTATCTGCAGCTTTATCACCTCTGTCAGTATAAGTTTAAATAAACCATGTTGTTGCTTCTTTAAAATACATACTCTTAGGTGCACATAACAGCAAGCATTTGAAGTAATCCAGCAAGCAATTTAATAGCTGCCAATAAAATTTTGTAATTAGCAATAGACTAATCTATTCAATATACAGGATGACTTGATAGCTATTCATTATTTTTAATCCAATTTTTTAAAAACTGATACAAATATGCATGTTATAAATGATAAGGTTCCCAAAATTACTTTCATATCAATTTAAAGTACAAAGAAATTAAAGCTTTGTACTTTAAAAAACAGTATAAGAAAAAAATTTCAAGCTTCAAAACAATAACATATTTTTGCAGGTGTGTAGCAGTTTTCCAACATTACACGCTTATTAAAGCAATCCTAGTTTCCCAGCTGGATACAAAAGAAAGCCCTTTTATAGGTAAAGCCAAAATTAAGAAATACATAAAGGTATTAGTCATCACTGATCTATCAGTCCAGATAAATTAAATTTTCATCTTTTCAGAATATTCACTCTTTTTCAGATCAAGCCCAGGTTTACACACACATTTTTATTGAAGTTATACTTAAGAAAGAGAAAAAATTACTCAAAAACTATCTAAAACAAAACAAAAAAACAAAGGTTTTTCTAATGTAGAACAAATAAAAAAGTTCATTAAATAGATGGACTCCCAGGGTCATGGACCCAGGGATCACATAGAAGCAGTGCTGCTGCTCACACCTGCCTGAAGTGCCCACACGTCAAACCTGTCTTGGCCCTTCACTGTCTTCCTGCACACAGACTTGCAACATGGAGAGAGCAACCCGTTAGCACAGGCTTTCATAAAGCAAAAGGAATCTAAAGGTAACCTTGCTGCTTCCCACCCTCAGGATCATTTCAACTCCAGCAGCCCTTGAGCAAGGTTTTACAAACTGGCCCTGCAGAGTCATCACATTCGTTGGTCTACCACAGTGGGAAGCACACTACACTAGCCCTAGTCCCATATTCCCCCAAAATAACATTCTTTTCATTTTCCAGTGGAAATAAAAGCGGGTAATAAATTAAGTCAAGTACAGTAATTTCACAACTATAAGGCTCACCCTTTTGACTAAAATTCTGATCTAAACTCTGAAATGCACCTCATAATCTGGTGCGCCTTATATATGGACAAAGTTCAGAAATTTGCCAACCCAGAAGCGCGAGCAGAGCCATGCACCGCAAGAGCCGCGGCAGCCGGTGCCAGGGGCAGGCAGGAGTGCTGGGGCCCATGGCACAGGGAAGGCACCTGGGGCTGCATTTAAAGGCCACGCTGATCCATGAAAAATGTTTGCAAATTGAGCACCTGGCAGTAAACCCCACGATCGCATGATTCTGTTACTAATTCGTTACTTTGTTGCACGCATAGCCTCGCTGCAAAAAAAAAGTGCACCTTATATATGGACAAAGTTCAGAAAATTGCCAACAACCCAGAAGTGTGCCTTATAATCTGGTGCACCTCATTGTTGTGAAATTACTGTAATTATTAGAGAATCTGAGGAGAAAAACTTTTTGTGCAAAGAGGATCCCAATAATAGAGATTGCTAAATCAAAATAATATATCAGATTTCATCCAGAAACCAGCTGCTAGTTAGTGCACATCACAGACCACTGATGCTGTGTCCTAACAAAATAAAACCATAACAGTCCACTCTTTATCCAGTTAGGTTTCTGGGGCTGGTGCTCTGGAGAACACAATACAACAACCTAACACAGCTTAATGACTTTGGCAAGACCACCATTCCCGAAACACAAGAGCCAAAACCTTTTCTGCAATTCCCTTAGTATCCTATGCAAACCATAACAAAAAGATAAAAACCCAAAAGATCTTGCCAACTATGTTTACAAAAAAACCCCACAAACTGCAAAGAAAAAACTCCAGAAAAAGCCCTCTCTCCAAGGCCTGCACAAAATCTGAACAGATTAAAAATCAACAAAACCCCAGAATTTACTGCATACTTCCAAATGTAATAACACAGCCGAAGTAAAGTGGAAAGTGTTTGGAACCTACAGAGCAGAACAAACTTGTCTTCCATGCTTTTCAACAAACATGCCTTTCATGTTTCACACTTCGATGATTGTGTAAGGAAACAAGACACCTCTGCTTTATACACTCACTCATCATCTGCAGATCTGAATCAGAAAGAGATTATTTACCCTATATTGACTGCAAAGTAAAAAGGAAGTGTGCATGAGACAACTACTGTTTTATAACGTAAACTCAGGCTTTTTTACATCAAGAGAATCTGACTGGCAGGCAGAATGAATTTAGGATGGCCCAAAGTACACAATCCACACAACAGTGAGGTAAGGCCTAATTTATTCACAGCCCCAGCGCTATCTGAAATAAAGAGGTTTTGTACCAGAATGGTTGAAACTTTCCAGGGTAAGGTGCTTCAAAACTAATGGTCATTTCAAAAGCAGTCAAGGTCTAGTACAAATGCTTTTCCACACTTTGGACTTACAATAACACCATCCTGCTATTCTATATGAAATTAATCGGCTGTTATAACGTGAACTGCTCTATGGGGCAAAATATTTACGAAATACTATTTTAACAGAAAACTATTTGAATACTCATAATACATCTCAAGGAGAAGTACTGCAATAGGACTGACCTATATATATATATTATATAAATAAAGAGAAAATTGTCAAATACATTAAGGACCTCAAAACTGTACTCTCAAAAAGAAATTCCATTGAATCTGTAAAAAAATCATATGCCATCTAAATAAAAGTAATGGCTTAAAAATATATCAAAAATATCTAGGGCTGTGATTAAGCTAAGTACAACCTGACAACGGAGAGAGAAAACTTTACATGAAGTTGTATATCAAATGGACAGATTCACAGGATATTTTAGGACAGATGGAACTTTGGGACATGACCACATGCCAAGCCAGTGTTGAGACAGCATGAGACAGGCTACAGCCATGAAGGCGGGCTCCAGAAATGGGAGCAGAAATTGGCATCACCCTTGGCTGATACTGCACTGGTGATGAAGATCCGCTAGGGCTCACCCTGAGACCTGATTGTTGATGATTCCTGATCCATGGCTCTGAGCACATGTGAAACACACAATTAAATTCTCTTCCTCCCCAAAACAGGATGGTTTTGTCTATGACACCATAGGAGAATTCTTGCATAGCTCCTGACCCAGGCCCTGGGAGAGCCAAACCCTGCCTGGTGAGAGCCACCAAGCTGATTTTTGCACAATGCCCTCACCTTGTTTAGGGGACTAAAATATATGCAGGGCTTTCTTGCCCCACTATCCTCAGTTTATTTCCTGATGATCAGCAATGTCCCTGCATGGAGCATCAAAACCAGGAGTAATTAGCATTTCCCTTAGACAACAATGATGTCCCTTCCAGCTTAGTGCCTCACTAAACTTGACATTAAAGTTCACCAACAGTTTCTGTATGGGATAAACATAGCTGTGATGGTTTGACACTCCTGGGTGAAAAGAAGCTGTAGGATGAGGAAGAGCTGCCTTTAAATCATACCTGTAAATGGAATATATGGCCAGCTCCTTCTCTTCCCTTTCCCACTGCCCTGACAGCTACCTGTGACAAGGCTTTCTGTCAAGGGAAATACAAACTAAAACCAGGAAGAGCACCAGAGCAGAGCTGCACAGCAGCTCCTTTGACACCTAGACAAGACAGGAGGTAACCAGCCTGATAGAGAAATGCTCCTCTGGTCACTTACAGTAATTTCACAATTATAAGCCACACCTGATTATAAGACGCACCTTTCTTCTTTTTTTGTTTTGTTTTTTTTAAAGCAAGGATCCATGTGTAACAAAGTAACAATTTAGTAACAGACACAAATTGGTGTCAGGGGCTCAAGTGGCAAACAGTTTTCATAGACCAGCAAAGCCTCTAAAGGCAGCCCCAGGCTCTCACTTTCGGGTTGGCATGTCACTGGGATTTGTCCATAGATAAGCCGCACCTGATGATTAGCCGCACTACTGGGGTAGGCTGGATTCTTCAATGAAAAGGGTGCGGCTTATAATCGTGAAATTACTGTATTCTCATTAATTTCATGGCTTTTGATCATATCTTTTCTTCTCTTTTGGAGTAAGTGCAGGGACACCTCAACAGGACTACTTGCATAGAAAACCCCAAGCTGATGTAGTGAATGGATGAGGTGAAGAAATATTGACATAAAAGAATGCAGAGAGAGAATGTGAAGAACTACTTTTAAAACAACAGAAGACATATATGAAGGTCAAATAAAAAAAGGGCAATAATATCAAATGAAAACCACCTGACCTCATTGTAGGAAAAAAAAATATAACTGAAAAACAAGCAATGCAAGAAAAATAAATGAAAATAAAACTATATGAAAGCTGAATAATAAAATAATCTTTAAATGCTGATGGTATTTCACAATGTATCAGAAAATTTATTTTGTAGTCAGAAGACATTGAAAATGTTTTCTTTAGAGCTAAAATAAAATACAATTTGATTGGGCAACCTAAATTTAAAAACTTATGTAAAATATCTTAATATTGACCAAGAAACAGTAGTGTTCAGGACAAGCTCTGGCAACATGAAAACAAAACCTTATCTTCTTAGGTCATCAAAACTCCGTATTTGACATGAAATTAAACATTTCCCTTGGCATTAGTTTTATCATCTTCTTTCGTTCTTAATTCTGGTTAATTTTAAAATGAGTGACTGAAATGCTACATTTGGATATGCCAAAACTAAACCAGTTGATGTGTGCAGCAAAATGTCCTCTAGAACGCTCTAGTAAAGTCAGTATAAATTTGCATATTCTTTCAGTCCCTTAAAGCTTCTTTCCTGAAAAAGTTAATTTTATTCTCAGATCTGTCACTGATATTTGCAGACTGCATTAAAGTCTATAGAGATGTGCTTATGCTGTGGTCCACAGCATCTCCAGCCACATTTTCTGAAGGTTCTACTGATGGGAGGGTAAAGAAGTCCAGACTACTTATTCATGTGTCGAATACCTAAACTCACATGTTTTCAATATTTCCTGTCCCATTCTTCCAGTCCTTGGATTTCTTTACCATTGCATATACATGTCAGCTAATAATTTTTCAGCAGATTTCCTTGACAACAGAGAAGTTTACCCAGCTTTCTGAAAAATGTGGAAGTTTTTCTTGGGAATAGCAGGGGAGTGAGGAATGGGCTCTAAACAGGAAAGATCTCAATCTATTTGTCAGCTCTATGGGCCTGAAATTTAAATTTATTCCAAAAATTTTTTCAAATAAATACTGAGAAATTGCTTCCCTTCCATTCTGTTTCTCAGTGCTGCTGGAATCTAAACTACAGCTTACTTACAAAGTCATTTTCATTACTCTTAAGTAAAGAATGGTGATGTAGCTGTACTTTATTGAATAGCCTGAAATTGAAATAGTTTTGAAGCAATAGCAATTTTCTACTTTTTTTTTTCTTATGCAGAGAAGTTTAATAATTTCTTTCTGTACATAAGGTGAATGCAGAAACACCCACACATATTCTTTATGTGACTATACCTTTAAAAAAGATTAAGATTTTAAGCACTGAGTGGTTGAACTGCATCTTGCAAATGCTACTCAAACCTTCATTTATCTGTCCTGTGTATATGTATGCTATCTTTAATTATGTGACTATACTTTTGAAAGGGCAACAGCTCATCAGTGCACCAAATAAAAAGAATTTAATAAATGAGAAGCTACTCTGTGAGGGTTTTTTTCCATGACTGTTCAGCATCTGGTGCCTTACTATCAGTACATTGTCCAAATTCAGAATTAATTTGTTCCCAGTATTTCCATTCCACTATAGCAATTTAGCAGCTGGCAGGTCCTAATGAATGTATTTTTCCAATACTCTTCCGAGTTGAAAGGATAAAAAATGAGACAGAGAGATTAAGGTCAAAAGTATACAGTGAGTTATGGGCAACCTGCGTTTTTAAGTACTCACCATTAAATAGGTTTTGAATGCTCTGAGTGCTACTTTTCTTGTCTGCAATTGTAGGAGCAAATGTTCAACACTTACATGAATCAGACTGTAGGATTTCCATTCTGACAAAGAAAATTACAATACAACACCTGAATGCTTGTGAAGAGTTTGATTTAAATGATTTCTGAACTTTACAGAAGCATTTGTGGCAGAATTAGTCAGAAACTCAGTTCTTCAGGTCAGAAAATCAGCTGCTACCACATAATAATTTGCGTCTCTTTCCTTTTTTAGTTACCAGCCTGTATGACACATTCCACAGATGATCTTTTCCATATATTGGAACAGCGGCCCACTTATAATTACCTTACAAATATGGAAATGATAATGATCATAATTACAAAGGGACCAAATAAGATTTGCACAGGTCACCTTATCTTGGGCTTAATAAAATTACAAGATTGCAAATAATAGCTTTTTTGGCATGTAACTTCTCACCTTCTAAAGAGGACATCTAGAAAAAAAAAAAAAAGTTACCTTTCTGCCTCACAGAGTCACAGTCAGCAGAGCAGGGCCACATTGGTGGAGCCCTCCCTCGTGTTAATGCAGCATGGGATGACAGATTCAGCAGCAGAGGAAGGATACCAGTGACACCCACTAACTGTTGTATGGAGTGACACTACAAGTCCTTCCTTCTACTCTGTTTTAGCAGAAGTAAAAGCTCTTGGACACACAGGCTGCTGCCAGTGGGAACCTCTACTCTGTCCTCCTGCAGATCTACTGCTCTCATTTGGCCCATCCAGCTCCACTTGTCCCATTCTTACACTCACCTTCACCTTTGGTCTTTTCCTTTCAGCCTCATCTCCCTGTCTGGAAAGGAAAAACTTCCCTTCTGGTTCCTGGCTACTTCTCTCATGCCCAGACTCCCTGCAGGCATTTCATCCAAAGCTCTCCTCTCTCTCACTACTCCTTTTCCTCATGTCCTGGGCAGGATGGCTCCACTCTTCTGCCTCCCTATGTATATGTACCTCAGCAAGACAGTCTGCCATGATTATTTAGCTTCTGGAATACTTTTATAGAATCCTTTTTTTCCCTGTGACCTGACCCAGCAGTTGCACAAGCATATTCTGAGATTTGTAACTAAAGAAGATTTGAGAGACTTTAGCATTGCCATCTCTTCACCACATATTACTTATTAATTATAAAAGGACATAACTCTATATTTTTTACCAAGGCTGAATTTAAAATTTTTGCAGCTCTGTGTGGCAGCTCTTTATAATTGCTATCAACTGTCAACAAGGCAAACTATGGAGTTTTTCAAGTCAGCTCTACTAGAATTTAAAAATATACAGTAATTTCACAATTATAAGCCACACCTTTTTCATTGAAGAATCCAGCCTACCCCAGTAGTGTGGCTTATATTCAGGTGCGGCTTATCTATGGACAAATCCCAGTGAAATGCCATTCTGGAAGTGAGAGCTGGCAGGAGAGGGCACGTGGGGCTGCCTTTAAAGGCTTCACTGTTCTATGAAAACTGTTTGCAACTTGAGCACCTGACAACAAACCCAGCTGGCAGCAATTCTGTTACTAATTTGTTACTTTTTTACCCATGGATCCTCACAGGGAAAAAAAAAAAAAAAAAAAAAAAAAAAAGTGTGGCTTATATATGGACAAATCCCATGGTCTACCCGGCTACCGGGAGGTGTGGCTTATAATTGTGAAATTACTTTAAATTAAAAAAGAAAAAAAAACAATCACAAATATTTCTTGGTAATACCTGCAACATTATGAAATGTCATTTATGTATAGGGCCTCGCCTTATGTGATTTTTAATTTTGTCTTTTCTCCTCTGGAGTGGGATTGCTCCCCATAGCCTGAGGTTTTGTGTGCCAGGATATTTTGCCCATGGGACAAAATGAAGGCCAGAAATACATCTTAGAAGTGCCAATTAAGAGATGCCATGCAAACCATCATGTGTAATAAAGGCCACACTATTTTATACCAGAATTTATCTGAAATAAGAGATAACATTATTCTCCTATTAATATTTTGAAGACTACTTAAATGACCATAGAAATCTAGTTTCCCCAAAGAAAAAGTTCATCCAAGAAAACGTCTTTCCTTCAGTTTTCAAGGGAAAAATATTTAGTAGGATTTCCATTTTGTAGAAATACTGATTTTTTTAAAGATTTGACAGAAATATATTCAAACAACAAAACTTTTCTTTTCATGCAATACACATTTACGAAGGAAAAAAATGTACAGTAGTTTCACGAATATAAGCCGCACCTTTTTCATTGAAGAATCCAGCCGACCCCAGTGGTGCGGCTTATATTCGGGTGCGGCTTATATATGGACAAATCCCGTGGTCTTCCCAGCTACCCGGAAGTGCGGCTTACATTCAGGTGCGGCTTATAATCGTGAAATTACTGTATGTAATTAGCACAAAGAATAAATCCATAGGTACTATTCTGCCTTGTTAAGCAGGAGGACAAATTGCTGAGATCTCTACCAGCAGTCAAACTGCCCTGCAGCCTTGATATGACATAAGAAACATCAGCAAACCCACAGAATTTTTATAGTATGCACTCACTAGGTAGTAGCATCCAGTAAAGCACAGGCAGAGTATCACTTAAAATACTTGATATCTAGACCTACCCCACTGGAGCTTGTTTCAACCTGCCCTTACTATATTTCCAATTATTAAGCCTCTCTCTGTGAACAGCTTGCTGCTTCACTACCTCATGGCCAGCCCAACTTCTCTGCTGTAAATAAAGCTAATTTTCCCTCAGCTCTTTCCAGTTAGCCTGGAGAACAACTCAGATGCTTCTCTTTTGGTATACATTTTCCTTTCCCTTTCCTGCCACACTACCCACCCTGCCTCCATCCTTTCTTTCAGAGTCTCCTTTCTAATTCTTCTGCTCTCATAAGAACTTTGCTTGGCCCTTAGTGAGCATGAAAATCTGAAAGATGCCTTGCCAGTCCCTCTTAAAACAGCATATTGACCTGTTCATGTGTTTTCCTTTACACAGAATAAAATCTGTCTTTTCTGCAAAAGATTACTCTGTTGACTTGTATTTCAATTATGATCTTCTCTTTCTCCTAGACAATTTCTTATTCTGATGTCCTTTTCTTTACTTAGTAATTCTCCAGTTATTGTACTTGTTCATTAGATTTCTCCTTCCTGAAGTCCAGATACTGCACTGATCCTTAGAATTTGAGAAATATTTAATGTTTCAGATTCTGTTGTGGTAAGCAACTCTAGAAAAATATTTTCTTACATACTTAAATTTCGAGTGACCCATTTACAGACCTCTGCTACCTATAACAACTGGCAGATAACTTCTAGTTATTTAAAAATTAATGGTAGTGTGAGGACATCTGTGGAGTAAAATCTCTGCAAATTATTGTTTTTGTATGTCTTTTGAATCCCTACTCACTGGATGACTCCTCTACTCTTTAAGGAACAGCACCAGTGGAAAAAAAAATTGATCCAATTCCCTAAGATATAAAATAATGACTGGTCAAATTGCTTAGGGTTTTTCTGCCCTCCTGCCAAGTACAGTTTTGCCTGGGCACGATCTGTCCCTGACACCAGCTCTCAGTCCCAGACTCTGCTGCGTGAAGAGTCACATAATCTGAGGAACATCATTCCTCTGTCTTAAAGCATGCCAAATTGGATGAAAAAGCTGCTGACAAAGTGTCCCTGAGCGCTGCATAAGATATGATTTTCTGGCAGCAATACTGAGTTCCTGTGTGGCTCTGTGGCTCTGGAGACAGCAGCAGCAGGGCTCTGAGTGTGGCAATCAGCTGTGCCCACAAATGTGCCAAAGTTGAGTGCTCAGCAAGCAAACTCTGGATGCGTGAACTTAGCATATCTCAACTTGAGTGGAAACAATCTGAAGAATAAAAGGTTTGAAAAGCTGAAAGCATTAACAAACGAAAAGGCCATCTACAGCTAACAATTTCATGTACATCCTGCGCAGATTTCACACTTTCAGAAATTCCCAGTCATCCTTGTCTCTGTTGAAGTTATTCTATCCCTCAAAGACTCGGCTAGAAATTGCACTCCTGCATTTCTTATAAGAGTCTTAGAATTATAATATCGCTTTTGTGAAAAGGCTGTCCTTTCATTACACATCCAGAAGTATTTTCTCCAAGTTTCACTCTAGTAAACCTTTTCCAAAATTACCCAGACACTAGGCTACATTTTTTTTTCTTTTTTTTTTTTAATGCTCAGATAAACTAGCACAATCCAACGACCTGAAAGGAAAAGGTTAAGTGCACTCAATAGATTGGAAAAAGGTATTTCAGGAGGTGCTGTCAGATTCTTATACTTACTTCCAAACTATGTCAAAGGTAAGTACCAGCAAAAACAGAGGAATCGCTCATAAATCTTTCTTTATTGTGCCTTTATAGGACTTCTAAGTGCTAATGTGAACCGTTTAGTCTTGGGCAAGCCCTCTTTCCAAATACTTAGGATGCACACATTGTTTAACCAATTATCCAAAGGTTTATTAAATTCCTTGCAAAAACTTTCAATGTCCAACATTAAACAAGATATTTTTAAGAGAAATGCTTGAAATATTTAAATTTTCTCATTTACATCACACTCAAAAAATTATTAACTAGGCATGCCAATTACAAAATGCAATTTTATAATTGGCATGTCATTGTTTCAAAAAATTCAACCAAAACCAATCTAATGTTTCAAATTACTTTTCTTTAAAATTAAATCTTAAAATGTTACTTTAAGGGGCACACTGCATTTCAAAATGAACTTTTGAAAAAAAACATTGGTACAGCCACGTGTGGTCACAACAAAGAAATCTCAGGGCTCTACGCCACAGGAAAATAAATCTTGGTGAAATAAAAGACTACTTAAAGCAGTGCTTTGAAGTTCATCAAAGTGCATGCAGACCTCTTGAACCAGCAAGAGAAGAGACAAAAGCATTTTCCCAGATTACCACTAGGCCATCTCCAGGAAACTCTGTACCAGCTGCTTGTAAGAATACAGGAAAAAAAAGGCTAGGCAGGGGTGCCAAACCCAAAAACGCGATGGGCAGCAGAAAAGGAAGGAGAAACTCAGGGAAATGTGACACCTGCTTGTAAAAATGCTTGAGTACTTACCCCAGCAAATAAGGTTTATCTGAAGCTCCTTATTTTTGTCCCAAAACAGTAACCCCTAGGGACAGAGCCACTGCGGTTCCTTGGACTAACAGCGCAGAGTTCAGGGCCCAGTGGAAGAAAAAATGAGTTCCAGAACATACAGACCCATTTGTGCTTAAGCCAATTTCATCAAACCAAACTAATACATACACACATTTAGGGTAAAATTGTTGGGAAGATTAATTTGGGAGTTATTGTAAAACCCCTGAAGGACAACACAGCCATTGGTCACAGACAGCATGACTTCACGAGAGCAAAGTCCTGCCTTGCAAACTCAACCTCCTCTTGTAACAAGGTAACCCACTTAGCTGATCAAGGGAAGCCAATTTACATAATCTTTTCAGATTTTATAAAGCTTTAGATACTGTTTGTCATGTTGTCCTTCTGGACACAATGGCCAGCTCATGGCTGGATGAAATCATGAGAAGGCCGAGCAGCTGGCTCATGCGTCGGGCACACAGGGTTTTAGTGAGTGGGGTGACATCAGACTGGTGTCCTGTCACTGGTGGGGTTCCACAAGGCTGGGCAATCACCAGCCTTAAGTTCAACATGAGAAAGTGCTGGATTCTGCACTGGGATGGGACGACCCTGGAGGTACAGACAGACTGGGCAATGAGAGGCTGGATAGCAGTGCCATGGAAAGGGACCTGGGGCTCCTGGTCCATGGCAAGTTGAACACGAGTCAGCAGTGCCCTGGCAGCCAGGAGGACCAGCCCTGTCCTGGGGGGCATCAGGGACAGCATCACAGACACGCAAGGGAGGGGATTGTCCTGCTCTGCTCTGAGCTGGGGCAGCCTCACCTCCAGGGCTGGGGGCGATTTTGGGTGCCACAAAATAAGTATATAAAGCTATTAGCATCCAAAACAGGATGACCAAGATGGTGAAGGGCCTTGAGGGGAAGCTGAATGAGGAGCAGATGAGGTCACTTGCTCTGTTCATCCTGGAGGAGAGGAGACTGGGGACAGACCTCACTGCAGTTACAACTTCCTCAAAGGGAAGAGGAGGGGCAGACACTGATCTCTTCTCTGTGGTGACAGTGACAGGACCTGAGGGAATGGCCTGCAGTTGTGTCAGGGCTAATTCAGTTTAGATTTTAGGAAAAGACTCTCAACCCAGAGGGTGGCTGGGCACTGAACAGGCTCCCCAGGGAAGTGGTCACAGCATTAAGCCTGACAGAGTTCAAGAAGCATTTGGACAATGCTCTCAGATACATGGTGTGACTCTAGGGGTGTCCTGTGCAGGGCCGGGAGCTCAATGATCCTTGTGGGCCCCTTCCAACCCAGGATAATCTATTATTCCATGATTCTACAGGTGCAGATACAAGGAATATGCCTCCCAAAGATTTAAATATTACTTGAAAGTCATATGCTTGAAAGTATAACAAGGGTAACCGATGGGAAAAAAATCCCATGGCCAAGTGTAGCCAATCCAAGGACAGGTGAAAAAAGCCTGACAGAAGGCAAACAAACAACCAGTCTGAAAGTACATCCTACTGTCTAGTCACTGCATACAAGGACTGCATTTCACCTGCAGGGATGAGCTGCAAAAATAGCCAGGACAGTAAGGCTAACAGAATGCCTGTGCTCTGTAGTGTATTATATACATACATATATGTATACACACTTCTATTCTTCCATTAATAAAAGTTACTAACAAATCATGTCAAGTTTCAACCTTGGTCAGCCTGGACCCTAGTAGGGGAAATGCAGACCTTACAGAGGCATGCTTTAGTTTCTCCTTTCAGTCAAAGTGGAGGCAAGATGGGCGCACAGAAATAAGATGCCTCACAAATCATGGTAGTTTGTGAGGAAATATTCATCCAGATGAGGTATTTAACTTAAACACGTCCTCTGAAAATTGCTGAATTCAACTTTGCATGCCAAGTCATTCTGTGAGAAAACCATGAGATAAACATGCTAGAGTTTGACACACAGCAGTGGAGATCAAAACCATGTACTCTGGTTCTAAGGTGTGTTCTAGCTTTTTAAGGCCAGGCCCTATTAACACATAGTGACATAAAATATAATTACTGATTCTGTATGTTGTAGAAGTTCTCCAGAAAATTACATATGCTAGAAACACAGAATCACAGCATTTAGGCTGGAGGGGAACTTAAAGATCATCTATTTTCAACCCTCCATCCATGGATAGGGACACTTTACACTAGCCAGGTTACTCAGAGTCCCTTCCAGCCTGGTCTTGAATACCTCCAAGGATGAGGAGTTCAGAGCCATATAAGAAATTGTAAGAAACAGAACCTGAACAGATTGTTATATAAAGGCCACAATTTGGGACACCCCCACCAAAGTGATTTTCAAAATTATTTGGTTTCTCAGATTCTACAGCTCTTCTTTCAAGCAAGGACAGCCATAAACATTCAGCATCTCTCTAAGTAGCTCTTGGACATCACCTCTGAAAATTTAGTGTTAAAGGCCACAAAGGCTGTAATTTTTCTTTATGTTCAAAGCATAGAAACTGTAAACTGCTTCCAGACAGGCAGTCTAGCTCTCCTTTTATTTCTGAATATAGATGTCGAGGCCCAGAGTACAAAATTAATGCTGTTCAACATAGTCACAAGACTTGAGATGCGAGGGGGCCAGAAAATGCCGAGTGAGGAAGGAAGGATCCCAATTGTGGGGTCACACTGGTTTGCTAATCCAGCCACAGGAACTGTGACCAGTAATGTGACAGGGGAAGAAATGCTCCTTCAGTTGCAGCTTTCAGCTGATCAGACTAATGGTTACATTACAACAGAATTCCTCTAAATCTCTTTTCTGCAGATCTTTCTTCATGTGCAAGTTTCTCAGTCATCAGTACTGAGTAGTAAATAGTAAGTTTTATATATCCAAATTCTCTAAATTATGCCAAAGTACTTAAATTATATATTCAGATAATTTTCACAGATCAATTTGCATATGATGACTATGCAATCAAGAGAGAGCAAAGAGAACATGCCTCATGAAAGGTAGGAAATCCATTCATGTAGCCAACTGCACATAACACATGGCTGCAACACAGCTTGTTGATGTATTTTTGGGATAACTTATGCAAGTGTGTGAGAAATCAGGTCCCTAAAAAAATACATAAACTTGCCTCCTGTTGGTGATAACTTTGTTTCAATACATTAAAGAGCTGCATTTCACTTTGGCAAATCCATATCATCTACTTGTGGCATTTCTTACTCCTCACAGCAACACGGAACAAGTTCAAGTGCTTCACAGGTGCCACAATAATAACACCTCATTAATCTTCTCACTTTTTATTGTTGCTAGACAGTAATTGCTCCCTGCCCTTTAAATTACAAAAGAAGGAAAAGGTCTATTAGACAAATTAATGTAGAATTAAATGTATAGTGTTATGGACACAAGAGCCACTCTTCCGTTTAAAAATATATTACCCATTCACATGGGAGACACCTAATACCAGACTACTAGACACCAGGAACTCCTGCTGAATATTCATTTTCCAGAAATTCATGCCTCTTGTAAATGAAGGGGAAAGAATCTGCCCAGGTTTGGATTTCTGTTTGTTGCATAATACTCTTTAATGGCTAACTATTGCAGAGAACCCATCTATTTACTAATTTCTACCTTTGTTGCGTACAGCTGAATGTTGGAAGTGGATGTTGCACTGCACTTATCACAGTAAACCTTTTAACCCACCATAGTCCAGTCCACTCCTCAACAGGAAAGCAGCAGCTCACTGGAGCTGAAGCTGGCAGCTGATGGCAGCACATCCCTCCTCAAATCTGTTCTGGGAAGATCAGCAGGATCCTATCCCAGCCCCACAGCCACTCATAGCACTAGGCCTGCAACAGCCAGCAGCTATAACAACTTTCACCAAAAACACCAAAAACATTTTGCATTTCCTCACACCTAAATGGTCCCAGAGCTTCCAACACTCTGTTTCAGACATTAGTACTCCAGAAAATTACCTGAATGAGCAGCAAGTTAGGAGAAAACACCAGGCTGTCATCTCATATGACCAAAATTAATGCTTGATTTTCAAATAGTCCATGTATTCAATAATATAACTGCCTATGGTGAAGTACCAGGTGCTGCACTTGGATCACAACAATCCCATGCATCACTACAGGCTTGGGGCAGAGTGGCTCAAGAGCTGCTCAGTGGTGAGGAACTTGGGGGTGGTGGTTGACAGCAGCTGAACATGAGCCCAGGTGACCAAGAAGGCCAATGCCATCCTGGCCTGGATCAGCAACAGTGTGGCCAGCAGGAGAAGAGCAATGATCATCCCCCTGTACTCAGCACCAGTGAGGCCACACCTACCTCTAATCCTGTGTCCAGTTATGAGCCACTCATTTCAAAAAGGAATGTGCTGGAGCAAGTCCAAGAAAGGGCATAAATCTCATGAGGAGCAGCTGAGGGAAATAGGGTTATTTATTCTGAGACTTTCTACAGCTGCCTGAAGGATGTTGAAGCTAAGCAGGGGTCAGTGTCTTCTGCCCTGTCTCAAGTGAAAGGACAAGAGGAAGTGACCCTAAGTTATGTCAAGTGAAGTTCCAAAAAGATTTTAATAAATAAATCACTGAAAAAATGGTTAGGCATTGGAATAAGTTGCCCAAAGAGGTGGTGGAGTCACTGTCTCAAGTGCTCAAGAGGTGTCTGGATGTGGCACTTGGGGATAGGTGTTGGGGTGATTCTGGTAGTGCTGGGTAGATGGCTGGACTAGATGATCTTGAAGATCTCTTCCAACCTTGATCATTCTGTGATTCTGTGATATCAAAAGTGTTCTATAAGACAAAAAGGAAGATATTTCAATAATTGCCCATAAGCCTCTGTTCTTTGATTTACTTCTGGTTTGGTTTGAATTTAGTTCTAATTATAAATATTTTGAAATATCAGTAAGCTCTAAGATTGTACTGTCTTTCTTAACTCCATCTAGCACCATAGTGACTTCATTTCACATACATATTTATGGGAATTTACAGATCACAAAGTTAAATAATTCTTGTCTATTGCCAATCCAGAATCCAAAACTAGGTCATTCAATCAGGTCATTTCAATCATTTTGAAAAGTATAACACATAAAATGGAAAGATAAGCCAACAGTGCAGAGTCTCAACGACTGTATCTTTTCTGCTGCATTCTGCAGCCCCAGCACTGCTCCACAAACCCCAGCGGGGAACTGCCATATGAGACATTCTTTATTCCTGTTTTCACTTGCTGATAACCCTGGTAACCTTGCTGAAGAGCCCTTTGCATTCCTACTTAAGGGCTCAGCTCCCTTCCAGCTGTACTCCCTGGATCGCACATCCCTCAAGAACTGAACAGTGGTGCAAGTGCACACACAGAAGCAGGCTTGGGAAAGTGAGTACACATAACTCTGCCTTGGGGCAAAGAGAAGGCTTGCTGCTACACATGCTAGTGAGTCAGAAGATGAGAAAGGTGTAGGGAAGGAGAGAGAAAGTGTATTCCCTACTGATAAGGGGCAGCTCTACAAATGCACAAAAATCCCCCAAAAATAGCTGGCACCAATTTTTAGCTGAACTTTTAATGTATGAATGGAAGTAGGTTTTGGTTTATTAAATTTGATTAATATTCAAAGCACTTTCTAAAAATTATTTGGATTCTTTTTTGCTTAAAGAGACAGGACACATTTTTCTGAACCTGTCAGATACAGTTCACTTAAAGCCTTTGATATATGTGTGCAAATGCAAAAGGTAAAAGATCATATTCTCAGACAAGAAATTGAACTGGCACAAACCTTTTTTCTAAGACCTTGACCTTTATTTTGAAATAAAAAATAAAAAAATTTAAAATGGCAATTTCAAGTGTAGCAGCAAGATCCATTTCTGCTTTAAAATGCATCAATTCTCCTCAAAAATACTCTATAACTACAAGGTAGCCTTGCTAAATTGATGAATCACAATAGCTCAGCCTTCTGTTATGGATGCTCTCATCATGACAAATTCATTTGGTCAAAAATACAGTTGAAATGGGCCTATAGATTAGATCTGTGAAAAATCATATTTAATAGTAATTACTCCAGTGCAGTGATAATTCCATTCAGTATTAGACTTCACCTAACAGCACGAGGATTAATATCATCTGAGTATCTGCCTCGGTACTGAATTCAAACCTATCTCAGGACCTCTGACTGCAAGGACAAAGTAATTTTTTACTACGTCTTTTACATCCTGTTCCTTCTACAGAGCAGCTGTCCATATGTCTACTGGTAGAAACAGCATCCCACACCTTTAGAACATCCAAGAATTAAATAGACAAAGCAAATAGCTTAGGAGTGCTGAGAGTCACAAAATGGAATTCTAAAGAATAAAAGTAGCTCTTCAATTAATTTTTCCCCATGACAACTTTAGTGCAAAGCCTAACACAGACACAAAGAAACCAAACCAAACCAAACCAAACCAAACCAAAACAACAACAACAAAAAAACACACGCACAAAAAAAACGCAAAAAACCCAACCATGCAATTGGACAGCATGCAGCAATCACTTCCCAGTTGCAGAAATACCAGTTCTAAACCTTTCTGTAGGGATTCTGAAGTAATGGTTCATAGTATGCAGTAAATGAAACTTCCATTCCATTCCTTGGCTATGCTGGGACAACTGAGGTTTACAATAAAGATAGTGATTTCAGATTTATTAAGCACTGAAATACTTTACTACATTTCCATTAGACACATCTTTCTTTTTTTTAATTTCTACTTAGCCTATTTTTGTGGGACTAACATCTGACATTACACTTTTCAAGGAATCTCAGTTCTCACAAAAAACAGTCTTTAATATCTCTCACACTTAAGGAATGTTGCAATGAAAACTCTGATTTTGAATCTGGGATTCAGGATTGGCTACAGGACAGAAGTCTTGTCCTTATTTTTCAAAATTTGTCCTCTGATGTCATCAGAACAGGATCAATTAGTTGGCAGGAACATACCTGAGGAATTTCTCTGGGACAAGGAGAACTTCCCCAAGTGATCTGGAAGCAAATTGACTGTACCAAACTTCGTCCATTTTAGGCTCTACATGACACAAACATGGCTCTCATCAGAATTCATGAAATGGTGGTCTTGGGGACCTGTTCTCATTTATTTCTTACCCTGTCTTCCCCATAATAAACAAGACAAATAATTTTGCTCTTCTCCTCAGTTTTTGGTTTTGGAATAACCTAGAAGGACTATTCAGAAGTAGGGCCAGTCTCTTAGGCAATGCAGCTTTCAGGTTGATTGCCATTTCCAGACAGATCCACATTTGTTGACAATAAAGTGAATTAGAGAGAGAGGAAACAACACATTTATGAGTCAAAAAATGGATCATACATAAAAACAGCTTGAAGCTATTAATACCTAAAGCTGCCATTTTAAAAATTATTAAAAAGCTGGTGCTATCCATAGAACAACATTTTAAATCTTCTTAGAAAGGCAGTCTTTGTCCTACATGATATTCTTACATGCTTTTGAAAAAAAAAAAAAGAAAAGAGCTGGGTTCGGGGTGTTTTACAGACAGCATTTTTCATTTGCTTATGTACTGATTTTTGTATCCCTCTCTCTGAAGAGTAAGATCTCCAGTACTCTGCTGAAATAAAACCAGCAAAATCCTTCATCTTGAATAAAGAATACAATGAACTGAAGGTCGTATCCAAGAGTTCATGCCAAAAGAAAATTAACTCCTTGATTCTGTGCAGTCATCCTTTATCTACCTACAGAACAAATAAATGCAAGGTAGCTGAACATACAATTCCTTATAAGGACTGAAGTGGAAATATATTGATGCTCCATTCTTTCTGAGAAATATGCTGGGTATGTGTGTTTAGCAAGCTTGTAAACAATTTTTGTTTCATTTCAGATACTGTATTTAGCAATACCATTGCTAGTTTCCAAACCATACTCACTGGCTGAGAACCTACTCAATATTTCAGCTCTTTTCACCCTTACTCACATGTAGCCTGATGTCTTCTCTCTTACAAGCTTGCTATGGAAACAGTGCTGTCGATTTTTCACACATGATTTTCAGTTCATTATTACAGGTGGACACTTTACAGACATCAGTAAGTGTTCTCAGGGGTCCTATATGGTAAAACAGCAGTGTCTTCATTTCATGTGTTAGGACATTAGGCAGAGAGAGGGAGAGATCTATGCACATAAATTTAGTTCTGGCATGTTTCAGCTTTAGGAAGGCTGCTGTTATGATCTCCCTCATAACTTTATTTCCACTATGCATATGAGAAATACCAAGGCTTTACGCAATTAAAATAATCAAAATCCAATCAGTCTTTGTGAGTGGCAGTTGTTTCAGGAGTGATGGAAGCTCATGTGTACCAACATCCGCCACATTGTGTTTTTGATCAAACCAACAGCTGGGTTATTCCATTTCCTTCTGGCTCAATCTGTAACAGACAGCAACAAAATGGAAGAGTGACACATATCTGTTGGAAGGAAGATTGTCCTACATGGGCCAGCTCCAAACTCCCTGTTTCTCCCTGCGAGCTTTTTGATTTCTCCACGCTTTGCAAACACACACTTGCCCTTTTTCAGTGTTTATAGCCCATTCCCAGTCAAAGTCACATTGCCCAAGAATGTTTAAATTCCACTATTTATCTCCAGTTCAGACTTCTTCTGGAGTTTCTTCTTTAGCTTTTTCAATTCTGGAGGCTCTCTCCTTCATCTTACTTTTGCAGTTCATCTCAAACTCTTCCAGGAACTTATACATCATCTATTTTCTCCTACTAGAGCATTCTTTCCTCCTCCATGTTCTGTCTTACAGCTGTCTACAGCCTGCTACAGCACCTCACCAGAAGTTCAAAGTTTCTACCTCGCCAGACCCATTGTATTTCTGCACTGGCCTCATCCTCTTCTTCGTTGAGACCACCTTTATTTTCTTCTCAGCTCATCTTCCCATACTGAAAGCTCAGGTTTTTTTACTGCATTTTGCTGATGTGACTTTTGCCAAACACAGAACAAAGGCACTAAAAGCACAAGAGAGCCGATTTTCTCAATAGTGGTGAAGTGCGATATGGGCTGCACAGATGAACTATAAGGTGGATGGAAAATGACTGCTAGTCTAAACAGACTTTTGTCAGCAGTTGAAATTTGGCAAGCTTGCAATAGTATTCGCGGGCAATCAATACTGAGGTGAATATTTTAATAGCAATAGAGATGAAGGGAGAAACTGCAACTCTAGCAAGGTAATGACAGATAACGAGCGGGGAGACAGAGAACATGCAGAGTGGTGGATTTGCTGCAGAGTAATGCTCCCAGTGAGCTGGACCTCAACAGGCTGGAGAAATGGTCCAGACCTCAATGGCTGGAGAAATCTCACGAATTTCAGCACTGGAAAATGCAGAGTAATGCACCTGGAATAGAATAACCCCCTACAGAAATACACCAGGGGCTGGGCTGTACTAAAATGAACATCTACAGGAGAATGAGAGCAGAGCTGGTTCCCCTGTCCTTGGCAGTTGCAAAACTGCTTCCAATTTGGGGCTTCCAAGCTGAAGCCAGCTTTTGACAAACTGGAGCAGGTCAAGGGACAGTCACTAAGATGAGGAGGAGCCTGGAAAAAATGGCAGATGAGAAGATGCCGAGGGAACTGGATTTGTTCAGTTTTTCAAAGAGAAGGCTAAGGCAGGATTTATTGCTGTCTTCAACAGTATAATGGGAATACACAGGGAACAGAGCTAGGCTCTTCTTAGAGCACACCATGAAAGGATGAGAGACATCCGACACATCTTTGGGTGAAGAATATTCTAATTATATATTAGGAAAAACTTTTTCACAATGAGAATGCTTCAGCACTGTAACAGATTGCCCTGGGTGGATGTGGAACCTCCATTCCTGGGTTTCCACAAAGCTCAACTGGATAAGGGCCTGAGAAACCTCATCTAGCTTTGAAGTGAGCCTGGCTTTGAGCAAGATGTTGACCAGATAATCTTTGAACTTACTCACCCATTCGAACTTACATTACTCTGTGATTCTCATCTCTCAGTGAACTGCCCCTGCCCACAACAATATTTGCAGAGAAAATCCTTTTGAAATGTCATGCAGCTGTGCAATGGAGCAACTTCACACATTTTGTCAGAGAAGGATGCTCTTGCAATCAGCCCAATATGCAGTCACTGAGAAAGGATGGAGCATGTACGGTAGATAAAATGTCATATAATTTATCTATCAAATGCAAACAAATTCCCACCGTGAATAGTGAGGTGTTTGAAGAGTTTGTAACTTAAATTTGAGCAAAATTTCTGGGAAAAATTAAAGAAAAATAACCCTGATTTGACAGCATTCCCCTACTACCAAGTATTAGGTGAATGTATACCTATAATGCAATGATGTCTAGGATGTTCAGTAAAAAGGTTACGGGATCTTTACCATGAGTGTAGCAAAATTTTCTTTTCCCTTCATGATACTTAGAAATTTGAGCCATTTTTGTCAAAATGCATTTAAAAAAATTTACCTGAGACAATCATCTAACATGGAAAATGTAAGTCAAAGCTAAAGAATATAAGTAAGCTAAAAACGGAGGAACCTAGTCAGACTTGACAATAATCAGCATTATTAGAACTGCCAGTAATAAAGTTGAATTTTATTCTGGGATGTTTAAAAATTTATCTGTAAAAGGAAAAAATAGTAACAACTTACTGATATTCAATCTGCTTTAAAAATATTTGACTCCTTAAAATGGCATACATCTGGCAGATATTCTAACATCTTAACTGGTTCTGATATTATTACCATTAAACACAACTACGTTATTTTATACAGATTTCTATCTCACCCCCTTTCTCCATGAACATAGCTAGAATACTCTCACCACTTCCAAGGTTCACATGCTTTATCTCTGATATTCCTGTAGATTAAATTAGGATTATATTTCTCACAGCATGGCAAGAATAAACTAACATATTTTTCAATCCATAAATTCTAAATAATGCCAACCACAAAAAGGTATTGCAAGGTAATAAATCTGCTACAGTGGCTCATATGTTGGCAACGTACATATTTTCCCTTGCTTGTGGTTATCAATATGGCTGAAGGAGCAGTATCATTTTACTGCAGGATGGAAGCAAACAGACAAAGCTGTCCTTTGACATATTAGCTCCCCAAAAGCAACTGGATTTGCTGTGCACTCTCAGAGTATTTTTTGCCATGGCTAAGTTTCCTGAAGACAAGGGTTCTGTGATATGTAATTTGAAACAGGAATCTCACTGTCAAGTCCAAGCTGTAACTAATAATGAAAGCAGGGAACACTTATTTGAATTAATTTATTTTAGACACCAACTGATACAAGTAATTCAGTAATAACTAGATACTGCTTAATCAAGTTGGCTCAGCAAACAAAATGTTTTAAGAATGTTTACTGGCTTTATAAACTCCAAACAGAGATGGCAGGGTATTATGTGACATTTTATTTTTGCCAAAAATCAGGTTTTATAGTACTTGTCTTCAACAGTAAAATTAAATTACATTTTTTTAGAGTTAGCACCTTCCAAACGTCCATCTGTTTACAGATGAACTTGAAGAAGGAAGAAGAGTAAGTTTCTAAACCAGAATATGTCAACAAAGAGCTGGAATGAAGCTCATGAAGCTCTGCCTGGGGATGGATGTGGAGCCAACTGACAATTTACAGGTCATAAGGATAATAGGGGAATGGAGCACCCCTCCTTTGAAGAGAGAGAGCTCAGGTTGTTCAGCCTGGAGAAGAGACCTTATAGCAATATTCCAGTACCTAAAGGGGGCCTACAAGAAAGCCAGAGAGGAGCTTTTTACAAGAGCATGTAGTGACTGGACAAGGGAGAATGACCTTAAATTGAAAGAGGGTCAGTTTAGACTGGATATTAGGAAGAAATTCTTTGCTATGACACTGATGAGGCAGTGGAACAGGTTGCCCAGACAAGTTGTGAATGCCTCATCCCTGGAAGTGTTCAAGGCAAGTTTGGATGAAGCTCTGAGCAACCTGGTCTAGTGAAAGGTGTCCCTGCCCATGCTGGGTAACTTAGAACTAGTCTTCCCTTTCAACTCAAACTTCCACAATTCTATGATTTTTCATTGATTTTTTAATTAATAGATCTTATCTGACGAGCCTGAATTACATTTAAAATAAAAGAGAAAATACAAATAGAAGGGTAATAGAAAGAAAGCAGTAGGTATTACATATTCCAATTTTAGCAGAACTACATGCAAAAACCACAATGAAGGCTATTTGGAAAGCTATTATGAGTTTCCCACCCTTGTGATTTAAGATTTGGGGCCTAAATCTTATGCATTTTCTTCTACAGCTGCTGCTTTCTGTACAGCATCTTCCTAATGACTTTTATTTATCATGAGTTGAACCTTTTCCTGTATTGCAGTAAATTTCCCTTCCCTCTTCTTCCAGCTTTGATGTCCCCTTTGTAGTATCCTAGGAAGTTTTATATAACCATCTTTTAGCAGCACAAATCAGTACTGAAGTATGCTGAAGGATCAAAGCACTGCATGATAGCAAGTATTAAAAGGGGAAGAAAAGACTGGAAGTAGCAATGAAATTTGCACTGCAGATTGCTGAGAAGCTGGAAAAAATCCTCAACGGAAGAATACAGCTTTTCTCTATATAATCAGTTAAAATAATTTCCTTAATTAGATCAAGGTGAAAAAAACCCACACGGCTTACTCTCATAGCTTATGAATGCAAGGTGAAACTGCATTAAATTCAGCCCAGTGGTGCCTTGATGCTCTGTCATCCTCAGAGGGAGAGAAGGTTCTCCCCTGTAGCACCCAACAGTTACCTTGCACTGATTCTGTGCCTGGCTCCTGGAGAGGTTGGTTCTGGCAGCTGACAGCATTGTGGGACAGCAGCACATGGGACCAGAATGTGACACATTTCACCCATGTCATCTAACACAAGGGAAACTGCACCCTTGAAGAGTTGTAGAAAAACAGCTGGATGTGAGTTACATGCACAGCTGTTCATTGTTAGTCATCAACTGCTTTTTTGTGAAGTCCTCTTGGTTACTTACAACTTTCAGCCTTTACTGGTATTTTTAATTTTTACTAATGGTTTCCATGCAGTGAGCCATTTTTTCTTTATATAAAGGCGCTGGCTGTTGTGTCATTAGTTAAGACTGCAATGGTTGGAAGACGACTGCAATTGTTATGTACCTGTATCAAATAGGATTTACATTTAGGACAGTCATATTTAAGCTCTCTATCTTCTGAGGACAATATTCCCTTTTTCAAGTAAAGGGTTAAAATAAAACACTTAATAAATCATCCCTGAATCCAATCTTGTAATCGATATCTTATCAAGGAAAAACGTTATCCTGCAGATTCGTGGATTTCTCGTCTCTAATAGGTATCACTCACGCATTCATAGTCTTGTACAAGAGTATCTTGAGTGACATGAAGTAAGATGCTTCCCAGCAACTGGAATCTGAGCTTGGCAGAAAAGCAGAAATGCCTTACCTTGCCCAGTGTCACAGTGATCAGGGCTCCTAATGAGCTGTGGTAAATTATAACCTTTTGCAAGTCACTGGGAAAGGCCACTCAGCCTCAGATGTGACTTCTCCCTGTACAGCAAATTTTACAAACAGTCCCTCCAATGAATGCAATGAAAACAGCACTTCAAATGAGAATGTTGAAGGACAGCATCTCTGCTTTAATCTCTATTCTGATGCCTGAATAGATAATAGAAAACTCCTTGTAGACAGACCAGGGAGCTCATGGTTCATTTCAGTGCTTCATTGTCAACAATATCAAATTTCAAAAGTTTCCAAAATCACAATTTGTTAGGAAATGTGGATGCACTTCTGTTGTAGGGCTCTTCTCTTGTGGTTTTCTGGAGCAATGCCTTAGATTGTTGGGTTAATAAAAAATGCTGGCATCTGATGTTCACTTTGCAATTGCTGAAGGAACTGATGCCAGCAACTAATGCTTTCCATATCAGAGCAGATATGGCCAGCAGTGTTTGTTGTTTCAATAGCCTCAGAGCAAGAGTGATCAAGGCCAGTGACACAGAGTCAACTCCCCGTCTCCCTCTCCAGGGACATAATGCAGTGTCTATTCTATGTGAAGGAATATTATGGAGCTTTTTTTTTTGTTGTTGTTCTTTACAGGATATGTATGGGTGAGATTAATTTCAAGTCACTTTGGATATCACTGGGTATCCATCTTCATCCAGAAGCTATCTGGAATAGAATGTAGCCATCTTATATAATATAGTAAGATAAACTTGCCTTTTTTTAGCCTTCAGGTACCCTAAAAAGAGACAATGTGCATTGTTGGTGTCTCAGAGTAAGAAGGGGGTCCATGTGCAGGTTTGATGCGGCTGTCAATGCCATTTGAGATGTTCTAGGTGGTGACCCTCACTGACACACAGCTCCTACTCCAAAAAGTATAGTTACCCAGCAGGTCCTGTGCCATATCTGCTAGATCCATCTGACCTTCTGGCCCCTCAAACAGCAGCAGAAGCCTAAGGAACAGGAAAATCAACTCAGACCTAGGTGTCTACATTTGATCTGGTGAACTCCATTCACATGGTCTGTCTGAACAACCATGAGTTCAGACACAGCCCTGTGTCAATTTCAAGTCCTGTTGGGAAGGACTTGGTATATGAAGCACTTCCTGCATCTGTGGTTTATGCCAAAAATGTAACTGCTGCAGAAATGAAGAAAGTTTTCTTCAATGAGAAAAGAGAGCAAGTGAGATCCATCTACCTGCTTGGCAGAAAGGAGGGTAATGAGGAAGCATAACAGCTCTTTTACCCCTTTCCACCACTGTCTGCCCTTATTCAGGGGCACAAGGAGGCACAGATCACATCTGCTCCTTAGCAATGCAGAGTGGTGATTTTATGGTGCAAGCACACTTGCAGCTGGATCCACATCAGCATGTGCTCCAAGAAGGGCTGCAGAAACACCAACGTTCGTTTATACAAGTCCCTCATAATTGTCATGTGTGAGCATCTCAGAACACTTAATGGGCTTATCTATGACATTTCCATGAGATAAGAAATTATCCATGAGACTACTCCATGTTTTCCTGCCTCTTTTATTAGTCATCTATTGCTGCAAAATTGTCACAAGGCCTGAAAACAGAAACACTCCAAGTGTTCAAAAAAATGCCTGAACACTTGAACTGCTCAAGAGAGACCTCTGAGCAGATTGACATTTTAGAGAAAAATAAACAAGAATGGAAAGCAAAATACTACGTTACATGACACTCCATGTTATGAAATACTTCATGCTATACTTTAAAAAAATAAGAAAATAAAAATAATCTTTGAACTTTGCATTCGTTCTAACACTTTTAATTTTAAAATTTGGAAAAAATCTTCTTTGTTTAGAACTCAACATGAGTAGCTAGAGAAATTCATAATTATTCAGACAAGATTAAAAAAGTTTATATATTTGGTTACGTAACTATTTTTGAGACCGATATAGTTGTGAATTACAACAGAAGAGGGATCAATCTACATTTGTAATTTTTCTCAATTTTAGCAAACATTAAAATTAAAATTAAAGCTGTGATCATATTAATTAGAACACCAGACTCAAATGCAGTTTGATAATTGTGGCTAATACTAAACAAATACTTTCAATTTAAATCTAAACATATTGCCTGAAGTATTAGAACATACAAACTAGCTACTAAAAGTGAGGGAGCAATTCATCTGTTACTCTGTACACTGATTTGCCCAGCCTCTGTCCCTCACTACAGACTGACAGACAGCTTTCTACCTGGGACCTGGAAGGTGCAGTTTTTTGGTTTTGGGGGGGGTTTTTTGGGTTTTTTTTGTTTTTGTTTTTTTGTTTTTTTCACAAAGGGCCTTAAGTATATGCATGATTTTACTTCAGATCGGAGGAGTGCAGACTCAGTGGGATGACACAAGAATATCACACACTGACAGAGCAAAAAGGATCTTCTGCTGTTGCTTGTAGGAATCTACTGAGGTAAATTAGCTACTGAAAGACTTGATTTTTCCCTGAGCAGATCAAAACTTGCCAAAAAGTGAGAGGAAGTAAGCAGAAATTACCTGAACTCAAATTCAATAGTTAGGAACAAAAGAAATATTTCCGGTAATTTACATTGATTGAGTACAATATTTCCTGTAATAATTATCAACCACTAGTCAACAGTTAATAATACAAAACTCACTACTAAAAATTATCAATAAAATTTTAAAAATAAGATTTGACATTGTCAGATAGGAAAAAGGTATTTTAGTTAGGCTACCTATGAAAACAGCCACACGATCAGAAATAAAGGGGTCTAGATATAGACAGCACAATTTTAGTTAATTAAGCCCTTTTTTTCCGCTTCTCAAATTCTGATGCATCATGATTTAGAGATTCCAGAAGAGACATTAATATATATATTGCATTCTTTAAACATCATTCTTTTCATGTATTGTTATGTTCTTCAGCTAGATATAGAAGCCTACCATTATCTCACAACAAGAGACTAACTCTTTTGGAAAACGACTAACTCTTTGAAAGACAAAATATATCTTCAGGATTAGCAGACATAGTTATAAAGCTATAAACACATATCTGTCTATAGGCAGTATGATTTGAACACTCTTTAACAAAATCCAAATATATAAAAAAGAAGATATTTAAAAAATATTTTTGCCTTTACCACTCCTACTGGTAGCTTGTTCCAGAAACTCACTATTTTGGTAGTTAGACATCTTTCAATCTCCAGCATCAATTTATTCATTGCCAGATTTCACTGCTTTATGCTCTCTTTTTTACCATAACCCAACTGAAACCAATGAGACTAGCCAAATCAATAAAGAAAATTAGATTTTTTAAAAGAAACTTTCTTAAACCCAATGGCTAGATATTTCAATATTTCCCAGGCAGTGAACACCTATTCAAATTATTTTTGACAGACTACTGGTGATTGGGCTCATGCCAAAACACAAGAATAAAGACCTAATGTTTAATGTTGTGAGGGTGAAAACTTTGTAAAGACAGCCTCACAAAAATGAAAAGTAGAAAAAGCAAAGTTTTTAAATAATTGAATTTCAACAGGACCATGCCTGTTAAACAAAAGATAATCACAGCAAGCACTTTGAAACACGTTTCGTATTACCACATAAGATGCGTTCCACAGAGTTATGACTGGAAGGGGCCATTAAATCATTTGTATAACACTGTATGCAGATAAACCTTCTGGCATATCCAAGATCATAAATTCACCTAATTACTGCTGCATTAAGCCTCAACAATTTCAAATGCTAACACACATCTCCAAGGGTGACACACAACCTTGATCAGAAATGTCAGGAAAAGGGGAATACAGCACTGGTCTTACATGTTTGCTCGAGTTGTTAACCTAAAAAAAGTACCTCAATTTTATTTTGAATGGTCTCACCTCTATTCACTGCTTAAAAATTAAAAGAACACTATTTCCACAGCAACTTCTATGTCCAGGTGGTTTTTAGGTTTGAATCCTCCTGCAGTACAATGCCTGACTACAGAACATTTTCTGACTCTGTATTTCAACTTCATAAACTCACTACTCCACTGTTTGCATATATAAGGTAGCTTACACACTTTTTGCCATAGATTTGCACACGACACTCACAATTAAAAGACAAAAAGTCCTTTAATCGAGCACAAAGTGCAATTTTACTTTCAAGTCACTGGTAATCATTCAAGATCACTATGCTCTGACATCTACTCATTCTTTCAGGAAGTATTGTATTTGTTTGCACTAAAATGAATTTTGTTTGAATCAATTCGGCTACAGATCACTGTATTGGAGAATTTAACATAACCATTATCTATCATTTCACCAGTTTTTATTCTGTCTGCTCCCTGAAACTGCCGAACACATTGCAAAAAAGTGTAATCATTTTGTTTTCTGGGACTGGATTTTGCTACCAGATTCTTATTCAGACCGAGTTAGAGTTAAGAACATATGTTGCTGTTTATGGTAATATGTTATATTGTACAAATAAGTCTAGCAGAGTCTGGCCCTCAACATTGAAAAAATGACTTGCTTTTATTTTTTCAAAGTTGTTACACTTCTAACAAACTCACCTGTATCTCTCAAATCAACAGAGAATGACAGAGTTCAGGAAAAAAGTACATCTAACTGTTCACTGATTCACTGAAGCCCAGTATAATAAGCTGACATAAAACTATGTTATAAACACTGCACAAAACATTAACAGCGTGGGTATAGGTACATAAGACTATTTATATTTTTAAAAGCCATAATTCTATCAGTTTCTGACATTTACTTAAAGAAAATATGGGGGGTTTTTTTCACAATTTAAAATAAATATTTGAACCAAGGAAATTTATTTCCCCCTTTCAATGATACTTTTATCTATCTATTCCAGACCAAAAAGAGAAAACAAGAACCAACCTCCTATTGAGGGACAAGAATATTAAAAACCCCTCTGAACGAGCCTCTTTTGAAAAGAAGCATGCCAGGTTTACAGTTAATATATATCACCCTCCAATGAAAAATGCATGTTAATATGCCCAGAGCTCTTTGGATAACTCGGGAAGGTGGTTACTAACCAAAATACTGTCACTTAGTCAACTCTAACACTTTGATTAAGAAGGATATAGTGTTTCTGAACAACTTCCTATGCAAACCACTTCTCACAGTGCAAAGGAAGACAGAGGAGAAAAATCCCTTACTACCAGCTAAGAGCTGAACAAACAATCCTCACTGAGAAATGTGTGATGGTGGAAGTCTTTTTAGTATACTTCAGACAGTACTATAATGCATTACAAGAGTGAGTTCATTTGCCATTCTTTAATCAAGTACAGTTTCATGTTTTCTCAGGAAATATTTATACTTCATTATCTGATTAGTTTTTTTCACAGGTTTTCAAAATTTACAGCTTGCAGTCACAGAGGACTGTGAATTACAGTTTGTTTTATTCTACGCTATTTCTTATGGTCTAGATATCACTGATGATTCAGTTAAATCACATCCTCCATTACATAAAAAGCAAATATTAGGGCATAACGGGTTTCTACATTCTAATTTTGTCAGATCATCTGCTTAAGTAAGAAAGTAAAATGTCTGTGGCATTTACCTGTAGAAGGCTGGAGGAGCAGCTTCCCTCATCCCAAAGCTTCCTTGATCATTTTCAAGGTAATAGGGTACCTGTTGGCTGTGATGATGGATGAACGGCGAGAGCTGGGGTGCCGTTTGCAAGAACACCACTGGGCTTGGTGGGACACTGTTCAGTGAGTGAAATCCTGCCAGACTGCTGGACCCAAAAGATTCAGAAGTAGGAGCATAACTGAGAGTAGTAGAGCTGTAGACGGGAGCCGTAGTACCAAAATCATAGGTGGCTCCTTCTGGGTAGTTAAAAACTCCTGTCTTGTTGGTCTCCACATACATGTCGCTGAGCGATCTTTCCAGGGGAATCTTCAGCTGAGGTCTGCTCAGTGTCTCCAGTTCAGTGCCTTGAATCTGGTGCAGCAGGGTAACTCCAGAGGTTTTGGTGTGAAGGGTCATGGTCAGTACTAATGGCAGTGAGCAAGGAGCATATCTGCTTTTACTGTCAACAGCGAGATCGGCAGCTGGCAGTCCACCTAAAAAAAATACCAGAACCTATTCTGAGGCTCAGTAGAAATCATAATAAAGCAGCACTACACAGGTATTCATCTAATCTCGGCAAGGAGGAGGATACAAACAAGCGCAGAGTGAGCACTGAAAACACACATTCTCTCTCTCTCTTCTTCCCTCCCTCTCCCTCTCTCTAACTTTTAGGAACTCCTCATCTGTGCTAATATGCATTACAAGGTGCTGGCTGTGAGCCAGGAACGCTTGCCTTGTGCCGACGCTGGTTTAAACATCACTTCAGAAACAATTAATTCAGGAGTTATACCAAAGAATTGTCCATCTAAATGTTACTTCATTCTTATTAATCATTTAATTTTTCACTTCAGGCTACGATGCTTTGCAGCAACTAACGGTAAAGAACACTTAAATCCAACGAGGAAGACTAGTCCAGTGGTCAGTCAGATTACTGCCTTTTATTTCCTCAGCAGGCTCCAATCTATCTGTGCTTATCTCTCCTCCTGTTTGATTCATTTTCGTGTTTGCTAGAAATATGTAATGTGTACATTGTACTGACCCTGGGCAGGACTGTGCTGTAACCAAGACAGGGCAAAGCAGAAGTGTGTGTGTGTGTGTGTGTAAGTGCCCATCTGTGTGTCTGTCTCTGTGTGTGGGGAGAAAGCCCCAGTCCATAAAGCCAGCTCACAAAAGTTAAGTGTGCATGATACATAGGCAGAAGAGAAGGTTAATAATATAGTTTCATCAGCAACAGCAACTTGTAGTTACTAGAGTACTATAATAACATTAAAAAGCAAGGAAAAGCTTTAGACTAGCCTAGAAAATTATGCTTGCTTCTTTTTATTCTGTAAAATGATGAGCTAAACATCGTTCACATCTTGCCACAGTTAGGAGATGGTTATTTGATTGCATGATACATAAATTGAATACAGGAAATTCTTTTTCCTAGTATTGTGAACAAAAGCTTAGCAAACTTGAATTTTGAAATGAGGCTATGAAATCAAGTAATCTAAAATAATCAAATGGGATCGGCTTAAAAAAAAACCTGACATGCCTCTCAAAGTTATATTTAGAAGAAAAAAAAAAAAAAGGAAAAGAAAGAACATAATGAAAAGGTGTGGCATGCATGCTTCTTCTTGCAATCTCATTCCATATAATTTTAACTTCGCACAAACCAGTTCTCCTGAACGAGCTAAACTAAAACCTCCAGAAGCTGTTTCAAGCTCTCCAGCTTCATTGCTGTGGTCTGTGGCTCAGTCAATGAAACAGGCTAATGTCAACCCTAAATGCATTAATATGTGGGCTCCAGTTAGTGTGCTTTGAATACTAGCAAAGCCTATGCTATACTTAAACAACTCCACAGTTATTTGGCTCAACCTTCAAAAAACCCAAGAAAATGAAAAACTGAATATGCAGGTCACTAGAAGTGTCAAGAAAAGTTCATCAAAACTGGTTTTATTTTAGAAATAATACTGTGCTTTCAGAACTTCGACTAAAATATCCAAAGTTTTTTATATTTGCAAGAATATTCTGAAGTTATATATACAGGCTTTTACCTTCTCAACACAGAGCTGAGACATCAGCACACACATAACTATGTACTTGATATATTTCCTCACCCACCCAGCCACCCTCCCTACCCTGTTCAAATTTCAGATTGTAGACTTTGATCAAAGAGATAAGCTTGTTTAAATAACACTGGACTAAACATGTTCCCAGTTTAAAAAAATAATAATCAGACGACCATACCCAGCAGTTCAGAAAGTCTTCGAAGAGTTCTGCTGAAAGTACGCCAGACAGCGTTAGAGAAAATAAAGAGAATGTGTGCATGTTCTCTTAGAGTGGGCGACCGTGCATGTGCAGAGACTCAGAGAACAGCAAGCAAGCACAGCTCTCAGCAGCCAGGCTGCAGGCTGCACAGGCTGAAATGAATGGCAGTCACAAGTTTAAGCCAGTCGCCCTTACACATTCCATTTTGTGCTTTGAAATGCATAGAAAAGGCATTATCTCTTATTAAGCTGCACCATCTGAGAATTAATGTGAATCTACCTGCCACAAAAAGTATCCACTTCTATAATGTGCTGTAAAATGGACTTTGGATTTTTATCTAAGGCATCCCCCAGCATGTATGCTCTGCTAAAACTAATATATTGACAGGAAATAAAATGCTCCAGTGTAATAGCTATGCAGAAGACAGAAAACAGAAGTAAGCAAACGGAGAGTTGATTTCTGAGTGTGCCCTGTGCTGCTTACACGCAATTTTTAAGAACCTCATTAATTATTTTTGGGAGGTGGCATGTTTTAAACCACCAGCACTTCTGCTGTGTACCATTTAAACTAGGGACCCTAAGAGCAGGTCTCCACAAGCCACAGTCCTGCCACTGAAAGGGCTCAGACAGCTGCAGTGTCAATGCAGCACACAGCCTTGTACACATTTTGAGTGAAAAAAATGTGAGTGCCACAATCAAGATCTTGGGGATTGGCTGACAACCTCTGTGACAGCATCCTGTAACGTCTGACTTATTTTTCCTGTGGAAGAAAAGCAAGAGAGCAAGAAAGGGCAAGGGTGAGGTGGTGGGGGGCGTGTCAAGCCAAATCCCATGAAGAAGTTGAATTTTTGGTTTTTGTATACTGAAAAAAATTCAGGCTTTGATTCTGTTTACTATATGTGGGATTTTTAGATATAAAGAAACTATGAAATGCAACAAGTTACCAGAAGGTTGTTTTCTTTCTTGTCCTACATGGTAAAGATTGTGCTACTTGCTCCAAATTAACAAACACTGCTACTTCACCGTGCTTTAGAGATGGCATTAGTTGTGCCCACCTGCGGACTGGCCTCTCAGGAAAATGATATCTAGGTTTCTAAAACCTGGTATTCATGCTTACAGGTCAGGACTTACTTCACCACTCACTTTAATCTGATCTATTACATGTCAGATTTTACGTACTTTAGAATACAGAAATATTACTGTATGGGAACGGGTACAGGATAGAGCAATGACATTTAGTGCTCTTTAGCGAGAAGTTTATGCAAAGACTTGTTTTTTCTAAATCCCCCATCATGTATGCCTTTAAAACTATGCAGACCTCATACAGAAGGGCTTGCCTCATTCACTCTGGTTTTTGGGTTTTTGTTACATGTAGTAACAAGAGAGAGTAAATAAAAACATTAATTGGCTGAGCACCTTCCTTTCTAGTGCTAGACAAATGTGCTCAAAATGGGGAAATATACATTCTCAGATCAAGCCATTTCTCAACTATTGTGTATTCAGCTGCAGCCAAGCTGCCCTATGTATTTCTCTCACCTTAATGAAGGTCTAATATTGTTTTGGAGTTGCTGAGCACATACTACAGGAGATGCATAGATACATAAAAATGGAGAGGAACTGGTACTTCAAAATCTGAAGATTTGCTAACTTGAGATCAGGTATAGATTGGGGATTTTGCTGTATTTCTGAATTTGGGAGTATACAAATAAAATTTGGCTTTGATCCATCCAGATTTATGCCTGCATAGGAAGGAAAGAAAACAGAATTTAATGAATACTGAAGAAGAAGGAGGGACCAGTCCCTCCTGTGACTGAGGAGCACTACAGACATGTTAGCAAAGATCAAAGCAGAAACTGCATATTCACACACAGAGATTTTTAATGAGAGTTAGTTGGGATGAAACAGTGAGGACTCAGGCACTACTCTTCACATGGAAAGGAGAAAATAATAGTTTAGATAAATGAAAATGAATTATTAAATCCTCTGTTCCCCTTTTAAAAATTTCAAGCTTTCTGTTTTCCTTTTCTAGATATGCCAGAGTTCCAGTGGTCAACTCAGATTTTCCAGAGTGGGGAATTTACTCTGATTACACTAACAAAATATCAAATGTAGCAACATTAAATCACATTTCTGCTGCTCTGTGGTTAAACTGGCATCTTTCACAACTGAAAAATATTTAGGTATGTTTCCAAAGGCAAATTCTGCTTATTTTGATTCATTGATGAATAGCGTGCATCTAATTTATTTTTTTTTAATTTGGTGACAAATGGCAACCATGCTCAGATTAAGTTAACAGACTGTGCATACTGCAGTTTGGCTCAACTGAATCATGGGTCCAACACTTCAAAACTGGAACATAGCTTAAAAAAAACATAAAAGTAGCCTTCTTCCCCTGATGCCAAATATTGTGGAACCAATGAAGAAACAGAAAAAAGAAAACAGATAAATAAAAAATAGAGAAGACATTATTTTAACTTCTCTAAATAACTGGAAGGAAGTTTGGGGATTTCAGTGCCATTAACATTAATAATTTTCTCTTGACTACAAGTCCTGAAAGGCAGACAGAGAATGGTAGCAAAATAAGTTCATTCTATAGGATTAAAATTTTTTTAAAAATAAAGGAAAAAGGAAGAATCTGAACATATTTTGCATTTTGGACAAGATAAAACAGAAGTTTGAGGGAAAAGGAGATAAACAAAAAAAATAGTATATAAAGTATAGTATGCAAAAGCATTTACTCAAAGTATATACATGCATATACAAGTATATGTATAAATTAAATATATAAATATACACAAAGGCTATTAAAATTACAGGAAAATTGAAAGACAAAGCAAAACTCCATTCTGTAACAGGCATTTTTCAGCGCTAGTTTTAGTAAGTATTGCAACAAAAAATGGCAAACTCCGAGCATATACTATAAATTTTCTGTAAACCTGCTGACAGTGAAAGACCATAAAGTTTGTCGCTTTGGTTCCACAGCTACAAAGATAGAAGCTTTTTTTAGCTGCTGCAATTAAAGAAGAATCTATTGTACACAACAGGAGGAACATTATGTTTTTCCAAGATTCCACAGTAACATTACAGAGAAATTATGTTGTGTTTAGTCCAGTGAGGAAACTCCTCAAGACAGACAGCTGGAGAACAGCACCATCTACCCCACTGCCTTATAAATCTTCTCTGGGGAAAAAAAATACAAAAAAATTAAAGCTCTTGATACCACTAGGCAAATGAGGCATGCTTAAAAACTCCTTATGCTCTGAGGAGAGATAAGTGCTTTGTGCTGTTAGAGGAAGTTTTGAACATTTAAAGTTTTATAAGTTGATACAAAGATGTATACTTTATTTTCCCCTGATCCCAAAAAACTCACTATAACTAGCCATGGCACCAAAAGATTCTTAACCAACCCTAAATTTTTGGTTCAGGTTGGTTTTCCTGTCAAAAGGAGAGCTTCTGCTTTCACATGCCAAATGTAGGTAGAGGCTTTGAAAAAATTGGTCCAAATAGTTCTTATTGCAAATGGGGAACTGTTGAATGCAATTTTTCCACACATCTGTTTATTAATTTACAGCATTTAAATATGTCTTCAATTTTACCTGTAAACCGTATGAAAGACTTATTACATAGTCTGAAATTATCTGTGCAAACACAACAAATATTATAGTAGGACGTCAGCATATATTTCTGGTTAAGTATTCTGACATTTTAAATGTTAAGTCTTCGTTTGCATCTATTTATGACACTATAAGATTTTAGCCGTTCAGCTGGAAATTTTATGTGTCATTTTGATGAGCTCAGTGATACTAATTTGGAAATATCTGACACAATTGCAAGGAAATTATTTGCTTTTCCCTCCTTAGAGATTTCTATAAACCCTTTTTTACTTTTTGCTGCAGCAAACAAGGAGTTTGGAGAAGGATCTCTGAATTTGGCAGGGAGCTGAAACTGTGTATTACGGAGTTGCCTTTTGCTATTCCTCTGAAACCCCATCCACCTTTGGCCAATTTTTCTACCCTTGAAAAAATTGCAAGTTTTTAAGAGTGATGATTTCTAAAAGCTCTTTCCTGGCTGAGTCTGCTCTCCCCTCTTTCAGATCTTAGTCCTGACTCTACTCGGCATGAAATTCACCAAAAGAATGAATGACATGCTAGAGTCCAAACTAGTATAAATACAGAATGTTTTCCCTTTCATTACTCTTCTGGAGCAGAGTAATAGTCTGGGATTAAGTGCAGATTACTGCACTGAATTTCTGTCCCCAGACATACAGACTGAATTTCCTGAAACCAAAATAGGGCACCATCTCCCTTTTCAATTCAGCACTGAAAACAGCATGTTAAAACATACTGTTTTCTAAAGGAGTAGAAGATATCCTGTAATACATCTAGCTTGTGCATTTTTTTGGTTTTTTGTACCTCAAAGATGGGAGAGTATAAAACTAAATAATTCTGCCTGACTCATACAGAATAAACGGCTTACTACATATGTAAAATGGGCCAAAATACCTGAGTACTCTGGACAAACTCAAAACATATCAGCAAATACTGATATTTCAAATAGTTAGTTGATGTTCTCATGTGTGCAGAAAGACAGAAGCAAAAAAGAACATTTCTCTGCTTTCCTACACAAAATGTTAATTACTTGTGAACAAGGATGTTCACTGGTAGAAAAGCAATGATACCTTGATTTAAGATTAAGCAACATTCCATGCTTAATAACAAACACAACATCCTAAAAGAATATTTCTCAAAGATCTAGCTTTATGTAAAAAACAAAACAAGATGGGAAATGCAAACCAGTAGCTTATTATCCCATGTTTAGAGAAAAGTTGAATGAACTGACTGATCACCATGATCACTGGCATTAGTCTAGCAAGAAAACTGTTTTTTGGATGTTTTGCAATTGGCTTAAGGGAGAGGCATCTTCAAAATATTCATATATTCCCATGCCTGAGCCCCCAAACACTGTCAGAAATCAGATATCTGCTTGAGAGTTTTGTTTATGAGATTAAAGAAATGAAAGTGGGTCCAGCTTCTCCTGCTGAGCCTTCCTCTCCTTAAGCAGATCAACATTCCCACCCAGCCTGGTGTCACCTGCAAATTGACTGAGAGGGCACTAAATTTGTCCAGATCAACAATAAAGATGTTGAACAGGACCAGCACCAACATTGAAAGCTTAGGAACAGCACTTGTGACTGGTCACCAACTGGGGGTGGCTGTATTTATGGAAATGTCTTTTACTCTCATTTATGGCAGCAGACAAATAAAACTCTGCTTCGGCTTTGGCCCTTTCAATTTCCTCCCTGCATACCCTCATGACATCCTTGTAGTCCTCCTAAGCTCCAGGGATCCCAATATGGTCAGGATATATAAGGACAGGCAGCAGGGCCTTCTCAACTTGTAAGCAAAAATGACACAATAATACTTTCTTGCTATCCGCAACCATCTGAGCAGAGGATACAGAGAAAATAGAGAGACAAGCACGTCCTGGAGGGGTGTGGTAACAGTCCAAGGGGCAATAGGACAAAAGATGGACTATGGGAAATTCTGATTCAATATTAAGTATGACTTTTTCCATTAGAAATGATATACTACTGGAATGGACTGTCCAGAGATGCTGGAACTCCTCTGAGGACGAGACTCATCTTTGAGTTCAAGGCTCAAATGGACAAATCCCTGAGTAGCCTGATTTAGGCCTTCTTTGAACAGGGATTTGGACTAGATGGTACCTTGATATCCCTTCCAATTTGTTCCATGATTATATCTGTCTAATACACAGATCTCCACCAAAATACTCAGACGAGATTAATTACCTTGATGATGATGGTCTATTTCCCCATTTTCCACAGACACCTCATTTCAAGATATTACACGTTTCATGAGTTACAAAGAAAAAAAATCTACTGGCCTCACTGTATCTTCTCAGTATTTCTGTAAATTACTCCAGTCATTATCGAAAATATCTTAGCTGCCCATTGTCTTAACAATGGGCCCTGATCTCAGTAGTCAATAGCAGACCTATGTTTGAACTAAGATATTGGAGATAAATAATCAGCTGTCTTTTGTGGCTTCCACAAAACAAAACCACTTGCCTTTTTTGATGAAGATAACTATCTCCACCAAAAGACTTATTCTGAAGTGTCATTAGTTTCTTCACTATTTTCTCTTCAGTAATGGTATTCAAATACACCAAATTTGATTTTAACATTTACACATTCACATTTCCTCCCTAGAAACTGGACCTTTGATTGAAAGGGCCTGGTGATGAGGCTAATCCTGCCACCTCAAACAGTTTCACTTATTGTGAACCAGAGGCCAAGAAAACTCTTCACCTAAATTTCTTGGAAAAGTTTTGCTTTTTTCAGCATCCCATTTTTATCTACCAGATGCTGGTAGCAAAAGTCCCTCACTTTCTGGGCCTCTCCTGGTACATGGATTTGCTTTATTTACTCCCCTAATCACTGTCAATCAATCTCTGCTATTGCAGCATGCCTACATGTACCTGGGAATAATCTGCAGGCAGCACATCAAGTCCTCTTGTACGTCTTAAGTTCTCCTTGTCTTCTTAGAGATTATCACAGAGCCTGTTACCACAGACTGTTGCCAGTGCCACAGAAGGAAGGTGTCTCAGTTTACCTTTGGGCCTATTCTCACAGATCTAAAGTATAAGTAGAAAAATCCACAAGAAGTATCAATTGTTGAACTAATCAGTGCTGCTATACATGTTTCTCTCCTTGATGCCAAGAACAGGCTTGTTATTGCCCCTACCAGACCAGACACAACTACAGCCACATCTGAGTGGTTCATCAGTCATCCCTCTGGACCATACTCTAGAAAAACACAGACAGCAAGTGTTCATTAAAAATTACCATGTCTAGCAGGGAAGGTACTGGCTGCAATTGTCCTGTGAAGACCCCAAGCAAAGCAGCAAATTCAATATTATAGAGATAAAAGTATGGTAGATGTTGTAGGGAAAAATGCTTAATTGAACAAGCCTCTGTAGCTTGGACATGTGTTGTCTGCTCTGGTCTACTTCTCAACATTTTCTACCACCAGCTAAGAAAATATTTCTTAATTGTAACAAAAATTAAGACCTTCTACAAAAGAAGTCTCAGTAAGAGGTTCCCTCAGAAGACACAATTCCATTCAAACAGCAGAAATGTACCATTTATATTAAAAGATGCATTTTGGAGATGATTAGTGACTTCTTCCACAACAGACATAGCAAAGACATGGCATGATCAGAAAGATCTTGAAATAAATCCTTATAAAGCATTTTCTGATACATTAACATTAACTTTTTTTTTTTTATTTATTTACAGGGACTGTATTGAATATATAGTCCTAAATAAGGCTGTGCTATATATCATCCATGATAATTTGAATCAGTTGTCGACTCCAGGGAAACTGATCATGATGAACTAAATTATGAGTTTAAGTGCTTTCCTGGATCAAGGCCTAAATCTGATCCTCACAGAGACATCGTCTTCAACCATCAGAGAAATTCAAAATCAGCAGAGGTTATACCCCATTTTTTGGGAATGACTTGCAAGCTTTATATAATTCTGGTTCTGTGATATAACATATCCTCCTTACTCCAGAGAAGAAATTTTGACACTGTCTTGACAAGCCTACAAGAATGGTCAATGGAATCCGAACAAAAAACCAATGCAAAACATTCAGTTCTATTGTGATTGTTATTTGTACTCAGGAGCACCTAAGATCGCCATCAGAAATTAGGTTCTCGTTGTGCTAAGTACAAGGTATACTTAGAACAATGTTTACTCAATAGTCCAGATTTAAATATACTGGTGACTGAATGCAGCACCCTTAAAGAACAAGTGTATCCATTTCTCCACAAAATCAAATAGACCTGCTAATGTATCTCCTGCTTCTGTGTTGAAGTCATGCTGATTAATAAAACAAGTCTGTTTTCTAAAATCTAAATATAAAATCTTTTGATCAAGCTATCAAACAATTCAACATTGGAAAATACAAGAAACGTGTACAGAACTGATGAATTAGCAACAAAGAGACCAATCACAAATGACACTCACAAAGTGAGCATAATGCAACTGAAGCATCAATATGTGCTACAGCTGTTGAAGCATCCTGTTCTTGCCAGAACGGTCATGAGCAACAGCAAAATCACACGACTTCAGTGTTGTCTAACCAGCACCTCACAAAAAATGGTGACATGATCATCAGCAGTGCACCATCACAAGAAGATGGGAAATAAACACTCCCCCACCAAGGAAAAAAAAAAAAAAAAAAAAAAAAAAAGGACAAAAAAAGAAGAAATCTGGTACTGGAGAAAACTAGGCTTCTTGTTGGAGAAAACTTTCAAAGTCTATGCTTCTGTAGAAAGACAAAAATGCATTGTCATCTGTCAAGCGGAACAAATAGGACCTTAGTGATTCAGTAACAGTTGCACTCTCTTGGCAGATATTAGCTTGTTTAAGGCAGGGAAGATCAAAGAAAGTAACTAGATGCCAACAGACGGGAAAAAAAGGTCAAAGTTATTTATTATTTCAGCATTCCCCTATCTTTATTTGTTCTTCCACCATTTTCATTGTTTTGTGCAACAAGATGGAGGTCTTTCTGAAACCCAGCCATCAGTAATTTAATGAAATGGCTCTTTTGCAATACAGGCTCTTCTATAAGTTCAGAAGTCCATCAGATCAACAGGTTTCCTGTCTATAAGGGGTGAGTGAAATAGACAGTTCCACATACTCATTTAGCACAATGGTCCACAAGCCACAGAAATTATTAATGAATTACAAAGCCAAAAAGAAGGAACAAAAATCATTGGCATTAGAAATGTCAAATTTAGGAATATAGATATTGGATTTGATGTCAAATTATAGGAAAAACAGAGTTAATATTAACTAGTAGCCATTTTTCCAGGGAATTGAGGTTACAGTTGCAAAAGCCTTAAGAGCAGCAAACACTGCTGTCCAGAGACCTCTTATGCCTGTGGTAAATTGAGTTTTTCAGCAACTTTTTTGTCCCTGGAGAAACAATAATAGATTTAATTCTTACTGTGCAATTAAGAGAAAGGATCATTCCTAGTAATTCTAAAATAGCTCTTCCACAGTCAGAACCTCAGCAATGCATCCCTTGTGCAACATGAGAAAGAGAGAGGGCAGATCTGTACTATGGAGAGACAACTGATACAGAGACTCCCAAGCCCTCTTTACCTGGCTCAGCACTGAAATGTGAAGAAACATTGCTGCTAGCAAGGTGCCATGCTCTGGATTATTAACCCCTGTCTCACAAGACAGCATGTTGCTAGTACAGTTACAATGCCTTCCACACCAAGTTGCTAATTGCCAACGACTAATTCAGGCAGTGATGTTGCACAGTTCTATCTACCACACTCCTTCAAATAGGATAGGTATGCTTAGAAAGGTCTCTTGATAAAAAATAGAAATAGTCTGTAGGGTAGACTCTATTGATTCTTCTCCTTTGAGTACAGCTAGTCCTGGCATCATTAGAGCTGTAGGGACTGGTGACACACTATAGAATCAATGTGGTGACATCATTAGCATGCAGAGGCCAGCACCACCCACGTTCATCAGGAGTGGCTGAGAAATGAAGAGGTGACAATGAAGATGCTGAAAGCATCTTCCTCGAGAAAGTACTGCCTTTAATGAGCAACGGGTCAGTAAAGCTCAAGGCTGTTTTCAAGCTAGTGAAATAGGACAGACCTGCAGATTCTCTGCAATTCTACTATAAACTGTCATAATATTTCATGAGAGAAATTTGGTATGCATCAAACAGCACTATCCCAAAATATTCCTGAGCTGGAGACATAAAAAAAAACATTACTACTATTTACTTTGCATCCATCCACTGCTTTGTAGAAAGTATTAGCACAGATGCAAGCTACTCCAGGACAATTGGTCCAGGTCCCCAGGAATCATCTTGGGTGTATATGATTTATGTTTATAGCTAAAGCTCCTGGGTTTTAGGTTTCATCCAAAAGACTTGTTTCCAATCTACTTGTTAGATGACAAAGTTCAAGAGCAATGCAAACTGCTGAAGCCTGGGCATGCCTCACTCCCGGCAGCTTCAGCATGACTTGATTATACACAGGGAGTTGTCAGGCACTTCTGACCTGAAATGAGGGGAGCATTTGGAAGGCACATAGGAAACACATGCCTGCTTCAGTGTTCAGGGAATTCACCTTCCTGAAAGACAGCCTGTTCAGTCAATCTTTCATGCTTCTCAGGGTAATTTTGCCATACAGCTCAAGTAATTTAGCAGTAAACTGTTTGTCAAAAGTGGTCATATAATTCCTCCTGCCTTTTCATTCCTGCATCTTTCATGCTTCCAGTCTGGAGACTGACGTTAGCAAAATGTTCTGTTGTTTTTGTATCACACTGGTGCAGCTGTTGAGCCAAATTAGGAGAAACTGCAGGACAGGAGCTCATGGCCAGAATGACGAGGGAGACCACCTTGTTCAGCAGCAGGAAGCCCTTAGATTAATTTAACAGTGCACTTGATGAGCCAAAGCAGAAAGGATTTTAAACTCTCAAAGGGATATGTACACCACACATTCAAATTGGTCATGATGACACTGAATCGAATATGCCATGGGCGACAGATACCTTTTACATCATTTATTTATATTCTATTATCTATATTATACTACGCTGTCTGTCCTTAATTAATAATTTTGTTTTATCTAAAGATTCATTATTTGCAAAAGAAGAAATGGTCCCTGCTTAATATGAAGTAATATTTTGCTTTTCCAAAGCTTTTATGAGAAGGTTCAGTTCACTTTTTTACACATTTCTATGCAAAAAAACCAAACAAGCACAAGATGAGCTACTTCTGAGGAACTTCTGCATATTAGTGATTAGGTAATGTTGACAAAGAATAATATAACTACTACTAAAATTATGAATCTATTTCACAATAACACTGAGTCCTGATTTCTTTTACTAGAAGAGAACTATTTATCTAGAATATATAATTATTTTAATTGAAGTTAATTTCAATACCTATGACAGATCAAAAACTGTTGATCCATAATATTAAAATTAAAAAATTTTCTTCAGTTAAAGGTAGTTTCACATAGGATTTAACAGATTGCTGGAGACAAAATACTAGGGTTAGTAATTCAGCACTTTGCTTCACTATAGCATCAATCCCTATATGTCTATGTTTCCTTTTCTCAGAGGAAGCTGAATACAAGTAGATCAAATTACAAGAATGCCTATTATTATTCATACTATCATTGAAAGCCTGTATCTGCTACTGAAGAAGAAAAATGTTTGTCCTTGCTTTCCACCCTCATCTAATTACTGCTCATTAACCAGATGAGTTTCATAGCTGTAATATGAACTTCAGTCTGCAAAATCTGCACTGTACAGAAAGCATATGCTTAGTACCCATGACTAATCACAATTCCCCCACATTTCAATCTTCAGATATTAAAAAGCACTAGAATGTATCCTCTTAAGTAATCTGGATCCTGACAAGTAGTATACCTCAGCAAAACATTTGGAAGCAGAAGTTACTATTTCCATTCAAAATTTTACCCTTCAATATTCATAGTTCTAGTTGAGATAAAAATTAGTTTGTTCCTTAGAAATATTTCAGAGAGCCAATTTGGAGAGACTGATCTCCACTGTATATGGCTGTGAAATATATTTACTGAAAAAAGCAACTGAGGGCAAATATTGGATAGGTATTTCTCTTGAGCTTACACCATAAATCTGTTTTATCAGTTTTAGAATTGAAATAGTAGTTAAATTCCTTCCTATTGTGTAATTTGACTATGCTTAACAATACTGTTGCAGTTTCAAGTGAAATGTAGATGTCATATGTATTCAAAGACTGCACTGCCTGTCAGGTGGTATTTTGGGAAACATATAAAAATGGTTATTTATCAGTACACAATGTGTGTTGAACACTGATGACTTGTAAATATATCTCCAACTTCATTTCCAGCATCCAATTTTACCAGTGGAAATTCTTGTTTAATGACTTCAGACACAGCTTATTTTCCCAGGCATTTCAACCCACTCTCCCTATAAAGTATTCTTAACTTGCTGTTCATTGTTCATTATCAAATAACATAAAACATACTCTTGTGTAAAAAATAAAAGAACTATTAAAAATCTAGACCTTCTCTGTGGCAAAACAAAAATATTTTGAATGCAGATGGCTTACTTTAGCTGAGGTGTCCAGACTGAATAAAACCTCCCTTGATAAAACTGAGTGAAATTTGTCAATACTTGAAAAGTAACTTGCAAACCTGCATGATGAGCATGACTGCATCCTCACTTAAATCAATGAATAATCCCTGTAAAATTATTTTCAACAATGATATAAAAATAATATGGCCCTTCTCATTAAAAAAGGTGTGGGGGGTAGGGAATCCACTGCAAGGTTGTATTACTTTTCCCTATATCTGCCTTGAAATGTTTATTCTAAGGAAATACAGGAGTAAATGCTCTTACATAGCCTCACTGACAGAATTGATTTTTGACTCACTGATTACTTGCATTTTGAATATAAGGAAAAAAAACACCATTGTAGCAGCAATCTTTGAACTCCAGCAAAGTTGAACTGGTTTTATTTTGTCAGGTGTACAGTTTCTGCTTTGAAGGGTTAAACTGTTATTTATTTTAATCTCCCAGACTTTGTATGTAACCACTGATTCCATAACACTTCTTTCTGATACCTTTCACTCTCATGGATGGAAGTCCATTAAGAATAATCTTAACCACTTGAAGCACATTCTAGGTACGTTTGTTCATTTTACAGAGCAGCAACAAAATGTATTCATCAGCATTTCATGCTCTCTTCCTTTAACAGATACCGCAACTTCACAATCTTATTCAGCAATAACCAGGCTTTCTATCAAAAGCCATCCAATTTCAAGCAAATATTTAGAAGCAAGAAGTACCTCATCCTACAGTGTTTTTATTTATTTCTACCCAAATGTGTTAAAAAACATTTACATGGAGTTTGCTTAAATGATTTACAGCTGCAAACACTGTAATAAATAAACTAAGGTCTGGAGCACAGTTTGCACTCTGTAAAAATACTTATTTTGAGCAAAGCCTTCAAACATAATTTTTTTCTAAAAAATCCCAGATATACTGATCCTGCAGTAGCATTTGCAAAAGAAAATATCTGACCTACGCAAGATATGGGACACAAGCAGTGGAGCTATTTACTTCATATTTTAGATATGTTACTTAATAGCTTACATCACCAGCTTCCTTTCTCCTAATCCAAAGCAACTCCATTAAAACATCCTTCCTGACTGAAACTACAACACCACAGACTTGAAGAATATTCTCAGTTAAAGCTTCATAGGCTCATATCACTTAAAAATGTAAGTTGTAAGGAAACAATCAAAAGAGATCACCGTGAACAATCCCAGTATGAAGATTTGGATACTATAATCTTATCTCAAAGAAATGGAAGTGCCTGTAACTTCACAGAAACCACTCTCCAGAAGAAGAGGTAAATTCCTTCCAAACAGAAATGCAACAAGAATGTTCAAAAAAATTGAGGTCTGATCATGTCCCAGAAGCTGAAGGCTTGAAAACCCTGCCAAGGTCATAATCTCTTCAAATAAACAACAAGATGCACATCTGCAGCTAAGTGGCTGGCAATGCTTGTCACTGCATCATCTCATTTGCTTTCCAGAGTCTTTGAATTCCACATGAATTCCTTTCCTAATGCTACCTATGTACTCAGATCTTGCTCCATTTACAGACTGTCCCAGGTAATTACATATTACACCTACAAAAAATTAATCAATTGAATAACCTTCATTTTAAGGAACACTAGAGGTCAGAATTATTAGATGTGAATAAAGTGTCATGAAACAGCACATCATTTTTGTATGTGTAAGACATCTAGAGCATTTTGAACATATGAAAAGATTGCTCAATATAATTAAATTTTCCACATCTAAATATATGCAGACAAAACTTGTATTTTCTTCAATTCTGAATCTTAAATTGTCAAAGAGAGACTTCTGAATCTTTTGGCTTTGCTACATATGTCTTGTACTGACAAGAAGTCTGAAGAAATAAGAGAGGAGAGCCAGACTGCACGAATGTCTTCATCAGCATGTCTTAGAGTAACAGTTAAGCCAATCTGTAAAAACTTTATTCACTTCCACAAATTCTTGCAAAAGCTTCCAAACTGTATGCAGGTCAGATTAGCAGTCCTTGCTTTTGGGACTACAGAAATTCCATCAGACACATACAAAAAAAAAAAAAAAAAAAAAAAGAAAAAGAAAAAAAAATTCAAATCCATCGCTTGTATATAACTTCTATCTCATATGAATTAAAGTCAGACTTAGTAAAGATGAAGTGATCATAACATCTATTGGCATTGCTTTTTAATGTACCTATAGTAACACAAATATTTTTAAAACTGCTATGGTTTCTGGAATAGATATATCTGTTACTAGCTTTCCAAACAGAAATTGTTTTCTTCTTGCATTATCAACACATCTTATTTTTTAAAAAGCAAATTCTGATAATATTAAAATTGAAATTTGACATGAAGTCCTTTTCTATGGCATTATATATTAATAAATCAAAGGCAAAATAAAATAATTAATTTTCCTTTTCAAGGCTACTGCCAGTGTTTTGCATTCTGTTATTCACCAAGTCACATTTTACTAGGAGATTTACTGATCATCTACAACTGACTGAAAAATATATCCGAAACAAGCTACAAGAAAACTTAATCGCTCTACCAGTTTTCCAAAATGAATAAAAGCACTGTTCTGGGGACACCAAGGAGGCTCAGATCTGCTGACCTTGCATAACTCAAATGCACTATGTGAAGGCATGAGAAAAGATGATAGACAAAGCTAGTGCTTTGTGGGAAAGTAAATCATTGGTTGGTTGAAAACAGATGCCTATATTTGAAATCTTTATTCAATAAAGCTGTTTAAATTGGTCTTAGAAACGGAACTAGATAGAAACAGAACAGACTGGAAGTTAACTGGATGAGGAGTGAAGCCATATTGGTACAGATGCAGAGTCCCTGCAGCCATGTAATATTTTCTTCAGCAACAGTATCTACAAATGGATGTTCAGGGAATGGAAAGAACAGTGTATGCGATATTTCTCCTATTTATTCTCCTAGCTTCTATTTTCCGCTCTCAGGAAATGCTGAGCCTAATCCTGTTATCTATCCAACAATCCTCAATGGAACTATCTTCCAAGTTGTTTTCATCTTCCCTTCAACCTGTTCAAACTGTTTTCATCCATAACAACCTTCATCAGAGAATCTCACAAATGACTGCTATGTAGGAAATTATTTCCTTTTGCTTGTTCTGAACATGGCTTCTTGAAGTTTCACTGAGTGGTCTAGGCATCATTCTCCTTTCAAAATTACATCTTAACACTTGGTTCCTATGCATTCTCTTGATTAAATTCAAATCTGGAACCCAAAAACACACATCAAACCAATTCTGAAGACCCTCAGAGGAATCTGAAGTCACTAAACATCTGTCTGCTTTATCTGAAAATAACTGCTTTTTCTCCTTTGGTAGAACACTGAAGTAATTCTCTCTTAGCATCTGAGTTTCCAGTTTCCTGACTCAGGCAAGCTGGGATACATAGAAGAGGAAAAATAGCATTAAAATTCTCTTTGGAAAATTTGGAAAGAGTGCTCTGAATACATCTAACGCAACAATACACAAAAAGAAAGCTTAATACTAATTACTTATTTTATTTTATTTTTAGGTGATGAAAACATAAAGAGAAGCAAGACTGCATCCTGATGGTGGGAAATTTCACTGGGGAAAATGAAAACTTGTATTATGGTCCTGCTCCCAGAACTATTTGTGATTTATTCAAAGCTTTCATATAAAACTCACTAAAGTTTTAGATGAAAATTGAAATGCCCAACTGCCCTGTTTTCACCAAGCTAAAATATACAGGAAGACTAATGATTTCTCTGGTGGGTCTATTAAAGCCCATACAAAAAAAGCTTTGTGCAAAGTATATATGCTAGGATGGTCCACAGCACTGAGAAAACAGCAGGCTCAGAAACCTACTGGGGCAAGGTACATAGCCATCCCTTGCCAGCATTAAGGCAAAGTTTCTGTCTGTCGAAGAGACAGAAAAATTGCTCAGTAGAGCACTAGACAGAATCTGTTAAATACAAGAAAAAGATTTATTTATACTTCTGATAACCCTCTCTCTGAACTCATCCTTCATTGGACACATAGGTCAAAGAAACTATGAGGTCAAAGAAACTGAGTTTCCATACTCTCATTATGGTCCTAGAGGACAATGATAATAACACATGCAAAATATAGAAAGGCAATTACAAAGTGTTGTCTTATTTTCTGGGTAGTGAAATAAATGTATTACGTTTTCATAAGGGTTTGTTTTCCAACCAAAAAACAGGAACTACTTCTGACCAGAGTATTTATCCTCTAATGATTAGCTTTCTGCCAAATTTTAAACTATTAGTTTTTTTTATGCCTAAACTACCAAGATAGTTTTAATCATTTGGTGAGTAATGGAAACAAATGAATTTTCAAGTGAATCTGCACATCACTCAGCCCTAGCTTAGGTTTACATATGTACCTGTGATTGCAAAAGTACTCTGGTATTGTAATGTCATGAAAAGCAATGGCTAGATTGCTCCTAGTTTATTTACTTATCCTCACTAAAGAAGGCTGAGGAAAGTAGTAAAAAATATTTATCCATTACCTTCTCTGACACATCCAGAATATTTCACTTGCCTATGTCCCAATTTCATATACATCCTGTAATTTCATAGCACCTCATAGCACACTCTCACAGTGTGATTTATATGCTAGCACCAGGCAGTGTTCTCAGAACAGTTATAAACATTAAATGTCATTCATATTTTTCCTTATACAACACAGGGATATGGAAGGGTTACACTTTAGCAACAGAGCAGGATGAAACCCAGAAAACAGATGCTTTCCACTTTCTTGATCTAAGTGTGTTTTCTCATTGAATATCATCCATCAACAGTGTATGACTCAAAGGCTACTACTGCACAGAACATAATTTTGCAAGGTCCACATTTCTAAGAAATCTGAAACCTAAATAAGGCCACCTCTGAAAACTAGAAATTATTGCACGGATAATTCTCACAGCCAACTGTGCAATCATGTGTTTGGTGCTCAGAGGTGGTCAGCATAAAGGGAAAACTTCCTGTTAAACAGAGATGAAGGCATGGGAGAAGGTACTAGTGCACACTGCAGATCCAGGCATGTCTCAGCATTTCACTGGAGCATCTGTAGCTGAATCATATGAAACTGCATGGAGAGAGTAGGATTCACCAAAATAGTCTGAGAGCCACTCTAAGCGGCTTAATAAATAAATAAAATATTGTACCCTTAGACATATTTTCCAATTGTATTCTATTCTTCTTCTAGGTACTTAGCAAGAGCAATCATTTTCCATATAGGAATCCTCCCAGTTCACTAGAAGTGTCCCAGGAAAACTACCATATTCAATATTTATTATTCTGAATGCACAAGTGGGAAAAAAAAAGAAAAAATCTCTTAGTTCAAAATAACACTTTATTGTTTGAAAATTATTACAAAATATATTTTGCCTGTGTTCCAGGTAAAATTTTAATTTTTTAACTGTAATTGTCTATTCTCAATATATAAAAGAATATCTAAAGATATGTAAATCACTGACATCAGTCTATTGCCACAGCTTTCAGCTATAATGGGAGCCATCATGCAGTTCAATGGTGCTGATGAAACCATTTCAGACAATATTTTCTATGATGCTAGTTCCATTAGGAGACTCAACATCCAAAATGTTGAATGCTTGCCTTCCCCAATGTGTCTTGTGATTCCAACAGAAATACTATTTTGAGAACTAAATTAAATGTTTAAAAATCTTAACCTACACATAGGTTAACCTGGTCATACTGTTCCATCATCAGAATATACCTATTGCAAGACCAAATCTATTACTGGTTTCTTATAATTTAGTGGCATTGTGGTTACTCAGGTGCTAATTAAAATCTGGATGTACTGTTTCAATCCCATCTGTTCTCTCTTCCTCCCTTAACCTGTTGGGAGATTGGTTGGAATATTCATAGCCACAAGAGTAAATCATGTCCTGTAAAGATGGGTATCTGATTAATACAAGAGAAGATGCAGGAAAACAATGTTGCATTGCTATTGTACAAGAACTATGAACAGAGTTCACAAATTCCTTAAAGTTGTTATCACAGTTTGGAACGTTGATGAAACAGAGATCCTGCTCTGTTAGACTTCCCAAATTGCAGGTAATTTTTGTTTCTGTTTTTCAACATTCTTCTAAAACGACAGACAAATGAATCAGTATTTTCTGTTCTGGTATGCATCAAGCACTCCTCTCAGTCCTGCATGGTGTTTCCCTGTTTCAACATCTGAGGATTACATTAGGTCTTCTTGTCACAATAGTGCAGATCAGGTTGCTCAGTTCCCTCAATAATCTTTCCAGAATAATTGTTTTCTGAGACATGGAATAAGATAATAACAAATGTGCAAATATAACAGTTGCTTAGGTCATTTTATGATTCAGTTCAAGTCCTGCTTTCCTGACTCACTGTATTGCTAAACTTCTAATGTCCATCCTGAGATCACTGCTGGAGCGATCCAACCAGCTTAGAGCACGGACTGCAAATCTGACTGAGTTTTCCAGGAAACATAAGCACAGCTCTCAGCCTTGTTTGCTGTAGGGTTCTCTTCAGACAGACAGTGCATACATTCTCAGCTTAGTTTCACCCTTCCAGGATATTTCTATTCCCCTGAACGCAAAGGACTTGGATTTTCTTCACTTGCAGCCAGGCACAAAAATGCACATCTTATCACCCAGGTACACAGGTACAACCCTCTCACTATCCAGGGTAACATGAAATGTGTTAAGAATTGTGCCTTGGTGCCGCATGGGTGACAAGTCCCAGCACTGTGGTATGGATGCAAACACTCACCCTAGCGAGGACTCACTTTGGATTAGTTCATGGGTGTGGCCCACAAAGGTAAGATAAGAGCAACCTAAGGATTTATTTATTTTGAAGCAGAGGTATCATTGTAAAGTCCAGAATATATTTACATGGAGTGATACTGCTCCAAAACATCCAGATGAATGCAAATTTTCTTGCAGGCAAACTAAGTTCTATTGGAAAAGGAGATAAAAACAGCATTTGTCATAGGACTGAAAAAGTTCTCTACAAATAAGTTTGCCTCTACTTGCATATGTGTAACTCTGGATAGGCATATTCATTCTCATGCTTTCCTAGCTTAACTAAGTCTCTGAAGAGTTTGCCTTAAAGAAAATACTAAATAAAAATACTAAAAGTATATTTATAAAGAAAATACAAAAGTATTCATGTCCCAATGATACCTCAATGACTAGGAGAAAATTAACTGAAATATGCACGAATTTGCCAAGAATTAATACTTTGGGTAGACAAAAGTAGTTCATCACTGCTACAATGCCCATACAACCAGCATTTATGACAGAGTATTATGACTAGCAACAAAATTTGCTGTCGACAATGGAAAGCATATGTGAAACAGCACTTAAGTTTAAGATGATTCATTCTAATCCCGTTGAAGACATTAGTAATTTGGCTTCAAACTTAAATTAGAACACTTTAAGATCTTAAAAATTAAAACTAGGAAACAAGTCTGGAGCTAACAATGTTGGCTATAAAAGAAATCCATTTGAATTACAAAAGGAACAGTCTCTAGAAAAATTGCAAAAGGGAGGCATTTGTATAAAGCAGATAAAAACTGGCACTGACTGAATATAAATCATAATCACTACCATTTGAAACACAAATTCTGTGAGTAAAAATCCCATCAAACCAGAAAAAAGAACAAACTATTAAAAAAACCTCTCAGACACATTTAATTATCCACTCACAATAACATTGTAACAGTTGTTCTGTGACAAAATCCCACGTTATTTAAACCACAGCAGAATAAGGTGAATTTTCTAGGGTGAAGACGAATTAAGTGGGGAACATCACTAATTTCAAAGTTTTAACTAAATGACTGAAGGCAACAACTCTTTCAGTTAGATTTCCTAGCCTATCCAAATCTGTAGAAAATACAACATAGTAGAATGTTCACTGGGGGATCTACTGCAGAAAGCAATGAAGCAGAAAGTGGTATGCCCTGGAGCAGCAAGATTATAAATTTTTAAAAGGCAATACGCTGAGCTATGTCGTATAGGAAAATGGGCAACTGTCCAAATCAGGAATAGGCAGATGTGAATTACTTGCACTTACCTTTGATTTCACCACAAGAAAAGCTGTCTTAGAGTGTGTACTTTGAGAATATTCTTACCACAGCATATTGCAGGAAAACTGAATGTCATAAAGATGTATTTTCAAATTATTATAAATTCAAAAAAAGTTATAAAATTTGAAAATTCATTTCAGGACTTAGATATCAAATTCTAAGTGCTGTAGCTCTACCAGCTGTATATTCAAGCAACAATAGAGGTTAGCGTTCTTTTGGACAGGGCAGGGACGGGCTAAGTGATAGATAATCACTTATTAACCACAAGTCTGGTTTGCAAAAGGAACCTCCTACACAGAGAATAAATAAATTTTGACCTCCAAAGAATATTGGTTTGAAGTAAGAAACTTTCCTGAATACGCTATACTACATATCCTTTTTCCAGTGCTTATAGAAGAATGCAGAGCAAACATAGAAACAGACTTCCTAGAGGTGGGTAGTAAGCCAGCATATCTGGATATGTGCCAAGAATCTGGAATGAAAAAGGGATAAAGAGCGTGAAGTTTTATAGATTTAGAACTGTTGAGTGAGCAATGAAAGCTTCATGTTTTCTGTTCTAGATGACCATTGTTGTGGAAATGGCTGATGCCTATGCTTTTTTCTCATTCAACACTATCAGTGGGTTTTGGAAGATACTTCTGCCCAATGACAATATTGAATCATCCTTATGTATAATATCACCTACAGATTGTCTTTTATCAGTGAACACAATTTCAAAATTGCCCCTTTAATGGAAATAAACCTCAGTTCTGGAGCATGGTAGCTCTGGCAGCTGTTAGCAGAAATGCCAAACTTATGGGCTGGAGGAATGTAGGGTAGACATCCACAGCTCCTAAGATAACTAGCACAAGTGCACTAGCCTAACTGGCCTCCCACAGACAAAGTCTCTCAAGGACATATTGCCTTGGCAGACACTGGAATTTCCCTTCTCTGAAAGGAGATGTCACCTTCATTCTCATAGTTCATTAGTGGAGTCATTAACACAGAAGAAAAAATACAAAATATGAACTCCACTCACAGATGTCTGCATACAGCACCTTTTGCACAACAATACCACTACTCTTATTTGCAAAGCTCCAGCATTTCAGATTATTTAAAGAACAGTTCTCTGAAGCCTACATAGAGAGAAGCCTAATCTGACAGCGCACCTTGTTTCCCTGGAACTGTAATTTGGCCAGCATCATGCACTGAATCTTTTCCTTCATTTCAAAACTGGAGATTCTGTCATGTTCCTTGATTATCAGTCACTGAACTTGGCATTCAGCTTCTCATTCCTTACTGGACTTTCAGACCACCCCTTATTCACACTGCTGATAATACATTGGAAAAGAAAGATACTGATGCTAACTCAGGAAGCCTCTAAGCTGCAAACGGCTGGGTAGAGAAGGTGCATTCTTTGGAAATATTATAATAAATTGACTATATAATTTAAATATGCAGCCCCTTTAACCATTGCTGGATACAGGACTCTCTGCTACATAAATATGTAATCTGACCCAGTATGGTCTTTCTTTTGTTCATGGAGTTCATTCTAACCAAACTGCTAAGCTTTATAGACTACTTACCTTTTTTTCGGAGATGAAATAAAATCACTTTGATCTCATGGATAAGCAGGCAGCAGGTTATAAGCAGATTGCATCTCATCTATGTTAGAAAAGCTTTTTAGACTTGTTCCACGTCCATTGATGAAAACACATAGGAAGAAAGCTTTTTTTAAAAAAAGCCGAATACACAGGCAAGAATTAGCAAGCCTATGTGATGTATTTTTACTAGTTTATCAAAACTAAAGAAATCTCAGACTGGAAGGAATCATGCCATAATATCTCTGCATCACCCACAGAATCCAGCCTTGCAGATATACCTTGTGAACACTGCTCTCTTCAGAGCACAGGCAGAGTCCTCCCTCTAGCTTTTCATATTGTAGAAACTTAACATGTTCACATGAGATCCTGAGCCATTTCCTAAAAGGAATTCTCTCTAAATGAAGTGCAAATTAATTCTGGAAACCTCAAAACCTAAAAACTAGTTTCAAGTGATTGTAGACAGAACCTAAAAAGTTTCTCAAAACCTGTAGGCAAACATAAAGGGCAGAAACAATGCCACAAAAGCAAGAACTCAGTACAGAGACAGCTTCTGAGTGCCCAGCTGAACCTGGCTGGGATTACAGTAACTCATTTCCACAGCCACAGGTGACAGGCAGCCCAAAGTGACCCACGGTCATTATGACATTCTCACATTCAAGAGGACAGAAGACATAACGGCTTCATGTTTGCAAACAGTGCTGAACACCATGATTAAAATTAAACAAGGGCAAGTGTTAAGAGAAATGAAAGCAGAGGCATAACAATACACAGCTATCTGAGCTCTTGAGCAGCAAAAGCAATATGGCAACCCCTCACATGAGTTCCCTTTATACAGCAGACACAGACAGATCCAAACTGGGCTCTGCTCAGCCATGGGACAGGAGCACAAACACTTTACAACTGAAAGGACTAATCTAACCAGAAAAAAACCTCCTACAAAGTCCACACCTACTTCTCGTGCTGCAGTTATCTAAATAAGTTTTTATGTTATATCCACTACCATGATTTCTGGACATGTATGCTGTTCTAGACATATTCTGCTTCTCTCTCAAATACTTTCTGTCCTAAATTTCTCTTCCACTGTCTGATAACTCTGTTTAGTTTTTCCCAAGCAGTATGTTCCTCACCCACAATAAAAAGGGAGGGAAGAGAGCAAGAGAGGAGAATTACTACAAGAGCTACACCTTCTCCTGGAAAATAGGAGGTTACCGCTTTGTATAAATGAAAACTAACAAGAGAAAATGGATTGAGAAAAATGTCAGACCAGAGATACCCTTCCCACAGGTAACTCTTCAGGGCTCTCAGCAGCATGCAGCAAACTTCCCATTATCCCACAGGTTCTTACAAAAGGGACCCACGTAGATTCCTTCCCATTAATCATTACATCGGAATTGTAATTTATTTGCTTGAGTAAGAGTGGTGGAAATTAAGTTTAAAATATACTTATTTTTTCATTTGTTAGTGCCAAATATCTAGTTGTATAATTACCTAGAATTCAGAAAGAAGCTTGGGCAAATTATTTTCACTGAAGAGTCATGAGAAACGATGACAGTTGCTATGCATCAGGCAGTACTGAAAAATGAGATATTGATAATATTGGGAAGAAACCTGATTAGTGTTTTCTATTTGGTTACCAAAGATTAAGATGGTTGTATTTTTACTTCTAGATTTTAAATGGATCAAGATAATTGATATCACTAGGAATAGTTAAATATTAATCAAGTTAGCTTTTGGTGATAGAAGTCCATTTTCTCTCTGTAGGTGTTCTTCTGACCTTGTCTGCCTAAGTAGAAAACTTTCATTTTATTCTTCAGGCCCTGTGCCAGCTTCCTATTTCCTAAATTATCATAATCTTCTGTAAACTGTGGTAAAATCTGAGATATTCATGCAGTGATATGATGATTTTACTACCAGCAGGATTCTGGCAGTATACTTGTAGGAAAAGAGAGTGCTCAGAATGAGAACACCCAAAAGCATACTGTCATTCTCCTGCAAGATGCTGAAAGGTGAGTGGACATTTGCTGTCTGTACATATGAGAGAATCATGGGGAAGAGAAAAGGTTGTTCTGTTCTGCTTTTTTTTTAAACATCCCTCCTAAGTCAGGGTTCCATGGAAATTCAAAGTGTTTCTGAGACAGAAGGTGGTTAGAAAACACTCATTATATTTTTATGCAGATCACACATAAAATCACAGAATCACTAGGCTGGAAAAGACCTCCAGGACCATCGAGCCCAACCCATGCCCTAACACCTGGAATAAAACCATGGCACCAAGTGCCACATCCAGTCTTTTTTTAAACACATCTAGAGATGGTGACTCCATCA
>VRYO01002297.1:43909768-43937262 GCA_009812075.1 Sialia sialis
CTCCTGCTGGCCACACTATTCCTGATACAGGCCATATAATGCATGATCCTAAGGAATAGCTGAATTGAGAGAGACAAAACTATATGTTCCTATGAAACCAGTAGAGAACCAGGATTTCAGAGGTGGCATTCTCTGAATGTTCACAGTATTCTGCTCAGAATCAGAATGAGAACTGGAATACCAAGATTTACAGTTATTTCAGAACATGGCAAAACCAAAGAACCAAGGTTCAGAATCATTAAAATTGAGGCTGCTTAATCAAAATAAAGAAACCTTCAGCTGAATAAAGCAGGAACCAACCAACTGGTGCTTATAACTAAAAAAAAAAAGATTATGAGAAAGCCTTTGAACAAAAAAAAGTAAGAAAAAAACAGTGTGGGAAAAGATACACCACATGAGATAACATCTCTGCTACAGAAGATGAAGAGAAAATTCAGCAAAATCAGTATCAGAGGACAGGAGTTGTCAAATAGGCAAAAAGAAAACAAAATGGCACTAAACAGAGTGCCAAACAAACAAAACAGTTGGTACACTGCTTCCATGTGAATACTGGAAGGCATAAGAAATATGACAACAGCACTGCTATATCCAGCTCATAATTAAGGCACAGACACCCTGGGCATATTGGAAAGTTGTAAATAACCCCTGATGCTAGCATACAAAATACTCAGGGAAAAGCTTTATCAGAAGCAGAGAGGGTACTTCTGTAGGTTAAAGAGAACCTAATGAAAACAAATAGATGTGCTAAGTACCTCCAAAAGTTGCACAGACACTAGGGCTTGAAATATCAAGCCTACTCACAGAGAATGAATGGGAGTCTAGAAGTCTGCTATTGGAATGTTGACAGTCTCTGATGTGCTTGGGGACATGAGACAGCACATGCAGAAAATATAATCATGTCAGATTTTGGCCATCTCTATGTAGGTACAGAAAATCTATCAGGCTATAACACAATTCTCAATTAAAGATCACCTTTCATTATTTTTTCATGGTCCTCAATAAAAGATGCAGTGCATGACTTGGTTCAAAAATCTTGCACACTTAAAAATCCCACGTAGAACAGCAACCATTACATGTCTACAGACAGCATCTCTGCAGAAGCATGAGATTCTAAATACCCACCACAGTGCCCTCAGATCCAAGAGGACATAAAACCAAAGAGTTAAAAAACACACAGGGAGAGCTGAGATAACTAAATCCTTAGAAGCGGTTACTTGAGGACACCATCACAGGAACCAAGCCAGTTAAGGAAAGGCTTGAAAAAGGGCAGAGAGAAGCTAGGAATGAAAGGGAGTAGATTATATGCAAGAAAACAAACTCCCAAAGGCTGAAGTCATGTCGAAAGGAAGAAAAAGTCTGAAGAAGTGTGGAAGATTAGGTGCTAGCACAGTGTAAGGCAGGCCAAAAAGAGTGATTGAGAGACAACTAAAGCAAATATAGCACTATATTGTTCTTGCGACACAACAAGAGCAGACACCTGTCAAGGGCTAGCTGAAGATCAGGGCACAAAAAACTGCAAGTAGAGCAAGAGCGGTCCTTTGCAGAAGTACATGGAATAACTAGACAGCTTTTAAAGGAAGCACAAACTCAAGAAAAGATCTGTCTGAAGTGCTGCTGAGCATAGAACAGGCTATAGAAAGCTATGAAACAGTAAATATGAAAAAAATTGCCAGAGTCAGATTATCTCCACTCAACAAAGCTAAAAAGTCCAGAATGAAGTAATTAAGTTATAATCTAACTTCATACATTAGGATTGGCAAATGGCCAACAAAATATTCTGCCATAAATCTGTTTTTTCTATACCTGGAATACCAGTTGCAGGTTTTGTCCCTTCCTCCTAAGCTTACATGTCCTATATGAAAGGACACAAATGGTTTAAGATAGCAAGGATGGCAAAAGGTCTGGAGAACATGCAGAATGCCTCCTTTGTATGAGGGATGAAAGATAAAGTAAACTGGGATTGCATCTTAAATTAAAAGAAGTGCATTAGAGGGAGTATGACAGAGATCAGACACATCATGATTGACATGAAGAAAATGGGTGAATTTTGACTCTTTACCAGTACAAGAAACACAAAACAACCAGAGATAATTTTTTCATATAACAGAGAGTTCACTGCTAAATTATTTTCCAGATGTTATAAATTTACTTGGATTCTGAGGGACACACAGAAAGCTGAGAAGATCAATCCACTAAAGTTCACTAAATACTCAAAATCCCAACCTAGCTCCTTAAATCCCTAAATTAACTGAAGGCAGGGAGAGTATTAGAGGGAGCACATGCATTTGCTTTTCCTCCTCTCATGGTTGTTACCCTTTTCCCGGCTAGAACAGTTGGGCTAAAAGGAAGGGAAGGAGCATTATTGAGTTTTTTCGGTAGCAGAGGCTCCAGCACATGTGCAGAAATAAGAAGCCACAATACAACTTTCACCTATTCAGTCAGTGTGATTTATCCCATAGGCTCCCAACTACTGTGTGCTCCAACTAGTGCTGCTCATAATATGCAAAAAGCCAAGGTCTGTCCAGAGGATGCACAGTCTCAGTACAAAACAAGAAAGGGGAAAAAGCATAAAAGTCCCTTTTTCTTTTCAACAGCACTTGGTTGGAGTGCACCAGAACTGACCCTAGATTCAGCATATTGTCTTGGAATGTTAACAGACAAATATTATCATGTGCAGAGAATTACTCCAAGTTCATATCTGTTTATGCAAATCCCGTCAAGCACAAATGTTTACCTAATCGTAAGTCCTGCTAATAAACCTAATTATTTTCATGAAGTGTCCTGAACAGTAGTGATACACATGAAATAGTTCCATCCTGCTGCATGCTGCAATTTTTACCACTTCGTACAGTTATGCATCTGGCTCTAATAAACTATTATTATTTGATTTAAGAAGCATTATAGAACTGCATTATAGAAAGTCTAGTGCCACTGCCAGTAATTAAGGTTGTGCAACAGCTCTTTTCATATTTTCAGCTTCTTACAACATTGTGGGATAAAATTTATTACAGTGATTTGCTGAGCTGTACACAGGATAAACTTTTCCATGGATAATCTGTGATGTTCCCAAGGACAACACTAAGAAAAGTACATCCATTTTCCTTTTACTGACCATCTCAAATACTTCTGTTCTCAAGAAGAGTTCAAAGTAGTGGAGTTTGAGCTGTAAGTTAGAAGGATCTTCAGCTTTTCTGTGAAGTTTTACTTCATTTTGATCAAATTAGATAGATCTTACCAGCTAAAATCTCTCAGTCTACGAGGAAAATTATTCTTGAACCTCATTGCACATATTTTAAGAACCTCTGCATTCATATCAGCTTTCAGCTTGGTTACTGCCTTTTAGCTTAAATAGCACTATCCATTACCTGAAGATTGCAGTCCTTGATTCAGAGCATTCTGTTGTATCTCTCATGCCTCCTCCAGATTTCTTCCTTTCAAATTACAGTTTATACATTTTTTCTCATCTTCTAGTTCAAACCAATTTTCTAGCACATGTGTGACCTGACCAAAAATGATATAAAATATAATACAGAACGTTACACAGTCAAACAGATATTTCTCTACATCCAAGGATATGAGAGTCATTAAGGGGTAGAGACCTTGAGGGATTCATTAGTCCAACCCCTCGATCAAGCAGGGGCAGCCAGAGCATGCGGTTTATGCTGTGCAGAGCTAGATTTTTAATATCTGCACAGGTGGAGACTCTACCATCTCTCTGGGCATCTCATTGCAATGCCTGACACATCCCTTACTGTAAGAAAAGTTTTTTTTCCTATATTTATGTAGAATTTCTCGTGTTTCAGTTTGTCCCCACCACCTCCTGTCATTGGGCACCACTGAGAATAATCTGGCTCCATCCTCTTTCTGTCTACATAATATGTATATAGAGAGCTGCCTCCCACCAGGTACTCAAACACATTGATGAGAACTTCTCACACTTCACTCCAGGCTGAACAGTCCCTAAATCACCTCTGTAGCCCTTTGCTGGACCAACTGCAGTATACCCATATCTTTCTGTACTCTGAAATATCCACTGAAAACACCTGAGTATATTGACTTGATTACAGCTGCACAATGGCATCCATTCATAACCACCCAATTAACAGCTAGTACATTGATGAATGCCTACAAACACCGAAATATATCTAGGTATACCTGCCTTGACGTATTCTTTAGTTGAATTCAGGCAGGGAGATCTCATTTTATAGGGATAATTGATAGTATAACTTGCCCTTCATTTTATAGCACTACAATTCTGTTTTACAATTGAGTAAACAGTACAGGTCAGTTATTTCAGATCTTATGCTTTAGGGATTTTAATCTTCACCAGTCTAGTTACAGTAATTTCAAGATTATAAGCCGCACCTTTTTCATTGAAGAATCCAGCCTACCCCAGTAGTGCGGCTTATATTTGGGTGTGGCTTATCTATGGACAGATCCCAGTGAAATGCCAACCCGGAAGTGAGAGCAGCTGGGGAGGGTGCCTGGGGCTGCCTTTAAAGGCTTTGCTGGTCTATGAAAACTGTTGCAACTTGACCACCTGACACCAAACCCAGTTGGCAGTGATTCTGTTACTAATTTGTTACTTTTTTACACATGGATCCTTGCTTTAAAAATAAATAAATACATACCTACATAAATACATAAATAAGGTGCGGCTTATACATGGACAAATCCCGTGGTCTACCCGGCTACCGGGAGGTGCAGCTTATAATCAGGTGCAGCTTATAATTGTGAAAATACTGTAATAGTTTTTCCCATGATTTTTCCCGAAATGGTTTAACTAATGTTGATCAAACCAGGTGGGTTTTCTCAGTCTGGAAAGTACATTAGCAAAGAAATAATCAAATGACTGAGCACAATAAATGTTGGTTCTATTTTAACTTATTTTTGCTTTATCATCTGGTTTTTAATGCCTCCTTCCTTCAAAATATGATCTAAAGCTTAGCATAGAACAAAAGACCGACTGTAGTTAACACTCCATTTTTTTTTTAATTTTTTTGCAAATAAAATACTGTCTTTGTCAGTACATGATCAAAATATTTACAACTTGCCAGATGATAAAAATATCAGCCTTGGAATCTCAAGAGCAGTATGTCTCAAATTATTTCATCTTACTTTATATACATTTAACTGTAAGTTTTAACTTCCTATGTAAATCAGAGGTGAAGTTAAGATTGACATTTAAGCCTCAGAGTTAAATATGAATATTTACAGTGCTTTATAATGCTAAGTGCTGAGAAAAATAAAGTCTCAAAAGGCTAAATTTTACTAATCTAATTTTTATCCCATTCATGATCTTTAAAATAGAAATAATACTGCTCTCTTGTCCTCAGGGATTATGAAATATTATATTATGTCTTATATTAAACCACAAAAATACTTAAAGGAAATTAATAAAGTTATTAATCTCCATCATGTTTTAACAGCAATATTTAAAATAAGGACTTTACCATGTATTATACAATGATGATGAAATTTGGAATAGATGTTAATCAGTTATGCTTGTATTTTGGGCCAAAAAAATAAATTTAATATCATGCACTCATGTCATTAAATTTTATGCTATACTCTCCATCATAAACAATAAAGCCAAACTAACAATGCATTAGCAATTCTTGTAATTTTGCAATATTCATATCTCTGTTTTGATGTTGAGTATTTATCTGATGAACATATTACTGAAAAAGTAACTAGAAGCACCTTTCTCATTAGTAGTAAGGAATCAAGTATCTATACATATTTTGTTTTAATAAAATACAGTCTCACTGCTGAAATAATACTTTAATGTCAATTGAGAAAACACATTGTTTCTCAGGCAACATGCTGAATACACGCCATAGACATTGTCTAACACACCAAGGAGTGTTGTGATATCTGCCATAAAGTGTCAACTTTCATGACCAAAAAAATCCTCTTCCTTATTCTCATAAAAACAGCATTCCGAAAATAAATGTCAAGAGGGAAAAGGAAGGTAAGCAAAACTTTTAGGAAACCCACAACAAACATAGCTGCCTTCTTAAAATGTCTTCAGAACTTCCTCTTGACCTGCAGTTGAAAAAGCCTATGGTCACCAAGTATTTATTTGAAACTGCTCTGTCTGGTTTCCCACTTCTTTTCCTGAATCAATGACAGGAAAAAAAAAAAAAAGAGCCTTCAAAATGGTGACATAGCCAGATGATGAAGGTCAGTTCTCCAGGAAAGGACTGCTTTTATAATGTACTGTGTTCAAATACATACAGTAACAAAAAGCAGTAGACAATAGATTTTATATAAATTGATTATAACTTGAGGTTGATCCCTCAAAAAAAAAACCATTTTGGATATATGTCAGACTAAAGACAGCTACATTAATACTGATTGCCTTCTGGGAAAAAGGACATGCACAAACATCACAAGTCAAAGTCTGGCCACTAGAAACCCCTTTTACACCAATATGATACCAATGAAGTCAGACACATACAATTTCTAGACAGATCATCAGAGAAAAATCTCCTTAATCTTAGGTAACAGCTCCAAGTCAAAATACTTCCACAACCATTTTTGCCATCATTACTAAAGTCATCTCTCTAGGACTGTACTTACGGAAGTATTACACCTTTATGGTGTGCCAAAACTTGAGGAAATGAGCACTCAATCTGCTCAATCTGCTTCAGGAGGTGTTGGCTACCATGTACCCCACCTGAAATGTTTCTACACTGATGCAGGCAGCATGAGGAACAACCAAGAGCAGCTGGGGCTTTGGCCCAGCCCCAAACATTTGACATCAGTGGTATAAGTGAAACCTGTTGGGAAGAGCCCCTGGAAAAACGTTTTTTTTGTAGGTGCTGTGGTCCATCAGGGCTGGCTACATTTTAAACATCACCTTCTCTGGGCACAGGAGCAGCCAATTCCCAAATGTAAGAATTCAAGCAGGTGAGGGCAGAAGCCCAGCTTGGCTGAACGGGCATCTTCTCTTGAGAATAAGAACAAAAAAGGGGTATGCCCAGTGGAAGCAAGGTCAGGTGACATGGGAAGAACACAAAGATAGTGCTTGATGCCGCAATGAGGAAATTCATGCCACCAAATTTCATCTGAACAGAACTGTGGGGGACAATAAAAAGAGTGTTCTCAAACACATTAATGGCAACAGGCAATGTAAAAATAGCATTGGTCCATTACAGGATGAGTACAGTCACCTCACAAGGAGGGACAAGGCAGAAATGTTAAAGACATTCTTTGCCTCTGTTGTCAACATCAATGTTTTACCATCTCCAGTCTGGAAGCACCTCCAGGTGGTGAAGGGCCTTGAGGAGAAGCCAGCCCAGGTCACTTGGTCTGTTCAGCCTGAGGAGACTGATGGGAGACCTCACTGCAGTCACAGCTTCCTCGTGAGGGGAAGAGAAGGGGCAGGCACTGATCTCTCCTCTGTAGTGACCAGACCCGAGGGAATGGCCTGAAGCTGTGTCAGGGGAGGTTTAAGCTGAATATTAGAAGTGTTCACAGCACAAGTGTGACAGAGTTCAGGAGGTGTTTGGACACCATGTGACTCTCGGGCACATGGTTTTCAATGGGAGCAAAAAAAGAGGAATTTTGATAATATAGTTCCTTTCCCCAATGCTTCTTTTCAACTTACAGGGTTTTTTGCCTTCCATTTTCCAGTATTTCCTTCCTAAACCTAAGCCACTATTTCAGTGGGATCAGAAGTACTGCTGGCAGGTTGCACTGATTTCTGATCCAAGATTAAAATGCACACAAACACAAAGCTCTCAGTTACTAAGTTTTTTTAATGTGTTCCCTGATCCAGATTACAGTACAGTTCAACAGCCAGAGGGTCTGTTCTACAGAAAGGGTGACAGTAATTCTGTGAAGATCAGCCAGAATGTCTCAAGTCAACATTGCTAATAGACTGTTCATAAAGTGAAATAAGTGCCTCACTTATTTTCATGCAATGTCAACATGCCCAACATGCCCATAGTCTTTTTGGCTGTAGTACACTCATTTTTAAGCAGGTATTAGCAACTAGTTTTTATTTTTATTGTTCTTAAATACCAAGTCAGCTCCAAACTCATTCACACTTGAAATGATTTTCAAATGCACTAAAATGACATACAAGTCTAACAAAGTCCCCCTAGGAAAAAAAAATTGTGAAAGTCTCTGGGTAAATGCCTACAGACATGCACAATTGTATACACACAAAGCTAACAGGCATTATATGCTTGCAGAACATGTTCATAAGCTGCCTGATATATCACAGCAATGATAGATAGATTTAGTCCTGTACTGTTAGCAATTGGAAATAAAGAAATTATTATTTTAATGACCTCCTTTGCAAATCAGTTGTATTGCATTTCAACAGTCAGTAAAATAATGTGGCATATTAGAAAAGGAAATTGGAGATCATGATGAAAAGGTATTTAATACCCAGAGGACCAGGGTTTAATTTTTGTCATCTCAAATAAGCACTTCTGGGAAAATGGGGTTTTGGAAAAAAAAAAAACAAACTTGGCCCAGGTCTTGCCATCTACAAATCATCTGCTAATTAATTATTAGTTCATCAAAGATTCTAACACACAAATAAAACAATATGACACGCTCTGTGTGAGCTTACTGATGTCTCCTCTGCACTCAGGCTATGTGAGCATTTGTGTATGCTATTCCTTTATGAAAAATGGATTAGGCTCACACACTTCCTAGCTGCCTACACATGTGAATGGTTAGAGCAGGAGGAAAGGGGTAACAGGTGTTTTGTTAACTAACTGATTCTGAGCAGACATAGTTCAAATCATTTCACCTTGCCTAATATTTAAATGTAATAACATTTCAAATAGTAAAGATTTGATTAAGAAAAATATTTTTTCAAAATCTTCCAACTGTGAAAAGAACAAAATGGTATACATAAGGATATATGTATATTTTATTTACACATATTTTTAAATGCGGTGTTTATCTGCACTCTTTGCCTTTGTTGTCAATACCAATGAGTAAGACCACCAAGTGGGTGGTGGCCTCCTCCATTTCATTCCATGCTGAAAGTTCTTTCTCCTAAGAAAATAAATCGTATTATTATAGTATAAGGTCCATCATTTCCCAGAGCCAAATTTCCCGGCCTGAGCCTCATTTTTGCATTGCCTCACGCAGGTAAGATTCATATACACCGAAGTTATACTAGAAATCAGTGCAGGCACATGTACGCACACCATTAGAATAATTTTTTAAGAAATATCACACTCAGAATTCAGAACTGCAACAAAATTTTAAAAACCCAACAGGCTTCATATAGACTACTAAACCTACATAGATTATAATGCATATAGCTATAGCACCCCCTGGCCTCCAGAATTAAGGGAGCTGATGCCAAAAATTGAGACTGCAATTCTTAGAACTCCTCAGCAGCATAATGAGAACACAATGAATTTTCACAGGAACTCTGGAAAGTGGTTACAGTAATTTCACAATTATAAGCCGCACCTGATTATAAGCCACACATCCAGGTAGCCGGGAAGAACACGGAAATTGTCCTTAAATAAACCGTACCAGTTGATAAGCCGTTTTTGGGGTTTTTTTGTCCCCTGCAGCAGAGGGGCGGAGTGCTCCCCGTCCTGCCTGCTTGCTCCACCCGGCCGGCCCCGTGCACCCCCTGTTCCTGGCAGCCCTCCCACTCCCAACGGCTCCCAGTGGCCCCCGTCCCACCAGCTCCCAGCAGCTCACGGCGGCCCCCAGCCCCGCCGGGACTGCCACAGGGGGTGGCCCCGACCCCAGCTCAGCTCAGGGCTGCTGCACTTCTGTGTTGGCATTTCGCCGGGATTTGTCCATAAGTCGCACCGGATGAAAAGCCACACTTCCAGGGTCAGGTCGAAAACTCAGTCAAAAAGGTGCGGCTTATAAACATGAAATTACTGTACTCTGAAGATTGAATTCCATAATGTGCAATAATATAAAATATAAATGGGAATATTTTCTTCATCCAATCCAGACCCAGAGATCCTACTACACACAGCTGACAGTCCCACTTCCTAATTCCAATACCAGCAATAGGAAAAACAGATTAGAAATCTGTAGATCCACCTGATACACACTATTAAATAGCAGATAATAAATTCAGAATAATAATAGGAACAGTAAAACTAAAAACCTAAAATTCTTTGCAAGTAAATTCTGTTTCTGATTCAATCACAGTGACACTACAGAAAACATTGGGCTCTTTTCCTTTAGTAAAAAATGTTGCTAAGGGTCCCCAGACAACAAATAAGCAAAGAGGAGAAGGCAAAAAAAAACCCAAGCAAAAACATCTGGAATTAATAAAAATTCACAAAGTGTCTACAGTTTGCTATAATCTGATAAGATTGATGCAGAAGCTGTTATGCAAAGAACTAGAAATCTTTTTAAAAGTACACAGACTTTTAAAGCTAACAATAAACTGAAGACATAATGTTAAAAGATTCAAGGATGCGTCTATTAATAGAACAGATGTGCCCAGTAATACTCCTAAAACAAGGCTTCATACTACTATAGTAATAGCAGCATGAAAATTTCAAGAAATATGTCAATATTCATTAATAAATTTCAAAGCACAGCCATCTGACACTACCTCCTCTACCTACAATGAGAAAGGCTCTTGGGAATCTCACAATTATCAGCAGAGTCAGAATTAGAGTGAGCAGACAATGGGTCAAGAGCAGCAGAGAACAAGTGATAGAGAGCAAGAGCTATGCAAAGCTTTTTCTCCTGTGAATGTGAAAATTATCCAGGAAAATTAATTTCCTAGTCCTGTACTTCAGTCAGACAATTTATCTTCTTCCTAAACACTGCTCCCTTTCATAAACTCTACCCTAACACAATGACTGGTGTGACTGAGTGGATTTTCTAATAGGAGATCTCTTCCTTGAAAGTTACCTAGAGAATTACATATTTTTCAATTGCTAATTATTGTTAATTAATTGTTAATCCTCTTCTTAAATACTTGCATCTTTTTTGCAAGCTTCTGACCTTAATATGTTCTCACCTGCTATCTCAATGGCATTCCTATTATGAAACTATTATTCATACATAGAAATTAATAAATCACCACCATTTATAAGGCTGATTTTCTTTGGTTTAGGCTAAGCCAGATGTTCTCCTGGAGCTCTCCTGTAACTTAAGGGTTGGTTTAATTCTTATTTCCAATTTTTTCAGTTGTGGCAGACTCACTTAGAAGTAAGAAATATATAAAGAAAATGTGTGTCTATTTTGACAGATTTTCTAAATACTTCAGGTCTTTATATCCAACAACATTCAGCCTCCAGCTATCTTTACAAGCAACAAGCTATTATGGAATTTTGAAACAGCCATTCAGATATAAGATGACATCCTCTTCTCTACCCATGTGAGAATAATCTGAAAAAGCCTGTGTGTGCATGAGTGTCTTTATTGTTTTCCTAACTCACACGCAGGAAAAATTCTATTGAAAGGTGGCAGGGAAGCACTTTAATAACCCTAAAAAAATATTTGACACCAAATGCCAATTTGAGAAACAACATAATTTGAGTATAGCAATACTTTTCAGAGCAAAACCGAAGTAGAGTTTCAGGTGTAAAAGGAAAGATGTTGAGAGGAGGTCAAGGGAGAAAGAGCCTGTCCTGGTCCTAACCAGGACAGGGTTAATTTCTACAGTAGCCAGGAGGTGACATGGCTAAGACACAGAGGTATTCTATATGACCTCTCATCATCTCCAGGGACAGGGGAAGGGCTCCATTCTGGGATTAACACAGCACAGCAGAAGGAGCATGAGGTACTATTTGTTGTCAAGGGGTTCGTGTGAATCATTCATTTCTTGTACCCTCTGTCATTGGTATTGTTGCTGTTACTTTTGGTGTCTTATCTCATTGCTGTTTCCAGTAAATTTTTCCTATCTCAGCCTGTGATCTTTACCTTTTGTATTCCCAATTCTCATCTCCAGCCAGCCACAGGTAACGGGGAGGGGGAAGCAGCACATGGTTTGGAGAGTCTCACTGCGAGCAATAAACTGGGGAGTACCATCCCCAAACCATGACAGAGACAAGTAGCATTTCTCCAGAATTAACTTCTTGATATATATGATATCAGTTTGTGCTAATGGCATCATCATTACAGACAAGAATATTTAAATGTGTGTGTGTGTATGTATGTATGTACACACACAGGTATATATATGTGTGTAGGTAAATGTATACACACATACACATTGATATATTCATGGAAGATTGTAGCCTAAGTTTTTCATGGTATTTGTTCAGACTCAAAGGAATCAACAGTTCTCTAAAGGGGAAAAAAACCCAAGATACTTCAAAGGTAATTACAAAAACTGCAGCTTTGTGATTCACCTCTTCCTCACAGATTTTGTGGCAGTTTGACTTACTTTGAAGTGAGAATAAGCTGCAGAAATTGAAAGCTGTCAAATTTATCTGAATTATGCTTTTGACTTTTGTGCTCTCTGAAAACACTTTTGGAACAAAAACAATTATTGGACTCATGAAATTAATCAAAGTTTCCTAAACCATTCAACACAGAGAAAATAGTCAGAGACTTCTGCAACATCTGAAGATGTCACTGCTCTGGTTATGCTTCTCCTCCTTTCTCAAGACAGCAAACCTTCCTGCCACTTACAAGAGTTGTGGATGTGATAGAGCTGGTAGCCGCACGATCTGACGAGACCTCCCAACAATCTCTGTCTTTAGCACACCCTGTCAGCAAGAGAGATAAGGGCTATCCATGAAGGAATCAGGGAGCAGCAGACATTCAGGGAGCTACCACACAGGACAGTGCAGTCTCAGTCAGGACTGTCATTACCTGAGATGGTACATGGAACATGGAGGGACAGTGAAGAAGGTAAGGCCTGAAAAAGCAGAAGAGAGAAAGCAAAAAGTAAAACAAATAACAACAAGAAGGAAATAAGCAAGAGGAAAAACTATGGTGACTGTCAGCCAGTACCAAGTCCACCAGCAAAGGGACTAAAGGGTTTCCTTGTGAACCAGGCATCAAGCGGTATCTGCCAACTGCCTGGTAACCAAGTGACTTTTTCTTGAAGGGAAATAGTGTGGAAACACACAACCAGCAATGTCTCAGCCTGTCGAGCCTGTGGATTACATCTTGCAGCAGCACAGCTAAATGTGCCTTTCAGCCTGAGCCAAACCGTGGCACATACCACCAGAGCATCCTTACAGCAGCACTGGGAGCAGTTCAATTCAGCCAGTGGTGAATTCTTCCTTCATTTCCCCTGCTACCAGGACAAAGAAGGCTCCAAAGACAAGAACATTGCCTCAAGTATTCTTCATAAGCATTTGCTATGTTAACATTCTGCGGGCTTGCCACTAAACAAAGAAATCCTTCGCCAAGATGGAGGGTGTAATCTTTAGGTTTCATATTTCACATTTCCTTAGAAACTGACCCACAGATGAAACACAAAACATCACACATACAGGAGAGGTTTCTTTACCTCATAGGCTGACACATCTAGGTCAACTAAGACAAGAAAGTTGCTCCTTCAAAGACATACCATCAACGAACGGAAAATCAACTTGCCTGTTCTGGTTGCCAAGCAATAATGAAGAAAATTGCTGAAACCATCTTTCGTATACACCCAGAACAGGCCAATATGCTTCAGAGGTAGAAGGCAACTTAGAGAAAAGTCATTTTGCTATTTCAATTTAACAGTCATTTCAGCATGAACAGAACAGCTCTATTATGAGGATGGGAGGAAGGAAGGAAGGAACAGAAGCAAAGCAAGTTTTCATCAAATAGGAAGTAATATCAATGTTCTCATTTACCAGACAGGGTAAGGTACATAGTTTCAAGTTCACAAGTGTCAATGATTTTGCAAGTATCCATGCACACAGACAATGCATAACAGTGGAAGTATTTTGTATTAGTGCTTAATTTCATTTGTAGTACTTCTACATGTCACCACTGACGGCTTTTTCTAAGACAGCAGTATCAGCACTTCCCTGAAGGCAAAGGGAACAGGCTGGAAAATGTGACCATTCACTGTAGTCACAGTTTACTTAATTCCAGTGCTGTAATCCAGATGTTATATGGAAATAAAAACAAGGTGGGGGGGAAAGGGTGTTACTGAATGTATTCCTGATGATTCCAGTGGTACATATATGCTCAACAGAAGAGATACTTTCTCAAGGTAGGCTGTTTTGATACCAATACGACACTAAATGAACACAGAGTCAAGAATAGTAACCTTAGCAATGTAAATCATTCTTTAGTTCTATTAACTATGAGTAAAGATGTAAAAGACTGAAAAAGGAGGACTGGGAATAAAGAGAAACCAAGAAAGAAAATTGCATGAGAGTTGTGGGATGTGTAGACAAGGCAAGGAAACAGCATAAAAAGAAGAATGAATGATATGATAGCGAAATACCAGACAAAAGTGGTCATAAAAAAGGAAGGAATCAGAAACTAGGGCATAGATCCAGAAAAGCTCTTATATTCTTAATGTTAAGTATATTATTAAATATATGAAGCACACTAGAAATAAAGTTAGTGATATATGTTGAAAGATAGGAATTTACAATCAAGGAAAGAAAAGTAACAAATCAAAGAACATTAATACCAAAGAAAGAATAAAATTGTTCAACAGAAGTCTAAATCAAGACTAAATATAGAGTGTGAGCCATCCTTGTCACATGGCACTTTCCTCTGAATTTTCAGTGTTAAAGAACCTTTGGATACCCTAAAAATCTGACACAGCAACTTCTCAAATCAAAAATTGCTGGAACCAACTTGGGGAAATTACATATCATTTGACAAAAGAAGAAGACATAATAATTGAACAAAATCACAGGGATGCAATTGATAACAACCTAACTGCAAGAAGTTGTAATTGCATCAAGACTAAATCATATAAATATCTCTATATCTATACAGACACATGAACATACACAAAGCTTCTCGTTTTAAAGGAATGGTTTTACAGGCATGAAAATGACAAGGAATAAAATCAACTGAAAGAAAACATTTGCCTAGAGATAATAACTGGTATTTGAAAATTTTTTGAGCATACTTTACTGGCTCTTGGGAAAAGCTGTAATTCACAAAAATATCAGAGATAAGAAAAATACAAAAGTAAAATTAAAACTTATTTCGCCTTTTGTTTAAAAGATGAACAAGTGAAAAATTATAAATTTAGTAATATTTTTGGGATAACAAAGTTTTAGCTAGTAAAACAATAATGGCAAGATTAAATATATCCCGAGAATATATTCATAGAGGGAAAACATATATAAAGGCAGCATTTCAGGATTCTAAAAACTTAAATTAATTTCACAGGTAAAAGGCGCACTTCCGGGTTCGGAGCAAAAATTTATTCAAAAGGGTGTGCCTTATAGCCGTGCAATTACTGTAATAATTAATCTAAATAATTAATTAATCTAAATAATAACTAAAACAAAGGGACACAAAAATAAGGCAGCAGTTCAGGCAAGGAAGGCTGTTTCCTAAAATATTTAGGAAACAACAAAAGAAATCCTAATATTGACATCCGGCAAATCTTAAAATGAAACTGGTATTCTCAATAATAGTAATGCAAAAAACCTCACACTGTCATTCAGTAAGTCTGTTCTGGTTCAGAAAATCAAGGTTTTAATTTAGAATTAGAGACAAATAAAGTAACATCATCCAATGGCATTATGTAAGTTCATTATGTATAAGTATAAAGTGATTCTTCTTAAATTCAGTGAATAAGTCTTAATTTAAGATTCTTGGTTGATAAGAACAATAGCATTGTGTAATATATTTTGCCTACTGTAAGGCATGTGATACAACATCCCAACAATTGTAAAAGTATGAAACAAATTGCTACATAATAAAATAAAAGAAAGCTGTTTAGTATACTTCTAAAATGCAACAATGAATAGAGAAGAATCAACAACCAAGCATTCTCTATTGCAATTCACAGGATTTTTCATATTTTACTCAGGGACATGAATGCAAGAATAATAGAATTACTAACCAGATGTGCAGAAAAATACAGTACTCGGAATAATAAATACAAAAATACTGCTTTTAATCAAGAGATACAATATGGAATGCTTTATAATCTTCCTACAGGAAAACAACATAATTTCCATTACAAACTAAATCTAAAAGCATGTATGGTGGGTGGGGAGGAGGAAGGCCTATGAAACAAGCCATTTGCTAGACATACTACTCTGTCCTGAGGAGACGCAACTCACAAAGATTCTCAGCACTAGCAGACAGCCAAACAGGAGCTGTCAGTGTCATCCTGTGCACACAGAGTTTGATAATCCTGGTGTAATACAGCTCAGGAGGGAGAAACAGAATAACAAATAGAGTCACATTTGCTTGTGCTTATCACTGACACACGTCCTACTGGGAATACACACATAAAGACTAGAAATGAACCGCACTTTTTAACTGCACAGATAATTACCCATCGGAAACCTATGCCATGCTGGTATCAGGTTGATATCAAGTACTGAAGCAGAGCTGCTTTCCTCAACCAGCTATATTTCATAAGTATTTGGAGAGGTCCTATAGGTTGTCCTACAAAAACAAGTCAGCAAGGATGGTCAAAGCAGGTGTTTCCAGTGACACAAGCTCTGAAAACGGGACCGTGTTCATTCTGTGGGAATTACCTGCTAGGCAGACTGCAGCAGAGATGTTTCCCAAGGCCTGTCTCACAAAGCCTCACAGCACCAAGATGCCAAGGTCAGGGACAAGAGGAGAACAGCATGCTGGACTGTGAGAAACAGCGATGTGAGAAACCTAAGCAGCACTGCCACTCTGCTGAAGCTTTTCCAGCATTGCCTTCTTCTTTCCTTCATGTAAGTGCAAGAAGGTGGTGGCTTTATTTCAACTACATGTTCTTCAAACGTGCAGAAACCCCATCCCAACATAAGAAATTCAGTCACTTGGTCACCACACCAATAGAAAGATACTGTCAGATTGGAGGGTATCAGAAGTAAAATATCTAAGCTAGTCTAGCAACTTGCCAGCAATTGATAAAGTTACTATTACTAGGGCATATTTAGCTGGCATATTTCAGAATATAACACACCAAAAAGAAAATAGGACAGGAGATGCATGATACAACACAGCTTAAGACATTTAGAATAAATAGCAGAAAACATCCTTACCAGCAGAAGATATTGAGCTGCATGACACTACTTGGAGCAGAGGAGACGGGGGGAAAGAAGAAAGACTCACTGATGGTATTCTTAAAAAGCTAGAAAGTCCAAACATATCTGCCCTGACCAGAACATGGAAGGGAACACCGACTACAGTTTTACTATTCCTGATTTCTCTAACTATGCTGTTGCTGGTGACTGGTGATACAGAATATCTATTTGGCAAATATGTATTTGCTAAAGGTGAGACAAACTATGTCAGCAGAAATAAAATTGTCCCATACAATCAAGTAAATATCAAAGTCGTACATGATTGCAAAATAAAACCTTTAGCCAGTATTAAATTCTTCAGAGAGCAGATGAAGACATAACCCACAAGATAAACAAATTTGACAGGGCCTCATAATATGGAATTTTCCTACCAAAGAGCCAGTTTTTAACAGCAGTCATAAAGCCCTTAAATTAAGCATTTATGCAGGAGAAAGCAAAGACAACAAATCTCCTAAAATAGTGCTTGATTGGAAAAAGTAGGAAATAGAGAAGTTGCAATAAAGGAACTTCCAAGCAGACAAACAGAAAGCAAAATATTGTAGGTAGTACACAGAATATATTGAGTGATACAGAGCAAACGTAAGGAAAACCAAAACAGCTTACTACCAATGTAAGACATTATTTGAAGCAGCCCTTCAAAAAAACTCTGAAGTTGCTGTCTTAATGAGGACAATAAAATGCCAAATAAAATTCTGGCATACTGAATGCAAAAATCCAATAAGCCAAGCCAAAAAGGCTTGACAAATAATTTGCAAGGGTTTTTTTATGTTAGGGTAGTTAAAAATGAGGGCCAACTGCAATGAGTTGGAAAAGGATTTCACAATATAAAATACGGGATGAATTGGCAGCTAGAATCCAATAAAGATCTGAGGGCTAAAGAGTATACTAAACAAACGATGACTAAAAATTCAACTCATATATACAAAAAAACACCAAAGATCAGAGGAAAGCTGATTTCTCCCTATAAATACATTAGGCATAAACATCAATACCTATAAGATATTTAGGAGAAAGAAAGTTGGCACTGCAAATAAATTTACTATGGAAATTACAAGCCTCTCAGCTGACAGAACAGTGAAGCTCCAGATCAACCTGTCCATGAGAGGAAAAACAGCCTAACTGGGCTTTAAGATAAATGTGGATAAGCACCGTGAACAAATTACACAATCTGGTTGCTATGACAGCTCAGTACTGGGTTAGCCATCCAACTTAGGCTGGATACAACAAATGGTACTAAAGCAAAAACTTACCAGCATGAATCAGATGCACTATGATTTTTGCCTATGCAGAAGCAAGTCATAGTGCCTTACCTATGAAGAAATAAGTTTCTGCTTAAATGCAGAAGGTTTCTGTTCCTCTTTAGAGAAAGAGAGGTGAATTGCTTTGTATGCAAGAAGCCTTAGAGTCAAATGCAGTAGACTTCAAAAGAGAGATTGAGTTTTAAAGAGTGTTCTTAAGAGAAATGATGATCCACTTATATCTAAAATATCTGGTTTTGCCTTGGATTATGTTTTGATAAGAGCAGAGGTAGCTTTAAAGCATGAAGGTCCAGCCTTTCATAAGAAATTATTTGTCTTGTCAGAGCAGATGCAGAGCTGAGACAAATTAGTGACAGGTTAGTTAGCCAGAATAGGGAAGGAAATTGGTCAATAAAAATAATCTGTGTCTATGCTACTGGTTTTGTTCACAGCAGCAGTGAGGTTTTAAAGTGATTTCCTTCATTGGCTTGGATTACAGACCAGCTGGGATGTGCCGAAGAAAAAAGTCCATTTGGGGTAAACTAAACAGAAAATTCTGCTCCAAAAGTGTACCAAACACAGACTGACTCCTCACAGAGACACAAGACAAGTTCTTTGGGCAGACTCAAGGCCTATGTCTGGCTCTAGAAGCCAACCAGGACAGCAGGCCCTCACTGTCACACCACAACTTTGCCACATATTCACATGGATGGGCACCAATGTCTGAAAGCCCACCAGGAGGGCCATGCCAGGAGAGCAGCACACAACAGGAATGGTCCTACCCAGGCTAGATATCCAAGTGGGAGGACCTAAACTGCCTGAGTACTTACTAAAAATGTTTGCTTTACAGTGGTAACAGGTTGGGTTGAAGGGTTGGCAGTACCACAGCAGCTGATATGGGTTTGAGACAAAAAGTATACATTTCCCAACAACAAAATTTTACCTTGAACATAATGAGTTGTACAGTGTTTTGTCTAGTTTTCAATCCTTTAAGTTACCAAAGATCAAATTTGCTGAACAGCTTGTCTTACTTGCCTCAGTTTAATCCCTGAGGGAAAAAAGATTAGTTGCTTGTGTCTAGTTCTTATTTAAAAAAGAAAAATATCATAATTGAATTGACACCTAGTTCATGAAGTTTCTCGAGTCTCTCTTGACTTGCCTTTCTCTCTTTTATTTTTAAAGGTATTTCTACAAGCGTATCCTTTATGTTGCTAGGTTTCAAGACAAAATAAATAAAGGAAGAAAAACAAATCAATATTTAAGACTTTTTTTGGTCAAAAGTTTAAAAGGAATTATTAAAGTCATGTCCTTTTATTTATGTCAACCTCCCTTTTTCTCTAAATTTGCTTTCCCATTGTTTGCAATGGACATTTTGCATACAAACTGTACCAGGGAGCAAGGCTAAGCATTTTATTAATAAAAAGACCACCCCACAAAAAATGAGGTGTTAAGGAAATAATGATGAACTTCCATGATGCACGTAATGACAAAATTTCATTCAGATGGTGCCTTTGAAGCCCTCCTGCTTTACAGTCCATGCATGCACAAGCAAGAGTGAGCTCATGTGTGTCTAGGAGCACAGGACTAGGCACTGGCATGTTTCATCTCAAACATGACACTGTCAAGAGAGGGAAGATGTGATCAGAGGAGAAGGTCCTGCCGACGTGGAGCAGCACTGGGCTGAGCCAGCTTCCTGCTCACCTTGACCCTGGAGCTCAGTCCTCTCAACTCACTTCTTGCAGGAGGGCTTGAAGGGCTGAAAAATCTGTTTTAAGCTAAGAGGTATGCACCAGTTTAACAATAAACAGAAGGGGATCAGGGCCCCTCACTCACCTTTTCCTCTCTCCTTCACTCACATTTTTTTTCCCAGCTCCAGGCTATCTGTGTGGCAGAACAACACAGGATCTAAGGACTGCTGATACTCTTTGTTCTCCTTTTTCTGTCTTTTTCTCTCTCCTCCCCTTCTTTGCCATGGGAAAAGCATGGCTAATATATCTTTCTCAGTACTGAAGTTTGCTGTGGGACTGGGAAGCCTGTGGAAGGATGTTGAGGCTTTTCAGCCAACACCTCTGAGCAGTGCTGTTGTGACTTACTAACCAGCACTTTTGGTTATGTGTTGTGGCTTGTTAGCCTGCATCTTTGAGAAGTTTTCTGTGGGAATTGAGAACTTTGAGCAAAATCTAAGAGTTTCTTAACCATCGATTTTGAGAAAGTGTACTGTTAGAATTTAAGAGCTTTACAGCCAACACCTTCTGAGTGTAAACAGTGAGCTGCTTGCCACAGTTAAGGTGACTACAGTAAAGCCTGACACAGGGCCCAGAGTCTCGCTCAGCCTAAGAAGTAGTTACAACAAGCATCACGGCCCCACCAATGGTCATGGCACTGGTACACCAGCAAATACAGAAACACCATTGGAAGGCTCTCCTGTTTGGTGCAAAGCAGCTGTTAGCTGGATAGAAACACGACAGCGCAAGAAACAATTCCACACTAAACATGCCCAGTTTAAATTAAAGAGAGTTCAGGTTGACAAGGGGGAACAATCACACTAGCTGGGACAAAAATATTATGAAATGCACCCAGCTTGCTAATGTGCACACCCAAATATGTCCAAGCAAGGTGTCAATGTCTATATACATAAAAGTGCCCTTCAGAAAAAGCCAGAGGAAGACAATACCAGCAGCAACTGAAGGATTTCTTGGGATGGTGGGAACACAACCAGACAACAGTTGCTGACAGACTTGCCTCAGCACAGTCTGAGATTAATGTCATTTTGGAATGAATAAGCAGGCTGCTGATTTACAGCCGTATAGCAATGTGAACCCACAAATGCCATTCAAGCCCACTCCCTCAAAATTGGAGAAGCCAATAAAATGAGCAATGAAACTCTGTATAATTGCAAAATAAAATCTCAATGATCTTATCTGTGAAGACACAACCAGTTTATCTCCATTTGAAGGACACAGAAGGCAAAACTATAGGCAGTTATACTGAAGTAATCCAAAAAGTTTCAAAGAACAGAATATAAATAAGATTTTAGTTTTCTGTTGGTTTGGATTTCAAATCAAGTGATTTGACAAAATTGCCAAAATTCATATCTGACCCATTCTGGCTTCATGGTCTTTATGTTTAGCTGCCAGAGACAATATAAAGATTGAATCAACAGTTGCCCCAAGGTATCTTGGCAGATCTAACCCACAATCACTGTGCTATTGAAAGCCACAACAATTGTCAATGAAAGCTATTTAGAACTGAACAGATACAAAATTAGTATCTCTATATGGAACTGCAATTGGACTCTTTAAAAAACAAAGTATCTGAAACATAAACACACAACTCCAGCCTTGTTTCATTGCAGGTTATTCTCCTTTAATTATTCAATTTTTCAATATAAACAAACACAAGACAAATTGTATTTTTAGTACTTGAAGGGCTTTGTAATAAAACTACAATTTTAATTTGAGCGTTAATAAAAATGTAGGAAAATTGCACCAAAAATACTTTTTTCAAAATCAAATATTTTTTCCCCTTTAAAAAACTAACCAATTTTTACCATTTAGATTTTAGAACATACTTAAGCAAAAAGATTCTATTCTTTCTGCAATAAGCAATTGTAACAACAAAAATTATTTTAAAAGTAAAAGCAAATATTGACAACCCAAATTGCAGGTTAATGAAGTTATAAATAAAATTACTTTTAGCATGCAATATAGAAAAGGACCTTTTACAGAAATATACAAATATACAAATGGTAGCCACAAAAAATATATACTTTGTAGATCTAGCAAATTTTTCAATATCAAGTAATTATTTAAAAATATTTTCCTTCAGATTTGTCTTCTTTCTTAGATTAGTTTGCAAGCATCAAATTAATGCTGCCAGACTGAGCTGCTTCTGGCTCCTTGGAATGTGAGGTATTTTTGCCTAGAATTTGTAAAAAGGAGTATTTCACCCTTGCTCATATCCATCTGCAATAAAGCATTGCACAAATTTATTTCCTATTTATCTATAGCATTATTCTCCAAAATGGAAGAAAAATAAAACTGAATAATATATTAAGAAAATAAACCGTCACATTTTCTAAATGTGTCTTCTTCAGGAAAAAAATACTGTCTAAATTCCAATTACCCTATTTAGCCAGAAATGGAAATAGAGATTTGAGTCACTGAGTGCAATCCTTGCAACCAAACCTTCACCTCCTGTAGCCAGCTCCCTGAGCCTGTCGGAAACAGTGACATGTCCTAGCCTACCTCTCTGACAGGAGGCTGAACCCATTTTCTTTTCCAGCTCCAGCCTGAATTTATTCACAGTCACCTGTTTGGATTTATGTTGGCAATTGCTTTCAGGACAAGTGTTCCAAATCTCATCAAGATAAATAGTCCTTAAGCAAAATCATCACCTACAGCATTATGGCAGAAAGAGAGTTAAAGTAATCTTCCCAAAACATAAGTCAAGCTACTAGTTTTTGCCATTTTAATTTAAAATTATATCCATGATAATGTGAAAAGTATTACTTGAACTATCTACACCTTTCATGTTCATTTTATGTTGCTTTTTATATATATATATAAAAAAATTAACATTTTCTTTTCCCTTTTTTCTGCTTTCGTACTTCCATTTCCTACCCAATGAACTCATGTTCCCTTGTACCTGCCACTCATCAGGTCTCTAGAGTACAGCCTACAATGTATGGGACTGCAGCTTGATGTTTTTCATTAGCCTCCACGGGCTCCTGTGAGATCTGCTTCCTCCTCCCCTCCTTCCACAAACACTGGAACAGCCTGTGCAATCCATATCCCCTCCTCTGCTTCTGGAGATGCCACAGTGAGATTCAAGTAGAGTAGCAAGATGGTATAAGACTGTGTTGGCTCAGTCCCTTTACTTCCTATTTACCCTTTTCCCACAGCACTCCCATTAATTTTACTCTTTCCTCATTCTCTTTTCATCTCCTCAATGCCTGAGGAGACAGCAGACGAAAGACATGGGATTAGAGATGCTGACTGAGATGCCTTGGAGCTCACAGCTTGCTGTCCCTTTCTGAGCAGTGGCGTTTCAGGTGGGGTGTGTTGGGCAATGCCAGCAAGACAAACATGGCCATCAAGCCACATGAATGATTAATGACTCAACTGAGGCAGCAAAACAACAAGCTCTAAATTATGAGAGTGACAGTCGAAGATTAAAGTCTACACTTGACTTCTGATCTCTCCCCAAAGTATCAGGGCTGTCTACGGCTCCAAATGGCAAAGGGGAATTCTGAGATTAATGGGATTATTGTGGCTTGGAAGGACCTGTCACAACTCCTGCTAAATCAGGGTCACCCACAGCAGCTTACTTGGAGTCAGGGAGGGGTTTGCTTGGGATATCTCCAAGGATGGAGAATCCACAACCTCTCTGGGAAGCACACACAGCTATTTGACTGTCCTCGTAGCCAAGCTTTTTACTGTCCACCACTGCCACCTTTTTTTTGTTTTCTTTTTTTTTTTTTTTGCATGTTCTTATGTTCCTTTACAGAAACAAAGGCAACTGATGAGCATAAAATAAGTAAATAAATCAGTAGGGGAGAAAAAGAAAAAGAAGAAAAAGAAAATAAGTGCCAACACAGATCTTCTAATTTAACTCATTATATTTTACCTATTGTGATTTCTCTGGCTACCACAAGATTGGCACAATTCTTAGGCTTGTGTTCACAAGCCCGAGCATTATGTTGTAGGGAGCAACAGGAAATCCAGCTCTGAGCTGCAATCTCAAAATTCCATTATTTGCATGCAAACTCATTGACTCAAATAAGCAACATTGGGTTAAAACTTGGTTTATAATCTAATGGACAAACATTTTCCTTTAAATAATTATAAAAATAACAGTCCTGCACGTGATTCATTTTATCATCAAAACCAGCAACACAAACCTTTAAACAAAAGTTCTGTAAGACTGGCTCCTAAATTTCATCTAGTTTGCACAATGAGTGTGGCTTTTTCTAATTGCTTTCAGTTTCTGAGTCAGAGATTAACACAGAGATGCTGTTGCTCTTCTGACACCACAACAATTCGACTAACACAGAATCTGGGATTTTTTTTTCCCAGTGCCTATGATAACGAGAACTGAACTGAAAACCTACCGTGCTCTTTCTACTTCAGTGTAATCATTGCATGAAATTTCTGATCAGAATTAATTTGGGGAAGGGGGAAAGAGAAGAAAGTCTTCCAACAGTCCTTCATTTATTACCTGGTTGTTAGGGTATAGTTCAGAAACACAAAGAAAACAAAGCAATGTTCAGTAATGCCCTCTGCACCTCCATGTGATGTGACAGGAGGTCCAGGCTACAGGCCATGAAGGGCAATAGAAAGATGCCTGCTTATTTCATTGCACCTTTTTGCAAACACTCATTCTCCACCTTTTGTATGATATCAAGGCATATCACTTAGGGATCCAAGTTTAAAATAAGCTTAGCAATACTTGAAAACCAACTCCAAAACTTAAAAGTGAGCTCCAAAGAAAGCACGTGCAATTTGGAAGAAAGAAAAATAAAAGAAAACCAAATTAAATCAAAGCCAAAACCCCAAAACCAGAAATAAGTAAAACATATATATCCAGCTATGGGGAGAATGGTTTTTAAAAAATCATGTTTATCCAAGGGGAAAAAAATACAGTTAGAGAAAACCATTACTCAGTAATTACCAAGTAAATTTTACCAACTGAGTTTAGAGTCTGTGTTATAAAATAGAAAGATCAGACCCCTACTTTATACCTGGAAGCACCCAGATGATAAATCTCACTAAATGTATGGTTTCAGTGTCACATGCAGTAAGTATTGCTCAGCATCAGCTGAGATCAAAATACAGTATTTCACTTCATTCATACCAAAAAAACGATATCTGCCTTGGGTGTGACTGCCCTCTAATTCATGTAACTCTTTTCCCCATTATGTCTCAGCCAATTGGTAAAGGCACCAGCATGAGATTTCAGATTATTTTATTTACTATTTATTTACTATGCTTTGTACCTACATGAAGGATTTTGACTGAGGGTTGGAGGACGGGACAGGGGGGTCACATCGTTCTTTCAACCACAGCACAGGATTTATGGCACTGCCGACAGCACACATTAAACAAAGTACTACTACACCTGAAATATTCACCTTAAAACATACTTTAGGCAAATTTTGCAATGCCTTTGGCTTGTTTTATGTTGATTTTTTAGGCTTCTCAGCAACACTGCAGGACACAGGAAAAAAAGAACATAGTAAGAAAAGTAACATTTGAAAGAGTAAAAACTAACTCCAAACCAAAACATCCAACTTCTAAGCATTTCCATAGGTATAACTGGGCGTGCCCAGCAAAGGTTCAGGGTAAAAGCAGCGTTAAAAATTGAGTGTGAGGGAGAGAAACTGCAAAAACCAAGAGTTTTTTTCTGACTTACATTGCTCCCAGCAGGCTGTTGCCATTCCCTGTGCGGGGCTCTCACTGGCCAAGGGAATCACATGACACTGGGAACCAAAATAGAAAAGTCTCGGGCAAGGAAGCTGAACCAGAAACACATTTTCAAGAAAAGACGTATCGTGGGCATTGATAACACGCCCTTAGGAGCAGAAGGTGGTAAATTTAGACAGGAATCTAGGCTGTGCTGAAAAATGGGTAAAGCCTTGAGCTTTGCAACCCAGCAGTACAATACAAGGCAAATGTTCATAAATCTCAGCATGTGTCTGTACATAACTAAACCTGCTAGCTGCTGTAGTAAATCACCAGACCTTAAAAGAAAATTAGATCTGTCAAATTTTAAAATGAATCTATTGACGTTTAAAAATAGCCTCCCGCTGTAGGAAACATTTTCATCTTAAGGCTAAGGTTTGTAGTACTTTGTAGAGAGGAAGCAATTTTTTTAAAAGGATGTGCTATTAAGATAATTGGGAGAGCTGTAAACACATTTCAAAGACTGTTTGTAATTCTTTCACGAGTGAAAAATATGGTTACAGACCTGTATGTTTGTAAAACATCACTGTAAATCTATAAATCTAATAATTTAACCATAAAGATATAAACAAAAATGCAAAGAATCTGAGTCAAAAGCTGAAGAGATGAGTTAGTGACACATGCAAGTTCCATCCAACAATAAAATATCCCCTGATTTTAAGGCTGCTGTTTAGTTATCCCTGTCAGAAGATTATCTCTTCCAATTTTGTAAATCTTGTAAAAAAATAAATTCCAGCAAAGTACTATTCTTGGGATTACAGGAAATTCAAGTTACTTTCTGTAGCAGCTAACTTTTTCGTCATTTCCTAGTCACTCAAAATTGAATTGTTACAATTTTTCATACTATGAAATGTCAAAATTTCCTTGTTTCCAGTGAATGTCAGGTCAGTTCTTGCAGAAAAAGGTTTTGCAGAAAAACGCAAACAGCAGCAAAGAATCTGTGATCAAGGAAAGGGAAATATACTGCAGATATTAACAGGACACGGCCAGGAAAGAATTTAGTGTTCTTTAAATGCAATCCTCCTTACCTTACAGCCAGAGGGTAAAAATATTGAAAATCCCACACTTTCAATGCAACTGGCTCACAAGACCTTCTCGATGAACACAGGAGTAGAGAATGCAATTCAAAATCCTACATAGGAGACTCCCAACTCTGCAAGAAAAAAATTGAAAATTATATGAACATGAGTTAAGAAAACAAATTGTTCTCCTTTCATTAAGGAAAATAAATAAATATATAAATAAATGAAGGGAAAAGTCCCTCCACTCACAACAGTTCTCAATAAAATCTCAGATGAAATTTCCCAGAAAGAAATTTACACCTGTATCAAAATATATGCTACATTAGAGAATATTTTCAATCAAGACAGATAACTTGTTATTTTAAAAAAATAAGATCTGCTTTATTCTGCACGATAGCCCACCACTTAAACAGCTTTTCACAAAGTAAGGTACAAGTCCACATAAACATGGTAGCATTAAAAAGCTCCTTGTATCTTCCCTGTTCTTATTAACAAGTGTGAAAGGAAACTTGAGCATTGATGCAAAGCAGTAGTAGTACAGAAGATATGCCAAAGCTGTTGCCATTGGTTATCTAAATATAAAGAAAACCTTTCTAAAACTACAAATTCTGAACTATTTGGTGGGGC
>VRYO01002297.1:43938262-43972979 GCA_009812075.1 Sialia sialis
CATATCTTCTGTCACTGTGGTTTTGGGAGAAGCTTTGCATTACTGAAATGTGCCCTTTGGCAGGTAATATGGCAGAACTGAAGTGGATGGAAGCTTGCCATCATGGTGAGAGACAAACCAGGGCACTAATGTAATTACACAAAATACACAAAGCAGTAGATTCTGCCATAGCTCTTAAAATTACTACAGAAAATTGTCTTCAGCTACCTCTTGTTTATTGATTTCAGAAACGTGTATGAAAAATCATTGCCTGGATCAATTTTAAATGTACCAGTGGCTTGCTTTACCATATTTCAGACAAATCCTAGCTAAGTGGTAACATTTCTCTCAGGGAATTTTCTCTGTACATCCCAAACAGTGCAAATCATCTCAGGAACCCCTCTGTGGTCAAACACATAATTTATTTTATTTGCTTTGTGTTATACTCTCCTCTGTTTCATTTATCAATTGGGACCTATGAAAGCTGCAAAACACACAGGGTGGGTGGTGGCTATGCTACAGTATTCCATCATAGGAATTCCATCAAGTCAGTGGGCTGGAAATGTAAACATATGAGGGAAAACCTAAAGGCAAAGACAGTGAAATAAATGGCTAGAGGAATGCCAATTTAAGGAAAGAAATGCACCCATGTGGGATAAAAGCACAGCAAGGAGGCTGTACACCATCTAAAAGACAGAGTACAAAGCCTTGGATAGAAAGAGCATCAATGTGTTCTGGAGCTTAATGCAGAGCAAGGAAGACTTGAAACAGAGTAGAATATTTCTTTACACAGCTGGAATCAGGGTATTGGTGTTATTCTACATGCCTGCTTCTCCCAGTTTTCTTAACACTGATATATACAGAATCATAAAATCATTTACATTGGAGAATATCTTTACAATCATCAAGTCCAACTGTTAACTGAGCACTGCCAAGTTCACCACCAAACCAAGTCCCTAAGTGCTACAGGCACACACTTTTAAGTACCCCCGGCATGGGGACTCAACCACTGCCCTGAGCAGCCTGTCCCAATACTTGGAAACTCTTTTGGTGAAGAAATGTATCCTAACATTCAACCTGAGCCTCCCTGGTACAACTGGAGGCCATTTCCTCTCATCCTGTTGTTTGTTACATGGGAGAACTGTCTGCCTTTCAGGTAATTGTGGTAGGTCCCCCTTCAGTGTCTCTTTCTCCAGATGAAACACCCCCAACTCCCTCAGCCATGAGAGTCTCTCTCCAGACCCTTCCCCAGCTCCATTGCCCTTCTCTGGACTCACTCCAGCACCTCAATGTCCTTTTTATAGTGAGGGGCGCAAAACTTGGCAGCCTCTCCATTGCCAAGCACAGGGGGACCCCTGGCTCTGCCACTGGCCTTCCTGGCACCTGGGCACAGCTGGCTCATTTCCAGTTGCTGTTGACCAGCACCCCTGGGTCTGTTTCTGCTGGACAGTATCCCAGCCACTCTGTCCCCAGCCTGTAGCACTGCAGGGGGTTGTTGTGACCCAAGGGCAGGACCTGGTACTTGGTAGTGAACTGCTTAAATGGGCACTCATCAAATGGGCAATTTGACAAACATTGCATTTCAACATTTCACTTATTTTTCTTATATACTGTCCAAAATGTATTAGCTTATAAAGTTTCTATTGAAAGTATATTTGGGAAAAACACTGATATGTTGACCTGCCTGATAGAGCATTATGATTTCCTAAAGAAGTCAATTCATTGATTGTTAAAGAACACTATTTAAGGTAGTGCGCAGAACAGTTTACTCAATTTTAATTGCTAGAAACATGCATTTTACCTTCTTGGTAGATATCTTAATTCTTGATCCAGAAGAAACCAAGTCAATCTTTTCAAGCTGTGGGCTCACTTATATCTCAGAGTAGGACTAGATTAAACCAATTTTCTGAGATAGTCTCTTTGTATACTAATAGAATACTTAACAAGAGAAATACCAGGACCAGCAAGTTATTCCACATCCATAGATTAACTCAGTATTTGGACCTCTTTTTATTCACAATACTAATAGACCCTCAAAATAGTTTTCTTCACCACTCCCCAAAAATTTAATTGGGACTACTATCACTGAGTTTCCATATGTTCTCTGCTATCACTGAGTTTTCATATGTTCTAAAGGGACAGTTTGCATAAAGTTAGTGGGAATTCTTAGTATAAATAAAGAGAAATAGACTAATAGTATGTTCACCCTTCCTTATGCCCTCTGTTTAGAGCAAAAATGTATGGAATAAGTAATATTACTTCCTTAATTCCTCTTGTGTATAATCCATAGCCATTTGAATCATGCAGCAATCCCAATGCTACAATTGGCCCTTAAGAGCCCCAATTTACTGAAATTCACCACACACATCTTTGCAAATTTACAAGTGTGTGGTGACATACCTGATCTATACACTAACATACACATGTTGTTCACAAACCATTTTCCTGGAAAACCCCATTCTTATACAAGATATTTAAACTCCTTTAGTGACCTTCTATGACTGAAGATTCCACGTGGTGATTTAAACCAAAAAGATCATATTCTCTACAACCAGGGGGAAAAAATTTTCCAGTATGTTCTAATGTAATAATAAAAAATAACCCTCCTACCCCAGTTATTACTGCTTCTGCTGAAGACTTTTTTCTCCCTAGCAGATAAAAAAGTCCTTAATAGAAATGCAAACACTTAAAGACTAATTTTCTGCTTTAAGGGGAGAATATAAATAACAGATATTTCTTAATATGCTTACATATATAGTGAGACTTCACACATAGAAGACAGTAGCCAGTTTTATGCTGTCCCTATTTCTGCTGAGAGAAATAAAACAACATGGAGAAATGTCAGGGTACACAGAATTATCCACTACCTGCTGTGTCAGCCATCAGTATGCCACAAATACAACCTATTCTACCAAATTGTTGCAAAGACCAGAGATACACATTTCTTTTTGACTTTTTATTTTTAGGAATGCTACCAGGTTATTTTTCAGTTTAAACAAAGTAAAAATATTTATATGCAATGTTTGAAATGCAATTGACTTCAGGTTATTTTGATGTAATGCAATTTGACCAAATATTTTACCAAATATTGGTAGCTTTTGTAAATTCAATCTATTTAATAAGAAAGGTCCTTACTTCATTTCTGTCACTTAAAATCATCAAATAATTTAGAGCAATACAATTGGAATTTAGACTCTAATGCAGGACAAAAATTTAATTTCAAAGAAAATACTATCAGAAGTGTACGCACCAAAGAGCTACATGTCCAAGCACCTGGTCAGGGTAAAAGCATCAAAACTTCTATGGAAAACTTGGAACAGATTTATTAAAAAGATATACCCTTGTGATAAACTCAATTGCTGCTTGATTGTCAGCAATCAAATATATTACTTAGGCCTCATATTTTCCATTTACCACTCAGTAGCATTCTCATTACCATCATTATCATCATCTGTTCAAGAAAGGTCAGGATTTAAATGAACATATTAAGTCTTAGAAACGTAATATTAGAAATGGTTTAAAAGAAATTAGTTTCAAAAGGTTAAACAAACAAAATTCCTTGCTACGGCTGTTGAGCATTAAGAGAGAGACAAAGTACAGTAATTTCACGATTATAAGCCGCACCTGAATATAAGCCGCACTTCCGGGTAGCCAGGAAGACCACGGGATTTGTCCATATATAAGTGCCGCACCTGAATATAAGCTGCATAATTTTTTTTTTAAGGGAGGCTCCATGTGCAACAAAGTAACGAGTTAGTAACAGAATCGCGCTTGCGTGGGGCATGGTGTCAGGTGCTCAAGTTGCAAACAGTTTCATAGACCAGTGAAGCCTTTAAAGGCAGCCCCAGGCACTCTCCCGGTGCCGGGTGCCCCGGCATTCTTGCCCCCGGTGCTGGCTGCTGCGGCCCCTGCCTGCTCGGTGATGGTGGCGGCAGTGCCCGGTGGTAGCAAGCCCCCGCCTGCTTGGCAGTGCCTGGCGGCAGCGGGTCCCCGCCTGCTCGGCCGCACACGCTGGCCACGAGCCCTCCCCTGCTCGGCAGAGCCCAGCGGCGGCGGGTCCCCCGCCTGCTCCGCGGAGCCCGCCAGCGGTAAGCCCCCGCGCCCTGGCGACGGGCGGGGCAGCGAGGCCGCAGCAAGCGGCGGCACGCAGGCTCACTGCGGGGGGGGGGTGCTGCAGCAAGCGGGGGCTTTCTGCCGGGGGACGCCACTGGGGCACGGGGGCTTGCTGCAGGGTGGGGGCACCTCCGGGGCACAAAGCCCACTCCCCACCTCCCGCCAGCCTGCCTGGCCGTGGAGCCCAGCGACAGTGGGTCCCCGCCTGCTCCGTGGAGCTCGCCGGCAGTGAGCCCTCTCCTGCTCCGCAGAGCTTGCTAGCAGCGAGTCCCTGTGCCCCGGCGGCGCCCCCCGGCAGAGAGCCTGTGGGCCGCCAGTTGCCGCGGCCCCACTGCCCCACCCATCGCCGGGGTGCGGGAGCTCGCTGCCGGCGGGCTCCGCTGGGTCACAGGGGCTCGCTGGGGGTGGGGGGGCGCTGCCGGGGTGCCGGGGCAGCGCCACCGGGGCGCAAAGCCCGCTCCCCACCTGCCCCCAGCCCGCCTGGCCGCGGCTCCACAGCAGCTCCCCGGCCAGCTGCGGCTCTGCTGCAGCTCTCTCCCCAGCCGGCTCTCACTTCCGGGTTGGTATTTTTCTGGGATTTGTCCATAAATAAGCCGCACCTGATGATTAGCCGCACCACTGGCGTAGGCTGCATTCTTCAGTGAAAAAGGTGCGGCTTATAATCGTGAAACTACTGTACATTCAAGCCAGCTTTCCTTTTCAACCCAGCCCTCTGCAACAGCCTCAAGAGTACCCAAAAGATCTTTATGCACATTTTCTGTCATACAACACCAAGATCCTTAGTGCCTAACAGAAAATTAAAAATATGTATTGGTTTGAGCAGAGTTATCTAAGTAAGTGAATCCAGATGATTTACAACACCTGGGTTTCACTTCTTAAGTGTCCAGTAAGAGTATTCCTTTTCTCTTAAAGTGCCAAAACTTTAATTCAAATTTTAATTAAAAACTTTTCCTAACACTAAACTGATGTTCCAGGAATCACCTCACCACTAATGGACAAGTCTCCGAGGCTTACTTAATTGGTCACTAGGCACTTCATGACTTTTGTTAGTACTTCAGAATCTGCATACACATTCAGGCATGGATTAAATAGATTACATTTTCATAGAGTTATAAACATACAGTCTGTGAAAGGGACAGGAAAGAAAATCTGCAAAATTTAGCAAGTAAAATCTTACTCTGGAAATATCTATTACAGAACAAAGTTAGAGTTTCATTAATATTCACAGAGTCTGAGAATTAACAGGGAATTCCTCCATTTCTAAAAAGCATTAAAAAAATAGAGAACGTATTGATTAAAAACCTGCATACCATTGCAGGAAAAGTGACCAGTTTAAAATTGTAGATAAAGATGATCCACCTTCACTGACTTCTCTGCTATCTTTGTGTATGTCTGTCTTTCTAATATTAGGAACTGTCTGAAGTCATGAAACTCAAATCTGCACTGTTGAACTCCTGCCAAAAACAGATGTTGTTCTGAGTGACAGACTAGTAATATATTGAGGTCTCAGCTTATTCAACACCTCCAAGTTAAAATGGGACTATTTATTATAACTAAAGTACTAAATATAGGTTTTTTTCGTTATTATAACAAAATATTATGAACAACTATGCTTTTTCTCTAAATTTTGAACAAGAAAGAAGAAGAAAGAAAATAAAGTCATCTCTTCTTAACAATCAAACAGAAGAAATTATATCCTAAAGGGTGAATTATTTGTAAAGTGATAAGAAAATCATAAAAAGGGGTCATAAAATATATAATAAAAATATCTTAACTACAATAGGCATTGAAATTCACAGTTAAACTATAGGAATAGTAACCCACACAAGAGAAAACAAAATCATAATTCTTTTCAGCTGAAACTCAATTATCCCATTTAATTACCTGCCTTTTTACATTAGTAGCAAGTTTTGATCACTGATTTGCTCCAATTTTGTAGCTACTTCTTGAAAAAGAAGTCAAGGGAAAACAGACCTGTACAATTATATCTTTTTATTATTTGGTGGGAGATGGAGGTGAACAAAAGATCAAGAAAATGCAAAAGGTAGGGCCTACAGTAAGAGGAATTTAGGGAAAAGTAAAAGCAGCATCTCTTCTCTCTTCTGCCCTCACTTTTCCAACTTTTTACTTAAATTTGGGCACCACATGGAAATGCTGAAATATTAGAGAACAAGAAGAGGCTATCAATAGATTATCAAAGACATGTTGATAGAAAGGAAGTGGCTACAAAAAAGATTGAAAAAGGAAAAGCACTTAATATCAAGTATCATTAAACAAATTTCAAAATGGAAGTTGATTTTCTAACAAAATATCAAAAATTTTAATCCTTAATATAAAAACCCTGGAGGTTAATGATGTTTCATGATGCTTTTTTCATGATAAGGTTTTAACAGTGGAAAAAAAAATAATGGGACTGGAATGAATATTATAAATACATCTTCAGATTGACAGTGGGCTTTTTTAGTGTGAATTTCATCCCAGCTAACTCTAGAGACAATAAGAATGTAAATCAGCACAGAATTAAAGCATTTAATACTGCTTGCACACTATTCCAAGAACAATAACCTGGAACAATGTGCAGCAAGATGATCCTTGCAGAAGATGCCCATGTTGCAGATTTAGAAAATAAACTCAAATTACTCCAGAAATGCAGCTGCACATCAGTAGGAAGGCTCATTTGGCTAAAATTGCATGTATAGGAAATCATTAATGTCAAAAGTTAGGTCAAAAGAAATTTCTAATACTATTGTCATTACTTAACTTAGCCTTCACTGGATCAGTATTTAGAGGGCAGAATCTGTTTAAAACGAACAATAGGTAGAGATTCCAAAATAATACGATGAAGATAAATGCAACAACTTCAAGCACATAGCATAACGACCAGCACATAGTGGAAAAATATAGTTTTATCTAATTATTTTGATTGTAATGGAACTACAAGCACTTTGAAGCATTTATTTACCTGCTTATGGGTTGTACCGGAGCTCCCAAACTCCTATTTCTTTCCCAGCATTACTGGGAGCTGCCATCTCTTCTGTCCTTAGACCCAGGGCAGGTTGAGTGCAGCAGCCAGGAAAACCATCAGGATGGACACCTCACCTGCCTAGGCACTTTCCCTCTTCCTGGGCAGGCTGAGTTCTAGAGAAACATGTGCCTCCTTCTATCAATATGAGGCATATACTGCCTCTTCCACTTCAGATCCACATCCTTTTCCAGACCTACTACTCTTATACTACAGAAGTCAGGTGTTAAAGCAGAAGAGAGGAAACAGTAAGAGGATTCATGGAAAAAAGATGTTGTGCCTGAGTTTTCAACAGAGGAACAGAGAAACTGTGAAAAAGGAAAGCTCACTGTTCTGCTTCCAAAACTTTGGTCATATCCACTGAATCGGAATTTTACCAGCTGACAAATTTCTGCTACCTCTCACTACTCGCTTATGTTCTCTTCAAAAAGAGGGGATGAGCTGTGACGCACACTTGCATCCATGTGTGCAGTACACAGGTTAATCTGTGACTTGCCAATCAAAACAGCCACCACCCTACCCCTGAACACAGAGATTCCTGTGACTTCTGTGAGGAAAAATAGGAAATACTTTCAGTCACCCAGAAACACACTGAGCCCTCTCCTAAGTAGGATGAGGAAACAAATGCACACAGGTAGCCAGGAGCTAGCAAACATTCACATTTTTGAATCTTCAGGCAGCTCAGCACTGGTTGTCTAATCTGCACCACACCTGTTTGCCAGCACAGGCAACCAAAAAGACATCTCAGTCTCAGCCTGTATCTTGCACAGGCCCAGCACTCCATACCTTAAGTATGAAACAGTATAAAACCTTCAGGACACAGGTGAGAAAAACTAAAAGCACAACAGTTCAAGCTTCTCTGTTGATATTTCAAGGTTGCAGGCCAAGCTCATAAAAGTATTCGCTCAGTGCTTGAGTCAAACCCTATTTGTAATGATTAGATTTGGAGAGTATATTGGGGGTGGAATGTGCCATAAGATGTTTCTGTCACATCTTTTCTCTTGATAGGCTGAAGCTACGGAAGCGATTCAATTCATTTTCTCCTTTGAAGATTGGGCAAAATTAATTATCAGCAACTGGGCCTTACACACCCACACCTTAGTGGATGGTTCTCAGGGAAGTGGCTTTCCAGTTGGATGCCAGGGAACAGTGCTGGAGAGCAAACCCTGACCTCCTCACTCAGGGCAATCCAGGCAGTGAATGGGGCAGGCTGTGCAGGGTCCCACAGCTGCCCAGCACCAGGTGGCCAACACCAGGTAGAAGCAGTGTCTTGGAGGAGCAGGTAGGGGTCCATGGCAATTCCCCCCACACTTAGCCATCCCCAGCTATTTCCATCTGTGGAGGTGGCTTCCTGAGCCAGATGCAGCTTCCAGACACCAGAATACATGTATGCTTTTGGGAAGTTATTCATCTCAGGAACCCAACTACTCCCCTTTTAGCTCCAGCTTAAGATGCTGTATTTTCAGTAAACACACTCTTGAGAAAAATCTACAAAAAGCCTAAACTGAACAGGGAAACCAGAAAGATAAATAAAACAAGGATCTTCTGTCCTGTTCTCAACCCTCCTTTGCAGAACACTTAGGCAGAAATGCTCAGCAATTCATCCTTTAAAGCACTCTATATTTAAATAAATATCTAAAACTTTTTTTTTTTATTAAAAATGAAGGAAAAATCTGGCACACCTCTGTTTATGAAACAGGATATAAGAAAATTACTGCTTTTAGTTTTTAACATAACTTTTTTTTTTAAAGGACAAAAAATATTACCACCTTCTTGTTTTCAGATTCCCTAAAAATATCAAAGAATAATTATTTTGAGACTTCAAACAAAAAGGAACACATTGACAAATTTACAAGGACATGCAAACTGATTTCTAAATTTGTGGGACCAGTGTTCTTTAACTGGCATGAAGAAATGAATGCTTCTTTAACACACACACCAAGAACATTCCTTAAATCTTGTACCCTACTAAGTCGCTGCTGATGGAAACTTTAAAAATACTTTTTCTTTATTCGTCATTTTCTGAAATAAAGGTGAATTGGAGGGGGGAAACAATGTATTAAGCTTATTAAATACCAATAAGTTAATTTACACAGCATGATAATACCCACCCTGCTCAGGGTTTGTTAGCTGTTTCTATCCATGCAGCCCTGCCACCAGGCTGCTGAGGGATAAACAGATCCTAGGAAGTCCAACTCAGGCAAACGCAATCAACAGCACCACTTATTTTTGCAGGACTCTGTCAGAGAGTGTGTACACTTTATTGGCATTTCAACCATAAACCTGCCCTTTCACATCCATCTCCCTGAGATTCAGTTACCTGTTTTTCACCACTAACCCTGTACAAAATTGCCTGAGGGCTTCTCAGAAACACGGGCAAGAGAGCTCTGCAAGATGGGCAAGTGTGCAGCCAGAAGTTCAGCAAAAGAGAGAAGAAAAGAAAGGATAAAGCAAGAAGATGGGCTGATGTAGAGCTCTAATTAGCCAGTCTTGCTGCTCCTTGGCTGCCAAAAGAGCCAGGTGAGCCTGATCAGCACCAGCTGCAAGATCTTCCTCCAGCAGCAGCCTTGGCCCAGTCTGGTATTCCCTCCCCTGTCAGTGGCTGTGGCAGCTGTAGCAGCCTTTGAAGGGCTCTGGTGCTGCCAAAACAGCAGAGAAATCTGTGTCTAAATTCTAACTTAAAGGTAGGAAAGGCCTAAAACTCATGCTTGCAGAAAATCTGAGGGGGAAAAAAAAAAAGAAAGAGAAAATGAAACTGTTAATCGAGCTCTTTTGTGACCTTACCTGTTAGAGTTCAGACAGGCTGCAGTCATTGGGACATCATCTCAGAGCTTCTGACTTTTTTATCTAGACAAACTGTGACTTCACATATCGGTAAGCCTCCTAGTTTGATGATCTAGCTCACACAGAATTCAAAATACTGTCTTTGCAATCTTAATTAATGTAGTAGTGATAGGCTCTTTCTCCAATACTACCATATTTCTGTGTCGGAGAGGCCAAAGACCTAAATGAAGAGCAAGCATGTTTGGTGATGTAATTCTGTCCTTATGCCCTGTTTTCATGTCCTTCGAGCATATTTCTTACCTTAAAACAAAATCCCCAGTCTTCCATGTTCCCAATCTTTGCGTGTTTGTTTGTTTCTCAGAGTTGTCATTCCACATGACTGCCAATCCTATGCATCCAAAAGCCCTCTCTTGTTCCAGGAAAGTTGGGACTCAGAGCTTCTTGTGGGTTTGATTTTGGGGATTTTTTTGGAGGAAAGGTGTCTCTTCTTTTTTTACCTTTTGAGCAAAATTTTATAACTGATCAGAGTATTTGTGAAGAATAGTCGCTCATCTTTAAGTGAAGAGAAACATGATGTATTCATATGACTTCTGCCTTTCTTTTAATTAACAAAGTTCCCCTATTGTGTAAACCACAATAAAAGCCTGAGGTAGCTGACCACAAAGCATACTCTCCAAGTCTGACACTTGCCAGAAGTCCTTCCTTCCAGTTCCTCCACATCTGCACCTCAAGTTCATGTCCAGTTCTGAGCCCCTCACTTCCAGAAGGACATAGAAATGCTGGAGCTGGTGAAAGGTGTGGAACCCAAATCTTATGAGAAGCAGCTGCAGGAGCTGGGGTTGTTTAACATGGAGAAAAGGAGCCTCAGGGTTGAGGCCTCTACAATACCTGAAAGGAGATTGTAGCCAGATACATGGTGAGTTTGTTCTCCAAAGGAACAAGTGATAGGAAGAGGAAATAACCTCAAGTTATTTCAAGTTATCAAGCATCAGGGGAGATTTAAATTGGTCATTAGAAACATTTTCTTAATTAAAGAAGCATTGGAACAGGCAGCCCAGGGAAGTCACTATCCCTGGGATATTTTATAACACGTAGGTCTGGCCCTTAGGGATGTGGTTTAGTGGTGGACTGGAAAGTGTTGGGTTAATGTTTGGACTCAAAGGTCTGTTCCACCTTAAATGATTTTATGATCCTACCCACCTGGCAAGGCAGATAGTCCAGACCTCTTGAACCTCTTATGTCCAAACCCAGAAGTTCTGCTATCTAATTCCTGCACTGTGCAGACAGTGATTCTGCATTTGCTTGCTGTCACACTTGGGCTAGCATCCCAGAGGCTGGGCATTTCAAGACAGACCCCAAAGCGCTGTAGTAGAGAACTTTTCTGGACTTCACTGGGAACAAGGAATCACTCCTGCAAGGGAGTGAAGCCCTCAGTGGGGAGAAAGCACAAAATATCAGCTGCTTGAAATTTTACTGTGTGTGCAGTACTGTCTAATAAAAGAGCCTGAATTAACTTAGAGATTAATTTAAATTTACTTATTATTTTTTGTTAATTTCGATTTTACTTTAAAGGCTTAATTTTAATTAGTGATTCAGCACTGAACTGCATACAGCAAAGATGTCCAAAGCAAAGCTGAAAACCAGGCCTCAGCAACAGGAAGGATTAGAGTTTTCTCCACTGTGTCAAAAAAAGTAGTAAGGGTGACACAGCTACAAGGAAGAGGAAAAGGAAGAGGAATGAAAGCGATGAAAAGAATTCTGTTTACTTTAAGCTAATGGCCAAACATCTGTGAGAGATGCAACAGGATTTTAGACTAAGCAGAAAGGGGAATGAGCTAAAATAGAAAAAAAAAACTTGGTGCTTGTCCCACGCTCCTCCCTTTCCTTCCACTCTTCCCAGGAGCACTAGAAAATAGTAACAAAGAGGAAAAAATTAATTGCACGAGGAGGGAAGTGCAGAGAAGTGCAAAAAACATTAAAATCTCAGGGGAAATATTACAGATTATTGCCAAATTTAAGAATATTTACTTTTGCTTGCTTTCCAAATGTAATTGGAGATGATAAAGTTGATAATTAGGAAGAAAAGAATAGCCTAGAGAAAAAGCGGAGTGCAATGCTTGCATAAATGGAAATGACAAATAATTTCCAAATCTATTATTCATTGAGGATAACATTAAACAACACCTATTAGAGATAAAGACTTGATAGATTGTACCCTAGGGCACTATTTCAGGCAGCTAAAGCAATCTTTGGCTTGCTAATCTAGCAGCGGAGCAGTTCCAAAAGACACTTGGCACTTCTTGGCACATCTCATAAAATTTCCACAGTGATCTGGGCACTTTGCGATGATTTGATCACACCTATCAATCAGAGGTGGGGAAGTAAAATCTCAGAGGACAACAGTTGCAGAGGATTTAAAGGTTGGTCGTTAAAAAAATTTGGAGCACTTCTCAGATGTTATTAATGAAGGCCAGGGCAAAGTATCTAGGAATGTAAGTCAACTGTGCTTGAAGACAGGGCTTTATCCCATCCAATTGTGACGGAAAATGTTCGAGCCACCCTGCATGATTGCTGTCACCAGCCGTACTTGAGCACCTGGTTTTAAAGAGTCCAGCATCACAGCCAAGCTTGCTCTCCAACTCACCCATGTGAACAGCATGGATTTCCTATGCATGCTTCTGGCCTTTTAGCTACAGCCCCTGCGATAATGACTGCTACCAGCAAGGCAGCTGAAACTGCATCGATCCATCCTAAAGCTCACACTGGATCTCAGCTTCCCCAAGAGCACAGGGCCACTGTTTTCCCAAAAGGCTACAGATGCTTTCATTCTCTGGCTCTGCAATTAGAAAGAAAAGTCTGCGGGAGAGTAGGAGGTAAGTGGAATTGTGCATCTGTACATATGTGCAGACAGTGAATCCCATAGCAAATTCTGAGCATTATCTTGTAGAGAAGAGCTGCCAATCTTTTAAAAAAATTACAGTAATTTCACAATTATAAGCCGCACCTGATTATAAGCCGCTTATCCAGGTAGCCAGGGAGACCATGGGATTTGTCCACATATAACCCACACCGGAATACAAGCGGCTTTTTTTTTTATTTTTTTTTTCTTTTAAAGCGAGTATCCATGTGCAACAAAGTAATGAGTTAGTAACAGAATCGCGGGATCGCGGGGTTTGGTGTCAGTTGCTCAATTTGCAAACAGTTTTGACAGACTGGCGAAGCCTTTAAATGCAGCCCCAGGGCCCCCCCCACGCTGTGGGCCCTGGCACTCCCATCCCCAGCGCTGGCTGCCACGGCTCCCCATGCCGCTTTCGAGCTGCAGCGGCTCCCTGTGCCGCTCGAAAGCAGCGGCAAAGCCAGTGGCAGCTCGGCAGGCTGGCCGCACAGAGGCAGCGAAGTAGGCTCAGGGCCGGGTGGCAAAGTGGGCAGAGCGGGCTCGGGGCTGCGCGAGGTTTGCTGTCAGATGGCCAAATTGCAAACAGTTTTCACAGACCAGAGGAGCCTTTAAACGCCGCCCCACACGCCTTCCCCGTGCCACGGGCCCCGGCACTCGCGTTGCCCCCCCCCCCGCTCACGGCCCCGCCGCCCCGTGCAGCCCGCTCCCCGCCTGCCCTCTGCCCGCCTGGCCGCAGCTCCATGGCGGCTCCATGGCAGCTCTCCGGCCGGCCACAGCAGCTCCCTCCCTGGCCGACTCGCACTTCTGGGTTCGCATTTCGCTGGGATTTGTCCATAAATAAGCTGCACCTGATGATTAGCCGCACTACTGGTGTAGGCTGGATTATTCAGTGAAAAAGGTGCGTCTTATAATCGTGAAATTACTGTATTAGAATTTAGGGAGATACTGGATAAAAATAAGTAAATCGCTTTAAAAAAAAAAAAAAAAAAGAAAAGAAAAGAAAAAAGGCAAGAGGGCACTTCTGGTGATGCTCCTGTAAATTTTTCTTCATTGTTAAAAAACAAATGGAACAAATGCTAAAAAATTATTTACTGGCTAGCAATAGGTTTATGTGAATCAGAGTATTAAATTATAGAAGAAAAAGTTCGCCAGAAATCTACAGCCCTATCCAAAAATCAATTATCAAATTAGTGAAAGAAGTGAATTACCATGTGGCAGTAAGAACAGCACTAGATTTCTTACGAAAATCATAACCTATAAATTAATCCCAGCTGGCCTGGATATCAACATTGCCAAATTCAGTGGAGTTATGTATAGTTACATTGCTATGACCATTTAACATTTGCAAAGAACAGAGTTCGATAAAAATACAATAAGGTAAGTTTTTAGACATGTCTTACTTAATATCCACAAGACAGAAGAGACAGCGTGCTTGTTTAGTTATTACGTTAATGTCCTCCAACCCTATTTAAAAAAAAAAATAGTTCTTTAAGCCCTGTGTCAATGGACATAAGTAAATTGAACATGCAGTTCTCCCACTGCATAATGATGCTTCTTCTTGGACCCCATGAGCCATGCACTAGCATTTTGACATTCTAACCTCTTGCTGCAAAAAGTCTATTTAATTCTCCAGTCACCTTCCATTCATCCTTAGTTTATAGATAATTCAGGTCAGCTTGTCCATGGTTACCACTGACTCACCACAAACTCTGTCAATGTTCCCAGTAGTAAACAATAGGGGAGGAAAGAAAAAAAGGACAAGAAGCAAAAAGCAGGACAGGATCCCATACTATGTCTGGAGGGGACAGCATGTTCCTGACAGCACTGGCTGCACCCTGTGTAGGGTGCCCTGGCACATGGAGGGATGGGATGAGGGAGGGGCCAGCCACTGAGGTATAAGGGGAACACCTTGTGGAGATTTTATCTTTTGGATCAGCTGAAAATCCATTCTTTTGTGACCCCTTTCAGAAATTAGCTAGCCCAAGAATTGCTAAATCAAGAGGTGCTTTCACTACATGGTCTGAGCTGGCTTGTCTACAGCTCCAGCACTCCTCTGCTGAGGAGCTGTGAGCTTTGTGGGGGAATGACTTGATTTTTCATATGTGTAGCAACAAACTGAAAAAAATGCTGCATGGACTTCTACAATGGGGCAATATTGTCTTAAGGGCTTTGGGACATGGAGGCATTATATGAATTTGGGGGAACCATTTTTTGTCATAAAGATATTTACATGGAAGACAAAGAAAAAAGAGAAAGACTTTAAATCAAACTTATAGAAAATATACCATCTGAAGTAGTTTTTCACCTGTTTTCTTTTTATTTTGTTCACAAAAGTACTACATTACTCCTTAACCAAAGAATTCTGGGAGTATTAAAACACAGGGAGGATTAAAACACAACTTGCACTAAAGTCTGAAGAGCAACTTTGCTATTCCTAGTATCTTGAGTTCTAAATTAGCAAGCTTTCACAACCTCCATATAATGATGATCAATCTTCCTCTTATCTGATTGCCAAAGAATAAGCCATCCTGAGCTCTGCCTTTTGTCCTGAACTTGAAAATAAACTCTTTTCCACAAATTCTGTCCAAGCGTTCTACCTTGTGCAGTATGGCAGTCCAGTCCTTTATGCTAGACAGAAAAAAAAACGCTCCTCTGAATGATTTACTCCCCTCTCTGAGTTTTCACTGACACAAAAATTACTTTGTCTGTATTTTTTCAAAGAATGTTTGTGTGCAACTCCTCCATGCCCATGAACAAGCTTAAGGAGTGCAGGCAAATGCTTTAAAGTGCTATCTGTTTTCCAAGGTCTGAAACACAGATGTCTCTTTTTGGTAATGCTGCGTGCCATTGACCTTACTGCAGATTTGATGTCTTCCATTGGCGCACCAGCCAGACATGATTTGTTAGGTAAAGGGGCTGGATTTTGTGAGGCTGTTTTTTAGAAACTTGTTTCAACTTCCAGCCTTCATTTAGAGTTTTAATGTTGTTTTACTTTCCAACAAGTCATTTAGACACAAAAGTATAGCCATTGTAAGGATCTTAAGTAATGAAGAAGGAAATACAAAATTAGAATCTATTTTCAGCTTTCAATCTTTCAAATTTTTTTGACTCAAGCAGCATCTTCATTTTCCTTCCCTTCTTACCCCCTTCCTTTCCTTTGTCATTGTATCAATATTTTGCAAAAAAAATTTGGAAGAACAGATTAGAACCTACCTGAATGATATGTATATCACAGCTATACCTAATTCTGAGATGCTATCCTTTGTTAGAATAAAGCTTGCACAGAATAGAAGGGTTAGGTTTTATCCTCTCCAGTTTATGTTAATTTTTAGTGTATACATTCTTTAACTTCTTAAATCACAATTAATGAAGGAGAGTCCGTTTTCTTTCCTGTTCTGCTAAATCATAATGGTATTTTATATCTTTTATTTCATTCTATGCCACTCATAAATGCCCAAACACATTCCCCCATGAATACCTCCTTAAAGAAATAATGTTCAGAGGTAGGGAGATAGTATTTCTCCTCTCAGGGAAAAAAATCCACTAACTTTCAAACTCTGGTGAAAAGGAAAACACTCTTAGGAAACTGCCTTGGTTTCTGGTAGTATGATAGCATTGGGACTGGTCTATTGGTGCAGACAGGTGCACAGACTAGGCAATTCTTCTAGTGCCACATCTTCAGAGCTGAACAGAAGCAGATGCCCAGGGAACAAGTATATATGATATTTCTGAGTACTTTACTGTGCTCCAGCTATTCTCCCTCTGAGTTTTTTGTGAAATGTATCTGGTTTGTCCATTTACTGACCCTGATATATCCATTTACAAACCATGTATATAATCTTTTTGGCAAACCTATCCACATTTCCTTGAACACATGTAAACTATCACACATGTAAATTAGCCATAGCATGCTTTAACATTTACTTGCTGTATGAGTGCTGCATTAAAAACAAACCCATCTTCTGGTTGTTTTGAACCTGGCTTCTGTTATTTTTCATGTACTGAAAAAAATTATTAACTGTTAACACCACGTATAACTTTGAATATTTCTATCAAATACCCCCTAATTCATCTCTTATTAGTTAATGAGGCTTAACCTTTTAAACTGTTCCCGATTTAATTAAGAACAAAACTCAGAAATTTTTTACTCAAGAGACACTGCTAACAAAAGTTCTCCTTGCAATTGCATAATTTGTTTTTAACAAAAAATACTATAAAAAAAGAGATTATTCTTTTAATACTCATAGTCATGTGTTCTTCTGTTTAGGCCATAGACAAGGGGCAGATATTCATTGATATGTTTTATATTAATTTCACATTATATAAATATTATAGAATATAATTAAATGCACAAACACGAGAGAAAGAATCTTTGACTAGGCAGCCAATGCATCACATGTATCCACAGAAGCAATGTAATTGCTACATTGTTCACTGATGAGTCTTCAGATGAAGAATTAATTTCATCCATTCCCAAGAAAAAATTAAACAAATCAGTATCCAGAGAACTGTGACAGTATTAGAGAATTTAAACAGAAAAGGTGATGAAAAGATAAAAAAAGACTGTGCTAATTGGGTTTCTCTTCTGAAGTGGAGGCTGGGAGCAGGTACATCAGTGATCTTACAATAAGTAATAGAGCTTTATAAAAGGACAGTAATCAACAGCTTACAGTGTCCAGCATGAGAAAAAAAAATTCAAAATACTGAGGCTGGATATTACAAAGAGTTATCTAACAGTCAGGGAAGAGAAATGCCAAAATAGTCTGAAGAGTTCTGGAATCTGCTCCTCTGAGAGCTTTTAATATCTTCCAGGGTGGCATGCTTGATCCTTTCCCAGTCTAAAAAGCAATCTTCTAAAATCCCTGTCAGCTCTGCACTTCTATGGTTCTTTATTGATGTAATGTAACATGTGGCTTTAATAGGACACAGCTGCTTAAAAGCATTTTATAAGTTCTGGTAGCTAGCCAAAGGAGCAATATATGGACCTACAAATAGCAGGAATAGGACACAAGAGCTGTTGTTTGTAGTCATATGGTTTCATTTGTGTGTTACTTGGCTGAAAGAGGTTAAATCTTGCCTATTGACTTCTTGCTGATTCTTGCAAAGCTCTTCTTCTAAATTCAAAATTTCCAAATTTCTAAGTGAAATTCTAACAGAATTTGTTCTTGGGAACAGGCAAAATCACAACTTTGTTCCAATTAAAAGATATTTTTTCACTGCTATATCTCCCCTCTCCTCATTACCAATTATCATGATATAATGGGAATTCAAGCTTGAGCTTAATCTCCAAAATTACAGCCATCCACTTTGCAAATTATTAAATCACACACTTTCCACCCACTTGTGGCAGAATTTGCTCTGATTTTGCAAGGAGAAGCATGTGGGCCCTCTGTTGCATCTGAAGAGAGGAAGGCTCATCATTAAAGGCTTCTCATGGCTTCTCTGCCCTGGTGAGTGTGAACAAAACTCACTCTAGGCAGTAACAGATGACAACAGAAACACATCACACTGCTGAACTTTAATTTGACAATGTAACTTTATTCCATATATGTACATCTCATTTTAGCTTTACATGTAACTAGTGAAAAGAGATGGGTCGTAAACCACAAATTAAACTCCTTCCATTGAGCAGATAACTAGAGACCATTCTTAACAGACCCCTAATTTAGATGCTCACCTTTCTCTGGGTGCAAGCTGACAGCAGCTGCTAAATAAAGAATACTGGAATATGTGAGGGGTTGGTTCTGTCAGGGAGCTCATTCACTGCTCATTAAGCAGCCAAAATCTCCAAACAGAAACAAACCTGTGAAAGGTTAGATACACAAAACACTTCATTCCTCCAAGCAGATTCAAAGTAAAATAAACCTATATGCACCAATGTGATGGAGAGGAAAAGCACCATATTTTAATGCACATAATTTTAATTAAACACTGACCTTGTGGCAAAAAATGTACTCATCAGACTTCAAATTCATATGGAAGCTATGCACAGCCTTTACACAACTTGAGGTAGTGCCTACAGGGGCAGTTTAGCGACCCCTTTTTTTCTTCCTTGGGTCCTGATCCAGTTTCAACTGCTCTGCATAAATAGAGTAACAAGGCTGGATTGTCTTGTGGAGAAAACCAAGACAAGAATTAGAAGAACGTTAGAAGAGAGAGTTGCAAACTTGGGCATTCAAAGTAAAGGGACATCAAAGCTTAGCCTAGTTATCATTACTGTTTCTGTTTGTGCCACTTTGCTGCATACACTTTAACACAGGGTTCATTTTCCTCTTGGTTACAGCAGAACAGCTCAGGTTTAAAAATTATTTCTTTCATAATTTGTTCTAAAATAGTACATACTGCTTAGCTCAAGGATGTGGGGGGGAGGGGATGGGGGGCGGTCTTTGTGCCAGCTAGTGTAATATACTTATTAAAATCCTTTGCTATTAAAATAACTGTGACATGAACTTTCACAGATTCTTCAATCCCCCTATTTTGTGCATGTGTTGGGCAAAGGGAAACATTTTCTGGATGTAAATAAGCAAGGACAAAATTAAGGTTGCATGGGATATTTTATCTCCAGAATCCTCATTCTGAGTTTTTGGCACTGCACAATTGCAAATGCACTTAGGTGTAGTGCACAGTTGTTTTCATCTGAAAAACAAAGTAACATTCTTTCAGTTATGTACATTATTCTGATCCCTCAATTCATGTGAATAACTAGAACCACAAAATGCACAAAACCATCTTCTGTCCCTTGTCTTATTTTCTCCTTTCTTAGGCTGGTGCTTCCTCACACATAAATCTTCCCATTTTGTCTTTCAGAGCCGATTTTAGTGTTTACTGCTTAGCCTTCTGATTGAAGTTCATCTTCTCATAGACACTACAGTGGAGCTTTGTTTTTCAGTATTCCAGTCTCTCCTGCAGGAAACACCTGCTTTAGCTATATGGCCCACCAGCCACATTTCTTCTGTTCAAGGCTGGTACAACAACCTCTGGCTATGCCTTAACTCCCTTCCTCATTTGTTGCTCTAATCTTTTTGTCCATCTGATCCAAACCACTAAATCCTGGTTATTTTTACCCAGCAGAGTAATCCAAACATTGTTTTCACTGCCCCATAAGCCCACAGTCCCTGTATTCTAAGGTCTTCTGGAGCCAGATCCCTTGTCCTAGTCCCTTGATTTGGTCCCTGGACCAAATTGTTAAGGTCCCTGGACCTCTGTTATTCTTTTAAATTTTATAATTTTATACTATAATTTTATAAAGCATTGACAATGAAGAGAAAGAGTCCCTGATTCTTGTAATGATGTCCAGGGCCTGGGTAGCCAGCAACAGTTTGAGAAGTTCAGTTACAGGAGACATCTGCTCAGCCTGAACTGTCCCAGCCTGGGCACACAGAGATAAACTATAGGGAATAAGGCTGAAAACATCCAGCAAGCATAATGATATTGGAATTATGTGTTCTTTAAGCAGCTTACAGCTTTGCCAGATTTGGTCTGATTTCACAGAGATAAAAGCTGTTCTTTAGCCAATAGCCACTTCTCTTCCAAGTGTCATGTCTCCACTCAGAAAACACAGATGCACTCAGGCAAAAAATGAGAGCCAAACAGGACTTGAAAATACCTTTGGCAGCCCACACAGTTGATGTGAAAAAATCAATTTTCCACATTTTCTATATTAATACAAAGCCTACACTGACTCTTCACACTAATGAGATCACAGAATCATGACCTGAGGATCAAGGATCACACAACTACATTTAGAGTTCCACAAAGAGGAGATTATCTTCACTGGGGAAAAAAAAGTACTCTAGCCTTATTAAAAGACACCTCAAAGCTGGAGAACTTTATTTATTAATTTTCACATGAAGCACTTCAGCACGCCAGTACAAGAAGTCAGATTTCAACTCAGACAGTTATAGCTTGGCTACATTATAATCATCTGAAAACAAAGTCTGTAATGGGAAGTGTCAAACAACTTTAATAGGTGGGGCTGATAGAGCCACCTTATCACAGGGAAACACACGACACATGCAGGGAGATCAGCCATACAATAACCTCCTTCCCGTTATTGCCCTACAGGTCCAGTAGCTCTCACACTTCAAGCCACTTGAATTTTGGCAGCCCAGTGACTAACAGCCAGAAGCACAATTTCAAGCTGATGATAAAACATGGACCTCTCAAAACAACTCATAACGGCTTTTCCAGCTTGTAATTTTCAATGGGTGCAATCAACAGGAGTTGTACACTTGCTGCTACACTATATGTGCTAAGTTAGCAGTACTTTCTGGAAATTTCTCCAAATGTACACCTGTAGCTGATAGCTTCCAATATAATCAATAACCCCACTGAATATAGACAGGAGTTACTATGCATTACTAAGGGTAAGGTTATCTCACAGGTACCTGCCCAGCCCAGTGCACAATGCAAAACTCTGTTTTGGTGCCAATGGGTATTTCTGCATTTCTGCAACATGGAACTTCACAGGGAGCTGTACACAATGCATCTTACTTGGAGTACAAGAGAGAAGCTGTCATTTCTGCTTTGGGAAAAGGGCATCCCACATCTTACTGATTATTGCTCCAAAAGCCAATTCTCCCAAAAGCAGGCTGAGACAGTCCTGCTCTCATAGTCTAGAACACAAAAATGTACAACAGGTATAACACAGAAAAACCTACATTGACTTATTGTACATGTAAATAGAGACATGCAATTAAGTAACAACAGATATAAATCAAAACAGAAACAAACAAAAAAAAATATATAAATTACCTACTTTGACAGATTCATACCTGCAGTCTTCTCATTCTAAAGCAAAAAGCCAGGAGAGACAATATTCAAATTTCTTGTCCATTTGGGTGGCTTCTTTGCACATGTTCCTGAATTTTCAGCTATGATGAGATCCGCTCATTGGCAGTCACCAAGAGGCTGATATGACCATGAAATGAGGAAACACAGGGAATGAAAAATAAGGTACTAGCACCACCATTTGCTGAGGGCTGGGAAAACTAGCAAAACTTTCAGAGCCCATGTAGACCTATTACTATAATGCTAGCTGCTTTTAACTCATTTACCATTGCTGCTATTGGAGATGCTTGATTAAAGAAAGCTTTCAGCATTAATTATTTGCCAGGAAAATCTTAATGAAATCCAGATGATGATTTTTATTCCCAGCACTATAAATCTTTATATGTGGAAATAGTTTCAAACAAGGGGTTATTTTAGAAATTTGAATGAAACAAAAATATAATTGAGAGCTAACCCTGTTGAAAGGGAGCATAAAGTGGCTGGCAGAGATGAACTGAGACAGTTTAGCACAATATTTTATTATTGCTCCTTTTCATCCCAACACTAAGAAATATGGGGTTTCTGCAAAGTGACCCTGGAAAGGATGAGCTCTCCTCAGCCAGCACAGCCCTTCCCCACTGTCACATGGTACTTTCATTTCTGAAGCCTCATGTTTCCTGAAGCAATTTAAGTTTGCTTCTAAGAAAGAGGAGGTCTGTGAAGCAGAAAAGTAGCACAAATCTTATTTCAGCAATTCAAAGGAGAGCAGTTTGATTTTAAAATATTCTGATTAAGAAATAGATTTCAACACCTGCATTGCAAAGTGTAGATGAGATTCAGATAGACTTTTAAAATCTAATTTTCTTCTGACTTCTCTGCTGTCTGCTAGTTTCATTTTGCTCCTCTTGAGCAACAAATGCAGATGATATAAAGGCAATGATCAAATCAATTCATAAAAATGGATGTATTACACTTTCCACAGTTTCAATGAAAAACTGCTGTGGAGGAGAAATTCTTTAATGTGCACGAAAAATAGCTATACAATTATTATTTTTTATAGATTTAATAGAAACATTTCTATCGCATTCCATGTTGATAAATTTTTCTGTTATCAGGACATTACTGTTGGGCCAAATGGCCTAATATGTGTCCCTTATACAAAGTTCTTAAAGTGATATGTTTAATTCTTTACTGTGGTTTGTTCTTCCTTTTAGAAAAAAAATAGATTTAGTTCTGTGAAAAACAAAGAACAAGAAATAGCTATTCCATCAGGATGGTACATGATGTCTGCTTAATGCAAGTTCAGAAGGGGGTGAGGAAGAAAACCTAAAGTGTACCTTCCTGATTTTTTAACTCTTTCTTGACAACTATTTAGACTAGGCCCACCACTCCAAGATTATGACTGAAAATCTATAGTTTAGTACAAAAACCATCATCACTCTTAAGCATTCTTGCTCAGAAGGAAATCAGAAATCAGGCTAAAAATTGCATCATTAGGAGCTTCTGTGTGGTTGCTCGTTTTCCTTTCTCACTTCAGGATTTTTTGGAAAGGCTGTGTGTTCCAGAACCTCTGGGTTTGGTGAGGGAGATAACTTGCAATTGGAAAGATATATTACTTGGAGGAAGCAACTTCTAGAGGGATCATGATGAATGAACCCTTCCTTCACAGTGACTTGGGGTGAGTCCTTGTGGGACAAGAATCAGGGTTCCAACATTTAACTTCTCTCCCCATATCCTTCTAGTGACACCAAAGATGAAGATGGGAAAGAAAGAATGATGGCAAAAAACCCCAGAGGTCTGCTAGACAGTGGAAAGGTGGGGGAGGGCAAGCTGCCAGACAAACATCCTCCAGGCACATTGAAAGAAACAATTGAAGCACATTGCACTCACAGCACAGTGGCACTGTATAAACTGGGGGAAAATACCCCATTGCTTGTGTGGCAGCCTACGGGTATCAACTTCTCCATGGTAATGCTGACACTAGTGATGATTCTGCTCAAATGGGCACATAAACCAGAAATCATTCTGCTTGTCTCCAGCCTAATAAGGAAACAGAAGTACACAATAACACAAGGATAAAAATCAGGATTTAACAAACAACAATAAATTTGTATTTTCTAGCTTCTGAAACTGGCACCATCTGAGTAACAGAAGAATTAGCAGCCATTTTGAGTAATCACTTATTTTCTGGAATCATGTAAGCAGATATATTCAGCCTCATGATTGAGGATTTCTGTGCAGTGCTTTCACATAGCATTTATGCAATTTATTCTGCAGCAAGGCATTCCTATCTCTGTCAAGAAATTATTATACCCTACATTCAAGTCAGAGTAAATCTTAATTCCTTTAAGCTTAGTGAAAGGTAGAACACAGATGTAAAAAAACCATCACCTTTACGAAAGAAGTGACTGTAAATAACAGACGCCAGAACTGAGGCAAGTGAGAGGACACAGAGCTAAGTGGCTAAGACACCTGCAGTTTAGCAGGGGATGCAGCTTCCCTCTTTCAAATAAAAAATGTACGTCTGCTACTTTCTAAAAGAAAAAGGGATGTTTAAAGACTAAGTACATAATTTACCTATTAAGACAGAACATCTACTTTGCATGATAGTTAGACTGGCAGATGTGAGTTCCTGAAATTTCTACAAAACCGAAAGATATCTACACCTTGAAATGCTATTTGTTCGTGGCATGAGGAATGCCGCAACATTCAAAATACTCTCTCTGGGCAGACACAGAAACAAGAGGTTTAGATCAGTGTGGTGATGCAACTATTCAGCCAACTCCAAAGTTAAACATGTGAACAGCTGATGGTCTTGCAGGCAACCTGATTTAGAGGATGACATCTTTTTAAAATTCTTTTCTTAGAAGGGATAAGACTGCAATAAATAAATCAACTCCTAACCAAGAAACATAAGGGAATTTTTTGGTAGTAATGATAAACTGTTCCTGTGCAAACTTCTTGGTGTGAGAAGGTTACAGTAATTTCACACTGATAAGCCACACCTATTTCATTGAAGAATCGAGCCGATCCCAGAAGTGCGGTTAATCACCAGGTGCAGCTTCTTTATGGACGAATTCCGGCAAAATGCCAACCCAGAAGTGCGAGCTGGCTGGGTGGGGAGCTGCTCCAGAGCTGTGGCTGGGGAGGGAGCTGCCACAGAGTTGCAGCCGGGCAGGCGGTGGGGCGAGTGGGGAGCTGCCGCAGAGCTGCTGCCGGGTGGGTGGTGAGCCGGAGCCACTGGCGAGTGGGTGGCAAGCTGCCGCTTTCGCGCGGCGCGGGGAGCCACTGAGCTGCCGCTTTTGAACAGCGCAGGGAGCCACTGCTGCTGCCGAGCAGGCTGGGACCCACGGTACAGGGAGGGTGCCTGGGGCTGGGTTTAAAGCCTTCGCTGCTCTGTGAAAACTGTTCACAAATTGAGCACCTGACACCAAACCCCACACTTGCGCGATTCTGTTACTAACTCGTTACTTTGTTGTACATGGATCCTCGCTTTTAAAAGAAAAAAAGTGCAGCTTATCACCTGGTGCGGCTTATTTATGGACAAATTCCGTGGTCTTCCCAGCTACCCAGAAGTGCAGCTTACAACCAGGTGCGGCTTATAAGTGTGAAATTTCTGTACTTTACAAGTTTCTGTGGTGCCCAGTCCTGGCCTTTTCCTTTGGTGAGCATCAGCCATGAGAGAGCCAGCACCCTACAGAGAGTAAAACCTGCTAAAATCTTTTCATAGTTAGGTAGTTTGAAAATAGGTAAGCAACAATTAAAGTTTTATTCTACAATCTAAAGCATGGATCTCGACACAAAATAATTGTCCAACTTAGGACTAGTGGTCGTATTTCTCTTTTCCAGTTTTATTCAGCCAGTTTAACTATTGGGAAGAGCTGTCTGACTAAAATAAAAGTAAACAACATTTTAAAGGACTTAAAATAAACAGTTTTATTTAAACCAAGCTAGTGTTGTCAAGATACCCAAAGAAGCCCCAATGAACAAGGAGTATAATTAGGAAGTTTATAGTATTTTTTCCACCATAAAATTTCATTAAAGGATTTGTAATTGATGCAGAACAGATGCATCTATGAAAATAGTGTACTTTTCTTTCAAAACAACAAATGAACTTCTGACTGCCCAGGTCACTTAGTTTGTGTACTGACACACTGGGTTTTCAGTAGTTGACCTTTATCAGATTGGCTGACTGACAGCAATTTGGTCGGTCATTCTGTTAAAGGCAAATGTGTATCTCTTGGCCCTAGAATAAAAATTTTAATTGATTAATAGAATATCAAGCCCTATTTCAGTTCTGTACTCTTTTGTTGTTGCTTTGTTGTTTTGCTCAAGTATCTTTATCTTGCTATTTAGCTAAATCACCAGAATAAAATGAAAGAAATTTTGAATCAATAACTGTGTTCAGAGAATTTGTACCAAAGCTATAAATAGACCAAGCCCGCAACAGGGACTAAAGCTTGCAGGGTACTCAAAGAAAATTTCTACTCCATTAATAACTGGGCTGTTCTTATAAACAGCCACATTTTCTTAGCATAAGGAACAAGATTCTGCAACAGGACTCTTTTTTATGCCTACAGTGATACCTAACATAGTATAATATTCTTAACAGGTTAAATTCACCTGGCCTCAACAGGAAAAATTCTGATCCTCTTGGGATGGGATGTGTTCAGCTCTTCAGCTCCACAGGTTCTCGCACTGGGTAATGCTGGGTAATGATGCTGGACTCGTTTCTCTGCATCTGACAGATGAGCTAAACCAAATCACATCAGATCACCAAATCACCTGTGAAATACATTGATTCTTTAGTTCTGTGATAGTGACCAACTGATTGAATTAGTTTGTCAACCTTTTGAAGCCCTGACAGAGCATCCTTGTGAGTATTGCTTCAAGACTGTTCAGCTACAAGCTCCAAGTCTCGTTGCATGACAGCAACAGCACTGGTGGCATTTTGCCTCCCAGATCTCTTGGCTATTCTGTGTTTACACAGTCAATATTTTCCCATCAGTTTTTCTGAATTTGCATCCTGTCGTTGAAAATTTCTCCCTGTTTCACAAATAAAACTATTATGCTGACTTTTACCTGTTAGCTGGGGCCTTTTAGTTGCAAATTGTTACAAATGTGTGCATCGTCACTGAAAACATACAAGAGTTCTCAGGCATTTTCCTACAAAGCCAACTCCTAAATTATATTATGCACTGGCATTCACTTTTTTCATTATTTCTCACTTTTGTAATATGTTTCCCTGCTTCACCATAATATTTCACGCTAGCCTAGCCAGTAAAATACATCATCTGCAGTAAGTATCCATTTTAGTTTCCTGCTAGTATTTACTAACAGAGTAAAACATACAAGTACACATATAATGCAATGTGTTAAAAGACTGCGCTTGAAAACTTAAGGCATTTTTAATACCACCTAATTTGGACTACCTAGGCTTCTGAGCAGAGGAAAGGAGACTTAGAAGCAATTAAATATTAAATTCCACAGTAGCCAAAGTATTTAATTTTTTCATAAAATAGAATTTCCTTAAATTTTAAATTGTCAGTCTTTTCTGTTACTCTTTAAAAAGTTACAGTGTTACTCTGCTATGGATAAGGGTTTAAAAACAAATATAAATAAACAACTATAGCTTCTAATTGCAAAGCTGAGGATAGAAACAGGAGGGCAAAATGCTGTTATAGCTAGTTATGTTGTTGAAAATTATTACCAACCTTGGACAGATCTCTGATACATAATTACGTATTTCTGGATGGGAGAAAAAACCCTGTAATCCATCTATTCCAGTCCCTTTCTTGTGACAGGAGTGATCAGATTGTCTCCAGACTTGTGCACATATGATTGTCCCACTGATAGTCCTGTCAAACCTTGATCACAGGTACTGCCACGAGTTTGTCAGATTTCCCCGCCCTTATTTACCTTATTTCAGCAAATAAGCCCCTCCTTTTCTGCCTGTGTGTTACTGACCTACCCATCTAGGCTCTTTACCAATCTGTTTTACAAGCTGTCGCCATTGCTCTACTACCAGAGAAACAGGAATTGACACTTATTAAATGAATTGCCTTCAGTGGGAGGATGAACCAATGCAAGGCACCAGAATACCCTGAAAATATGTCATTTGTTTCAAAAAGGCATTTTAGCTGGACTTCAATAATTATCAAACACCATATAATTATATGTGAACTGCCTGCAACTGAGGCAATGGCAAATATCAATATGGCAAACACCACTTTATTTTATTTGATGAATGCACTCCACAGACTCTGGACTGGGAGTTGCTACACACTAGAAAACAAAGACTATCATGTGTCTGGATGTGTATCAGGAATATACATTATACCCACATGGAGACTTCAGTGATTTGGGTGATTCTTCTACACCAGAAGCTCTTTACCAGTTTGCAATCTTGTCCCATTCCCTCATTGCACACCTCTGTGCCACCAGCATCCTGACACCTTGGACCAATCATTCCTACCCCCGCTCACAGCACTTGGCTCCTGCTGGCTGATACTTTGGGGTTTTACAACTCTTCTTTTTTTTTATAGACATATTTTGGAGTGAAAGAGGTATCCTCTTCTTTAAATTGAAGCTGAAAGTTTTGCAACTTTTTTTAGATCTCCTGCTGTTTATCATGTGAAACTAAAACCAACATGCCCATCTGGAAAATAATGTTAAGCTTCCAGAAGAGGCAAACCCAGATTTATTCAGTGGTAATTAGAAGATCTGGGATTCCAGTATTTTGAGTACTCCTAATTATAATTTCAAAGTCCCCTGGTGTAAATTATAACAGGTTGCTCCAGAAAGGATCACTCCACACAGGGGAGTTTTCTCTTTGCTGTCACTTCCTGTTTTTATTTCTAATTTCTCTGAACCTACTAATGCTGAAAAGCACCCTATATTTTCGATCATTTAGAAATATTTGTGGCAATGATATTCAGACATTTTATGAGAGAGTATGAAAGCAATCTTAAAACCATGAAATGTGATTCCTGCATGATTCCAACCTGCTTTCTAGATGGTCTATGAAACAGCCTGGAGTTTAAGTGATGGCGTTCAAGCTGCAACTAAGCTGAAATGCTTTTTCCTTTAGCAACTGTTAAACTGGAGGGTTTAGTGTACTACAGGAGATCCATACTTTGTCAGGAAATGCAGCTGAGAAATGAGCCCAGAAAAAGCAGGGAACCATCAGGTCCAGCTGCAACACAGATGTGCAGATCGGCACCAGGACAAAAGGAGAGGATACAGTGATCCTTCCGCCTTGCACTTTGTTGCATTTTTCAGCTAGTTACTTCATTGTGGGACTACTGAGGTGTCCCATCTCCTGCTGGCATGAAATGCTGGGAACATTCTGTACAATTGATTCCATACTGCATTACCTTGCTTCCTTTCACTCTTCCTACTTCATTTGGAGATGCAAGTGCTGATTTCTCATGCTGCTCCTGGGTTTCCCATTACTGCACCCAACAGACTCAACCTCAGTCTCTTGCCCTTGGCTTCTCCCCTGTCCTTCATTCTGCTCATTGACTAGGAAGCTCTGAAATGCTCCCAGCCTCACCATTACCTGCTGCTTGCTTCCCAATCATAAGGTGTCCCAAACACTTGTTCCCAAATCCCTACTCAGGTACTCACACCTCTCCCTTTTCTTTTTTTATCTTACAGCTCACCTTTACTGTATCTCTTCCACTGAACTTCCTTTCTCTTCTCTTCCCTGTGAAACCTGCCATAACCAGCTCCTTCTTGAGTCTGTCCCTTTTCCTTGTGGCTTGGAGATGGATCCCTTCTTCCACTCCTGTTTACTTCTAATGAAAAAAAGCCCTGGGAGAGTCAAGGTGCGTCAACATTTGCTCTGGTCCAGAGCGAGCCAGGAACACTTGTTCCAAAGAAACTTAGTTTTGACTCTGGCCAGACTTGATCCAAATTGCCACATTTTTGTTTATAGATATAGATAAATCATAGGTTTTCCAATAGTCTTGTTTTTAGGAAGGACTGAATCATTTTGGCTCGAATTTTCAAATAAATAAATTTTGTCATTTGGCAAGGAAGCCTTCTCTCCTCCTGTAAATAAAAGTAAAGCATCACATTGCAGGCAACGATGCTGCTGCTACAGATACAGGGAAAAACTGAACTCCCAAAGCAGCCCAGTCAAGAACTTCTTAGGAAAAACACAGGGAGAACATTTTTTGAGAAATACAACCTCCTCTTTGACTAGGCTGGGGAGTCACTATAAAGAACTATGAAGTATTTGAGCACGCACTACTTAAGAATAAAACAGCTGTTGTGAAAAACTGTTATCCTAATTGGGGGGATTTTGGATCTCTATCACTTGCTGGTGCAGACATTGTCATTTGTAGAGCTTCATGAGACTGAAAGGAAGCTTACCTATCTTGATTCAAAAACCAGCTGGGCAGCAGTCTTCAGGCACTTAGCCAGTCTTTCCTCTTGTTACACCTCCTTTTTTTTTCCCTCTACATCACAGGCAGATGTCCAAGGGCAACTAGATCCTCTTGTTTCTATCCTGAAGTTCACCCACAAGTCACAAGAAGTTTATAAAGCCTTACAGTTAAGATTTATCACCAGAGGATTAGTCTGTGCAGCTCGGAACCCGTGACATTATTTTCTGTTTAGGTCATTAGTCTAAATCCCTGTCTGTTTACTGGATGCTTTTTCAAATATTTATTCTTTTTGATTCCTACGCTTTCCACAGCCTCCTGTCTCAAACTGTTGAAATGAATAGTTCCTAATAGTAAATGCAGAAAAATGCCTTCAGGCATATTTTAGTGACTTGAATCAATGCACTTTAGCTCCATGACTTTGAGAGATGTATCTCAGATACCCTCTGTTTCCACCTCCCTCCACAAACCCTCAGGCAGTTATAATACACACTGAGATCCATCTGGATTCCTGTGTTAAATGAGCCACGTTACTTCCCCACTCCTGCTGGACACACCCCAGTTCTGTTGTCTGTCCTCTCTTCCACTGTTCCCAATCCATGTTTTCAAAGGCAGCCAGGACCACATAGTGGTGTCATATGTTGGAGTAATACCATGGAAGTATTATTCTAAGTGTCCCTAATACCAAACAATATAAAAAATATTAAACATCGATATTGCTATGATAATCTCAGCACTAGCCTAGCACTTTTTTGCACAACCTGGTTTGAACTGATCTCTAAGGAAAGCTCTTAGGGACTTTTACTCCATAATCTGCAGGATTCCGTCCATCTACACTGATGGCCATACTACTTCTGTATAAAAATCATTGCAGTCTGCTCCACAAGAATCTGCACCTGTCCTGGCTTGTTTCCTGCCATCACTTCACCCTCGTGCTGTTTCTCCTTCTCGTAGCTCCACCTCACCTGCAGAACCCACAGAACATATCTGTCCCCTTGTGGCCATATGCCTGACACAGTCTTGCTGCTTCGTAGAATCCTTTAGGCTGACCAAAACCTTTCAGCTCTTTCTCCCAGCCACACAAGCATGAAATGACTTTCCCTGCCCCAGCAGCTCCAGAAAACTACTCCAAAGGGGTAGGAAGCATCTAAAAGGCACTGCACCTTACATGAGAGATTCAACTGTGTCTTGATGTCTGCTGGGTGCCACAAAACGTGCAAAGATCCGACCACACCCTGCTGGAGATAAAGTGCAGGAAGAAGCTGCCAGGTCTCAGGGATGGCAAGTTGCAGCAATGCAAAAGCCTGGACAGATTCCTCCAGCAAGCACACACAGCCCAGCTCATGCTGGGGCTTCTTGCAAGGCACAGATGGGAAACCTTGCTGGTTGAAGCGCAGGGCTGACCCAGAGACTTTGCTGCAGCCAAATGATCTGTGAAAGGTCCAGGTAAGAAAGATATTTGCTGCAAACAACAGCAAATCCAACGCAGCATGTAGAAACTAAGGAAAAAAATGTCTTTGGATAAAGGGCTGAGTGAGAGCTGTTGCTAGTCGTGTTGTTCTGCTAGTCCTTTGGGATGCTTGTTGGTTTAATCACGAGTCTCTGACCTCCTCTAAGGGCAAGTAGTCAGCCAGAGTGGCTGACCATGTCAATTCATACCATTCCTTTGTAATTCATACTGCATATTTTTACATTGTGACTGCAGTATGAAGAGTGCACAGGGAAAATACTTCAAAATACTCAGTGAAATAGTCTAGAAATACTCTTACTGTTCCTCACTTCATGCCAGCTTAAGCCCAAGGCGTCAGTCAAAGCACAGTGTCCAGGCTGCAGACACTCCCTGTAGGGACCAGAGGTTCCTCTTTGTGCCCAGATTTCCATCCCCATTGGCAAGGCTCCCCCGGATGTCCTGCCACAGCCCCCAGAGCTGCTGTGGCCATGCTCTTCCTCCCAGTACAAAAACACAACAGGAGGGGAAAGGGCTGAGTCAGCTCTGCTGGCATGTTGCTGCCAGCCCTGGGGAAGGTCTTCCAGCATGCCACAGGTACCATCGTGTTCGTTTTCTAATCAGAGCTCCCAGTGTTTTGTGGGCAAGATTCCTTTTTTTTTTTTCTTCTTCTTTTTTTTGTTTTGTTTTGTTTTGTTTTTGGTCAGATTAAATTGCATCCATTGTCCTATTTGAAAACCATACTAATAGAAAATTCAATGTTTTGTTTATAACCAAGCACACTCGACCTCCCCACCCAACATATTAACATTCCTTAAAAAAAAAAAAAAAAAAAAAAAGGCACAAGTAATTTCATAAAATCATTTTCATTTATAAGAAAAAAATTACAAAAAGGCAAGCATAACTTGAGGCTGAAACGTATGCAGCTCTCAGTTTGGTGAGATTTCCTGCTCTCCAGTCCCATCCCAGCATTACCAGAAGCCATCTGACTCTTGGTTTCTCTGACTGGCACCTGTTTGGAGCCCACTGGCTCATACTTTGCAATCTTCTTTGTGTCGTTTTTTTCTACTTATCCAAAGTGTAAGTAGTCACAGGGGAAAAATGAAATAATCTATCTCAACTTTTTTATTTGTTCTCCTCTGAAAATAAGGGTTCTTCATTGTCCCAGGGCTCTTTAGCTGACTTTAAAACTGACAGAAGAGTAAACTATTTAGTTCAAACACATTGTTATGCTTTGTAGATTTTTCTTTTCTAACTCAATTATTCCTCACTAATTATGAGTGCAATCTAATAAATTCATCCTCCTTCCAGAAAAAGAAGAAGTGTTGCCATAGAGGATTATTACTTGTTTGACAAAAAAAAAAAAAAAAGAAAAAAGAAAATTTGATGTCTTCCACTTGAAAAGGATTATCTTTGAAAATTATTTTCAGCTTCTATTCTGGCAAGTTATCATTTTTTATTTTACACATAGGTAACTAATTTCATTTTGTATGCTTCAGTGATATCAGAAATTCCTTTTCTCTAATTTCCAAGACAGTTTCACTTCATTTTGTTTCATTCTTCACTCTTTTTCTTTTAGATGGTCAAGAGAAAATGTCAGAATCTGTAGTCTTACCAAATATTCTATTTCACATGAAAAATTTGGGAGAATACATTACTTTTTCTCTCTAACTGTACCTAATTCCTCATCTGTTACTTTTTAAATTAAAATCTGTTATGAGCTTCTGTCATTCATATTTTTCCTCTCCTGCACCACCATAATGTGCAAAATAATCCAGCAACAGAACAGCTGTAGGAAATTGTGGATGATGGACATCTACAGGAAAGCTTAAAAAGCAAGCGAACTGCTTTTTACAATGATAATAAACTATAGAGCAACAGAAGTCAAAGAGTAATTTAATGTGATCTGTCTTAATGCATCTTCATTCTTATTTAACAAAGTACTTGAATACTTTTGCACTTATTTTCTTTGAGGAATCATGGGTCTACTGCATTAATATTCTGATGCATGGTTCTGCTGTGTTGCAAATAGTATATTATCAATAATATGATGCATAGGCAAAAAAATCAGTTCCATGTACTTTCATGCAGTTATAACACTATAACAATCATTTTTCTATCTACTTTGTGATTTTATTATTACAGTGTTTATAGCATGTAAATAATTTCATGTTACTGTCTACAATTGCAACGTTTTTATTTGTTGAGTTTTGCCTTAATAATTTGTAAAGTTGTATTCACTGGAGTTGGTTCAGCTGTCATTTGGAAAAAAATGTACAGTAATTTCACACTTATAAGCCACACCTGGTTATAAGCCGCACTTCGGGTAGCCAGGAAGACCATAGAATTTGCCCATAAATAAGCTGCACTGGGTGATAAGCCACATTTCTTTTTTTTTTTTTTAAAGCAAGGATTCATGTGTGACAAAGTAACGAGTTAGTAACAGAATCACATAAGCGGGGTTTGGTGTCAGGTGCTCAATTTGCAAACAGCTTTCACAGACCGGTGAAGCCTTTAAATGCAGCCCCAGGCGCCCTCCCTGTACTGTGGGCCCCAGCACTCCCACCCCATGAAGGCGGCGGCAGCAGCGCTCACTCGCGCAAAGGGAGGTGGCGGGTTGCCGCCTGCTTGCCAGTGGCTCCGGCTTGCCACCCACCCGGCAAGTGGTGCCACCACCAGTGGCTCCATGGCAGCTCCCTCCGTGGCCAGCTCGCACTCCTGGGTTGGCATTTCGCCAGAATTTGTCCATAAATAAGTCGCACCTGGTGATTAGCCACACTTCCCAGATCGGCTTGATTCTTCAGTGAAATAGGTGCAGCTTTTCAGTGTGAAATTACTGTATATATGTAGCTGTACTGTTCTGTAAGTTAACACATTGTTTTAGTATGCATTCTATTGATAGAACAATAATCCTTTGGCACAATGAAAGAGCAATTATGAACAGATAGCAAACTCTTAATTTCACACCTTTTTTAATAGCCAAACCTAGTAAAAATAACCTATGGGAAGAGGGGTGTCTGCTGACACAAACAATACACACCTGCAATGCCTATCTTGTGTTGAATGCATCTTGGTTTAAAAAAAAAGAAAACATTTAAAACAAACTTTGAAAACATTCATAAGCCTCTTCTAATTTTTCTCCCAAAAGAAAGACTTACTCAATGCTGTATGAAACAAAATTGAGAGTTGAGAGTCAGTTTTTTCAGGGCTTACTTAAATTATATAAGTCAAAAATCACCTAAACTTTGTTCAAATCAAATGGCTACTTATTTGTTAGTTTGCTTGCTTGCTTGGGTAAATGGAGAAATATGTCAGTA
>VRYO01002297.1:43973979-44007540 GCA_009812075.1 Sialia sialis
GGCATATTAGTAGTCAGAAAATATGCCATATTCCACAGATCTGCTGTGCTAAAAAAACCAAAAAAACCAAACAAATAAACAAAAAAAAAAGCCCTATTAGAAAACCTTTAGTGTTTCTTCTGGCTTAACATCCAAGCCAATCAAGCATTGCTGTGAACTTCATGTGAAAATCTTCCTCCTTTGAAATAATTTAGAGCCCCACACTGGTGACTTCTATGGGGCTGGAAGTTCATTGCTGGTTCCAGAGCTGGTCACTGGGGACAGGGGACAGGGCTAATGAGCCTGACAGGAGGCTTCAAGTCTCATGGCAGACATCAAAAAATCATTTCACAATGCAACTTTACTTTATAATTGTCACTCTCAGAGACTATTTCTTAATGTTATGAATGTATTATCTGGGCTGAGTGGACCTAAATTTGTAAAGCAATTTACTTAACTTTCAAAATATGGTAAATCATGTTTGGTATTATATTTATAATTGTGGATGAAGAAAATGGGTTTTGTTCTTTAGTAATAAATAAAAATAAGTGTCTATAAAACCAACAGAACACAGGATAAAACTACTTGTATTATCTCACAGAGAATTAGAAAATTATTGCATCCTTTTCATCCTATAAAACCTCAATCAACATATCATGCCTAAATTACATGTCATCCAGCCTTGAAGATTTGCAGAGAAGGAGCACCCACAACTTCTCTGTGCAACCTGTGCCTCACTACCCACATAAAAAAGAATTTTTTTCTAGTATCTAATCTAAACCTGCTCTCTTTCAGTTTGAAGTCATTCCCCCGCAAAACAATGTTACGTTATAAAACAAAAAATTACATTGATTTTAATCCAATTAGCCACAGGAGCATAAGAATTTACACAAGATTTATTTCTATCTTCTCAAATGACTGATTTTACAAAAGCTCAAGTGTTTATTTTTATATTTTACAGCAAGTCACCAAGAAGCAATTCTTCAGAAGCAAATGAAATAAAAACATGTTTTGAGTCCCCAGTCAGATACTGAAATTACCACTCTTACTTGAAAAAGTGTAATTTTTCTTAAAATGGTGTGTTCCGTTTTACTGAGTGGGTCATCATTTGCTGAGATACTGTAAAAAGCCCACAAATGGTCAGATATAATTAGGTAAGTAATCTTTACTGTTCTACACAACCATAAAAAACATATAATGGGAAGAGAAAATTAAAACCACAGAATCAAGTTTGAATGTGCTATTAAAACAGATTTATTGTCCACTCTTTTTTTAAAAAATCATGAATTTTAACCACACTCAGCAGTTTTTATGACTAAGGTAGTTTTTTACACTTCACCATCACTTCTCTGAAAATAAATACTTTAGTAGTTCAACTATTTTCTGTAGTGAGCAGGAATTCTAAAATAATTTTTCATTAACTCAGAAGAATTGCCACTGCGGATTAATTACCCAAGGAATACAAGTTGGAAGCAATATTTTCAAGACTTTATGACCAAGGCCAACATGTAATTTTACCAAATATATCTATATGAGGCACCTGATGGATCCTGTGAGAAAGTCTTTGCTGCAAAAATAAAATCTTTTGTTTTGCCATGCAAGTGGACAAAAGAAACCAACAGAAGAAAAAGATCTCTCAAAACTGAGATAATCCTCTAAATTGAAGACAATTTTCTTGAAGCTAAAGCTCTTATGTGTAAAAATGCAGAGATGTCCCAGGGGGCAAGAAGAACAGCAGCAGGACAACTCCTACTTGATTTCATCCTTGTCACCTAGAGGTAAAACACAAGGAGTGCCACTGAAACAGACATTCAATAATTTCTCAAAACTGTGAAGTGACCTTGAGTGAGCCAAGTCTACAATGCCTCTGCACTGAAACTTGAGGGCATTGTCGATGTGTTGCCTATCACTTTCATAACTGAAGTACTAATCCAGAGATTTTCTGTTTGCCATCTCCAGGCTGCTGGCTTTACTCTACCCATTCCAATCAATCTCTGTGTTTAAGTTCTAAAAATCAACCCTAGTTGGTGTCTCTTAGAGTAGGGAACAGCAAAAAAGGATCTGTTTTCTGCAGAGGTCCAGCAGGAAAGGAAGCAAACAAAAAATTTTACTTTGTTCCATCTCCATCCAGTGAAGAGGCTGGATGTTTCTTTGCTGCTCCTATGGGAGCCACATCTTTGAGGCAGACACAGGGGAAGAAGTGGTGCTGATGGGAGTGAATCAGCCCCTCAAGGAGTGCAATGATTTCATAGTCAGGAAGAGCCAGGCTGGTAATGTCGAGGCCCAGCATCCGCGAGACCACCTCTCGGAAATCTGCCAACTGCGAGAGCAGAGAGAAGGGAATAAATTAAATAAGAACCAAAGGAGAGGTCAGGGAAAACATGTACATATAGGCATACATACAAACACAAGCACTTGTATTATCAGTGCTAAATATATGTATATCAGCTCTTGCTCAATACAGAGAGCAGAAGAGGACAGAAACAGCCCTTTGGGGCAAACATCAAATCACAAACAGCTGAGACTGAAGCTGAGTTAAGTGTCTCAAATACAAAACACAGTTTGCAAGTGTTTCTTTAGTATCTTTCATAGGCATATCTTCCCTGCTGACTCAACTCCAAAAACAGAGGAAAACACACTTGTACTTGATCCAGATGACCACAAACTATACATACTGGAAACTCTGGTGAGTACATCCCAGAGCACAGGCTAAGGTGCTCATCTTTGACCACTATCTGCCACCTCTTCCCTCCACTCTCCACTTTCTTGAGAAAAAAGAAACGAGGAAGTTAGAAGAAAGGTGGACATTTTTGGCACATTCTGCAGTCTGACTTTGATTTGAATCAGGATACAGCCCAAATTCAAGATGCAGCTTAAGAAAATGCTTGTTTTTCCTCTGTGCATAGCTGAAGATGTCATAGGAATAGTATTTGGTAAAGTAATTAATTAAAGACACCAGCTTTCTCTCTGCAGTTCCACACGGACAGACACCACAAGTAGTTGTCATCACTGCTGATTTACTCAACTCACAGTATGTATTACTATCAGTCAAACTTCAAGACCTCTAGAACAGACAATAAATTACACAGCTAACATGGCAAATGCCTTACTTAATACTCCTTATCATCAACACATAAAGCAGGAAAATGTTACTATTTGAGGAAATATGCTTTTCTTGCTCTCTATTTGGATGCCAAGATCCCCATTCCCAAGCATGAAAGAGACTCAGAATGCCACAAAATCATCAAGACCATCAAGAAACTGAACTCATGATCTGATGTGGCAGCATCCTCAATCCACCAATCATGCCAAGGGCTAAGGATAAGGAGGAGATTGACAGTCCTGAAATGTCTCCAATCCCAAAAACATGGTGCAGAATTCTAAAGTGGATAAGTCTGTGAGGAAAGGGGTTTTCAGCTTTCTTGAAAACAAGATCTCAGATTCCAAGACTTTGTCAAAGGCAGTTTGTTTCAAACACCTGAGGAGCTGCCATCAATTCAGAAACACAAATATGGAAACCAATACAAAGCAGAGCTGAGGTCTGGAGTCCTCAGCATTAGACAGACATGGACCTGTAAGAATAGTTCCCAAGGAGGGCTACAGAGATGATCAGAGGGCTGAAGAACTTCTATGAAGTTGGGCTGAGACAGTTGGGGCTGTTCAGCCTGGAGAAGAGAAGGCTCCAGGGATACCTTATAGCATCTTCCAGTACTTAAAGCATATAATGTTGGGAAATGGGAGAAGGGTTTTAAACTAAAAGTGGAGAGATTTGGATTAGATATTAGGAAGAAATTCTTTACTGGCAGGATGGTGAGACACTGGAACAGGTTTGCCCAGGGATCTTGTGCTGTCCCATTCCTGGAACAAGGCCTGGTTTAATGGGGTTTTGAACAATCTGGGGTCTTAATCCAACAGAAAGAAAACAAAAAGAAAAGTCCAAAGAACATTGCAACAATATTCAAGTAATTTGAAACCCCTTGGATTCAGAGATGGTAAAAAGTCAACATTCATGCTTGTGCTTTTAGCAAAATACTCAATTTATGACTCCATGGAATAATTTCCTGCATATAATTAATATCTTCTTCTCTGTGCTGGATGCTTTCTTTCCTCATGAGATGAATAAAGAAATTAAATCTTCCTGCCAAATTTCTAACTTTTTTTATAAAACAAAACAGCACTAAAGATTTCCAAGGAATAAAAATTCCCTGGTTGTTAGTCTTCACTCCATGTAAATAAAAAAATATTTTTCTAGACTAATTTTCTGAAATAGCATTCTTAAATTTCATCCAGAGTCATTTTTAAGGCAAACATATACCATAAAATTTTTAGCTGGGAAATCTAATAAGTTCTAGGCAGCTGAAATAAATTTAACATTACATTTTTTTTAATTTAAAGAAACAACAATTTGCTTTCAACAATTGTGCCATCTATAATATTGCTAAAAAAACACAATATGGAAACAAAAGGAAGCAGATGAAAGTTGGTAAATTTGGTACCTAAGATATTTGGAAAAAAGACATACCTTAAGAGAGATACTAGGATTTTACACCATTTTAACACTTCTCTAAAAGGTGATGTAATATTTTGTGATGGGCAAAGAAAATAATGCCTGTATTTATTATTCTCTTGCAAAACTTAACTTACAGAATAGCTTTTCAATCTTAACTGTCACTGTGGCTCACAAGTATCAGTTAAAATTTTCTGGCTTGATAATATTTGGAGCAGTTTTAAGCACAGCTGGATAGCTGCTCCTCCCATACCCTTTTCCTAGACTCTAAGGGACATCTAGCACTTGTCAAATACCTATACACCTACCTGTCTCTCTCTTTTTGCTAGTTCTGCAATGGTTGTTTTGAGCACCTTCATCTCACTGGTAACTGCTTCTAACATACTTTTGTTTTTTTCTTTGTCTTCAGTAGCTTTACGCTCCTTTAAAAGAAGTTCGGACTTGGCAGATCTAAGTTGTTTCTCAGCTTTTTCTTTCATTCTTTCCAATTTGCCTTGAGACTTACTGAGTTCCTCTATTGTTCTGTTCTGCTCCAAAGTTTTGATCTGCAATAAGATGAGGAAGTGTTAAATTTGTCATACTTTTTTATCTAACTTGAGCAAATAATAAAAGTATCAGGAGTCATCATGAATAAGCACTTTAGTATGGTTTCTTTTGGGTTCTTCATTAAATCATTACATGTACATGTGAATTGAAAAGTTATTAAAGGAGACTGGCCTATTTCAACACAATAAACAAAAAAGGTTTTTCCTTCAAGGACAGTTAACTCTCTACAGGTTTTGTAAAAAGAAGTATCTAGACAGTAAAGAAAATGCCCAGTGAGGGTTCACTCTCTTCTAGCCCCTGGAAAAATAGTAGGAAAAAGAGTTGCCAAATGTTTTGCTGGTTAAAATGGTTCAGTGGGAACATGTGCAGAGTTGTCTGACTCCATCAAGCACAAGACACAAAGTCACATAAAATCAGTCTTCCTTTCTCTTAGTGGTAGCAAGCTACCAATGGCTGCAAACCACTTATATTCACCTAAGTAAAAGAAAGTAATGTATTACTACTGCAATGGAATGAAACAGAAACAATTAAAATTTAGTATCTTGCCTGTTTTATTACCCCCATACATGGGAAAATACATGATATTCATACTAACAGGAGAGAAAGGGGTGCATATATTGTATTTTTCTTACACTAGCCTGAAAATTTACATTGTACTTTGCAAATGCTACTTAGCATATCAAGATAAAATGTAAAATAGCTGAAACATTTTAATATTATATTTGTTTTTGCCACCAAGATTTGAGCAGCTCTCCATGAACAGATTTATTTTAAATGAAGTCCAGCTGTGTCGAAATGGAATAGAAAAATGGATAGAAGTATAAATGTAATCTTTTAACTCACCTTAAGTTCACTGGTTTCAGACAGCTTGGCTTTGAGATCAGTATTTGTTTCCCTTGCCAGATCAAGCTGCTTCTGTAGCCTCTCTATCATCTTATGTAACTTTTTGACAGTGAGATTGGCCTCATCCCTTTCCACAGCTAAGGCAGCCCTTGCTTGCTTCTCTTCTTCCAGCTGGGTTATTTTCTGCCGCAGAAGGTTCATGTGCAGCTCTCTGCTTTCAAGTTTTTCTTTCTGAGCCTTCAACTTGATTTCCAAACACAAGGACATTTGAAAAAATAAATGTGAAAGACTGTGGTATTACATAATTGCAAATTTAATTCTCATGTTGCATCTACAACCTAACTCCTTTTCCCCTCTTGAAAACTTTGTGAAGAAGTATCAACACATATACCCTAACTTGATACTCCTCGTATAACCAATTCACTGTGCTTCCCTATTGTTTTAAACCTTAAACAGACCTAATTCCCAGCTCTATACCAGTCTGACAAGTCTAAAGCCAAAAGATTTCTCTATGTCATAAGAGGATGACAGAGGGCTGTTTGACCGAATTTGAACAGACTTGTTCCTGTAGGAACAACTGAATGAAGGAACAGTTCTTGTTGGAAATGTTGCAATTCTTGGTGAAGTACAACCAACACCCTACCAGTTTCTAGAGAAGTTTGTGTAAAGTGCCTGCCTCCTTGGCAGATCCCTTTAGATTTAAATATTAATGGCAGTTGTTTACAGAACTATAAATGTCTATTTAAACATAAACAAATGTACAGATATAAACATCCACATCTTCATTCTTTTTTCTTAAGAAGCTGTGAAAAGCAGTATCATGTTCAACCAACTGGTGGGCTTAGTTATTTCAATATGCAGTCTTTTTGCACAGTTTGCAAACACTCACTATTTTTTTTTTATGTCATTGACATCTTTGAAATTCCTTGCACATGTAAAGTCTGCTGCCTCTAGCAAGTCACTGCAGAAACCCAGCCATATGTTTGTCTATTTTGCATACCTTCCTTCTGAGGCTGTATGCCACAGTCTTATTCTCAACCACCGCATCACCTTCCAGTTTCACCAACTGATCTACCCGGGCCAGAATCGCATCCATAGTCATATCAAATCCAACCTCTGCTGCTAGACTATCCAGCTTCATCTTCTCATTAAGTTGCTGCAGAAATTTCAGATACTAAGATGTGGAATAGTGGGCAGAAGAATAAAAAAAATCTTTATTAAAAGTCATGAAGTACAATTGAAAAGCAATGCCCATATAGTGGCAGCCAATGGTATGTAGCCAGAAATAATGTACTGAAATAATGTACTGAAAGGGTGTAATTTGGCACACTCCTGACACAACTGCAAATTCTCCATATGCCTCTTTTTAGTCAACACTTACTTTGTCCATAAATCCCTAGATCTACTGTATTTATCTTCTTAGCAAAAAAAAAATGGGGTTTGCTTCTCTGCAGCAATAGCTATGTCCCCGCTTCTGACTCCAGCTCCTGTCTGGAGCTCTGTTGTTTTACATGGCCCTGCACTGGCAAGAAGTCAGAACGGACAGTTGTGTCCTAATTAGTACTGCAAGTTCTGTGATTGCCCCATCCTGTGAGGTCTCAAACAGATGGCACTGGTACCAGAATAAGTAAGCACTGGAGTTATTCAATGACAGAAAAAGAATTACAAAAAAAGATCTCTTCATTGCATCAAAATCTAGAAAATCATTTAAGAATATAGGGCCACATGTTATTCACAGAGGAAGCAGAGCAAAAGAAACAGCTCTTTTTCTGTTTTCTCCCAATGTGACGCATTCAAAATGTTATTTTATCATAGTTTAAGGCAAAATAAATAGCACAACGTTATTGATTCCTCTAAGCATTAATCCTTCCCTGGCAAAATGCTACAACTTTGCTTTTCTTAGCTGTAGTGTTTGGCTTTCCAGGTACTATGTCATTTTTCAAACTCTTTGGTACATGAATGAGTTGGGCTAACAGTGTGCTCATTCATACAATTAGACAAAAATCCTAGAAACCATAGTTGTCTAATAATATAAAAGAATCAAAGGGTGCAAGATCTTGAGAGATTTTAGACCAGATGATATTTTAGAGAAAGACATAGAGATGAGAGAAATTTTGAGATCAGAGATAATTGAAGGACTTCTGATGGGGTATTGACAGGGACTTCTTTTAAGCTGGTTTTGGGGTATAGTTTGGTTTTGGGGAGTTTTTTGCTTGGTAGTTTCTTTGGGGGGTTTGGGGGGGGTTTTGTTGTTTGTTTTGTTTCACAGTAATGGACTTGGAACTCAAAAGCTTAGCTACATCTTCCAACTGCAATTGTTGGTCAAAGAAAAGGTATTAAATTATTACTCCCTACATGATGTCTGACTTTGCTAATTCTCATTACTTGAAGTGCTCCAGGTGACCAAATCAATACAATGAGTTGTGTCTCTGCTCTTAGTGACTTTTATTCCAAAGTAAATGTGTGCAACTACTTTTTGTTTCTCAAGCTTCAAACCATCTTGCATCAGGTGTCCAGTTAATAATTCCTCTTCCAAGTGCTTCAGTTGATCATGGAAATTCTCAGAACATTTTTCAGCTTTCCTGCTCCTCTCCAGGGCTTCATGGTACAATCTGGTCTGATTTTCCAAAGCTTTAGTTAATTTAGCTAATTGTGTTTCAAGCTGAGATACCATCTAGGGAGCAAGCAAACCAACAAAGAATATGGGGTTAGGTGGGGAACGCTAAAAAGATATGAAAGATAACAAATTACTAAAAATAGGACAAAATATCTATCTTTAAAATATGTGCATTTAAAAAGTCAAAAAGAAAAATCTGTAAACACCAGCAAAAAACATGCAGAAGTGGAGACACCCAACAGCAGATATTATAAATAAGACAAGTCAAATGACTAAAAGGTACTGCTATATATTAAAAAGTCAATACCAACTAATTCAGACACAAAATTTCCAAAGATGTGGACACAGCAGCAATACCTGGCAGACAGCTATCATTCCTTAAAATAAGCCAAAGAAGTCACTATTCTATTGAGGAGTTAATTAGAAAAAGCATATAAGCTATTTAGAAAATACATGCAGCATGTAGGGGAGAATGTAGATATGGATAATTAAATCTCAGAGGAATGTTTACCAATTGGCACCTGTGAAGCAGTGTTTAAAAGGTTTTGCTTAAAAAATAAATAGTACTAATAATTTCTGTAATCTTAACCAAGGCCCAAAGATAAAAGGATAAAATCTCAAAACAAATGACTAGAACTATTTTATAAAAAATTTCTAATTCTTCACTGTTAACTTTACAACACCAGCATATAATGTAATGGATTTTAAGTTGCAAACTATTTATAAATTAAATGCTTGAAAGTATCTGGTTACACTACTGCCAAATGCTGCAAGGCAGTCCTACACACAAAGTTGCTTGTTTCCCTCTGTCTTCTTCTTACTGTCAAATAATTATTTGTTTACATAATTCATTATATTTCATTTTTAACTCAGTGTTCAGACACTCATCTCCAAGCAGCCTCTTCATTTTAAGCATCTTGTTGGTTCCGGTTAGTAAAATTAACAGTAAGTACATGGTGCTCTCATTAATTTTAATGGCACTGAAAGGTTTCTAACTCAAACTGCAATTAAATACAAAGTTTGCCCCCAACTCACCTAAAAACACTGAGAAATTACTGCTGCTCATACAGTAGACAACACTAAACAATAATAAATCTGCAAGAACCTACAAACACATTTTATGCTTTTTTGCATCTCACATCACCCAGCAGGAACAAGAGTTGCAGTATCTTGTTCCCCCAGAGATGCGCCGCTGCCAGAGAACTAGAGCCCCTTTATCAGGCTGCAGAGTGGCTGCACGGAGGTTTTAGAGGCTTCAAAGATCCATAAACATGAGGAAGGGAAGGACTATACCACAGAAGCAGAGCAGCCTAAACAGCAGGCATTTCCTAAGACAAGGTTGCACCCTTGTTACCCACCCATGCCTGATCCATCATCTTACAGAGGCTACACTTTTAGTCCTGCAGTTCTGACCTCCACAAGTTCTCACTCCTATGATTCATCCAGCTTAATCAGCCAGCCTGCAAAATAAAAAACCTCTTCCTGCTTTTTGTTTTAATGTGGCTACTGGATAAACTACAACCATTGTACATGAGACACAAAGAAGGGTCAGAATGTGGATCTGCAGGAGAGTAAGAAGGCTCTGCAGAGGGATCTGGGCAGGCTGGATCAATGGGTTGATGCCAATGCATGAAGTTCACCAAGGCAAAGCGCCGGTCCAGTTGCCAAGTCCTGCCCTTGGGTCACAACATTCCTACAGGCTGGGCAGAGTGGCTGGGAAACTGTGTTGTGAAAAAGGATGTGGGGGTGCTGGCCAACAGATGCCTGAAACTGAGCCAACAGTGTGCCCAGTGGCAAGAAGGCCACTGGCATGGGGTTTAGTTAAGTTTTTTTAAATACTTCACCAAAATGCACATGATATTCTTGACAACTGTTTTCAGGTTTGGACAGAATATAAAACCATCTATCACATCAGCAGGAGACACTAGAATTTCAAAATCTGGCAAGAATATTAAAGCTGGTTTTCAGTGGTTCATTGAAAGCGGCTTTTGATTTAGTGTGTAACTTTTAGTTATATAAATAGTCTTCACTGACAAAATTAATAAATTGTAAGCAAGTGAGAAATTTCAGTTCAGCGTCAGGATACTGACATTGGTCAGGCTGCATTCTGATTCACCTTGCTCCTGAGCTGTCCCTTCTTTATCTATACATTCAAACACGCCTTTGCAAACAAAGCAAATGTACCAGCCCAAATGCCTCAAGCCAGAGCCTTCCCTTTACCTTCTTTGGATGCTGAATAATGTTTAGCTGTAAGTGTAAAAACACATCTTTTTAGGTGCAGTTTTTGAGGATTGGAGGGAAAGAAGTTGCCTGTGGCAAATCATCAATTATATCTGCTTTGAGAAAGAAGTCAGTTTTTGAAGTCACCATTGTAGCAGCAAATCCATACTTGTTCACTAAATCATAGCAACCAAACAGCCACCTTTGATGTCTGCTGGCACGGAAACCAAATTTCAATGGTGTAACTGAAAGAACACTCCAAGTCTTTTCTTCTTAACAGCATCTATTTTTAATTTAATTTCTGAACTCCTCCTGCTTAGTAAAACACAGATCAATAAATCAATAGACAACAAAATTAAAGGTTTCTGTAATTCCAAAACCTAAGCAGAAATGGATGAATACTGGATGAATAAAATGAATCAGAACCCAAAGAGAATAAATGCACCCATTGGGCAAGTGCAGTGGTTGCTGACTTACTTTTTCTTTATTCTCTTCTTTGCAATTTATTTCTTGGATCCTCTCCAAAATGGCCTTCTCAGAAGGTTTAACTACTGCAGGTCCGCAGCTGAGCAGGGTAGCAATTTCTTCTTTAAAAGCCTCTAAAGAGCTCTGAGCAGTCCTGGCCTCTTCTCTGCTACTCTTCAAGCTTGCATCTAACTCCCTGGAAGATTTCTTCAGATTGTGCAGTTCCTGCTTTGAAGTGTCCAAAGCTTTCTGGTTAACAGTCAGTTTCTCTTGGAGGTTTCTGATCTCCATCTCTAAACTCTGTCTCTTTATTATAGCACTGTGAAGACCCTAAAGTGCATGAAAAATTAAACAAGATTTTTAAAATCAATTATAAACCCTCTCCACCCCACACAAATGAAGGAATGACTCAGGAGCAGGTACTGCAGACAGAGAAACCCATAGTCTTCATATTTGCTCAACATCAGGGTCTCATAGGGGAGCTGCCACTGAAATTGATGAAAACCTGAAGTCTGTGTAATCACACTAAGGACTAACCTCATATTGGTTTGCAAAATGGAATACATAAATAAAATTTTCAGGTGAATGAAACCTAATTTTTTATTGTAACACTATTGAAATCTTACTTTTCCATCCAGATAATATGACCTGAAAAACAAGCAGTGAAAAAGATGTATCGCAAATAAAGCCAAAGTACTGCAACTGAGAGGGGAAAGGACAGGATCGGGTAGGATAGCATAGATTATTTCAACTGGAAGGGACCTGCAGTGATGATTAACTCCAGCCGCCTGACAATTCAGAACTGACCATAACAATAGACACAATCTCCCTGAATATAGTGATAAGAGGTGATCTCTGAGCTCAATTTACCTGACTGTGACAAAAATTCCTGGGATTATTTACTCACAGGAATGAGAAGTGAGGGAAGAGACAAATCAAGGCTTGGTTGGGAAGGAATAAAATACAGCCAATACATATGTATCTATTTAAGTTGTATATAAATATTGACCTAACAGGTCAGAGCAGACAGAAAGAATTGTGCATCCTGACCCATGACAGCAAAACAAATGAGGACAGAAAAAAAAGAAAAACAAACAGAAAGAAATAAAGTATTGTGAGTCTCTCCCCACAGCACCAATATTGAGTGATAACACATACATATAAGAAAAATATTTGCAGCAAGACCAACTAAAAGTACAGCAAAGACTAAGTCTTCATTTCTCAGGGCATTTTCTTATTGGTAAGTACAAATGGGAAAGAATATTACTCCATATATGACACAAAAGGAAAGAATAATACACATGACACAAAAATTACTACCGAGGGTGGAATATTTACAGAGAGGGATTGGATTCTTCTGACGGTCTCAGTGGTAAGTAGATGCTCAGAAAGTGGACTGATATGAGTTAAGATTGTGCACAGTGGAGTTAAAGTACTGTTCCAGGAGCAGTTATGAATATGGAGATTACTCAAGGGTCTCTCAGGGTCTGTGTGTGCTTGCTGTGGAGCACAGGATGTCATTTGTATTAATGGAATACCTGCCAATCAAGCAGTTAAATCTGGGAACATTTCTGTAGATCAGCAGGGAAGGTGGCCTAAAGAAAGGAGCTTGCAGGACATGTTTAGAAAATAAAATATAAAAATATGATATTAAAAATACTAAAATTTTAATAGCTGTGAAAAGGCAAACATGCAAAAACATAAATAAAAATAACCCCTGTCATTTAGGAAATCATTTGTTATTACACCTTTCTGAAGTAATTTTAGAATTGTTTTAGAATCAAATGTTGTTTCTACAATTCCTTGCCCATTTCTCTTTTTTATTCTAGATAAGTCCCATTAATGGAAACTAGAAAATTCCCACCTGTGCTCAGAACTATATTATGGTAATTACAGCAAAGAATAGAGTCATTTATTTCATTTATTTCAATTACAATTTTCAACAGTGCCTATTTTTGCTTTCAGCAAGGCAGTGCTAAAATGGTTTGCCTGTACCAGGGAGCATACCTAATCACCATCTTGTTAAATTGTGAACATATGAAAACAAACATTGTTTATTCAAAATATCAAGGTATAAAATAAGGAAGTGCAAGCCATCAAACAGTGGCTGGGAAACTGCCTGGCAGAAAAGGCCCTGGGGGTGCTGGTCAGCAGCAGCTGAACATGAGCCAGCTGTGCCCAGGTGGCCAAGAAAGCCAATGGCATCCTGGCCTGGATCAGCAATGGTGTGGCCAGCAGCAGCAGGGCAATGATTGTGCCCCTGTACTCAGCACCGGTGAGGCCACACCTCCAGTGCTGTGTCCAGTTGTGGGCCCCTCAGTTCAGGAAGGACATTGAGGTGCTCCGGTGCTGAAGAATCTGGGGCACAAGCCTGAAGGAGCTGGAGGTGTTTAATCTGGAGAAGAAGAGATTCAAGGGAAACCTTACCACTCTCTACAGCAGCCTAAAAGGAGGCTGTAGCCAGGTGGGAATGATCTTCTTCTCCCAATTAACAAACAAAAAGAAATGGTCTTGAATTGTGGCAGGGGAGGTTTAGATTTTATATTGGGAAAAAATTGTTCCTCAAAAGGGCTATGAAGCACTGGAACAGGCTGCCCAGGGAAGTGGTGAAGTCACCATCCCTAGAGGTAACTGAAAGACTTCTGGATTGGGTACTTAGAGACATGGTTCAATGGTGGACTTGGCAGTGCTGGGTTAACAGTTGGACCCCATGAACTTACAGGTCTTTTCCAACCTAAAAAATTCCGTAATTCTATTAATACCCAAACCCCAATCAGCAGTATGGTCTCAACAGGTTAAAGTCAACTACACACACATATACAAAAAAGAGTCCACATTACATTAAAGTAATAAGAAGGTATAGAAAAGAATACAGGTATTTTCCAGATGAATTCTTACACCAGCTGCACCTCCAGTTACTACAGTTATACCATAAGATTGTAAACTATTTTGCTCTTATCTCCTCTCTTCTCTAATGACTCAATCTGGAAATATCTGTGAAGCCTGCTGAAACCTGTCTCTAATATGTATTTTCTTAATAACATCTTATAAACAAAAACAACAAAAAAAAAACAATCTAGGTTCTGAGAAACTCATTCCTGTATTTATCTGCTGGAACAAGAAAAACCTAAAATCATTTGGCTCTCCTTCCTACAATCTAAGTATTTGGGTATATTCAAAATGTAGCCATGTTTCTCAAGTTCAATCAAATTCCTTAAATAATGTTTTCATATTTTAATTAACTCTTATCATACAATTGATTTATTTTAGTAAGTTTATATTGATTAGAAACTACTTAGATCTAGTTTGTTCATTAACATCATAATATAAGCCAATATTGAATACTGAAGAGTATTTTCTTGGTTAATTTTGCATCACTGGTACATGCAGATAAATTTGTATTAATTAAAATTACTTGCTTACACTTCAAGAATGTTCTTTTTTGTACAGTGCACATGTGTGCAAAACAGATGCTTAAAATAACACTTCAGAGGGAATCACAAATATTTCCAGGTTGAATCATCAGCAGATATGAGAAACAGTGCAAGACAGTTTACTAGTTCTTGTGGTTCATCTGTGCAATGCTTTATTTAAATTGATCCAGAAGAATATATGCATCCTCTTATCCTAAATACCATAGAGGAATTTATTAAATATTAAAAAGAATGCTTGTTAGACTACATAGGACATGTTAGAGAACCTACAGATGCTCTCAAAGAATGTTGTAATTCTCTAATTATGATTATCATAATCAGTAATCACTCTCTGGAAATATGGAAAGAAAGTTAGAGTATTCTGATTCTCAGTCTAGAAATCTGGGCAGGATTTAAAAGTTGTTTTTCATCAAATGCAAATTTGATATCAAATGCAGCCATAATAAAGATATGCACAGTATTTACAGATTTCCAGAAGCAAAATCTTGCAATATTTAATCAGAAACATGAGAAATTCATAAATAAATAAAAGTAACAGAATAGGAAAAACTCAGCTTCTTTAATTGCTTTTTTTACTTTTATTAGTTTCAAGAATTATCTGTTTTTATTCTTTCCTGGTTGATATTGACATGCAGTGAGACTGAGAGGGCAAGAGATAAAATTGTTCACTTGTTAATGCTCTTCAAATGAAGCCCAGCTATCTGCAACAAATACTCAAGTATCAAACATCCTAAAGAATATTTTAAATATATTAACATTAAAATGTAATTAACTGGCTTTCATTTTATTCAGTAAGAATTCTTGAATACAGGCAGCTACCTCCTCCTGGGACATGAAAAAAAGCACCCAATCAAAAGCAGGAATTCAGAGAAGTCCTGAAGAATAGGACTGGAGAACTACAAGCAATTATTCAGAGGGTTGGCAAGGAAAAGTGTGGTGGCCAAATCTTGGTGGAGATGACTGACAGAGCTGTGTGATGGTCTCTATACACTTAGGAAGAATTTTAAGAGAAAACTGGGGGAAATGGGCTGCCATCTCAATCTGTAACACTGAAGATGGCCAAAATGTTTGAGAGGTGCAGGCACATGCAGGCAGGAGTCACTTGTACTCAGCTTTTGCTGGGTCAATTCAGCTACAGGAAATTTCATTAAGTCCAGAAAACAGCCCAGAAACACAGAGCCAAGTATGAGTCTTCTGGCACTGGAACAGTATGGATTTCTGCTTCTCACCTTGACAGAGGAACGTGTCACAACACATGCAATTCTGTTCATGTGCTAAAACTGTGCAGCATGAAGTACATGGCAATGTCAGACTGACTTTATGCCACTGGTACCCCTCCCGTAACCAAGTCAGACCCATCAAGGGAACAGGGGATCCCACACTTCACACTTTATATGTGTGGACTTAAAGCATTTTTTGGCTTTTTTCTTTCTTTTTCAGTACTGAACTTCTTAATACGCTTTTGTGAACACTAAACCATCTCAACAGACTTACTCAGTGTCTGCAAATATAAGTCACTAAATTGATATTGCACTGGAGGAATCTGCAGCCTCTATGCAGATGGGGCTTTTCAGGGGCAATACTTTTGAAAGGCAATGCTAATAATTTAGAAAGATATTTCTATAAAATTGGTTAAATAAATTACGTATTTGGCACATGGGAAATAATGATAGGAATATATTTTTCAGAAAACTAGCTCAACTTGCTAAATGTTTTGGCAATTAGTGCAAACTTAAAAAACAAGCCACAAATGGAGCCCTGATCTTGGTTTAAACCATCTCCTCGTTCTGGCTTACTAAGTAAACTACACTCTGCTCTTCCTCACACACCTGTGTTTGAAGTGAAGCATGAAAACAAAATGTTCTCAAAAAGGACCTGTTTAAGTTTTTGGTGCAGATTCTCTCTCAGTTTCATTGAGTCTTAGAAAATTGTACACAGCTTGGAAAGAACTATTTTCAGCAAGTAAGTAAAATTTATTACCCTTGTGGTACTTATATTTATCTTCCCCGCAAATTCTTTCTTCTCCAGAGCACGCTGCCAGCTATTTCTCATCTCCTAAGTATTTTGCTTACAAGTGAATCAGAACACTGTATCCTTTAAAGTGTGTGGTGGGTGTCTCTTCTTCAGGAAAAGTGGAATGCCAGGGGTGGGGAAAATGCTGTATTACTTTGGAAAACTCACTTGGACAAGGTTGCCTTTATGTTAAAAATTCCTACAAACTCTACCACACACAACTCAGACACGTATTTGGCAGTCTAAGTTTCTTCTCTGATTTTCTCACATTCCAGCCATCAGCTTTAACCACACAGTTTTGCCTGCAGGAAATCTTCACTCTGGCTTCACTAAACTGCTTCCTTTCCACATCACTCAAAATGCGAAGCAATAAGAAAAATTGCTACAGAAATGCACTTTGTTCATCCATCCTTTGAAATGTGTAAACTCTTAGTGGGGAGTTCTCCTGGAGCAATTCAGTCTTTAATCACATCCTTTTCCTTCACACACAATAGCTAGGTGAATTTGGTGAATACTTGACTTAAAACTTAACTTACATTTCTCATCTGACCATCTTTCCTGCTGCACAGATTTTCTCCAAAGCTTCCCAACAGTGAAACAGTGCTTTCCTGTAAGAGCCATCCTTCTGCCTACAACTTTTTGTGTATGAGCCAATGGTTATGAAATATAAATTTATAATGCAGTGAAAAGATAAATCTAGGGTGTATGAAAGCCAAGACACTTTACTGTCCAGTGCCTTAAGAGAAAGAATAGTGTCCTATCAATTCCTGTCAATTTCTCATTAGAATTTTTGATAAAACTGAGTAGAAAAATTCTCAGGAAGCTTGCAGTACCAGATAAATGTTATTTAAAAGAGCATTTTTTTCACCACTACATGCTTGTGCCTCAGATATTAACAAAATACACATTCATTTATTTACATGACTGTGCAAGCACAAAGGCTGTAATACTAAAAAGAAAGAAAAAATAGAAATTTGCAAACAGTATTGAAAGACATCACATCTGCTTCAGATCTATTTTACTGTTAAATTTTATTGTTTAATCTTCATATTTCACTTTCAACAAGTTGCAAATAACCTTAGGAAAATGTCCTTTTTAGGACATTCCCTCTTTAGGAAAGATGCTAACCAATATAACTTTTTCAGAAGCATTTTTTCTCATGCAATTCCTATTGAAAATCAATTTGAAATTTCAAGAAAACATTTGAATCCAGACAAGCACACAAGCCACACAATTATGTACCTTACTAAGTTTTTCCATGTCTTCATAGTATCCTGCTGCCTTTTTCTGCTCCTTGGCCACTTCTGAAACTAGTCTCATGATAGTTTCTCTGTTAGCTTTAGACTCAATCTCATGGACATTCACATCTTCTTGAAGAGCAGCAACCTGGTCTTTTAGTGTCACATTTTCTTTACATATTTCAGAGACCTTGAGAAATAAATCAAATGTTAGTAGCTTCTTAGAAGCTCTTAACAGTTAAAAATATCCATCCCAGTTATACCTGCTCCTAATCATGCCAATAAAAACTCAGAGTTCCTGGTGACCCCAAGGCCAGACTTATAATTGCACTCTACTGCTCCTTTAGGAAAGGAATAGAAAGACAGTTAAAATCATATCATATTCTCTCTATAAACCCCCACCCTGGCATAATGTGATTCAGATTTACTCCCACACAGACTTTATGATGTATTACACAGGTGGAGAGCTACTTCTGCTGCATATCCATGCTTGACATGAAGCAAGTCAGAAAACAGACCACGCAGCTACTTCGTGAGAAAAGCAAACCATTTCAGCCTGACTTTTTAAGATGTGTGCCTTTCATTTGGAACAAGAGAGATGCAATTCCTGCTCAAAACTTTTTAAGCACGAGAGGTTTGAGTTAGTAACAGATATTTCATAAGCACATTCAAGGGCAGGGCCAAATACCTGGTGTGCTGCCATTATGAGCAGCCAACACCTTGGAAAAAGGAGTCCCTTCCAGGAGGATCCTAGGGCTGTTCCAGTACACTGTGCTATTCCCCACCAGTGGAATGTGGGCACTTCAAAGACTGAGCAAAAAATGTACCCTGATTCCTACTGGCAAGACATTTGTTAAGACTAAAACAGATCAATTCTGTCGTAAATAAAACCATAATGTGGAAAAGAAGTGAAATAGATGTGCCAAGACCCCAGAAAAAATAGTTGCTATGGTTTCCTAAGACACAGCTTTCAGCACAAATTAGATTTCCCAACTAGATTTATTACTACCTTGTTAAAAGACATGAAGATATGTTTTTTAAAGTTCTAATTATTAACTTATAAATTATTAAAGCATGCAAGAGTGCATCTTATGTGACAACTTTTCTTTGAACATCTCTTAAAATTTCAATGTGCTTGCAATATTATAAAATATTATGAGAGCACTCACTGTGATACATACCTAGATAATCTTGATTTATTAAGACTGTAATTTAACAATGACGTGAACATAATGAAATAGAATCTGCCCAAATAACTATTGTGCTCCAAAGTAAACAAAAATAGAGATCAAAGAGTAGACAGAAGATGAGTTAAAAAGCATAAAATTAGAATAAAATGTCTTTCAGCAGCATTGATAGAGGTTCAAAGAATATCCAAACAATTTTCTTTTCCTAAATGGAAGCTTAGTTTTTGGAACCTCAGAAGTATTCTGCAGAGAAATAATAAATTTTTATTATTAAGTTTCAGAAACAACACGAAGTTATTTACAGCATTTTATTGCAGGACTCAGTAAGGACTGTTTTAGGAAATGCCATTTCAGATGTATTTAATGGTATGTCAGCTCAAGATAAGAGTTAAGATCTGGTGATATAGTTTATACATCACCTGTTGACCCCCATGTTAATGTTTTAAGGAAAGCTTTTAACCAAGTATCTAATCAGGGCTGTATGTAGGAACTACACGCTGATAAATTATTTATGTAGATAAGAGCAGACCAAGTTCACTGAGGCCTATTAGTGTTCAACGCCTTTGAAAATTAGCCCAGTATGAAAGAAACTGTCTTTAAATGATAGCACTGCCGTCAAACTATAATTAAATACAAAGATCTCTATAATTTGCTTTACTTCTGTGATAATTAAATATTTTTCTATGAAATTGCTGTAGAGAAACATTTGCCTACACAGTCACCTTTGATGTTAAATGTTCCTGTGGTTTCTCTTTTTCTCTAATGTCTATGTCCAAGAATTCAGAAAGATGCGTAAGAAGCTCTTCATAGTTTTTGCTGATTTTAGAAGCCTGAGTCACGTTTTCTTCATATTCATTCAAATGTTTACTAATCAGAGAGAAAAAAATACACACATCAGGATTAAAGCTCCCTGAAAAATAATTCTAGGTAAAATACATTGTCCCAAGACTATGGCTAGCTTCTGCATACCACCAAATGAATTTTAAAAGTTGCATTTAATTCTCTGTATCTGTTATTTAATAGATATAACTTTTGCTGTTCCCTTATGTGTAAACATTTCTTCATCTTTGCTTTTGATTAACACTTCAAAAAAATATATGATCCCAATCTCATTCTCAGTACAAAATTTGAATAAAGCACAAGGACCAAGTGACATGAATAAAGTGCCCTCAAGATACAACAAGTGGAAAGTGCAAGCAAAAGTTTAGAAAAAGTGATGGGGAGAGAGTGATCAACTCTTAGCAAAAATATGTGAAGACCACTTCACATCTCCTCTCTGAAGAAGCTGACAGAGATGGTTAGCAAACTCCAAGTAAAGAGAAGCCTTTCTGGACCAAAGAAAGTGTAAGACATCCAGAGTACCCATGAAGGGAAGTTTATCAGCAAAAGCAGAGATGGGAGACACTACTTTTTTGTACAGTATTCTGAAGCACTACCCATGAAAGGGATGCATTTAAAAAGACAGCATCTAGAGGCTATCACAAAGATATGAAGAAAAGGGAGCTTTTTGTCAGTAGTTTCATCACAAGTGCCTATCATGCAGATGTATATCCCAAATGAAATGTGTTTTCAGCTTTAAGAGCAGGTGTGAGTTTGTACTGTACAAGAACAATCAACCAAATAAATTAACAGTGAGTTTAACTCATTAGTATAAATGTGGTTACATTCCTTCCCTTGTCAGGGACAAGGATGGGTCCAGCAAACAGGAACAACCACAGTCTGATTCGTCAGGAAGCACAGAAAAAAATCTTGTTCATGATGGTGAAACACACATCGCTTAGGAAAAACTACAAAGAAACACGTTAGCAAAAACAGCCTACCAAGCAGAGCTCAAAACTACATTAGTGTAATCCAAATGTCAACTCCAACACCTCTCAGTAACATCCATGAGTGAGGTACTTAGTGGCAGAATACAAGACATGGTGGATTGGTAGTGGTAAATCTGCAAGACAAGCTATTGTGCTTCCATTTGAAAAACAAGGCTCTTTCTAAAGCAAGTTCTTCACTGTAGAATAAATCAAGACCTGAGGTGTAACCAAATGCATGTGTAGGGCAAATATTTTACTGGAACTTTGAAAATTTTGAAATATTGAAATTTTATTGCTTATCAGAGCATAGCACTATTCTCAGCTTTCAAGCTGGGCACAGTAGTTATTGCTGGACTCAATTTTTTTCCATTTCTGATTTCTTCCTCTCTAGGCTGGCAATCAAACATTCCATAGCCACAGAACTGCAGGAGACTGCAATAGGAGGAGCACAGTGAGTGCAAACACAGTATACTGAATACTTATAAATCAGTTAGCAAAATAGTCCATGAAAAGATTTAATACGTAACCTTAGGAGGGAGATCAGCACAGCTGCTGAAAATGCTGCAAAGTGAAAGAGAGTGGTATAATAATAGAGAGGAATGGAGAACATTCATTACTGCTCTGGACACTCCTACTACTGCACAGCACACATCATGAGCCAAAAGAGCTCTGCCTTCTGCAGCAGACACTGTCCCTCAGAACAAAAGCATCCTCACAGCTTCCTCACCTCTTGGCACCTTCCTTTCCACTGTAGCCCCAACAAAACTAAACCATGAGATGATTGCTAAACTGTTGTTGTGAGGAGGGATATGACAGAAGTGGAAAGTATTAGGCTCAGACATGCCATATATGCATGCCTATATGTCAGAATATTATACAAGATTGACCACCAACCCCATAACTGTTCTGTGGCTCTAAAAATTAGGTATACACTCACAAAACCATGCCTGAAAGAAATAAAGAAATCTGAAGTACAAAGCACTCACTCGATAACTTCACGAATAATCTAATTACCAGCAGTAGGGCTGTAAAGGTGTGAGCACCTAGAAAATAGGCAGTCAGGTACAAGAAAGTAGAACACAGCTTTTTCACAGTTTTGCTAGCTCTTCAGAACTAATGAGCAAAGAGAAGGGAAGGAAAAAGAAGAAGAAAAAAGCTTTTGACAGTTCACACTCTAAAAATACCATGGCAATAGACATGTCGAGTAGAAAAGCACCATTTTCAATAGGACAGGCGCACATCCTGGAAGCCAATCATAGAATTCACCAAACATTTCTTACTATATCCCCAAGGTACAGAATGCAAAAACCCACTTCATGCGTGCTGGCTTGCTCTCCCCTTTCATTAGTGTTTTTCAGTGAAAATCTGTTTTGAACACCTAATTAGGACTAGTCATAGGCCAAGTACTACCAGGGTGGCCAGAATAAGTGACTGAAGTTCACTGAGTTAACACATTGGTTAGTATGAAGTGACACACTAACCATTGGCTGAGGACAGCCAAAGCTTCACAGGCAAACACTGCACATTCATGGGCAATCCAACATGTTTGTTCCTTCCAAATGAGCAGATTCACTATCCTAGTATCACTTCCATTTTGCTAGAAGTCCAGTGGCACACTCCAAGTGCTCAGTGAACCAGAGCTGGGATTGGTAGAGGTGGAAATGGAGCTTTTTATTTTGCTCACTTCCCTCTTGGAGCAGTCCTCTGGTCCTGATCACCACACATACACACAAACAGAACTGATTACAACTGATTACCACAGAGAGCAGCCAGGGCTCCTCTGGGAGTGACAGCAGAGATTTATGCTCATAAAATTGATCATGTCACTTAATGGCAGGTGAGTATGAAACACAGTACTCCAGAAGTTTTTTTCCCAGTGAGGTAGGGAAGCAAACAGGATAGGAGGTTTTTATTCCCTCTTCTCCTTTTTTTCTTCTTACCAGAAATAGCATTTTAAAGACTCTTAACAGCCATTATGTAAGACTGCACTCTGCAGGCAGGTTTTTTGGCACATCAGCTGGTAACAAACAAGTGCACTGCGATGGTTTTTCTCTAAATTTTAAAGTTACTCAACTATTCACTTTTAATGCATAAAATCTGGCAGAGCTGTGCAAAATCTGCTGTGCAAATTTCCCAAATACAGGTGTCTAGTAAACACTTACCTAGCTCTTAAGTAGACAGTATTGATAGAGTCACAAATATCAGTGTGATAATGGGCAGAAAAACTCATTATAAAAGTCTAGGTATTTATTAATACAACTGACACGGATTTTGGAATTTAAGAATATTTTCATACCAATCGATTTTGTTATGAGTCTCCATCCTACAGACCTGAAACTGAGCAATTATGTAGAACTGGCAGATCAGTGCTCCGACACCCTATGCAAAAACAGTACAGTTAAAAGATACTATCTTTTATAAGTTTAAGGCATTTCACCTTCACAAACCTACAAAACATTCAAACCTCCATGTGTGGACTAACAGCTCAAAACAAAATTCAAATTTCAACACCTTCCACCCACTCAGGCACTGTAACAATTCAGAACTGCAATAAAGTCTATCCACCAACTTATTTTTCTGTATTGACAATTGTACTATTTTGTCATTGCCTCCAAAAAAAGGTGTTTCTTATCTCAGGACTCTTACTTAAGTTTGGCACTTTTCTCATGAAGCTCCTCCTTCAGCTCTGAATTTTCCTTATATGCCACCTGGGCTGTCAGCTCAGCCTGGTTTTTAGAAGCAGCAAGCACACAAAGCTCTTCTTCCATCTCCTGGATTCGTGTTTGCAAAGACAGAAGGCGAGACACCAGTCTAGCATTGTTTTCCTTATAGCTTTCAGCTTCAGTCTTCAGATCTTGAAAAGAAGCTTCTTTAGAGATCATGCTCGACCTGAGTTTCAGAAGCTAAAGAAAAGGAGAAAATGAATAAAGAATAGTTTTCCCAGCCTGAAACAACATGACTGTATTACAAGCCTAGAAAAGTGACAAGAAACACATTTCCATCACTATAAGACTGAGTAGAGGGACACAACTTTATTTTCTTATGACTAGGAAAAAGCAATTGAAGAGATTTGCAAAACCAAAAGCTACTGTTGGGTAACTTTACAACTTAACAACTTTTCATGAAAACATCCTACAGGAAGATAAGTTTATTTACTAATTCAGAATTTGGGAAAAGTGTAACTTAAGTTCTGCTGCACAACCTTAACTATGTCTCCTATGTATCCGCATTACAGCAAAGTTATTATCATCACTATTCCCTCTCTTTTGCCTGCTGCCTAGAATTTTTTGAGCATTGTGTGGTAGGCACCCTCTTCTCATCTTATGCAAATAGTTATTTTTGGGTATGATAATCCAATTAAATATAGCTGTATTTGCACAGAAACAGCAACAGAGCCTTTTAAGGAAGGGTAGGAGGAGGGAAAATCTCCCTCAAATGGTAAAAACCTCTTACAGGGATGATGTTAGAGCTTTCCAAGAGTTCATGGAGTTCAGCAGATTTTCATCTCTCTTTTTGTTAAAATACCATTTTTGTTGAATTACTTCTGCTAGAAGCTTCTCTAGGAGATTGCACTTGAGGGAGATGCACCAGGCGAACAAAATTTTAATGTGATTTTTTGTTATTAAGAACAAGTAATTTAAAGTGGACTTTATTTGTTCTCAAGAAATATTAAGGCATATTTCAGCATTTCTGAAAATTACAAATAAAAGCAGCAAGATGCAATCTGAAGGACTTCTGTCCTATAACATAAAATTTACAGGCAAATAATTTAGCCAAGCTAACTGCTCTTTATGGTCAGTGACAGAACTTCTAAATTGTGGCAAACATTTTAAGGCAAAAATATTGAAGACATTAAACTACAACCTAGGACAATGGGAAAATCACGTTTCTGTTGGAGTCTTTCAGTATGACTAAACCCAAGATACTCAGAGAAATTTGAGAGGCCAGTGAGCCAACAGAACAGCAACTGCCTTGGAAAAGGGAGGTCCTGCTTGTCCTCTTTCCAGCCACGCATGCCTGTCCTCTCCCTCGCACCAGCACTGTGTTTGTCTGCCTCCCCCACAAACAACTTAAATAACAACTGATAGAAAATAGTTCACTTCTTCTCTCACAGAGGAGAAAGAGGATCGCAGAGCAAAGGCTAACGCTGAGAAATCAGGAAGGAGGATCACCCTTGCAGCAGCAGCACAGCCTTCAATGAGCTTGTGCTTCACATGCGAGCCCTGGTTTATCAGAGACTCTGGAGCAGCACTGTGTTCAAAAAAAGCAGCTTGGCTTTTGCCCAGGTTCATGGGCTTCATTTCCATTCTTCACCCTCCTCTTTATGCTAGAAGAAACACTTATATGGCTACAAGGTGAAATAAGATTGGGAAACTGATCTGGCTAAAGAGCAACTCGGAAAGGAATTATTTTTCAATTGCATTGACACAACAGTGCACGGTAAAAACTACACATACGCCTGTGTCGGCACAAGGGGTGGGGCAGTGTGGGGAAGGAAATGAGCAGTTGAAGGAACAATAGCATTGCTTTGCTTGGCAGCTGGACCAAAATATGGTATCTTAGAGGGTTCATAACCTTAACATTTCCCTGTGGTTCAACTCCCCATGTGATATTTTTTCGTTTGTCCATTGTCTTTGTGGTCAGTTCCAACAGCAGAAAAAGCAAGGATAATCCCATATCATGCATTTTACAGAGCACTCAGCAGAATAAGGCTCTGACCTCAGCTAGGTCATGAAGGTCTTTATTAACAAGAGCATGAACAGCTGCTTTTTTGACTATGCTTTTGCAAGCACTGTCTTGAAAAACGTATAAATCAGTCAGACGTTCTGGCAATAAAGTCATTCAACATTTCCAGTAATAAATTCTTTGTATGAGAACATTAGATTCTGTATGGCTTCTTAAAATTTAAATTACCAGTTCTGGATAAATATTAAGTGTAGGGGAACCCTGCAGTAACTTCAGGATCAAGTGATCAAATTAAACCTCAGCCAACACACATTTATGCCTGTAGCTCGGTATGTAAACAAATGTAATCGTTCCATGTCTTCTAAAGGCAGATTTTACTCCACTTTAAACTGACCATTGCCCACATTGCTGACTTCAATCAAATTAATTTTAACCAGTTATATGTTAAAAAAAAATTACTTGTGGAAATAAGGCAGCTCTAAAAATTATCCTGTAATAAATCCTGTAATAAATAAATAATTTTCTGAGAAACACCACCTACACAGCAGGAAGAGTAGAAAAAGTATGTGTACATGTTCTGCAGCCTGTCTAGCTACAAGCAACCTCAGCCTTAGCACAAACACAATGTCTTGAATAAAAAGCTTAAATAAAAGGGAGAAATTAGTAAAGATGAGCAGCTAGATCTTAATTCACCAGGAAGAAGAGGATATCTATCTGAACACTTATACAGCCACAATTTAATTAATTTTCAGGTTTAACATAAAAATATTGCACTTAGATGATGATAGAAAGCTACACTGCTTCAAATTGTCCAAACACAAACTCATAATCAGTTTTTGATCACAGAAGGAAGAAAAGTAAAAATCACACAGACATTCTAAAAATAAAAACCCAAAAGTAGCAAGTTTTGGACTTTCTACAAGCTTTCTAGTCTCTACATAAGGTGACTGCAAAATATCCTCAGGTTTGGAGAAAGATTTGAAATTATTTTTAGATGTACCTCTGACTGGGCAGAGTCATACTTCACTGAAAGGGCTGCAAGTTCACTTTGAGCAGTTTCGGCTGCAGCTCGATAGTGATTCATCTGCTCTCTAGTGACAGGAATATCCAAAAGAAGATGTTCATGAGATTCCTGTGAAGACAGAATGAGGACAAAAGCATTAGACATCACATTTTTGAACATTTTTGCTTCAGCGCTTTTTGTTTGATTAAGCTGCTCAAGGACATTACTCCAAATATTCCAGAGTATTATTCCCAGAGTAACACACACTTACTGAAAAATAGGTTAAACACTTTTCTACAAGTCACAATTTCCATCTCCAAATTCAGTCACCAACACCGGTGCTAAAGTAAGATAGTCCACCTCAACAATCCCATGACCTCCCGTTGTTTTCAGCTCTGGCTATGTCCAGCATTTTCTATATATTTAGTAACATTCAAATGTCCCTTCTCTACAAATTTATCCAGTCACTCTTTCAACCTGTATAAACTTTAACCCAAAGGGAGTCCTCAGGGGTCTCTTATGCAAAGAATCACTTAGGTTTTCAGATTTCAGTTATACTGCACATCCCCTCATTTTTCGTTCAGAAGAAATGTTGAAAAAAAGCAATGGCTATCCATCTTCTCTGTGCCACTCATGATTTTTCAGATTTCTATGATATCTCACCTCCACAGACTCTCTACCAGGTTGAAGAGCCCATGCCTACTCAGACACTTGTATCTGCTCCTGCAAGTCACTTTTTGGCTTGCCATCTGCTTTTTTACTTCTAACCTTTCAAGGTTAGAGGTCCTTTTGAACTCGATCACTTGGAACCAGCTTCAGCTTCCTGACTAATGCTTTCTCATCCTCAGCCATAACCATAATGACTTCTTTTCATTCTTTTTCAAGTCCTGGTTCCATGGCAAGCACTGCCTCTGTCTTTCTAGTAGAGTCTCCTTCACAGCATTTGTACAACCCTTTTAGCTGTGCCCTTTAGAGTCTATAGTAGGCTTTTTCCTTTTTGTGGTGTTCTGCTCTTCTGCAGTCGAGCAGGAATGTGCTGAATTTCTTGGCCTTTATTACTTAAGTATTTCAAGATGAAAAGTCAGACCCGAAGTCCTAGTAAAGTTTCATTAGACAGAAGTTATTTTTTTCTTTTTTCAATCAATAGTAACCAAAAATGATGAAATGTAACCTCTTCAGAACAGAACTAAGTTTGGGTTATGTTGGGAGCACACATGGCAGAGAATTGAACACGAGATTTGTTCTCCATCAGCTCTTATACAGGACTGGAACAAAACTGCAATCCTGGTACATTTGGGTATGAATTACAAAATGCATAACACCCCAAGATAATGACTGGCGTTGGAAAAATATATTGTAATGGAAACAGAGACATCTTCTCTTCATGCTTTTCTACATTAGTATAAATTGCCAGGCTGAGATAAATTACAAGTTCAGCCCCTACCAATTCCAAATTGGGAAAAAAAGCCTGAAGAACTTTCCAAATATATGAACAAATAGTAAAATAAGCATTTATCATGCAACACATAAAGAAATCCCTGAGGAATAAGGAAAAACTACTGGTTTAGACTGCAGCAGAAGATAAATCACCTTGGATTAGTTGCCATAATATCACCAACTATAATCTTTCTTCACTGTCCTAGTTGACACTGAATTAGACCCATCAAGTTTAATTGCATTCATCTCCTTCAAAGACACTCAGCTGTGCTCTTCCACAAAGGAGTTGCCACTCTCATCAAGCCAGACTGACACATGCAGAAAACTCATGGCACATAGAACACAGCACATAATCTTGGAGATAAAAGGGCTGCTAATTTTCTCAACACTTTATCACAGTTCTGAGGGAGTGAGGGAAAGCAAGTGCAATCTCCTCGCTGCTTTTGTCTTACTTTTGCTTCTCTCTGCTTGTTTCACATGTGCAACCACATGAAATTCTGTCATGTAGAGGGTATTTTTCTAATTCAGTAGTACACCAGGGCTACAAAACCATGGATGGAGATTGCAAACAGTAACACTAGGTATGCTGGTTATATATGTTATTACATCTGTAGTACTGCATGAATACAGGTTTTTCCTTTTCTTCCCTAAAGAACCACAACTTACGACAGAAAGAAGGAGTATGCCTCAAAACTGGTGAAATAAATACATTTCAGAGTATAGCTGAAGAAAAGAAGTCCCCATTCAGCAGCAATAATCAATGTAACAGCTTTAGAGCTGAAACTTCCAAAATCTGTGTTTTTCATACAAATCAGATTTTTAAAGATGCAGCTACACATCCAGAAAGATTTAAAAGAAGTTTAAATGAAGCCAAGTGTCAATAGGAATTACTGTTCAACTCATCTAAAGTCTTAATGAGACTTACAGAGGCAGATTTCTGGATCCTCCAGTGCCTTAGTAAATATAAAACTAATCCTGGTGGCACAACACTAGGAAAGTTGGTATTATCATCATACTTTTAGCAGGAACCATGCATACTCTAAAATTCATAGTTTTCTATGTTTCTGTGAGTTGCCATCAGCCAGTCACAAGTCGGATCTTTAATCAGACCTTTCAGACAACTCAAATTGGCATTACTTTACTATAGGGGAAAGATTTGTAATGCAGACGTGGCACTTTTCTATCTGTGGAAAAATTCAGATTTTTAATGTTTTGTGAGTAATATATAATCTATACTGATTTTTTTGTTAGGAAAATAGAATTAATGAAGTGTTAAAAGAATTAGAGAGAGTAGACAGAAGAAATCTTAATATATTAACATTCAATAAGCTCTAAATAACCTAGGTTTTGGGTGTTTCTCCCATTCACATTACTAACTTTTTTGATCTCCTTCCACTTACCTGCAAGAAAACGAAGCTTTCCTCTAACTTCATGCGCTAAATAGAAGCTAAGCCTATATTTACAATACTTCAGAGTGATATTTACTTGGACCTTCAGTTTTATTAGCAATAGGTGTTCTTTAGAAGATCAACAATACATGGTGATTTTTGTTATTGCTGACCATTTTTGTTTTGACTTTTTTAACCAAATGATTGCTTTTATCTCCCTGGAATCTAGCCTTTAGTTGGAAAACTTCATTTGACACAGAAACAACAAAACTACAACACCACTCAGTAGTTTTATACCTATCCATGTATTTTGAAATCAGCCAACTGTTACAGTCACTCATTCCCATTCTACTTTTGGCAACTTCTCTTTTATTTCCTGCTGTGTTTCTTTTTTCAGTGCTGCCAAATGCCACTACCACTGCCATTGCCTGCACACAGTCCAGACCCCTTTCCAAAACCACATAATTTTAAAAATAATCTTTTTTGAAACAAAAAGCCCTCGGTAGACATTTAAGCACCCATCGCCACCCTGAGTGACTTGTTAATGCACTGCCATAGACTGTACTCAGGGCAGGGATTTCTTCTTCCTATTCCCTAAGGACCTAAACGACTGGGTTTGACATACCAAAAATGATGACTCATGAACCTTTGTCGACTTCATTCTTCCTTTGTTTCTACAGAACAAATGGGGAAAAGAGGGAAGAAAGGTTGAAAATTAAATAATTTTGTAATATGATGACACATGACTTTTTTTTTCACAGATATGCTTTATTAAACTGTATCATGTTACCATCAGCAAAGTTGGGCATGAAAGCAGAACACCACAGGAGAATTTCTCTAGCAGCCTATGGGCTCTGATTACTCTCTGATACTCTCTCCACAGTATTCAAACACACACATCTAACCAAAACAGGCACCTTGCCATTGACTTGTCCAGGATACATCCACCAGTTCAGCTACACAGTCAGCCTTCATGCAGTGATTTCTTCCTTTGCCACTGCTTTTCAGGTGCTCCAAGTTTTTATTTCACCTCTCCTTTTGTCCTGCATTTCTTTTATACTGATATATTTTAAAAGGATCTGAGTGATAACACAGGATCTATCTTAACTGAAATACATCTTTTTTCCCCCCTCAGATGTTAAGGTAATCAGTGGGCCCTATTTACTGACATATTTGCACAGGACTTGGTACAGTGGTAGGACTCAGTGGGCTGTTCAATGATTTTTATAAATCCCAGTGTCATAACTGTTCATATTCTAAAATCAAACAAAATGAGATATCCCAAATCTGCAATGTTTTTTCTTAAGACAATTAATATTCATGAGTGTATATGTGCACAAAATTTTCCTGATTTCTGAAAATACACTGCAGCAACAGAGATGATGATGATGATGATGATGATGATGATGATTATTATTATTATTATTATTATTATTATCTGCAACCAGAAAGAGATAACATCCATCATGAAATACCAGAAAGAATGGGAGTTGAACAATTTTCACTCTTGGCTTCTGGAGACTTTTCTTGGTAACAGCAGCCAGTCAGCACATCACCTCAGAAAACACAACAATGAGCATGAGAAGGCTCAGACACTGTTCCACAGTGACTCAGATTTTGTTAACACATACAAAAACAGACTAAAATGAATCACACAATCGATGAGGTGGGAAAGGACTTCTGAGAACATCAAGTCCAACCTATGACCAAACACCACCATGTCAAACAGATCATAGCACTGAGTGCCACATCCAGTCTTTCCTTAAATATCTCCAGGGACAGTGACTCCACCATCTCCCTGGGCAGTCCATTCCAATGTTCCAACCTTTCTGTAAAGAAATTCTTCCGGATGCCCAACCTAAGACCTGCCCTGGCAGAGCTTAAGACTGTCTCCTCTTGTCCTGTCACTGGTTAGCTGGAATAGGCTGTCTCCCCGATTGGAATTACTTCAGGAGGTGGCAAAAAAAGGGTTCACAAAATAACCATCTTATACATCTATTTTGGGTCTTCTTTACAGATAATACTTTGCCCGACTCACCTATCGGGGATCTCAAAATGTATTGTTAATTTTATATAAATATAAATCAACATTTGCACGTAATATTTCACTGCTATTGCAGTTCTGTCGCTTGCTCTTGTACATTATAAAGTGCCAGAAACACCCAAATACTTTTGATGACTATCCACTCAGTAAAGTCCTCTTTCCCCTTGCTGATTCCTTCTTGTAACCAACTCACTGCTTGCAGTGCTTTTTTTGGTTATTGTTATATACCTATGGAGTTTTTCTGCATTAGTGTGTTGTTCCAGAAACATGTAAAACTAACTTAAGTGTTCTCAGGAGCTCAAATAAATTATCAAAGAGATTTTCTAAATTCCTTTCAGAAGGGTACTGATTAGCTCTACCCTCCTCCCTTTGCAGTAATCATTGAAAGGTATTACTGAAAGATAAAAATCACTCCTGCTGAAGAGGCAAATTTGGAGCTTGATTAATGGACCCAAATAAAAGCTTCATTACAAGCAAAATTTTAATCTTACCCACTGCTACTACTACAATAAGCAGTTAAAGCATTTTCATCTTTTGTTTTTCTCTTAGGATTAGGTGACTTTGCATCTAAATATTATAAATGCATTTAATGTGATGAAAGACAGCAGTCATCTGAAGGCAATTAGAGAGACAAATCACCTACTCTAAACATTACTTAACATGCTTTCTGGTTGAGTTCATCTTTTGTCTGTATGGACAAATTAAGAAATTTGGAACTGCCCTGAAACTTTCTCTCACAGCTTTCCCAAAACAATTAACAAGGAGCTGTTGTGTTTATTCCCCAAACAATAAAAAGGGTAATTGATAAGAAAAATTAAGTGCTTATGCAGGGATTTGTGCAAACAATCTTTTCTACTGTTTTTACTTCATCAGTGCTAAATAGAGTTAAATAACTTTAGTTACAGAACTACTTAAATGATGGATTAAAAAAACAGATCATTATGCAATGCCAACAGCTGCAATTTTCCTACACCTACTATACTTTACTGCAGCCAACAAAATGCAAATATTTTAGAAATACTTGAGTATATTGGTGTATATACACAGCTAAAAACTCATTAGTGCTGTAGTTTGATTTACCAGTTGCAACTTTCATTTTATAAGCATGTAATTTCTAGCATGTTTTCAAGTCCCAAAATCAACACTCACAAAACATTTGACTTCAGGTTAGTTAAAGTGTGGAGCAAGTTACTGTCAACTAAGCAGTGCTAGCAAAAAGTTTGAAAATGGGTCATAACAATTGTATGTAATATAATAGCAGTTGGTTTTGCCACCACAAACTACCAAAATTATGTGGTTTTTTGTCTCAGAACAATACAGCTTCATTACAAAATTGATGTTCAACTATTTAGGAGATAATGAACTGTTCACACAAATTAATTTTTTTATCCTTTGGAACCTGAAACTGTTACAAGGTTCCTATTATATCTTTAGTACGAGAGTTTGATCCTGCTAAGCAATATCCTCTAGTGTCTCCCTTAAACTCACATCAAAGCCAGCAAACCAGTTTCAAAGGAGGAAGAGATGCAAATAAGAAATTCTTAGATAACTATAAATTCCTGCTCTGTGAAAGCTACTCCCTTCTGCAGTACTTAGTAAGGAAAATCTTTCTGGCCTTGAACTTGCAAAGATAAGCTATAATGATCATCTGAATTTCATGGGTCTTCAAGTGCACCAGGCACAGCTCTGCACCTGCAGGAGTTCTGGTTTGGTCTTCGGTTTTTGTTTGTTTTGGGGCTTGGTATTTATTTTGGTTTGTTGGGTTTTTGGGGATTTTCTTTTGGGGGGTAGCGAGGGGCGGTGTTTAAAGGCGAGATTAAATTGGATATTGCGAAGATGATTTGCAAAGGGGGAATTACAGCCAGCCTGTGTCAGCCTCTACAGCAACACCGACAGAAAAAGGGGGAGGGAAGGGGGGGCGTATTTCCAAAATCGGGGCTTTGTTCCCTAACAGGGGTACTGCGAAAACACCCCAAGCCCTACCCAAAACAGCCTCCTAGCCCTTTCTGCCCCGTCCCTCGGTTACCGCGGTTCCGGCGCTGCTCCGCCGGCTCCAGCTCCCGGCACAGCCGCGCCCCTGGCAACGCGTCCGGGGGAGACGGAGCGGGGCCTGGGCAAGGAACGGGGCCTGGGCAAGGAACGGGGC
>VRYO01002297.1:44012150-44040379 GCA_009812075.1 Sialia sialis
CAGAAGTTTTCAAAACCTTTTTTAGGAAAAAAGAAAAAAAGAAAAACACAATAGAAGCAAACAATAAACATAAACAGTCCATGTTTTTCCTCACATGTGTTCTGCCACTAGCATATAGAAAAGAAAGAAAAGGACAACTTTAACCAGCACATTCTCAGTTTTATTTTAAAAAACTTAGATAAGTGTTAGGTGAACTTCAACTTACATTTTGCTTTAAATAAAAATAATTACAAGCTTTTGTTCTGTAATTTTGAGTAAACAGAAATCTGGTAAGAAAACAAACTTTAGTGAAAAAAAACCCCCAACAATTCTGTACAAGATTCCATTTTGGAAACAATTAAGGGGTTTTTTTTTAGATTAAAACCATTTCATAAACCAATTTTCATGCAACAAAGTAAACTTTTTTCCTATGCTGTTTGACAGCACAGAACAAGTTGTTAACCATGAATGCAAATAATACTATGAACTTTAAAGAAACTATTTCAACAACAACAGTTAGGGTTTATGGAACATCAGCAAGGTGTGCAAACCAAAGTATTTTGGAAGTATTTTAGTTACAGCAAGAGTAACACCAAAATATTTCCATTTTTGCTGAGAACACATCAGTTCTAGAAGTGATTCTGGAAATGACACCATCAGCTGCATCAACCTTAATAAGTAATTACCAGATACACTTAAGAGATTTTCAATTATTTTTAAGGTTTTGAAATTTTAACAGGAGTATAAGTAGAGTAAAAATTAGAAAATTCCTTATTTTTGCCCTGTCTTGTTACAGAAGAACATTTTATGATACTACCTCTTGCATCTGTATCTTTCAGAGAGCTCATTGAATAAATATGCTTTACAGGTTTATGCATAAAAGCTGTTTCAAGGAAAAAAAAAAAATCAGGAACTAAGACCTGAATTATTTTAAGTTGGCTTGCCCAGACACTGAAATAATATAACAATGTCTGACTTGCACAAAATTATATAATTTATGTCAATATTCTTACAAGCTTCTGGTCATACAATCAACTTATTTTCCACATCAAACAATTTAAGAAACCTTATATACATAAGAAATTGTAGATATCTTACATAACTTATCAAGTATTCAGATAGATGTGTGTACTGCCTTTCACTGTGCTTGACATAACTTTCCTCCTATTTCATCAACAATGAAAGTTATCATCAAAAACTGACTTACAAATACAGTTGTTTAAAAGGTAGAAAACAAAACTAAAAACTAAAAAACATTTTTTTGTTGTGGTCCATCCTCAGAATTACTGAAAATGCCTTTGGCTTTTGCAATAAATATTCAAATGGCATATGAAATTAAAATCTCAACAATTTGGATGTACAAATCAGTAGCTCCTGATATATACTGAACAAGCATTTTGGGCAATCAGTTGTAATACAGATGTATTGAAGGAACTTTCTTAAATACTCAAGTAAAAAAATATTGTATTACAGCATATGCTATTGATCTAACACATGCTTCAGGTTATGTTTTTAAATTCCACCTAAATGCAATAGGTTCATGCTGCCATTTCATTAAGTTGTATTACAAAAAGTAATTAACACAGAATAGCTACAAAAGCGTTTCCTATTTTTAAGTAAACCGTATCAAACCCATCAGCAGAGCACCATGCCTCACTGGAATATGTCTTCACAACTTTGTTGTGTTATAGGAGACTGTAACACTGCAGTTACAACAACACTGATGTTATTTTTTCTTTTTTTCATACAATCAATCAAAATGTTACAAAAATATAGCCAGCCAACAAACATAAAAGTATGCTGCCTATTCAGTTCTGCCTAGAGATAGCACTTTGCAATTACAGGTACAGAAGTCAAACATTTGGAAGTTACGGCTGTGCATTCCTTACACAGCCACACAGTCACACTGTGTATTATCACAAAAACTTCTCTTTGTAAGGGGCAAAAGATGGAAAGTGCACTTTTAATCAACTGGAGAATAGAACTATTTTTTTCAGCATGACATCATGTCATACATTAGCATTCACATGCTAAGCTAAGAATTACATATCTTGTAGTAATCTTTGTAATTCAGTAATACTGAGCAAATGCTGCTGCATCTCCTAATTGATTTTGGATTTTGTCAGACTGTATTTATCATAACTTCATACTATTAATTTTCCCCAATCTGCATTGTGAGTTCCCAGAAATAACAGCCTGAAAGCAACCTGGGCACAGGGACACATTAACAACCAGTCAAAAACTACATCAAGTTTCTCAGCATGTAAGGATTGTGTAAGAGGCAAATCGATTTGTCAAGGGTAGCCTTAATAGTGATTTTCTCTTCTTGTCCATTATACACTTTTAAACCTCTCCAGCAAATTAAGTCAGCACCTTACAAACAATCTGAGCACAGGCAAAGCAGATTTCATCTCCAATTCATTTCATCTCACAGCAAGGTATGATGTTCTCACTTCACATAATCCACAACTTCCATTTCTCTGTTCTTGACTCAAAGTTGCTGCTTCAAAATACACTTGAAACAAGTTAACAGCATTTTCAAGGGTGAGACACTAAGGTTCCAGTGGACAGATTCCTTGCGTCATTTACATGTTTGATCAAAACACTAAAGCTGGAGTGCTGCTGAGCTCTCTCCAGAAACTTTCAGCAGTCTGACCTTCAGCTTTCTTGACCGGATTTCTAATTTCTGCAGTTCTATCAGGTGCCTAAGGATGAGGATGAATTCATGCTATAGAGTACTAAGCCAAAGATACAAAGGGGATGAGAGCAGTAAACCCAGATCTCAAAATTATAACCCTCTCTTACAACTGCTTCATGAAATTCCTTGCATCTTTGTTTTTGAATACTTGACCTTGGAACCTTAAAATACGCTTTCAAATTTAAGAAGAAACTAAATACAAATAATCAAAGTCATCAGCATTTGGAGCATATTTATCTGTTGTATAGATCTTTGTTGCATGAACATAACATGCAGCAACTTTTGAGAATGGGGAGAAGAGTAGAAATGGGCACCTAGCAACTCCAGTTAACAGGAACCTGTATGGCATATGCTTCTCTATCCTGTATTTCTTAGTGCAAATGGGGTTGTATATCCTCCCTGAAAATTAAGGCATCCTTCTTAAAAAGCAACCAAACAAACAAAATCCCCCAAATAAATACATTTGAAAAATAAAGAGAATTACCACAACAGAAGGAAACAGCAGTGCTTGAACCTCATACATACACTGCTGATAGGTTACCTGAAGATCAAATCTGCATTAAATCTAAAATCCAGTTAATGTAACTACTTGGGTTTCATTAATTTTTTTAGAGAGGGTTTTCTGTGTGCTACTTTTTTGGTAGAGCTTTGTAAATATCTTCAATATTCTTAAAATTAGATTGTCTTTTCTCCCACTGATCTTCCAACCAGATGGGACAACTCTCCCACAGGCAAACTGGCTAGCAACATTCACTTGTGCTTTAAAACTGAAATTCAATTTTTAACTCTATATGAATATTTACAAGCTGTCACCAATAATTTATCACAATGTAACACTATACTATACTCAAAACATCAAAAGAATCTGTCTGTAAGTAATTTCTGAATTCTCTAAAATACTAACTTTCATGCAATGCATGAAATGATGTGGAACACAAATTATTCTGAAATAAGTAAATTCATGCTAATGTGCCATTGGGGAAATTGTTTCTGAAGCAAGTTTTTCACTTGTTAAGCTTTCATTCATTAAACTCATACCCACTGATGAGGAAAAAATATTATGGACAACTAAATATTCATCTTAATAATCTGCTGACATTGGACATTAGGAAAACAATATGCATTGAAATGCAGATTGATTTACATATATGAAGACAGTTTATAAATTTTTGCACAACATTTAAGTCTTTTGTGAAACAAAAAAAACCAAATCACTTGAGAGGAAAAAGCACAAACAAAAAAGAATCTTTACTGAAGCCAAGTATGGAACGGAGAAATTAAAGTCAAACTTAATCTCTCTTTCACTTTCTCTCTTCACTTAACTAGAGACCAGCATCAAACTGAACTACCCCATATTTTCCACTTACCATCCACTCAGGTTCAGTAGCCTGAATTTGCTCACCTTGTCCAGGTTTCAGACCAACCTGAGTGTCACATTTCAGGGTTCTCAAACTACAGAGAGGTGCAGGATGAAACTTATTCAAGGCTTGATGAAATGGGACAGTGCATTCCCATTTTCTATCTCCTGTCAATTTTCTATAGTTTAGATCACCTTTGAAAAGAAGCAAGTTTGACTTCTGTAGCTCAGCATACAAGTCAGGAGCAACTTCACTCATACTGGAAAAATCATGTGGTAAAGTCCAAAACATGTGGTCACGGAAAACCCAAACTCCCTTTTTCAAATTCCCCTCCCAGTTTATCCCACATCTAGACATCCACATATGATTAGCTGACCCCAGTTGTTTAATAGTCCAGTTAAAATCATGCTTTGTGGTATCTGATACATACCATGGAATACTTTTTCCATGAAAATGGACTTCATCAGCTAGCTTTGATGATAACAAGAAATCAGCCAACACAAGATCACTTACAAGTTCAAATCCAGCATTATCCAGGATTATGTCAACTCTAACATTACTTCTTTCTGTTCTATTTTTTTTGGCATTTACAAGTAGTGACCAAACTTTTTCCATATCATTCACTAAGATGTAAGGTATCATGTTTTCCAGGGATTGCAAGGGACTAGATTTCTGAGAGCTGTCTTCACCAGCTGAAAAAGAAAGGTCACACTTATTGCCCCACAATGACACCTAGAAGGAAAAAGAAGAAAAAAACAAAGTAACATTTTCTGAGTCTCACTGTAGTTACAATCTCAACTTCATATACACTGAAGATTTTGCTCCCTCGTTTTTGTTTTAGGTAATAAAGGTTCTAACTCCACATATTCTTGCAAGCTTTAATAAAACTCAACTTCTTGTGCAGGTATCTCAACATAGGTAAGATTTTGTGGAAGAAACCAAACAACGCTCTGTATTTACACAGGCATCAGAAGTGACAAAGATGGAAGATTTAGATCAACATAAACACAGTGATCACAAAGGTCAAAACAGAAATATTCTCCACACTGCAATTCCAAAAGATAGCGGTGGTAATACAGAAAAATAAATAATAAAGGCAGATTTATTTTTTTATTATGCGCAGCCAGACAAGTACTTTAGGTATATGTATTTTAAGTACTCTTTAATAAGCTCTTTGTAAAGATTCATCAAATACTTGGTATACGCTGTTGCCAGCTAATGGACTTACTTGTAATCCTACAATACTTTGGTGTTTCTACCCAAATGCACTATATTCCAAGAATAATACTGTTATAAAGCTTTTAAACCACTTCTGACCCAGACTGTCTTCCAATTTTTTCTCCAAAGAAGTCTAAAAACATTTAAAGTGCCAACTAAAATTAACTGTTTTAAGAAATTAGAGGTAAATATCAAAAAGTTCATCTGGAATTTGACTTAAAATGTTTGAGACACTGGTTTTGAATGAAGAATTGCTGGGTTTTCATATATATAATGAAGACCAGCAGTTAATTAAAAAGTGTCACACTCAAAACAAATACCCAAAACATAAATATTTTCAGAATAGCAGCAATACAGTAGGCCTGTCATGAATTCACCACACTTTTACAAACCAAAGATCTATATTTTAATTTCCATACAAAGTTCAGATTCTTTATAACCTCAAACTCTTGCTTGTTTCATAGGAGAGATATTTTCAATATTTGTGTTAAGCACAAGTTTACCTGCAGTAGCTTAAAAAGTTCCTCTTGAAGTTGCTTTTCATCTAGATCCTTGATGTTCTTAAGAAGTTCCTGAAAGTAAGTGCATAAGGCAATAATAGCTTCTTGGGATTCAAAGAAATTCTGAGCCTTTCCTTCCTTAAATACATCAAAGTTGTCAATAGGTGGGCTAAAAAGAGAAGAACAAATATGTTGGCAAACTTCCCACATTGTTCGTTACAACACATGCAAAGGAAGCTCAAAACTCAGCTTTTTTAGACTGTACTACAGGCCCTAGTTAGATTTTCCACTTCTACTTTGTCACACTGATTTTCACACATCTCCATAACAGCTTAATGTTGCATCTTGCTAGAACAGACACTATGCAAGGCATCTTTATATAGCAATATATTCTGAAAGTGAACAAGTATTCAATCACAGCAGCTCTGGGATCTGCACATTGAAGCATTTTGAACACCAATCTTCAGACAAGAGAATTAAAACACAAGTGCACTAAAGTCAAGAAAAGGTGGCGTGATTTTAAAAGTGTTTGTGTGTGCTGGAGTGTACTTCCCATACCAAATTCTCTTCCAGTTATAGGAAGTTCTTGCTATGAAAGTCTTTACTAGGATTTTGGAAAATTACCACAGAAAATAAGAATGTTGTAATATATAAAAATTACAGACCAATTTATTATGAAACATGTTTGCACGATGACCTTTCAACAAATGATTGAACTTCCTTCCAAGCATATGCTTAAGAGCAACTAAATAATGGCAATGAAGAAACTTAAAAGCTAATAATGGGAAGTATCTGGTCAGCTTTTAAAGCACAATCCAGTGGATTAACCTCATATTTGAAGCTTTTGGTACACGACTTCATATTACACAGCATACCTGTAGAAACTGAGTCCCGTTACTGTTTCTGCATCTCTGCAACACTAAGGTTAAATCCAGTACTTCTGGAGCTTTCAAATTTTTTTTACAGCAACAGGATCTTAAACTGTTAATTCCTACCCCATGACGTTGTACTGACACATCTCCATGGTACCAGCACAAGTTTTTCATGCCCAGTTATTTTTAACTAGTATCAGCTCCCAAAGTTCGATGCAACACGTGGTCTGCAAGCACTGCTGTAACTAAGAAGTTGGTGTAGAATGAACAACAAGGGCTGCTTAAGATGTGTCTACTGCTGTAAGAAACAGTTCTCAAATGGTAACTTCAGATCACAAGCAGCATAACGAGTTAGAATTCCCAACAGATTTATGGGTCTCATATTTTGTGTTTAGGGCTTAAGAGAAAATTCTAGACCAACAAATCTTGTAGAAATGCTACATGATTTTCATATCTCAATTCACATTAGTCTGCAAGGTCAAGCTATACTGTCAAGCTCAAGAACTTTCATGTAAACCAACTCACCAAAACTGAAGCACAAAAAAATTAATAAGCTTCAAATTCCGCGGAATGTAAGAAGAAAAGGTATCAATTTGAAATCTGAGGTGCAAGATGAGGAAAAAAGAATATGGTAAAAGCCTAAGATCTTCTTTTATCTTACTCCTCATTGTCTTTTTCCCAAAATAAAAATGGGAAAGAACAACCATGTTTTGCAAAGTAATATATCAAGCCAGTAAATACTTACTTCTGTGCTAATGCTGCATGGATTCTTCGATACATATAACACTCTACATACAGCCAAGGGGACTGAAACCAACTTGGTTCTCCATTTCCATTTGGTAAATTTCGTTGGTAGTCCAGGTATTGGTTCCACAGCGCAGCATCAGGCAACTCATCTTCCAAAGGGGTCACTGGCTTGTCTGTTTGCAGCTCATTCCGCAGTTTGGAGAGGAAAGATATAGCTCTTTTCTCTGCTTCAACACCCTTCTGAAAAAAGTGGAGAACAAAAGCTCCTATTCTGTGTGTTTATTCCTGTAGAGACACAGATCAACTGTTCATGGAATGTGCGATGTTTTAATGGCCATATGAGTGCCCTGACAAATCACAGCTCGATTCAACAAAATATATTTGGATGAATAAAGCTCATTTCAGATCCAAGATCCTAAAATGAATTCCATACAGAACTTATTTTAGACTGGACTTTTTGCTTATTAGAGGTGATGAGAGTGTTGAAACAGTCATGTTCAGAAGGTGCCACTGTCTATCAAACACTGCATCAACACAATAGCCGAAGTAGTGATGCAGTTGCAGAAGTGACAGATCAGAAGAAAAAGGTTAGACAGAAAGGTGTGTTACAGAATTAATCAAAAATAGCTATTAAAAAGAAATTATTTTTTTAAAAATCAGACAAAAGGATTGAGACAAACCAGTCTCACCAGTAAAAACAAGGCAGAGAAAGGGTCTTGAGAGCTAGAGGGGATTAAATATCAGGGAAAACAGAGCCCTTACTCTTACCTCACCATGTTCTTCAAAAAATTCATTTTTATGTCGATGCAAAGTATCAATAACTCTCGTGAGGATCTGGGGAAGTCTGTCTTTAATTGTAAAATATGCAAAGGATCTAAAAAAAAGAGGACCAATATTTTATTATTGTTAGCAAATTACGAAATGGTTTCAATTTCTAAGAACAAATGCAAGGTCTTTTTGTTGGTTTGGGCTGGGGTACAGTTAATTTTCTTCACAGTATCTGTGAAGAAAAGCAGTTTTGTTTTAGATTTGTGCTGGAGATAGTGTTGACAACACAGAGATGTTTTCCTTACTGCTGAGGCTTGCACAGAGTCAAGGCCTTTCTGCCTCACCCCAGCAGTGAGGAGGCTGAGGGTGCATAGGGTGTTAGGATGGGACAGAGCCAGGACAGCTGACCCTAAGTGACCCAGAGGCTATTCCAGGCCATATGGTGTCATGCTCAGCAGTGGAAACCAGGAGGAAAAGCTGGCAGGGAGCCACTGCCTGGGCATCAGTCAGTTCATGGTGAGCAATTGCTTTCATGTGCTTTACTTGGTTTCCTTGGGTTCTATTTCTCTTTGCTCTTTTCATTATGATTTATTATCATTCCAATTATTAAACTGCTCTTAGCACACAAGTTTTCTCAATTTTACCTTTTTAATTTGCTTCTCCACACCGCAATGAGCTGCATGGTGCTTTGCTGCCAGCTGGGGTTTTAACACAACAATATTAAAAGTAGCTTTACGTGCCCTTAAAGTGGTGGACAGCAATAAAAACCAAAACCAACGGGAAAAAATTTCAAACTGGTCAGGTTCTTGTGCCTACTCTTGCAGAGGATTACAAAGCAGCCTTTTCCATAAAGAAAAAGCCAAATGACTGGCCCTGGCAGAACAGTGAAAAATTGCAGTTAATTCTAAAACACGACCTCTATTGCTAAGATACCCAAATGCAAAACTTGGGAAATGTAAAACTAAAGCACAGATATCTGCTCGAAATTCATTACGTATCTCATATAAACAAGAAACGAGCGCTCCATTATATACTTAATATTTATATACTTGATTTACATTTTCTCCAAACGAGCAGAACGCTCCACAGAGAGCGCACACCCGGACACGAGGACGATTTTTCCTATGAGATTTCTACCCGGTGGGCTGGAGTCCCGGAGCCGAGCCGCTGCACCGGGAGCCCGGGACCGGGGCCGACACCGCGCCAAGGCCAGGCCAGGCCAGGCCAGGCCGGTGACAGCGGCGGCGGCAGCGCCGCGCCCACAGCGCCGCCTACGGGCCCCGCGCGCCGCCGGCGCTGCTGTCCCCGCCCGCCTCCCCGGGCCAAGAGCCGCCCCGCGGCCCCGCCTGGCGCCCGAAAACCTCGGCTCTCCGGCGGCGGGGCGCCGGATAGCCCCTCAGCTCCCTCCCGCACACCGCCTTGCTGCCGGTGAGGAGCGCGCCAGGCCGTGACGGACCCCTTAAACCTGCCCGACAGGGAAACCGGGAACGCCGGTACCGCCGCCATCTTGCTCCGCCCCCCCAGTGCCGGCGTACCGCCCTCCCCCTGCCCCCTCCCGGAAGCGGGCCCGAGCGGCAGCCGGACGTTATTGGCGTGCGGGCCGCGCCCCGCCGCGCGGCGACGGACGGGCGGGGCGTGTCGGCCCGCGCGCCCTGGCGGGGCCCGGCGGGCGGTGGGCGGGGCCGCGGCTCGCGCGGCGGAGAGCGGCGCGCCCCCTCCCCCAGGTCAGTGCTGGCGCGCGGTGGCGGCGGCAACCGCCTCGCCCCTCCCGCCGCGGCGGCGGCGGCGGGCGCGCGCGCGGGGCGGGGGAAGGGAGGGAAAGGAGGGCCGGGCTGGCGGCGCAGCGGGTGCCCTTGGCGGCGACGCGCGCCCGCCGGAGCTGCGGCGGAGCCTGCGCTGCCGCAGGGGAGGGGTGCGCAGCCCCTCCTGGGACAATCCCGGGGCGGCGGGGCCTGCCTCAGCGCCCGCGGGAGGGGTGTGGGCGAGCCGAGGCAGCCTCGCCTGCCGTTGCCTCCAGCTCCTATCGTGCCGCGAGCAGCAGGGCCCCGCGATGTTCCTCGCGAGGAGGGCGCAGTTTCAGGGCGAGCAGGAGCCCTGCCTGTGGATGTGAGGGGTGATTCTCAGCCCCGTGCCTGGCCCCCCCCCCGTTCCCCAGGATGCCCCTCTGGCGGTCGCAGCGGGGCGGCTGCCGGCGGCTCCCCCGCCATCCCCGGTGTTCATGTGTCGCTGCCCGGGGGTGACGCAGTAGCGGCGCAGGCCGCGGGCCGGGGCTGGGACTGGGGGGGCTCGTCCCCCTTGCGCTGGTGGCGCTGCCGTCCGCGGCCGCCAGGGGCGCCCGTGAGTCGCGAGGGGAGAGGGCGACCTCGCTCTGCCTGCGCGGGCGGGGCATCTCCGCCTTCTGATTGGTCGGCTGACGGCACGCTTTGCCCGCCCCCCCGGCACGCAGCCAATAGGAGCGGAGCCCTCGCTCCCCTGCCTCCCTTCCCCCCGCGCTTGCCGCAGCGGCGCTGCCGCTGTTTTCCTTGGAGCCAAGGACGGCCGTGCGGGGGCAGGGATGGGGCGGAGTGTCCCGGCACCCGGGGCTGGCGCGCCCCGCCGGCAGTCTGGAGGCCTCCGGACTGCGTAGGCCGGGCGGAGCTCGCGAGCTGGTCTGTGCCGGTTCGGTCCGCCCTGTCCGTACATGCGGGTGGCTGTGCCGCAGCAAGCCGGGCCTCCCGGCCGGGGAGACAATGGGCGTGGCTAAAGCGTGCCGTATGCTGAAGAAACGTTGGAAAATAAATCCCACTTCCGTGCCTGCTGCTCGGAGGTGGCGCCTCGTGCCCTTCGTCCCGCTTTCTTCTTGGATGGCTGCGTTCCGCTCGCTCTGGCTCGGTGCCTTCGGTGCCGCAGGTCTCACACTCAGACCTGTCGATGGAATTCAGTCTGTAGATCACTCATTCCTTGCAACTTACTGTAAACCTGTACAGTTGAAAAATAATTCCTGGCATTACCGGTCTGGGATGAGGTTTAGTTGGCCAGGAAAGCCAGCAAAACAATTTTGAGTCTCTTTCTGCCATTTACCACACACTGGAGACTTTACCCCTTGCCCCAGCTCTCCACCATCTGGGCTGCAATTATTTTTTTAGTTCTGCAGCTCTTTATTTAGGTGTTAGGAGGTGTTAGGCCTTTAAAAAGGTTAATATGCCTTGCCCTGTACAGGGTCACTTTTTAAATGCAGAACAAGTTTAAAATTAAAATAATAGTTTATCTCAGTAAATATGCTAATAACAGGCTTTTAAATTGGATAGAAATGTACAAGTAAAGAGCATGTAAAGATACAAAGTTAAACCCAATCTCATTTCTTCTAAGTATCTTTGTCAGGATGGAGGGTTTGTTCCACAGCACACACCATTATTTGCTTTAAAATGTTTATTTCAACTATTGTGTTAAATATATTTTTAGTATTGAAGATCCTCCTTTAGTTTTTGAAAAATTTTCTGAAATTGAGAGGTTTTTGAACTAGGCAGCTTAATGACTTTTTGTTGATAATTTGCTGAGGATGAATTTTGTGTAATAAGGGAAATGTTCTTGATTAAGCAAACTAGATGAGGGCAGGGACTTGTCACTGAGTTTTTCAGCAAATGAAACACACACACTGAGATATTGAGTCTGAATATTTAAATTTTATTAGCTCACGCAATGTAGTGTAAATATAGTAGAGTTGCTTAATCTGAGCTGCCAGCATAAGGACACTGTTGTGTTTCAGGCTGCACGGCAGCTCTGCAGGCAGGCCTGGTGGTCCCTGTAGCACCAGGATGTACTGGCAGGAGCAAGGCTGTGAGTCGGCTCCATTCTCACTGTTCTGAGGACAGATGGCCAGGGCTGGATCTGTGCTCAGCTGTTCATGGCACAGCAGCTGGAGCTGATGCTGAGCAGTGTGTGTGTTCTGTAGGTAACATTCCTATACAACCACGTAGTAATCTGTTGTTTTTATTACATATCACAATGATTCACAGCGTCTGATGTCCTCTTTAACGTGTGTGCTTGCTTGCTCACGAGCAGGGGGGTTACTGAAAGTGCAGACTGCTACACAGAATGAGCAGCCAAAGGAAGAGATGCCCGCTTGCATATTGACACAGCAACCAGTTGTATTTTTTCACCACTTGTTGCAAGCACACAGATGTGTTTTAATCTTAGAGTGTGTTCATAGGATCAAAAAAATCTTTTTGTTCCCACCAATGTCATGCTGAGTACTACTAACACATGCAAGAGTAGTATGGACCACCTTCTAGATAAGAGAGAAGTAATAATTTTTCTTTCCAAAATGTTTGTTTATTTGTTTTAAATACAGTTCAGAGGGAAGAAATGAGACTGAAACTTCTGCACCTTCAGACGAGATCTTTCCATGCTTTAAGAACAGTGTGCCAATGCCAAAGCTTTAACAAAACTGGATGTCTGCTATTAAAGCTGGATGACAAAGTTGAAAGAGCAGCTCACAGAGCAGCAAAGTCTTGGAATTTGTATGCACTGAAGCCTGCGTTCCCTTGGTTGACAAGTCAATGTGTGCAAGTCAGGAGTTGGCATTTTCTCCAAGGATTTCTGTCCTCTTCAGAAAAAAATGTTCCTTATCAGCATGGGGGGGCGCTTTTCTCATCCTGGAGACGTTTGGGTGTGACAATGATGGATAACTACAGACTTAATACAGAGTGGATCAAAAAGCTTAGGAGCACATCATCAAGATTTTATGCAGTTGTATCAGCTGGCAAAATTGTCCCCAAACCCAATAACCAGCCAGTTAAGAGGCCACCAAAGGCACCGAGGACCAAGCAGCCATCCAGAACGAACCTGCCACTCTCAGCCATGGAGGTGAAGTATAACATTTACTGTCTATATGACATTAAGGGAGTGTATCAATTTAATTTACATTCAAATTTGGGTTTAGATGAACATTTTAATGAAATTTATATCATTATTTGGTGAGAAGGACTTCATTATTTACACTGGTGTTGGAGCTTTGCAATAGAAGCCAGCTGGATAGAAATTGGCATGTCTGGTATTTTGAAGGTAAAATGGAAGTTTACTTGCAGTGTGCTAACAAAAGTGGGGGAAAGATGAGTGGTAATTATAAAGTGCAAGGGTGAAGTGCATGCAAAAAATAGTTTTGACCAGTGTGTTTATGAATCACATATTCTACTGAGAAACAAAGTCTAGCTTTCAGAATAATGTAACTCTCTACATTTCCTTGCTTATCCAGATCTACCCAGTTTTAAGGTTTCTCTCAAACAGAAATAAAAGTGAAAGTAAGTACAAAGTTTCTATTCAGAGTAGGTTTCAGATGGGAAATGAGTGTGCAGATGTAACCTGGGTTACCTGAGAAAGATCATTCCATGTGTAGAAATAGCATCTTGATTATCAGACTCCGAGGTCTGCAGAGGAAATGCAGCAACACATTGTTTTAGATATAGTGAGGTGTGATGAGGAAGAACAGTGCATATTTGTAGCCACATCTCCTTAAGATGGCTCTTAGCCAAGCCAGGCCTTAAGTACAGTTGAATATAGGGTTTCTTATATGGCAGATCCTGATGTCAGATGCGTTACTGTTCTCCTCCTCCTGTTGTCTAAAACAACCAAGTTCCAAGGCGTTCTTAGTGACACAGTGTGATAGGTGAGATTAAATGAGCACTGTGCCTTCAGAAGTGGCTTCCACGTTGCAAAATATGTTTGTCTCGTGTTCTTCTGAACGTGAGCAAAGTTTCAGTGCTTGCCTTCTCATAGCTAAGCTTCTGATCAGTATTTTGTATGATAAGCAGGTGTATGCCTTAGTGTAACATAAAGAGGTAGTTATAGAAAATTTAGTTCCCGCTCATACTTTCATGATGCTTTGGAAGAGGAAAGTGAAAAATACTAATCCTGAAACACTATGTAATGTTTCCAGCTTTTTAGTCATGCTATGACATTACATTCAGAGTTTGATTCTTCTTGGTTTTGGGTGAAGTGACAACATTTCTGAGGCTTTTAAATGACAGCATAGAATGCAGTTTCTTTGTTTGACATTTTCATATATATGTGCAAGTAACATGCAGTGCTATTTTTAATTTTTTCCATTGTGAAGAACAGGAGAAAATACTGCTTGATACACTGCTTGATACACATGAAATAATAATATACTTCCTGAGGAAGCTTTTGTGTGGCAAAATACTGGGCCAGAAATTACCTCTAGTATTGCAGGCCCTAACACCAATTGCCTTTGGGACATCTTCCCATCTTCTGCTTCTGGAGACAGCAGTTTCAGGCCCACTCCTGAGGTTTTCAGTTAGAGAACCCTGAGGATCTGTGGTGTTTCCTATATGGGAGGGTCTGACAGCGGACAGCCCTTGGTGAATGAGGTCCCTCCCATCCTTCCCAGCACTGCTCTCCTTGCGTTTTTACAGGCAGAGTGCTGGGCACCAGCAGTGATAAATGGTTGTGCAGCCAGTTTTTCAGGATGGATAGAGGAGTTCTTTGAAAGCAATGCAGTGGTTCAGTCAGTCCATCAGTGAATGGTACCACTACATGGATAACCAGACCAGGTACGATCTGATAGAGGGAAAAGCCTCTGAGCTTCTTAATGCTACAGCCATCTAGCATAGAAATAGCTTGAAATTCAGGCAAAGACAGTATTTACTATACTTCAGATAAAGACTGATTCCTGTGGTGCTAAGAGGTCTAAAGTTCATCCTATGGGTTGTCTTTCTTAAAATTTTTTGTGTGCTGGAAGTGGAAGAGATGGACTAAGGGGAGTGTGGATTCCACGAACAGTTGTTGGGGGCATGATGATACAGAAAATGAGTTGTCGACATACTTGGCTATTCTCTGGAGCAGCCATCCTGCGTGCTGCTCTGAATAGAATCTCAATAATGCTATAGGCAGAAGGGAGGATGGAGTGAGTAGCCCGAGTTTCTTTCTAGCACCCGTACAGGTGCTATATTCTGGGGTTTTTGAAGATTGCAAGTGAAAGTGATGTAGCAGAAAACATTAGGGTTGTTCAGCCATTTAACACATGTATTTTAGGATTAGCTGAGTCACTGATTTGAGTAGGTTTTTTGGCTGTATCTTCACCAGCACACATGAGCATATTTTAGGTGTTTTAATTACAAATTATGCCTAAGCTGAATGTTCTCTATCAAACAAGATTTTTATAAATATGTGAGTGAAACAGTATACATTGTAACAAAAAAACCTTCCAAACCCAAAAGTAGTTCATTCTCAAAATGCTGTTTGAGATATGTAGCTTAATGGAAAACCTCTGGTTATAACTAAATGAGAAATGTAGCCATTGAAACTAAAATTGCAGCTGTAAGACAAAGTCAATCCTGTAGTGCATTTGCCTTGAAATGAAGAATAGCCCAAGTAATAAAGTGTGGGAAGCACAGAGCAGGATAGAGATTTTCAGATTGTATACTAACTACAAGGTAGGAATTTGTTCCCTTAACTCTTGACAGAAGAGTTTCATAGTAGAGCAAGTGTATTTACAATAGCCAGAGTTTTTGGAAGAATCTTCAGATTCAGTATAATTGGCACTGGTGATTTAGCGATTGAGAATGGATTTATACAGTTGACATTGTGATACTGAAACTTGATACTTAAAGGGAACTGAAAACACAATTCTGTTCCACTGTTAATTCAGCCTTCTAGCACATATGCCTACAAAATTGCTCTCTGAATATTATAATTACTGTGAAAGCTTTTTTTCTGTTAGTGGTTGCTGAATTAAGATGATGGGTAAGCAAAGCTTTGGATGTGATAGTAGAATGTTGACATTAAAAAACAAAAGTTCAAATGTGAGGTGGTGATTCTAATGATTGATGACAGGGCCCCTACAGGGAGCAGAACCCCTCTTGAAGACTTGCTATTTGGCAGTGTATGAGTGCTGTAAGAATGTAACTTGGATTTTAGGTTGAAGTGTATTGTGGGCCTAAATGCCTACAGATGAGCACAGTTCTTTTGTTCATTTGTTGTTAGTTACATCCCCATTTGTATTAGTTACAAAAAGCTGGGAAGTGACTGATCCACAGCGAAACACTGCTTTCTGGATAGTTTCCACTACATTGTACTGAAAAACAGTTTTGTAGGTCATGCATGGTATGAGAACAAAGAAATATACTTCAAATGAGTAGCAGAATTTGCAAATCAGTTTATTGTGACTTGTGTGATTAATCAAGATGATCTCACAACTCCTTGCAAGTCAGTCATTTTTCCAGTTATTTCTTCGAATATGTCATTTTAGTTGTTGAATTGTGGGATATTGGGACAAACTGGCCATGGTGTACTGTTCGATTGTGGTCTCATTGGAGAACACGCTGCTAATGCAGGATGCAGCTCAGGGTGGGGCAGGGAAGCTGTCGATGTGCAGCACCTGCAGCTGGCCCGGAGGAAGGTTGGTGACTTTCTGTGCTGCAGTGGCTCAGCCCTGGCAGTAGCTTGCTGCATGACAGAGCACGATGTTTGTGGTTGGAGCTTCTGCTTGATAAACAGACTGGGGTAGTCAAACTCCATTTATCTCTAAAACATGGATGTTAAAACTGCTCTCAGGGGTGTGTTGCCTCTGGTTTCAGTGGTCAGCCAAGAATGTCATAAGCTGTGAGACAGGAGAGCAGCAGCAAATGTAGTTCTACTGTTCAAGTATTTGATTGGCATTCAGGGAAGAAGGGTTGTCTTTGTGGCTTTGTCACAGAGTTTTTTATTGTGACTTCACTCATGCCACCTGACTTGGTCTCAGTGTGTGATTTGCTTTCCCTCTTAACAAGGAGCAAGTACTCTTGTTAGTATACGTACACCAGGTTGGCATCATGCAATGATACCACAGAACGGTGCATAAATTAAAATTGTCACTATCTTAATAAATTTGAAGCAAACAGTTGTCTTATTATCATCTTGCTTCAGCCTTGCCCTAACTCAAATCTCTATTCCTTTGGCACAGAATATGATGCAGTGCACAGCCTTTGCAACAGCAGATGAATATCATCTTGGTAATCTGTGTCATGACCTGACTTCACATGGATATGTTGAAATAACAAGTTTGCCTAGAGGTAGATTTTTGAAATATATTAAATGCAATGTTATATTGTGGGAAATAAAATATGGGTGAGGGATATAATTTTTATAATTTTGTTTTCTTAGTCTGATAATGTCCTGGAATATATCATACTGCCTGTAAAATTATTGTTTTGCCTAAAGGTTCTATTTGCCTAAAAATCCCCACAACAAAACCTTTCAGAATAGCAACATGAGCAGCTCTTGCTCTTACCCTCTGATAATTTTTCCCAACATTACAATTACACGAGAAGTATGGAAAAATTACATGCATGCATGAGAAATAACTTTGGAAATTGACTGATACAGAGAATTTCTATAGACATTCACTAACTCAGTGTTAGTTTTTGAATGTTTTATTTTAATTAATCTTTCACTAGTGAGGTAGTGCAGTACATCAGCTGTCAAAACAATTTTGTAATTTGAAGTGTTGCATCTTCTTTCTGTACCCAGATTTCTGTTAATGTAAATCACAGAACTGGAGAGCAAGGCATGCAAGAGAGAGTTTTGTTGACTAAGTGAAATGGAAAAGATACATACATAAATGTTTTAGTTCTAGTAAAGAAAATGCTGTTGATACTTCTTTCCATATAAAGTATGTCTGAAGACTTGGGAAAGTGTGGCTTGGAAATAGCTTCAGTATACTACAAAAGAAAAACAAATAGATCTTATTATAGTTTAAGGAACCTTATGCCCTGGAACAGCTGTGATTTTCATATGTCAGTAGTAGAATGCCTTTTCTTCTTCTTTTGAAAGAAGAGATTATATGAAGCTAGGATAAGGACAGGCAGTTCATGGGCATTTCAGTAGGGCTTATCAAAAGCCTGGCTGCCTCTCAAATAATAATCTTAAATGTAGTAATACTCCAGTGGGTGTCTTTCAAGCACGAGATTTACTAATGATTGTTTTGTTCAGAAAGATGAGCATGAAAGACAATGCCCACTAGAATATAGGCTTCATGTTCCTTTGTAGCTTCTTTGTATTAAAACTAACCCTGGTTTCACAGCTTTGGGATAGAAACTTTGTACAACCTCAGCCTGACCTTGAATTAAATGTTACTGTTGATGTTTTTTTACCCTGGGAGTGTCGGTTTTGCCAGTTCCTTTTATTTCTTCATGGTGTTTTTGACTCATAATTATAAGCACTGTTTATCAAAGGCTTTGAGGAAGTAATGATGAAAGGATATTGGGGGAAGTAATGATGAAAGGGTATTGGATTGTGCCATCAGATCTGAAGTGTTGTGACGGTTGGCATGTGCATGTAGCAGTGGTTGGTTACCAAGCCAAACACTGAATCTGGGAAAATAATTTTTAAAAATATTGCCACATAGAAATCTAAAACAGCAGGTACTGTCTGCATATTGCTTTGTGGTGTTTTCCAAAGCATTATTCTTGTTTTTTACCTCTTTAAAAACATTTTAGAGGCAGATCCTGCACCTCTGCTTAAAGTAGGCCAAATTCTCTTCAATTTTGTGTGTTTTGGCTGGAGTGAATAAATAAGATATGGCTGGTACTTAAAAAGGCGAATGAGAAAATGTAGACAAATATTACTTCCATTATGAACTCAAACTTCACACCTAAAACTGCTCTAATTATTTATGATAGGTTTCTGAATTATAGGTTTCTGAACTGGAATAGCAAGTGGAAAAAAGTCTTTAATGGCTCATTCAGACCTACTGTCTGGTCCCAATTCAGATATTAGCAGAAATGTATCTGATACTTGATCATCTCTGCCTGCTGCCTCAGTCTACCTGGCCTCTAAGGCTTTAGCAGTAAAGCAGAAGGTAGAATTTGTACACAGGCAGAAGTAACAACATTTGATACTCTGTCACTTGATTTGTGATTTTCCTGAAAAGGTGGTTAAATTTTTAAGGCTAAGCTGTTAGGCCCTGCAAAATCTTTATGAAGTCTCACTTTAAATAGAAGTAGAGGGCTTTTTTGGTCTAGCTTCCATTAGTGCTGCAGCTAAACAAGTCACGCTGGTTTGAAACCACATTAGGACTTCCAAAACTTTATCTGTATTTGTGAGTGTCACAGTGGAGAAATTCGTAGAAGAAAAATCAAACCCCTGTTTTGAGAATCCAGCAACCACATTTGTAAGTTTGAGGGTATTCTACTTAGACTAGCTCTGGTTTCAGATTTGTTTCAAAAGCACACTTCTAGTTTGCAGGGAAATGCAGGTGTAGGGTCTGCTGTCTTTAAAGTTTCTGACTGGCAAAGCAAAGTCAGCACAATTTCAGTGCAGATTAATCCCTTAGTGTATAGAAAAGAAGAGTGTCTGGAAAAGCAGATTTGAATGGTAATTTCTCTGCAATTGTGCACAACTTCCACAGTTCTCTCACATTGCATGTCCACTTCTGTATTCTGTTTCTGGTTATTTACAATGTCTGCATCAGTTTTCTCCCAAGTCTTTTTTTCTTCAAGGCTGCTACCTTTCATTAACTGAAGATTCTGATTAAGTTCCCAGTAAAGCCCAGTTGGTCTAGAGTGTGCGAGAGAAGCAGTGTACTTTGATATTGTAGTTGGTCCCTGGCAAGCATTTTGATCAGAAAAATGAGATGTGAGACTGGCTGATGTGTTAGTATGCAGCTGTTGAATTACATGCTTACAGCTATCAGCTGTTATGTTTAGAAGTTTGACTAATTACTCAATTTTTTCACTTATTTCAAACCAGATGCTGCAAATGTTTTAGTGGTCAGTACTAAGAAATCTGCAAAAGAAGATGATCCTGGCATGATTTTTTTCTTCAGGTAAGCTATAGATCATGCTCAAAACATAATGTCAGTAATACTGTGAAGGAAGTATTGAAGCTTGCTAGATCATTTTATCGTATTACCTCATGAAACTCAAGGAATAACTGTCCATTCAGAATGATTAAAAAAAATCAGAATTATTTAAATAGTTAAAAAACACCTTCTCACAGTTTTTCAGTGAAGTGTGGTTAAAAAGCAACTAGTATGTAATTTCTGTGAAAATAGTTTTAAGTTTCTTGATTCACAGTGACAAAAATTGCCACAATTTGAGTATTCCATTAAAATACATTTAAAACAGTATGATTACACTCAGTTTTTCCTTGAATTCACAGGGAAGGGGCTGTTGTATTTTGGAATGTGGAAGAGAAAAGTGTAAGTAAAGTGAAACTTGGCTAAAATTGCATAAGAAGGTGTTTTGTCAGTCTCACAAAGCTCAGCATGCCAGAGGTTTGTTTGGGAGATTGATCTTTCTATGAAGGAAAAAAACCTGATTGATTCTTCTCCAAAGAGTGCAGGTTCTTGCCTGCTGCTGCCCTCAAGTGTGTGGGCTGCTGATATATCACCTTTGAAACTCATCTACTTGAAACAAAAATCTGAAACCTTAATCTGGTGAGACTGACAAAAAGAAAATTCTTGCAGTTCTACATCCTGAAAAAGTACATCAGAAAAATCTACCTGTGAATGATTGTTTGAAAAGCACTAATGTAACAGAAAATGTGTTAGAAGAAAAGGATCATTCCATTCTATTCCATTTTAAATCAGAACTATTAAAGACTTATGTTTGTGTAACTGTGAAAGAGAAAAAATAATTATAAGCAACTCTAATACTGTTCTGTGGTTTTTTACCAGCCATCAATTTTCCTGAAGGAAGTTTATAATTATTTATTCTGTTGCTGATCTAGAAGGGTATGCCAGAGGCATATCTATTTTAATGAATATACTTATAGTTACTTAATCTTTTGAATGTTTTTTTATTACTGTGGTTAAACTGGATTCTAGATACAAAAAGTATTGACCTTATCTGTAGACAGAATATGTGAAATTAAATGGTGTACTAAATAGATGATACTGAGATCAATAGTTCACAGGAGTATTTTCATTAGGGTAAATGAAAACACAGAGCAGTTGTTTCTATATGTGATCAATTTCTAGATTCAAATTCACTTTTTCTGTTTCCAAACTGGAATGTTTCTGATTTCCTGTCTTTTTGGAGGGTGTCAGGTGTCCTACAAAAAGAAATCAGTTTTCCCTTCAAACCTTGCCTGTAGCACACTTAGGATGCTATGGCTGTAACTACACTACTGATTCACAAGTATTACTGAAGACCAGCTGATCTTTGAATGATCTTTGTGATCTGTGAAAATTCTCCTTTTGTTTTACATGCTTAAATACCTTTGAAATTTGATAACTTGTTTTCCTGGTCAATACTAATATCAGTAGTTGGTCCTTTGGCAGCTTTATTTATGAAAGAGGAGGAAAAATGCCTCTTTCTGCAAATTGCAATCATAGTCAAAGCTGTAACTACCAAACTACTTGCTTAAATAGAGGAAGTATTTTTATGGACATGCATTAATGAACTGAAATGAAAGGAGAAAAACCCCAAACTGGTCTGTAGAACAGAAACTGAAAGTAATTCAGTAAAACAGAATATAGAGTGTCAGTGCAAATGGACAAAAGTATCCCAGAATGACTAGTAGGAGGAAAAAAAAAGTATTTTAAATCACTTAACAGGAGAAGTAACAAATACAGACTGATGACAAAAAGAAATTTAAAATACAAAGTACCAGTTTCAAATACCTGAGTAGGAAAGTTGCACAGCAGCTTCCCTCCCAAAATAGCAAGGGCAAAAGGAAAAACCAGCTTTGAGGTTTTTTTAAAAGGCAGTTGTGTGACGTAAGTGCCCGTAATAGCAAGAGTTTGCAGCTAGTGACTCCAGAACATCTCTTCTAATTAATTTTACTGTGTCACAGCTAGGCCCTTCTCTAAAATTAGGCTGGGCCTAGAAGCAATGCAAGGTTTGTCTGCTGAACAGCCCCTGGATGCTGCTGTTTGGCTGAGGTGACTGGCCTCAGAGCAGACACTTCCTATGTTTTCATACCCTTTTCTATCACAAGACTTGAATTATATGACAAGTCTTAGTCATGCCAATATTGAATTCAGGATTATGAAAAGAGCAGTTTCAGCTGTACGGTTAAGAGGTTTTTTCACTGAAAAATGTTAATGTGTTATATAGATAGTATTACCACAATTCTTGAAAGCAATGAAGAAGCCTTCAGTGCAAAGAAAATCCCTCTTGCAGGTGATCAAGCAGATCTTTTTAGAGTACTTAACCTGGAGAATATGCTTTATGAAAAATTTATAGGGTGCAGTTTTGTGATAAAATATTAACTATGATCTTTTATTTTAAAAAGAGAGTGCTTTTAAAGTATGACTTAGTAGAAGATTGAACTCTAAAGAATTTAGGCATCAAAAGCGTATTGTGGTTTTGTGGTTTGGGTTTTTATTGGCTGTTGTGTAGTTAAATGCCTTTTTAAAACTTGTAGGTGAGTGATTTTTTTAGTTCAGAATTTGTTCTAATTACAGATTATTTTTTTGTGGGGGGCCTTGTAGCATATAAAAAAGGAACAAGAATGAGAGATCCTAAGTCAAGTGTCAGAGGAGAAAGTTTTGTGAGAAAAGGGCTCTTTCTTCCTGCATCAGGTTTTAGTGTGCTGGAGAAAAAAGGAGCAGTGAGATTACTTCTGCAAGTAAAATTGCATATTTAACTATTTACAGGGATGAATGTGGTAGCTGAAACAATTTTTCCAGATTTTTATAGTGGTAAAGGGTTTCTGTAATATAACTGACCTCTGGTAGCTGAAACAAGACTACTGATTTCAGCAGTAATCAAAAACAAAACCGCTGATTTAGCAGCAAGCTGGTAATTTTATCAGAAACAACCACCTAATGTACTTCTCCTGAGGATTCATTCCCACACTCAGACATTGCCAAAATCTAGTACAGCTCATTGTTATAATACTGAATACTTCTATGTTGTCCTTACTGCTGCTGTGGTTAATCCTTACCCTGATCCATGGGCGCACAAATAAAATGGTATTTCCGTTTTCCCAGATTCATTGCAGTTGTTCATAGCTACAAATTCTTCTCAAACCACAATTAGTTTCAGAAGTAAACCGTGTTAATAATAACTTCATTATTTAGCACACCTCTTCATTGTTAGGTAAATAACTTCAGCATGAAGTTTGCATTCATCAGCTGCCCTATGCAAGTTCTTTGCAGAGTGATAATTTACCGCGTGGTAACTACTGCTGCAATTGTCTCCTTAGATGAAAAATATCATGAGAGTGCTAGAGCAGCATGAAATTCAGCCATATGAAGTTGCACTGGTCCATTGGGAGAATGAAGAGCTGAACTATAGAATAGGAGAGTAAGTATCTTCAGGCGTTTTATATATAAAAGCTAAACCAAAATTCAAGCACCTAAACCAAATTCAAGCAAACATAATTCAGCAAGTAGAAATATACTTGTCCTTACTTTTTTTTTTCCAAATGAGTAAAATAAAGAAAGAAAACAGTAAATCTGAGTTGATGAATGTTTCTGTCTTGGTAAACTTGCAGTTAGCGGCCTTTGTGATTTGCTTATACAATAGATCTTGTAAATAAGAAGCTCCCTGCCCACACAACTCTTCAGCAATCCCAAACACAAACCATGTACATCACAGCTAAAAAAACCTAATGAGCATTATTGAGACAAGTTTGATTTTAAAGAGAATGCGCTCTATAAGCTTTCTCTGTGTATATTTCTGCATTTACTTAATTTCCTAGGAAAGCTACAGCTTGATTTTTGTGTAGTGATAAACCTGGCAAGTTATCTTTCCTTGTTAAATAATGTTTTTTCATCATGGAAAGAGAATTATCTCTACAGAAATATTTCACAATGAAAATTATTATATGAATTACCTGTAATTTTCCAACAGCACCAAAAAGCAACCCCTAGACAGGACACTGTTAATACTAGGAACTAAATGAATGAAATTACCTTATTTAAGGAGGCAGGTGCCTGACCATTTGAAAACTGCATGTACTATTAAGTTATGTAATTTGTGATTCTTGACATGCTCCGTTTTGCTTATGCATGTTTCACAGTGAGATTGACATGAAAAATTGAACAAGTCTTTTGTCCCCTTTTCTTTGCTCCTTGCCCCCTATGCAATAGAGGTTTTAGGGAAAGTAACATCATAGTGGGAAGGAAGTAAGATTGATAAGAGGGACAGTGGAAAATGAAAACATAAAGATAATAGAGGAGCTAATGAGCAGGGGAGAAGCCATCAGGCTGCTTACTCTGAATTATCTGTGTGTATGCAGCAATGCTATAGTTACCATCACAGCTTGCTGCACTTGCATATGCACCTAGAAATTTGGCCATATTTGTCTTAGACCGAGGAACTAATTTTCACTGATTTGCTGTGAATATCGTCAAGCTGAACATGAGTGAAATGCAAGGATGGGGATGATACACATACAGATATGGCATGCCTTATCTAAACTACCAGCCTTTCTTGCCTTGTTGATTATTCTTTAATGTTCCTATGCTGGCGGCTCAGTCAATGAAGAAGCTTCAATCTTGTCTTAACAGAGGTCAGTCAAAGCTCCATAAAGGACAAATCTTGCTAAATTCTGAGCTGGATAGTGATGAAGTTATTCTGCAGAAGTTTGCCTTTTCAAATGCTCTTTGTCTTTCTGGTAAGTTAGTATTGTTTGTACTATGTAGTCTGTGCTGCAGATTTTGTGAAATGTCACTGTAAATGAGACTTGTACAGTGACAGGACGGAAAATACTTGGGATCTGTTTTAGACAAACTGTGTAAATAGTGATTGTGCTTCAGATTGAGAGGATTTGTTTTCAATGCTTTTACTGTGTTTTCTGTAAAATGGAATTGCCTTATTCAATGTAAACCATTTTTAAGCTGAACAAAGCACATTGACAAACATGCTTTGCAAAAGATACACATTATACTGAGCATCCTGTTCCCCACCCTTGAGAACTATCCTAGGAAAACAATGAATGTAGAGTTCAGTATTAGAAACCTCTCAGTAATCTTGGGTAATTAGTTCATACTGACATCATTTCCTCTGACAGAAAAAGCTAAAGAAGCTGAAGAAGTGATACAGGGTAGCTATTCCCAGCTGGGGAGATGTATCAGTAACATATATGTGGACCTGAGGCAGAGATAATGTTTTGCAGGCTTATTAGCCATGGTAGCAGGCAGTGGGAGGTACTGTGAAGAAGTCAGGCTCACCAGTTGTGCTGCTGCTTGAGTAAATAACACCTGTCTGCTGCTTCAGACCTTGAATGGTGTAGAAAGTAGGAGTTAGGAACTAGCAGCAGTGAGGCTGTCCTCGAAAAGGCCTTTAAGGGAGGTCTGGTCTGTCTACCTCTACTGCCTTTATGGTAAATGCCAGCATTCCAGTAGTACTTTGGGGCAGTGCACCTTTACACAGGAGAGAAACAGAATGCACATTTTTTGAAGTGTTACACCATTTGATCAAGGAGTGCACTGTAACTAAATGGTTTCTGACTGTTGAAGGAAGAGCTGTTGAGAAAAAAGAATATTGTTCTTTATAGTTTTCTTATTTATAAAGCCACTATAGGGGAAGAGTAGTGCCTCCTAAAAGGGAGCAAGGGATTTATTCCCAGGAGATAACTAAAGGATGCAAGTGTAGTACATAGTCAAATTTATGAACAGCAGAAACCAACTTCTGTCAAATAATGGGTGACAGATGAAATGCTTACTTTGTTTTTTCCCTAGGGGATAAATTTAAAGTCATTTAAGTCAGTGACTTGGATTAGGCCTCTGTATTCAAAAGATGAGTGTGCAAAATGTTCAGCATTGGGTTTACTGGGCAGTGCCCTAACCAGATGATATTATTGATTACTACCACAAAAGAGTTCATTTTGCCAAGTAAATCTTCCCCAATTAATTTTTTTAATGGATTAATTTTTTATCTGTTGCTATTTAATTCTTGTCTGGGAATGGGTGGACTAAAGAACAAGGCTCAAATTATATTATCACCTCGTAGAAACATTTTTCTAGGTTCAAGCTGAGGAAGAATTTGTGTTGTCAATGCCAGTGCTGAACTCAAGCCTCCATAGAACAGAAGTTAGTATCTTTAGTAACAGTCCACTCACCAAAAACAACGGGAGATTGCTCAATTTTGAATTGAGCTTCAATGGGAGCAGGTGATGTGTCTATATAAGCTACCCCTCTGTGGCTGGAGCACAGTGCATCAATACTGCACAAAAGGAGAGTGAGAGCTGTGCAGGACACTGGAAATGCACTGAAGGCTCTTGAAGTACCACACAAAGTCAGCCTGACGCCAGCATAGCTCATTATCTCCAGCCTTCTTGGAATGTAATTTGCAAAGGGCTCACACATCCAGTAGAGCACTTGGACACACAACTTCTGAGCTGCAGCAAAAACTCTCCAGGATCTGAACTGGTCACTTGGAGAAGAAAGCTGCGCTCATGGTGAAGCTGGTTCTGTGTGCACAGCTGTGTCAGTGCCCCAATCTGTCCACTGGTACATGAACAGTGATTGTATAGTACAAACTGTAACTTACTTGCTGCAAATAATGTCTGTAAGCATCAACATATCCTGAACATGTCAATGTTGGCAGATTTAAAGTAGCATATGTACCTCTCAGTCTTCTGCATTATCATCTCTCTGTTGCAGTAAAGCTGGCTATTTGGGAATCATTACTGGATAACTTTGTGGAATCTATCCAGTCAATTCCTGAGGTGAGGTCTTGTTTGTATCTCTCCCCTCCTTTTCGCCTGTGTTTTGCAAAAGATCAGTCCAGATCTGTAGCTGAGGATTGGAAAAAAGCAGTTGAATGTTCAACACATTTGATGGTAAATGCATCAGTGTAGAGAAGCTCAAACACCTGCACAGTGGTTGGACAAGAAATCATCAGCCTTTAAAGAGCTGGGAGTGGGGTTCTGCATTGTAATAATGTTTCCTATGTTGTGCCACTGTCAACTTGCTACTGGTGAAATGTAGGTGTAACAGGACAAGCAGCATTTAAAAACCTGGCCAAATACAGTGTATGCTAACTTGGGCTGACAGTAATGTGCTTTGACTTGAATATAATGAAGAGTTTGAGTGAATTGCTTAGAAGTTTTTCATGAGACTTAACCACAGTACAAAGCCCATATTATGATGTATTTAAACATGAGATTTGTAGTGTTCAAGAGAAAACATAGGGTTTATTACTTCTATATGAAGGAAATAAATGGTAATACATTGATTGTTGTAAGCAGAAAATCTGTAAGAAGGCTAAGGAGTAGCAAAGTAAAAAGAACACTGTCATGACTGTAAAATAAAAACAACAGGAAGGAAATACAAATGATCTCTTGTTCAGGAAATCATTTATAGAAAATGCCCCAGTATTTCTGTAGCTACTGATGACGTACTCAGTGATTTATTGAGAAGCCTGGATGAACCAGTTGCACGGTGATATTCTTAGAAAGCTAGAGAAGCAAGGCACTAAGCAAACAAAACTAAAATGTTAGTAAGTACAGTATGTATTCTAAGATTCTAACATACTTAGGCTGTAAAACTCTGGACTTCTTAACTACTAGTACATGTTACTTGATCAAGCAGTGAAGAACTTCCTACTTTTCAGATTCTAAAGTCACGAAGGAAGGTAAAACTCTCTCATGCAGATGTGATGCAGAAAATTGGAGAACTCTTTGCACTAAGGTAACTTTTTTGGCTACACCCAAGACATTGCATTACACAGAATGTAAAAATTACTTTGTGTATGATACAAAGAGCAGAATATATACTAAATAGAGCAGAGTGAGATGAGGTAGGAGAATTCTTTTGACTGGAGTCTGTGTGCAATTTACATTAGTAAGGGGACCCACTAGTTCACCACTCACACTGGCATTTCAGCGGCAGGCATTAAGCAGGCAGTATATCATAAATGACCAAATACCACACCCTTTTCCCTTCCTGAGTCCAGCAACATGTCTCCTAACTCGTAATTACAGTAGATACTACAGCATGTAAAGGATACTGGGAAAAAGGTGGGTTGGTAGAACTGTTAACTACAGCCTAGAGTTGGTAAAAATCTTTCATGAGTTCTGTTCTTCCTTTGACTTACTTAGAAACCACTGCTGAGTTATTGGATTTAATGTTTTTTCCTCCCTCAAGTGAAATTTGGCCTTTCACAATATACACCGTTACACTCAAAAAAAAAAAAAAAAAAAAAAAAAAAAAAAA
>VRYO01002297.1:44050899-44068785 GCA_009812075.1 Sialia sialis
GGGGGGGCCGGTGCCGCCCGGCGCGGGGCTCGGCTCGGCCGGTTGAGGCCCGCGCTCCCTCCTCCCTCCCGCCCCCTTCGGCAGCGGTGGCGGCGGCGGCAGCAGCAGCGGGATCCGGCGCGCGCGGGGCGGGGCGGCCCCGCCTGTCCCCCGTCCCCCCCCCGGCGGGTTGGGATGGGCCGGCCCTGGCGGCGGCAGCGGCGGCGGCTCTTCCCGTCTCGCGCGCCCTGGCGGCTCCGCTCGCGCTGCGTCTCGCGCGCCGTCTCCGTCCCGTCCGTGCGCGCGTGGCGTGCGCGGGGGGGCGGCGGGCGGGGCCAGCGGGAGGAGGGAGGGGCGGGGCGCAGCCAGTGAGAGCGGCGCGCGGCGGTCCGGCCTTCCGCCCCGTCGGCCAATGGGAGCGCGCCGTCCGCTCCCGCACTGGGGGCCGAGCGTGCTCCGGGCATGGAGCGGGCGCGCGGCCGGACACGCCCCCGGCCCGGGCGAGGCGGGAGCGCCCCGGCGGTGGGAGGCCGGGAAGCGGCGCGCGGGGCCGGCTGGGCCCATCGCGGGTCCCCGCCTGCCGCCCGGGCTGAGGGCGAAGGCCGAGCGGGCCGCTGCCGCCGCTGCGGGAGGTGCGGCACGGCTGTGGGCGGCCGGGGCCGGGCCGGTGCCCTCTGCCGTCGGAGCGGGAGCAGCGCCGCGGGCTCGGTGCCCGGCGTGCCAGGGCAGAGCGGGAAGCGCCGTGCCCCAGCTGTTCCCTTCCAGCCCGGTTGGCCGCCCGTGCCCCGCGCACTCCCGGGGTACCGGCGGTTGCCGGTGCCGTCCTGGGCGTATGCCGCCCCCTTTTCCCTGCCGGGTCTCCGAGGCGAGCGCCCTTCCCGAACGGGCTCTCCCCCGCCTGGCTTCTCACGCAGCGCTGAACAGATTGGGTGATTTCCAAAGCCGCGCCGGGCCGGGGAAGGACTGCCCCCACGGGGTTTCGGGGCGCAGCAAGTGTTTCACACACTTGTTGAATCGGTCGGCACCGAAATACGGCCTTGCCGGCGTTAATCACCATTTTATTTAGCTAAGGGTAAAATTCCTGAGCGCACGCATACCTGTAATGTACAAAGTGCTTTCCTTGCTCTTTTCATCTGCCCTGTCATTTCCTCAGAGTGTAATTACTATAGTGCTTTTAGCTAGAGCATTTAAATATCATCCAAATACATGCAAAACACAATGTTGTGCACACGTATCTTTTTTTTTTTTAGAGATCAATTCAGGTCTCTAAGGAAGGGCTTGCTGTTTGGGGTAAGAGTGAAGCTCCAAACTAAACACACTTAGGACGGTAATAACTAGAAAGAATGCTTGTCTGGCTTGGAGTGCCTTCACATCAGTGGTTTGCTTTGTTCGGCAAGTTTTGTTGTCCAAGTACAAACCAGACTGAATTAAAAAATGTAAAGCACATTAATAATCTAAATTGAAGGAGGAGAAAAATCTAGTGTGTTTTCTGTAACATCACCTGCATGAAGCATCTTGCAGGGCTAAATAACACCAAGCATGATTTTTGTTCCTGCTGACAGCAATTATTCCCTCTTGTGGAGGGAGGGAGAGAATCTCAGCATATTGTATGTACAGATTTAGTTATCTAAACGTTAGCTTAGGGAGGAGAATATGTACCTAAAGAGAGCTGAAACCTAACTTCTTTTTCTCTTATTAACTCTCAAAAAATAATCAGTTGTATCTTACACTATATTTCTTTCTTTGTCTTTACACCCCTGTCTCCAGTGAGTTCTGATCTCATGTGGATGCAAAGGAATGCATTTGGTCAGCCTGGTTATTGCTTTAAATGCAAGAGAATTCTTCCCTATCCAGCAAGTAGAAATACTTGCTTCTGCAGTGACTAAATACTGGCATGTGTGGAATACACTTCTGTTCTCTTTCCCAAAAACTCATGCTCTTACTGTATAAAAGAAACTAGCTGCTTGAACCTGACTTAAAATTTTGATAACTTGCTATTAAGTTTAGAGGGGAAAACACCTAAGATTTTTTATAAAACTTTTGGTCCACTTCTAGTTTCACCTTCTCTTTCTGTTCTCTTCTGTTTCTGTTCTGGGCATTACATGGCCAGAAATTTTGTTGGCTTCTCTTGCTGTTTTATATGTTTATGTACAGATTTACATTTCTTCATACTTCCAATTTTTTTTGCCCTAAGCTCTATTTGCTTTAAGTTTGTTAAGCCCTATGTTCATCCATCCATCCATCCATCCAACCATGGGTAACTGTCCTAATGTGTTTTCCTGTCCATTTTTTCCCCCAAAGTTACAAATTTTTACTTCCAAGACTGCCCTTGAGTTCTTGAGGAAAAGTTTATAGCCCTTAGATAGTCCTTTGTGGGCAGCCTCCAGCAGCCCAGGAGGGTGAGGGGCTGTGGAAACCCTGGCCTAGGGTCAGTGCCACATTTCACTGTTCGTTATCCTACCTGGTGATGATGGCCAGCTGTGGACAGAACTGCACCTCTCACCCTCTGAGTTTCTTGATTGGCTAGGCAGGCATGAGGCCTTCTTAAAAATGCTGTTGCAGCCGATCTCAATAAGTAGATCAATAGTTATTAGGTGAAAAGATTTGCCACTCCTGTATTGATAGTCCAGGGGGCTTGCCAATACCTTTAATGAATTCACTGTTTGAATATCTGGTATGTATCTGGTATTTCCCAGGAGAGGGCATAACCATTACAAATGTTTGGTTATTTAATGCAGGGCTTGGATTCAGCTGGATGGAGCCATAACTTTTAGGTAAAAGATAAACAGAGACGCTGAAAACCCAGATTAAAAGGGTTGTGTCACTCCCACCGGTGTAGGTGAGAGGGACAGACATCAGAAAGGAAATTCAATTTTCCTATTTGAGCAGACAAGTGGCAACCAAAACACTTTCTTTTTCCCACCCTGTTTAGGTGTTTTTACTACTTGTTAATATATCTTTCTCTTCCTTAGCTATTTGTATTTCTGTTTCCAAGTACCCACAGCATGCCTTTTCAGAACACTTAGATCCTGATTCTCCTTTGCTCTTTAAGCCTTGGCAAATCACTCACACCTTTGTGAACCACATCGGCCATCACGAAAGAGAAATCCTTGCCTATACTTTGATACAGTTACTTGGGATTAAGATGTGTTGCTCAAGTATGGCATCTGGATATTGTAGAAAATATCTGTTAAGAGACAGCTACTGTTGCATCTGTGCATCTACTGTTAAGTTTTACATGCAAGTCATTTGCTTTTCAGAGTGTAAAAAAATGGATTTGGCCAACCATGGACTTATTCTGCTGCAGCAGCTAAATGCTCAGAGAGAGTTCGGTTTCCTGTGTGACTGCACAGTTGCCATTGGGGATGTCTACTTCAAGGCACACAAATCTGTCCTCGCTTCTTTCTCCAACTACTTCAAGATGTTATTTGTTCATCAAACCAGGTAACTCTAAGAAAGGTTCACCGTTTAAATGTTGCTCAGCTAGCTAAGCTAAGGAAGTCTAGCAACAGAAGTTCTTTTTGCTTCTTGTTACGACATTATGAAGGTGGAATCCAGTCTTAACTGCAAACTAGAACCTCACTTTAAAACATGTTAAAGTTGAACTGTGATTCATTAACGCTAATTTTATAATTTAGCACAAGCTCTTTATCCTTAAAAAAGGCATAGAAAATCGAATTTCTATAGCTGAATACTTCAAGGATCCTGTCTTCTCTCCTGCACTTTCCTTCCCCTACTCACTATCCTCTACTCTGTCTTGACACTGTTCTTGACATTTGTGTAATGTTATATACAATCCAATAAGTACTTGCTAGGAGGTTTTGAGAAATAAACTTACAAAAAAGGCGTATGTGTTTCATTTCTTTGCAGTTTATTGTCAGTTAAATAATAGAGTACTACGTAATGGTGGAAAATAAGGGGCTTTGTGGTACTTTTCTTTCTATGCTTTTCTGTTTGGTTTTTGGGGGGGGGAGGGTTTGTTGGTTTTTTTTGTTTTGTTTTGTTTTGTTTCGTTTTTTAAATTTTTGTACCACAGGCTTACATTGAGGGGATTGAAAAGATCACCAAAGTGTAAGATCACTTTAAAGATTTTTTTGGTCTTTTTCCAAAATACTTGAACTAACTCAAAAAGTTTATGTTAAGTGATGCACATTTGACTCTTTGGCCAAGAGTTCTTAGCCAGAAGTGAACTGCTAGGACAGAAGTGCATTTTCACTTCTGAAACAGGACTGCAGGCAGATGTTATCAGCCTTAATGCTCCATCAAGAGCACACAGTCATCTTCAGAAAACAGCATTACAAAGTTTGCTTTTGAGTCATATATCTGAATTCAGAAGCAGTCACAGGGAAAGCTCAAGAAGGGTATACCTCAAGAAATGGAAGAATTGGTTATCATTTCCTCCTCAGCTTGGTAGCGTACTGTAGTTAGAGCATTCAGACCACAGCACATTTCTGAATTTCTGTGATTTATTTGTGTTTGTTTTTAACAGAGGTGCTACAAATACTAACAAAAAATAATTGGAATCTCAGTTCCTCTCCTGTTAGCTAGCTGACCTCACAAAAATGTTCCCTGTTTTCTTTCTCCTTCTGTGAACCTTGCCTTACTTGCTCCACAAAGATACAGCTTTAGCTAGAGCAGTGATAGCTCAGTCCAGAGCATTGTAAAGCTTGATGCATAGGGCACACTCTGAGCTGGGGGGTGATGTTGATTTCAGTCCTCTTGGGCTGAAGAGGGCATCAGAGCCAAAGCGTCTCCCTTTGAGTGCTCTAATCTGCTAGCTGACCAGGCAGTCCACTGGTGCTGCTGTTGCCCCCTCTCTATTCAAGGAAAAAAGCTGCTGTGTGAGGAACCTGGACTCCACCTGGTTACACCTGTTGCATCAGATCCCTGGGGGGATTCACACCCTGTCCTGCATGGTTTCTGGATCATAATGCACTTAGGACAACACAATACCACACACTTGCAGAAGTGTAGCTCTAAACCCTAGTGGGACATAGAAGCCCAGCAGGCAAGAATTAATTTTAGGTGTTTTCAGGGCTAAATACTGAGAATATACTGAGAAAATACTGTGAATTTAGAATACTGTGCTAGCAGGTTTTAATTTAGCTGCAGATGTGTTTTAATCCAGCCAAGAAAAAGGGGAAATGTCTTTGCAGTTTACAAAATATATTAATATGTGACAACACATTTGCTACATAACAGCAGTTTAAAATGGTATAGATTGCAATGGGACAGCTTTTCTTTCAGGCCAGTTTTCAAGCCAGTTACTTCACTGAGGAAAGACATCATGTTTCAAGTAGCTCCTAAGATTAGCTCTTTTAAAGCATTTCCCTTAATATTTATTGCAGATTCTGTCTTTTGAATTTAAGTAGAAACCACTTATTTTTATGAAGGCTTGAATAACCTGGAACTGGAAAAAAAAATTTCCTTATGTCTTATATATAATTTTGTTTCACCTTTCAGTGAATGTGTCCGTTTGAAAGCGACCGACATACAGCCAGATATCTTCAGTTATCTCTTGCATTTGATGTACACTGGGAAGATGGCACCACAACTCATTGACCCAGTTCGACTAGAACAGGGAATAAAGTTTCTGCATGCATATCCACTAATTCAAGAGGCCAGCCTTGCAAGTCAGGGAACTTTTTCTCACCCGGATCAAGTCTTTCCATTAGCATCTTCATTATATGGCATTCAGATTGCAGATCACCAGATAAGACATCCCACTAAGGTTACGTCAGCGGCTGACAAACTTGGGCGAGAACCACGGTCTCAGACATCACGGATGAGCCAAGAGCAGGCTTCTGAAGGCTCACAGCTCTCGCAGTTGGGTGCAAATATGCCACAAGTGACCCGGACAAGTATGTCTGCTTCTGACCCATTGCCATCTTCTCTATCTCCAGAGTTGGTATCTGCTGCTGGTAATAATTCACCTTCGGGAGAAGAGGCCAATATGGAAGCATCTTCTTCAGATGAGCAGCCTGCCTCTCTCACAATAGCACATGTCAAGCCAAGCATTATGAAAAGGAATGGAAGCTTCCCAAAATACTATGCCTGTCACCTCTGTGGTCGCCGGTTCAACCTGCGCAGCAGTTTGCGGGAGCACCTGCAGATCCACACAGGAGTTCCCTTCACATCTAGTCAGCAGGGAGAAAGTAATATCTCTTTGTCCCTCTGTAACAACACAGCTGATAAAGATGCCATGGAAGTGCCTGAAGCAGGGATGATAAGTGACAGCGAGCTGCAGCAGATCTCAGACTCCCCAATAATTGATGGGCAGCAACAGTCAGAGACACCTCCCCCCTCCGACATTGCAGACATTGACAACCTGGAACAGGCAGATCAAGAGAGGGAGGTAAAGAGACGGAAATATGAATGTTCCATCTGTGGTCGCAAATTTATTCAGAAAAGCCACTGGAGGGAGCACATGTACATTCACACAGGCAAGCCCTTCAAGTGCAGCACTTGCGACAAAAGCTTTTGTAGGGCTAACCAGGCTGCCAGACACGTGTGCCTAAACCAGAGCATGGACACATACACGATGGTGGATAAACAGACTCTGGAGCTCTGTACTTTTGAGGAAGGCAGTCAAATGGACAACATGTTAGTACAGACCAACAAGCCCTACAAATGTAACTTGTGTGACAAAACTTTTTCAACTCCCAATGAAGTAGTCAAACATTCGTGCCAAAATCAAAACTCTGTCTTTACACTAGAAGAAGATCGCTCCATTCTGTTAGGTGGTGGGGACACAGAAGCCACAGAGACTGATAATGCAGTGTTAGCCTCCATCAAAAAGGAGCAGGAAGCAGTGTTGTTAGACTGAATGTGAAACCTATATCAATTTTTTAAGTTTCTTTACTAATTTTTTATTAAATCAATTTTTCCTCCCCCTACCTTTTACCTCACTTACCCCTGCCATCTTTTCCAGCAACCTCCTTCCCACCCTTTGTCTTCAGCAACCAGAACTATACTGGCCCATTAGGAAATTGGACTTTGCCTCTCCCACCAAAACAAACAAAAAGCTCTTGCATCAAACCACAACAAAATTGATTTTAATACAAAGGAACATGTGAAAAAACAATCCAGCTAACTATGTTGATAGTATTAGTTATTCCAAATTTAATAGATTTTAAACAAAATTTAGATTGCTTAAAAGTGTATTTAGATACAATGATGAGTGTAATGAGAAACAGAGTATCAGTTTGGTAAGCAAAGGATATATGTGTTTTAGTTTCCCTGGTAGAAGGCATTTTGAGATCTGGCAGATTAAACACTGTGCTCTTTACAAGCCTGCATGCAAGTTAAGGTTATAACCTAAGCCCTCAGAACTTTTCTCAAGGAATGCAGAAATCTCTGTTCATTGAGTTAGAAAGAACTGAGGGTGTTGGTTTTCTTTTAGCCGTATGTTTTCCTTCAAGTATGCCTTTGGGTATCTGTTTCAGAGTCAAGCAAAGTCGTTACTTAGTCAAATTTTGACTTAAGTAGCTGTAATAGTAATGTGATGGCAATCTTTATATATATATATATAAATACTGTATATGTATAAAGATTTATATATATATAAAGTGTCTGTGTGTATATTTGATACAGGTAAATAAATGCACACATCCTTTTTAAGTAACTGGCCGTCTACTCTCAGATTCAGCCTGGAATGTCTTCTAGTTGTTTGACAGAGCTAGTCATTGCACAGGTTGCTTTTAACCAAATTTGAAATGTCCTGAGCTGTGTGCATTTTTATTGACCTGTTGAAGAGAAGCCAATAGGTAAGTGTTGTCACCCAAGCTACCAAGGAAACTAGAGAAGTGGCATACTGGTGAGCACTGCACCATCATTAGTGCAGCACATGTGTGTGTTGTTAGCTATACAGAGGTTTGAGTCATTCTGGATGAAAGGAGGGAGAAAAGCTTTATTCCCTTACTCAGGCAAGGAATGTCTATGATTTCATTTGGTCTAATGGCGTGAGTTAAGAGGGAAGAAAAGTGCTGTTCTAGCAACAGGGGATCATGGTTCTTTTAAAATGAATCTGTAGTGCTGGCTGGGAAATTCTGCTCTATGAGAGTCCTGTTATTTTGAAAGCCAAGACAAAAGCCTGCAAAAACTGAAAGGGTGAATTCTGTAGTTTTAGTTACTGCTGATGGTAGTACTGCATCTTTGTGTTAAAAATCAAGTTGGTGATTTTTATTATTTTATATAGATGCCCAGATTTTTTGCTGGTAGCCTAAAAACCTAAACTGACAGCAGCAGTGAAGCCCACTGAGCAATTACTGGGCCAACAGAAGGTGTAAGTGGACAGAAAAAGTATCCCATCATAAATGGAGACAGTGTGTGCTTGGGGGGAGGGGTGGGAGAGGGCAAGTCACAAACCACAGCTCTTCTCTGTGTATACGTTTAAACTGAATATCATCTTTTTGTGTATAGTTAAGTTCTCAGATTTGTAAGTTTTTATACATCATTTCATTGAATAAAAACTGAATTAAATGGGATATGATTTATTGAGTTGAAGGTGAAAGGTTGTTGGTGGTTGGTCTTCCTGGATGAGCTCTTGCTGAATCAGTTTAAAAGCCAAGCAATGTATTCCGTTTATCAGACTAAAACATCCATCACACAGGTGAACAATGAGCTTAATAAATCTTAAGGTGGATTTAGCACAAAAACTCTCTACATACTAGATTTTTTTTCCCAGTTTATTAGAATGTGACTATTATTGTAAAGCTTATTGTAAGTGGTATTGATTTTGTTATCTCTTGTATTAGAGTAATAGATTTAAAATCAATTGACTTCAAAGTATAGAAGTCTTTTGAGGTAAAAAAAAAAAATCTTACAGAATTTAGTGATACCCATTTTAAAACTTCTTTAGGATCTTCATCTACCAGTATAATTTCCTTAAATGTGGGTTTTATTTAATCTTCCTTAGTCCAAAATGTTCTCAGAGCAGAAAAACAAAAGAGCAAACCTTTCCTAGTTAAGGGTAATGTCAGCTTTTGAGGTATCTGTGGTTTAGGGTATAGTCACAATTTCGTTTCCAAAATGACTGAAGCTGCTAAAGGTGCTACCACCTCAGATGTTAGTTACTACTTTGATGCTCTTTTTTTTTTCTTTTTTTTTTTTTTTTATCTTTTTAATTCCAGAGCTCCAGTTCTGCTCTGAGACAGAGTACAACAGTTCAGCTCAACTCCCCAGGTGGCTGGTTGTGTCAGGGTGCACATGGACACACCATTTATTGTGAGACATTATTCCTGCTCTCACCTCTCCTTCACTGTTTGGACATCATGATGTTTGCTAAGTTACATGTTGAATGGACTCAAGTGAAAACCTACCAGTCCTAAAAAATGCGATTTTTCTGTCAAACCTCTTCCTTATTTTAGCTCTGCAGAAGGTTTTGAACAGCTTACAGATTGTGCAAAGACAGAGATGAACCGGGAAGAGCCTTACTGAAGCCAGTGTTGCTGCTGGCAACATCCAGGATGTAGAAGATGGGAAGTGGTGACTCCCACTTGGGCAGGTAGCTCCTCTGGAGGGCAGTGTGGCCTTGCAGGCTGATATGCTCCCCAGCAAGAAGGAGCAGGGTAGGGCAGGGAACAAGCAGCTGCGGAAGGAGTTGGTTATGACAGTCCTGCTGCTACAAGGAGCGTGAAATTGCAGGCTCAGCAGAGATACTTTCACCTGTTAATATTTATTCTTAAGAAATAACACTGTCGGGTAAAGAGAGAAAAAAAACACAATAAAGAGACTGTTTTCATATGTGTTGAGCTATGATACTGGTTTCTTTTAAATACCCTTTTTTGTCTGATGCTCCATAGGGATGTTTAAGTCACTGTCTTTCAACTTCATGAGCAGTTTTGTTCCTTTGCAATAAATTAGAAACTATGTAATCTGGTTATTAACAGCTGCATCAAGAATTTGGGAAATTGCAGCACAAATGCAGTTTTGTTCAAGCTTCTTTGTTTAAACCCTCTGAATTATTATTACAGTTAGAGATAATGCCAGGGTTTAGTTTTCAGTGTTTGACTTGGAGATTTGTGACTGAGTTGCTCATTGCTCATTCAGTCTGCTCACCTGCTGAAGCTGTGAATTTTCTACCAAATGAAAGCAGAAATCTTGGCAGGAACTGAACATCTTGGCTGAGAAGTCAGTGAATTCTGCCATCATTCAAGGCCGTGGGCTGGAACTTCAGCCCCATGTTTTTCCAAAGGAGTATCTTCAAAGTTAATTTGCTAGGCATGTGACTTGGTATCTCTGCCTTGACTTCAGAAGTTCCAAACACCTATAAATCTCTCTGCTCCAACAGAGAATCATCACTTCTGAAAGTGGTTTGCAGTCCATTGTAGTCAGTATTTTTGTATCAGACCATCACTGGTCTGATAACCATTCTGCTTCAGCAGGGGGAGAATTTATCAGAAGATGCTTGTGTTACAAACATTGAATACTTAAAATTGTGCTCCTGTTTACACTGCAGAGCCTTCAGTTGCTGTCCTGATATTTGGAAAATCTGGCTGGCTCTTCAGCTCCAAATCCCATAAAATAACAGCCTCAGTAACAAAAAGTTGTCAGTTGCAAGAGAAAAAAAAAAAAAAAAAAAGCTAAATCCATTTAATTCTGTTTACTTGAAATAATTTCTTCAGCACTGCGACATCTTTTACGTTAATTGAAGGAGGCCTGGTTGGACTCGAGCAGATGCTGTGCTACTTGGTACCTGGCGGCATCAGAGTCTCTCAGTGTTTCTTTCCCAATCTGCTTAACAGGAGGATTATCTTGTTTGGGTATTTTGCCTTTTTGGAGAGTAATACAGTTCTTCAGATAGCATTATCCCAAGCACTTATAGATCAAACTGATTCTTAACCAAATTAAAGTAATTTTCCTTGATTGTATTTCCATACCTTTTAATCTTAAAAAGTAAACACATATAAGGGAAGTTAATTTTGTAGTTCTGTCACTGATTCTCTTATTTATTGCTTCTCTAAAGTCAGTGTTTTAAGATACCTCATGGTTATGAATGATTAGGAGTAATTGAGTTACTTAAAAAAAAAAAATGTATTACCAATTAGATTCCTGCTTCAACATTGCAAAGTTACACTGTTAATTCCAGCAGCATACTTTGGTTAATGAAATCTAGGTGACAGACTACCAGTGCTGATGGAGGCTGGCTGTTCAAATAGCCCAGCTGTTACTCTACCTGAGAAAGGATGTTTCCATTTCTACAGCTCTTGTTTTGTTCACTTGTTTTTGTTTGTAAAAAAGCCCATTGTTACTGGATCATGAACTCCTACTCATACCAAAAGTAGAACAAAACAGAAAGAATCAAGAAATATTTTGCAACACCCTTCATTAATGTTTATTTGCCAAATTATCTGTGATCAGTTCTAGAAATAAGAGAAATTCATTGTCCTTAAATATGGGTTTCTATCAAGCCTGCCATTAAGAAGGACATATTTAGAAATCTAGCCAAAACCACATAACACATTTCCTCTGCAGTACAGCCCTGGTGCTGTGATGTTGGTGAATCCATGGTTTTGAACAGGTCAGTGTGGCCTTGGAGCAGCTGTCAGTGACTGCTGTCATTCTTTGAGGTGCCAGGGTTTTAGCCCTTGTGCCAAAGGAGCTGCCAGCAGGACTTCCTTATATTCAGTCCATGCCTATTGCCTGACTGCAGTCTTCCTGGAACCTTAGGAAATCTGCTCAGGGAGGAGAGAAGCAGAACCACAAAATGAAAGTTAGCACAGATGTTCACTTACTGTACTGCTCTGTGGAGTGTGGAGGAGGTACCCAGCACTCAGCATGCCTCAGCACAGATCCACAGCCTGGATCCAATCTGCTCATTTTGAAGCAGCTTATACACTTTCTAAGGGAGCTTCCTGATCAATCCATTGTTTCTTTCTATTCTTAATCTCTCAACCATATGGTTGAAGCATTTTCTATCTTGTTGCTACTGTATTGTGCAATTCCAGTTTCAGCAGTGAATTATTTTATATATTGTCATTGTTTATTTCAAATTCACAGACCAATGTACTCTGTCAATCAAGATTTATTTCATGAGCCTATTAGATAAAAATCAAGCCAAGGTTCAATCCACTTTTGAAAAACTGGTCTGATCTTTCAATGTGTTGCTTCAACAATTCACACCTTCATTAACTCAGGATCTGACTAAAGCCCATGCTTATGAGCAGGAGAGTGGCCTGGCTGAGGGTGAAGGTGCTCATCCTTTTGTATCACCTTGCAGGTGTCCCCTCCATCACCCCAGGAAGCAGGAGAGGCTCAGCAGCCCAGTTTCTGCTGGATCTGCTGCCAAAGGCTTTTGGGGTAAGCTGGTGTAACCCTGTCTCCCACCTCAGAAGGCCAACCTACACCTTTCCTGTGGCTCACTCTGAAGACTTTCAGACTCTTCAGAAGGGAAATAGTCACTCAAAGCATGTGGTTGGCAGCTGATGAGGAAAGGAGGGTGATGGCCCATTGCCAAACCAGCACCACTCCAGCTGCTGGTACATAGTTGTCCACAGACAGACATATACACAGAATATAGAGTAATAATTGTTCAACAATAATAATCTTATTCTTTGAGATAATTACATTCTTACACATAATTAAATTTTTTCATCTCATTTTGAGGCACTTTTGCAATACTAATAATAGAATGGGACTCAGAACAAGCCCTGATTTGTGCATAAGAACTGAAAAACAACATCTGTAGAAACTTCATGTTTTTCACTAAGTTTATTAATGTTCAAAATTTTCATGCCCTTTTAAACAAAACTGTAGTATTGTATTAATTTTTAGAAACCATACTAGAGGCAAGACTTGAAGGATGTAAATGTTGCTGTGCATCACTCTCCTGTCATATAGGAAATATCTCAGAGCAAAGGGCCACAATGTCACCAGTTTTTTCTGTCTACTGCAAATGAAGCAAAAGCAAAAATCGCAGAAGGAATCATCTGAAATATGGATCAGCTTTCATCTGTGTGCAGAGTTGTGCCACACAGAGTGGTAAGCTAACGTGGTGAAACAGCAGCTCAAACTAAATGGGGAGAGTGAGAGAATTGAGCAGATACTCAGGAAGCAGCCACCTAAACTGTGAAGCTGTGATCGTGCCTGTAAGGGCACCACCTTTCCTGTTTTGGGGTGGGGTTTGGGTTCTTTTTGTTTTGCTTTGGGATGTTTTACATTATATTAACTATTTCCTCTTAGAAGACTGGTACACTTGTCCTAGGGAATGGAAGCACTACCTTCGGTTCTCATTAGCTCAAGGGTCAGAAATGTCTTAGCTTAGAATTTGCGTCAGTGTCTTAAAAGAGAAGGACATACTAGGAATTTGTAAACTATGGCTGTATTAATGTTTTTTCCACCTTTCCCCCACCACAGTTAGATCCTCTTTCTCCTAAAGGAGATGTTCTGTGCTCTAAAAAGAAGCTGACCTACAGAAATTAAAAGTCATCAATTCCTGTATCCTTGGTAGACCCATGAGAAAGTCATCCAGTGTTGCAATGTCATAGAAAACATTTCCCTGTTTCTGATACTACTGCAAGGGAGTGTGAGCCGATGGTTTACTCTACATCTGGCCATGCTGGTGGGCTCCCTCAGAGTGCTTACAGGAGCTGAGGTTTTGCATGGTGAGAGGGAAAAAGCGCAGCTGCTGCTGCCAAGAGGATTTATTTGCTCTGTCATGCAGCTGCCAGTAGCAGTACTCGCTTGCAGAGCCACACCTCCGTGGTGACTCTTACATGAGGAATGAGCACATCTATTTCCTATTGCTGTCAAGGAATGTGATTAAACATGGCTCTGAGAGCTGGGAAATAGAGATACTCTGGCAGTGGCACGTAGCACTGATGTCTCTGCCACTGAGCATAACCAGGGTTTCCAAAGCAGTAACACTCCAGGCTTCAAGAGGTCTCCTGGACAAAGCTGAGCTGCTCTGCCTGACGTGAAGCAGGCAGTTTTGCAGAACATCCAGCTTGCAAAGTACTACAGACATGAGCAGTTCCTCAGTCAGTGTTTAAAACCTAACAGCTGGGTGGCACAATTCTTCAGTGTCAGATGGGACCGAGAAGATGCATTTCTTGGTATCATCCTGCAGCAAGGAATGTTTTAAGATTACATGGGTGAGTTGCCTCATGTCTCAGAAACCCAAAGGAGATCCTAGGGAATTCAAGTACCTGTGGAAGCACTGGTTAGGTCGAGGAATGGCGCTGCCTCTGACAGGACTTTGGTGGCAAAATCACTCACTGCAGCAGCCACGCTGGGGCTGTCAGCAAGGCCACAACCCCAGCGCTCTCAGACCAGGTCATGCTCCCCCTCAGCTCCTCATGCTCCTCCTCACCAGAAGAGCAAGGGAAACTGGAGTGTTCTTGGCTTGGGGTGAAGCTATGCAGCAGCAACTACATCATCACTGTGTTACCAGCGTAATTCTCACACTGAGCATGAGCACATGGCACTGGACCGGCTGCTAGGGAGGCGATTAACTCCATCCCAGCCAGAACCTGGATTCAAGGATTAGGGTTAGGACTGGGAGAGAAAGAGAGTGGTAAGCTCTTGACAGAATGGGGCTGCAAAAGAGCTGCCAAAGGAAGGGGGAGGCTGTAGAAAATCAGTGTAACAACTGGTGGAGAGGGCAGGCAGGGGACACTGCCTGTTCAGCTGGAATTACACCAGGTAAGTATTTCAACCACTGCAGCTACTGAACAGAATGTGGTTTTCTCCCCTTCTCACTCAGTCTTCCCTAATTTCAGCTTCAGTTTTCCCTTTCACTTGAGAGCATGTACAGGACACACCCCTGTTTCTGTCCCTGTCTTACGAGAGGAAAAGGGAGAAGGAAGGCAGAGGAATCCTTGATGCCTTCCATGAGGGGAGTGGATTGAAAGTTCCTTGTTCTTGGTTCTGTTGTGCAGACCATGGCATGGAGCGCACTTGTAGCTACACTGAGCATTAGAGGCATTGCTTTTTATGACCATGACAAAAAGGTGAAGTCTTCCAAGAGTAACTGTCAGCACCCCTGAATTAAGCCTTATGGATAAAGATCCTGACTCTGCCACAGCCTTCCCAGTTGCTCTCTAAGACTGGCATGTCTTCAAATGGCACAGGGATGCCCAGTGTATCTGACAGAAAGAAGAGAATAATGAAAGTTTTATTAATGACAACTTACTCTCTCAAGATTATCTTGTTTTCCCAAGGGTTCTTAGAGATGGAGATAAAAAGGTGTCAGTTAAGCAAACGTAGAAAATGGTCTAGGGAGAAGCTTCAGTTACCATTTTTTCTGACACAGATCTCACTGGAGTGTAAAAAAACTTCGGGAGTAAGGCAGTCCATGCTTACCACAGAAATAAACACTCATGCTCTTCATTTTTCAAAAAGCTTTATTAGAGGGGAAGTGCATTTGCCTTCATGCTGACCCCACTGCCCATCTTCATGATCTTCCTCTAAAGTCATAATATCTGGCTTCCTATTCAAAATATTTTTTCTTTTCATAATTGTTTTATAGCAATCTTGTTGTTACATATGACTGGTTTCCTACATTCTATTTGGAACCCAAAGTAACTTGACACTGTATGGGTCCAGGCACTCACTCTTGCTCTAGTCCCCAGCCATATCCCTTCTCTCCCACCTGGATGTATAGTGAGAGATGCCACAGAGGGCAGATGAGTCCGAGTGACTGAAACATATTTATGATTTTCTTTAACAGCTCTAAGGCTTCTTATGTCCTGGGGTCCATTCCCAGATTGCATTTTTCTTTAGTAAATTATGGAGTAGTCAGATTATTATAATTAATCCTGGAATATGCCCCTCCAAGATCCATAGCAAAAACAGAGATACATGTCTCTGGCACAGCAATAATTCAATTTTTATTCTGGGACAAGGATAAGCTTTGGTTTTCTTGTAGGACCTGTTTTTCTCCCACCTGTCCATCTGACTCCCCAAAAGATGAACTCATGACAGGGCCCTTGTCCCTGTTCTGCCAGGTAGAACCTCAGCTGACTGTGTCTGTGCTGTTGCAAGTCTCCATAGTCTTCACAGGTTTTGTGAGGCCGCCTCCTCTATCACTGATGCACTGCCTCACAGTGACCTCTTGTGGAAATTTTAACATTTCCAGCTCTTCAGGCACTGTAGCATGAGCTACAGATATGCTAAGACTAAGGTTTAAGCTTTGGAATAGACAAGTAAATGTCTAGTGAAGTCCCTGACAGATGAAAGCAAACCTCATATGATCTGCCCCCGGTGCTGGGGTCATGAGAAACATTTCTTTCAAGTTGGTAGGTGCCATCCATCATTAAGAGGACTGACTGTATCAGCTATACTGGGAACAGATGCAGTGAGTGGTTGGTAGCAGCTGTCAGGCCTCCATAATCTGCTGTTAGTTGCTACTTGCCATGTGGGTGCCTAAGAGACCACATCCATAAAACCCTCTGCCTTGCTCATTACTTTTTTTGAAGTTGTACTTTGTCCCCACCATCCCTGGGTATGGGTCCCAGAGGATTATTATGAAGGGAGAAACTCAGCTAATTGATGAAAAAGAGGTGTTGTCTGTACATTTAGCTGATAGAGTTTGCTCTTTGTCTAAGCGCATTTTCCACAACCATTTATACTCAAGTGGTGCTTCTGTATTTCCTCATTTTGCTTTCTCCTTTTTATATAGAGACAGGCTGGCTCTATTTCTTTTCAATTACCTTTATTTCCATTGAGGTTCTCCTCTGGTTTTTACTATTTGTGGTATGTACTGGGTGTATCTGCAAACAGGCTGAAGAACCTCTTGGAAGGCACTGCCACTTAACCTTGGCTAATGACACCAGTGCTTGTTCAGCTTTCTTGGCATCACCCTGCAGGTGTCCACTCCGTCACCCCAGGAAGCAGGAGAGCCTCAGCAGCCTGGCTTCTGTTGGATCGGCTGCCAAAGGCTTTTGGGGTAAGCTGGTGTAACCCTGCCTCCCAGCTCAGAAGCCTGGTCTACACCTTTCCTGTGAGTGGCAGCTCACTGTGAAGACTTTCAGTCTCCAAATCCAGCAGTGATCTAGAACTGAACTTGCATTTTCCCTTCAGAGCCCACTAAAGCAGCTCATCATTTCTCTCGTGTGTTTTGTGCACATACATCACTAATGCAAACTAACACTAATGCAAGCTAACACTCTGTCCTGCTTTTTACTCTTTAACAGCTAGCGAGATGGATGGAATTTCAGCTAGCTGGGAAGACAACAGCTGGAAGTCTCTGCCTCTGCCACATCAATTTCTCCACCTTTGGGAGTATTATGAAGCAGGAGATACAGTACCGAAGGTGCAGCCTGGGTCGATTTTTCCTTTTGGTGGGTTTTTGGGAGAAGCCCCAGCCCTTGCGGTGCGTGTGCAGGGACAGCACTCACTAGATGGTGCCGTGACTCCAGCGCAGCCACCTGGCCTCTGGCAGGGAGAGCCCAAAGAGCAGCATCCCCGGCAGCATCCCCGGCAGCATCCCCGCGCCCAGCGGCGCTCCAAAACCAAAGGAAGCGGCAGGAGCTGCTCCGGTAGCGCTGTCCCGCAGCGGGATTGTCCCGGAGAGCTGGACCCTTCACACCCTGCGCTGCAGAGCACTTCGGGTGCAGGTACAGCGGGGAGAAAATGCCCCGAGAGGATATTTTGTGCTGCCGGGAGAGAGCCGTGAGCTGGCAGAGAAATCCCAGCGCGGCGGAAAGGGCGGCACGTCCCTGCACAGCATGTTCCAGCTGCCCGGGGAAGTGCGAGCCCAGGGGAAGCGATTGTTTGAGCTTCGGGGCAGCTGCTGAGCTTCCCTGTCCCCAGGTCCAGAGAGGGGACAGAGCCCAAGCACGTCCTTGCCAGAGGGAATGCACCCACACGTGTGCACACAAAGTACACAAATGTCCACCTGTCCTCCAGCACAGAGCGCTGTCTTAGGAAGGGCTGAAAAATATTACAGTAATTTCACGACTTAAG
>VRYO01002297.1:44069785-44090819 GCA_009812075.1 Sialia sialis
ATCATCAGTAAAGCCCCCTCTGTTTGGTCTTCCTCCTCTCTGCTTAAAAACCTTTTCACTTTAGGGACATTCTGTTCTCATGGTTCAGTTACATTTTGAGAGCACAACAGAATTAGAATGCAGATTTTTCCCCGGAAACATTAAAACAGTCTAACCTCAGCACTGCTCACTTGACAGTCTATTTTAGGCTCTTCTAAGCTGAGGAATCATTAATATTTCAGTCTAGCCCATTTAAAATTCAAACATAACCTTCTAAACTTTGGTCTGTGTGCTATACTTAGAGTAGAGGCCAAGGTAGAGGGTTTTGGTGTCTCCCTTAAGAAAATGGGTAATGAACAGGAAAACTGAGCTTTACATTTCCAAGATCATTATTAGTTAACCATACACTTTCATGCTGTTTCTAGAAAATTTTTTAAAGCCTTCTTACCTGTCTTTCCTCTTGCAGTAAGGAAAGCACTAGCTTCACACTATCTTTGGTTCATTAGTGTTATTTTAAAGCTATGAGCTTATTTTTAAAGTTAAGATACTTTTACTTCAAATGTTCATATGTATGTATCAAGATATTTTTTAAAGAGCATTACATCCTCGAGAAGCCACAGTGGCCCTGTTATCTGCATTCCTGAAAGCAGCTCACAAATTCATGTTCCATAAAAGCACTCATTGTTTTTCAACTCATTTAAATATTTTTCTGGATTTGCAGACTGTGGACCCTCTCTGATTTTTCTTCCCAAATGCCAAGTTTGTCATAATAAACATTCTGTTCCCAGTAGCAGCAATCTTACATCACTTGATGCATGTTGGTCTCTGGTCCTGCAGTCTCCAGCTGTGCTCCTCTGCTTCCCTGATTGTTGTCAGTGCCACTCATTGATACTTTCTTGCTAATTTTACTTTGTCTCTCAATGGGAAAAAATTGAGAAAAATTGTTACCTTTCCTAGTTTAAAATTCAAAATTCAAGTATTATTTTTTCAGTGATATGCCAAGGTTCCTGGTTTCTATGGTATCATATAGAAATATAGCAGGTTGCTTTGTCATAGCACATCATCACTGTGTTCCTGTACATTAGTCAAAACTAAATGTAGGATTTTGAGAAATTTTAAGCAAAAATCATCTCATCTGCTTAGACTGTAAGTTTTGATCCTACCCAAGTGATCCAAGCTTTCAATCAGGAAGAGAAAACAAAATGCGATGCCTCTTCTATTGAAAAAATTAATAACTAATAACAGGAACATTCAGAGTCTTGAGACACATTACGGAATATTTACAGAAATAAGTAATGTATCTTCATGAGCATGTTCTCTTCATGAGCAACTATTGCCTATGAGTGAAAGAAAACAAAATAGAAATTTCAACAGAGTCAATATATTGTCACGATTAATATGAGCCCATAATGAATATGAGCCTGCTTCTACCGACTGGTGCCAATAATGGCTCAAGAGGTTTGTCTGTTTGATTTTTTTTAATTAAATATGCTTTTCTATGAAGAATTGTAAGCAATATGCCCAGCCTTTGCCACATCATTCTCACTGATGCAGGTTCCCCCCTTGCATCTGTGAGGCATTAACTGACTCTACTGTGGGGAGGAGAGAGGATGTATAAACTGGAATCCAATTGCAGGATCAAGACAGATTATGCAGAAATCCAATAAAAGCATTTCCCCAGCAGGGAGACGTATGCCAAAGAAAATAATGCTATTTTCAAGATTATTAAGCAAATATTCCAGTTTAAAATAGTTCATGTCGGCTCCAGAATAATGGACAGGTCATTTTGGCCTTGTAATTCTTAATCGTGCTCATGAAATGATCATGAAGACATTATCAGGGAGATTGGGAAATAAATGTAATCGGGCTAAGAAAACTTCCTGTGAATAAATAATGTTTCCCTCTTGCCCCATCCTCCCCTAGCAGACTTTCCTTGGAGCTGTAACCTCCCAGCCTCCTCTACATTAGTGAGCCAGGCTTGAAAACTTTACATGCCCTGGACATGCACTGCCCTCAAACATCGGCTGAACATCACCTCTCTGTCCTTTTGTTACCGTCATGGCTATCCTGGAATGCTGAAAGGGAGACATGTTAGTACAGGCAGTTGTGTGTCAGGATTTCTGCTTCATACAGCTGCTTTTATGGGAAATTACAGGCACGACTGGCTGTCATGCTGCCTCTGGGACTGTCTGATGACAACATCCCAGAAATGCATTTGGAATTTCCCAAGGAACCTGCTTAGAAGGCAGACAGCTAGCTTGGGCAGGGGAGAGGAGACCACAGTACTGCAAGGCTGAGGAGACAAGGAGAGCCCCCCGGGAACAGTTGCACTGGGGACAAAGCAGAGATTGCTCCTGGGCTGCTTCCTGAAGGCTTCCTGGGTTATCTGCCTTCCAGGACAGCAACTGGCATGCAATGCCTCACAGAGTTCCACAATTCCCTCTTGTCTCGCTGCTTAGAGAAAAGGCATCATGCTGGTTATCCTTCCCAGTCTGGTGCCCTTGTAGGAGGCACAGAGGCCTATCTGTAGAACAGATGATGAGGACAGGGTCAAGCTGACACAGAGACCATCCCCAGGGCACAGCTCCTGTGGCATATCAGACTTCTGCTCCCCTCATTTCATTAAATCATCACTCCTTGTCCTGCCCCTTGCAGGGGGGGTTGGAACCAGACGGTCTTCAAGGTCCCATCCATACCAAATCGTTCTGTGATTATAAATAACCTTTTCAATATCCTCAGGAAGTGGATGTCATTTTCAAGGGGGAATAGGAGATGCTTCCTAAAACTGTTCTTCCTGTTTTGACGGTATTTTTTCAAGAGGATGTTGAAGCAGAAGAGACACGTGCCTTTACTAGACCCCAATCTGGAATTCTTATTTTTGTAAAGACTGCATGTAGCGCCCAACTAGAGATGACACCAGCCCTCCACCAGGTGTTGGCATTGTGGTGGCTGTTTCCACCCTGTTGGGAGTACCTCGAAACACTTTCAGAGATAAGTCCCCCTCCTTTTCACAGCATTCATCCCCCTGCCTGTGCTGTGAATTCCACCGGCCTTCCCCTCCACATTGCTCCTCATTCCAAGCCACGTCCTCCATCAGCCTCCTCAGGCCTGCTCCCTTCCCATGTGGCAGCTGCGAACGACAAACATCCAGTGTTCAGCATCCAAACACGAACATCTCAGGAATCCTCTCTGCTTTTGGCAAGCCTCCTGCCCATCCCCAAGCACTTGCTGTATCCAAGCTGTGCAGGTTCCTCAATGAGCACAGCTGCCTCCCATACGCTCTGGATTGCATGGGAAAGCCAGACCCACTTCCATAGCCTGAGCTAACAGCAGGATACTTGAGCTATTGCCAATAAAACAGCCCTACAAGAGGGAACAGCAGACAAACTTTCTCAGGATGCAAGAGGCTTGGACTACAATTCCTAGCTAGATGCCTGTTCAGGGATTTCACTAACCAGTATAAATGCACAAATCTTGCAAACGGGGCAGCAGAGGCTGTGTACACCTGGAGCACAATGTCTGGCAGGAGATGCTGGGTTCAATCTGTACCTCTGGGTGCCAAAGGCGGACAGTGAGACCAGCCCTCTGCCGTGTGAGCCCCCGACACCCTGCCAAAGGAAGACAAGGGACACGCTGCGTGCAGTGTTCCCATACCCCTGCACTTGCTGCAACCAGGCCAGTTAAGTATTTGCAGATACTGGATTTAGCATTTCAGCTGAGGATAGGAAGGCACAAATTATTACAAAACTAGTTCAGGTGTGAATCTGGCTTGAGATATAAACACTGCTCATGAGCCTCAGCCACAGAACACGAACAGCTGGAAAAACTTCATGTCTGAAGTACAAGGTCTGCTAACATTATCAGCACACCCAGATATTTGCTGCCATGAGCATACCCTCACTCAGCAGAAGTGCAGGAGCCTAAAAGATAACCAGTTATGGGCCTAAAACCCTCAATCTGCTAATCTATAACAAAGGCTTTGCAGACATTTATGCTGGTGCTTTGTTGGAGTTTTCTATACTTTAGTCACACCAGCAAGAGAAATGATATACTAATTTTTCACTCTGGCTCACTGAATACTGTTCTCTATCTTGAATTCAATAAAAGTATTTCAGTCTTCTGGAGTACCCTATTCTTACTTCTTCTGAAATACGCGTATTTTATTGAAACTTAGAGCCAAATCATAGTTTAATTCTGTAATTAGCTTATTTACTCACATCAAAACCTGAATGTGAATTTCTAGGAGCAAATCTAACTCCCTGAAGATGAAGCAACTATCAGAATATAACTTACACTAAGCAAGGTGAAAAAAAATCCACCACATACACAGGTTAGAACAAATTTGTAGTTGCATTTTATTTGATCAATGAAAATCTACCTTAAAAACACAAAATCAAATTTGGTAACCCAATACATTGGATTAGAGAAAGCTTCAAGCTTTTAAGCACAAGCCAGAAGTCACAGTCTCAAGGAGTTTCAGAGGCCAAAGCAATACACTGGAACAAAGTAGGATCTTTTTGTGGAGACACGGTTTCTGCACCATTAGTGTGGTTTTGGGTGCAGCAGGTGTTTTAGCTGTCAGTTACAAAAAGAAGCTTTTGTATTTCTTTTATAGATAGGTTTGTTGCATTGCTTACCTAGGCCCTGGATTAATGCAGAGAATAGGCAAGTTAAAAGCCCTTGCCTGCCCAATTACTACCAACAGACAATTTACATTGTGGTAAAGCTAGCTTTATTTAAATGAGGTTCAGACAAGAAGTAACTTTACATATTATTAACAGCTTTGGAGCTACAAATGTAAGAATCAGGATTACACAGGTCATGCTTTTGTTCTTTTACCTGCTGCAGTTATTGCAATATGGCTTAAGGTACATAGGTATACAATTTGTACAAATTCAGCCAAGTTTGCACTTGTGAGGTGTTATTAAGAGCATCATTACCTTGCAAGCCAACCTAAATGTGTGGAAGTCAACCGAGGTTTTTGGAATTGCCCAAAGCTAAGGGGGAAAGCTGCCACTAACAATGGACAGAGATAGACTGGATTGTTTGAAACCACATTGTTTGGCTTTAAATATTTATATAATTCGCTCTGAGGTAAAGAAAAATCTTTTGATGCTTCCACACAGGGCAGCACCAGATGGTGCAATCACACCAGTGCAATCAGTCACATCGCTTGCTGGACGAGCAGCCTCAAGGAGAGGCCAGCACCTGCCGTAACAAGAGCATTTGTACACTAAAGTTGATTTTAAAATAAATTACTATACAGGTATGAGAGTGGGCTATTGTTCAACTTGATGGGCATTGGTTTCACAACGTGTGATCTGTAACCTTCACTTTGGAAATCAGAGCTGAAGTACTGATTTGTACCCCTCGTTTGATTTTAATGTAAATGACAAAGGAGAGGACCAATTCCTCTTGGGGACAGACATCCCAGGACTTTCAGTCTTGGGGCTTCTAAGTCTCTTTATATCACCCTGCCCATTTTAGTCTCCGCTGTTGTCAATCCAATCCACCTTCCATGAAGCTTTTTACGTGCTCAGTACCCCAAAGATCTCATCAGCTTTTTGCAATTCTAGGCAGAACTCATTACCAAGTCCTTTTCTTCCTCTTTCCTACTCCTTCCTCAGAAAAGACAACTGCCAGGAGTGGGGAGAATTTCAGAAAATGGTATGGTGGAAAAACAGTTCAGGCAGGGGTTGGAAAAGGAGGAAGTGTGTGTGCAGGAAAGATGTCCGACATTATAAGGCAGGGAAAGGCTTTGGGTTGGATGGGACAGTGACCAGAAATGAGCAGAGCTTGGAATGAGAGGAGCAAGATACAAAGGCAGTAGAACAAGAACAAGCTGACAGTGCAATGGTAGTGTCTGCAGGATCCTCAGAAATCAGGGTGGGCTGCAAGTAGAAGTGAGCAGTGGGTCAGGTCAGGGCTCTCCTTTTGTCATTAGAAATACCATAGCTCTACATTAAAATCAGAACTGGGTGTAGGATATACATATAAATATTCAAAGCAAGACAGCCAAAATTTTTTGAGAGATTTTACAGGGGGAAAAACCTGGAACAATAAATAGGAAACTACGTGTTATCAACTTCTGCTCCAATAGTATCCATTTCCTCTCCAGGCTACTCTACAATATTCATTTAAGGGAATGCCTAAACAGTATGGAAGTATCATTGCTCTACATTAAAATCAGAACTGGGTTTAAGACATACATATAAATATTCAATACATTACAGTCCAGTCCTGAGACCTGAAGTCTGGAACAATAGAGGAAGGGTATTTTCCATCTCCTTTCAAGCTACACAGTAGAAATAATTTCTGACTAAATCAGGCCTGCACAAATAGAACTGAAAGATGAAGAGATACCTGAATGGGACTGAAAGGCAGCAAACTTGAGCACCTTGCTCAACAATTTGTGCGTGATCCAGTTCCTGCTGTTTGACAGACGCATCCAGAAGTCTCATGTGTTCTCATCAGTCAGCCCCCACCTCTTCCCCCTCACACACAAGCTGAGCAGCACCTACAGCCATTTACAGGTCAGATCAAGGCAGCTAGGAAAGGTGTGAGGGGGAAGGGAGACTGCTAAAGAAGGGAGGGAAACTCAGGGACAAGTGAAGGGATTCAAGGAGATTGGACAGACAGGACACACACTAAATGAGGAGACAGTAATAACCATGGCAAAAATTCTAGTGGCCTGCCCAGTCACTCAGTGGTGCACCTCCAGTCTTAATGGATTATTTTGGGCAGAGACAAATAACCTTCACATGGAACACAGGTATGGATACAGCCAATATTAAAGGCTTTGTTTTTTTAACACAAAAATGGCAAGGCGAGGTCTTTAAAAGAACAGATGTTAACATCCAAGAATAAAGGGTAGTGAATAAAGCTCCTGGTTCTGTGGCAGGATTGTCAGTTGTTCTCTAGGACTGGCATCTCTCCAAATGCCACATGGATGCTTAGCACATCTGAAAGAAAGATGACAGAAAAAAGCTTTAGTAATGACAACTTACTTTCTCAAGTATATGTTATTTTCCCAAGCAGTTCTCAGAGATAAAGGTCTTATGACTTAGTGAAACAAGTGCAGTATATATCCTAGGGAGAGATTATACTTGTAATTTCTGATTTAAATTCCTCCAAAGAGCTTTGTACGTGGGGCATTCCACGTTTACCATGTTCTCACATCATTTAGGATTTTAAAAAGAGCTTTGTTAGAGAGTGTGTTCACATATTAAATTACATACATTAAATATGACATTTGAGTTCCTACCAAGGAAAACTGGAAAATACATGTACTACCTTCCAGAAATACCACACAAAAATATAGGCCAAGTGCAAGGCCACTGAAGTGAGGGCAGCCCTTCACACACCACAGACAGTTTAGAGATCCTCACAACTACCTTGGAAAAAGAAATAAATTACTGGCTAAAAATGCTACTTACTTTCAAGGCGTCAGAGCCACTGAGTTCTGACTTTGTCTATCACAAGATGTTCCTTCCTGACAACTGTCATCTTCCCACATTTGCGTTTTCCCGTCTTCTACTGGTGGATGATATGGTTGTTCTTCACCTTCTCTGCATGTTTGCTGTCCTGTATGTTGGTCTGAGATTTCCATAACGTACCCAATCTCTTTTTCCCTTAACTTTGGTGTGTGCATGTCTAGGGTGTCTTTGGTTGAATCTTCTGAAATACTCTGTTCTAGGATTGATGTCTGAAGTCTCACACTTCCCCTTGAAATATCTTCAGGGCTTGCTGTGACTGTTAAAGAATTCTGACTCTGTCCATCTTTCAGCAGCTCAGAAGTTAAAGGCATGTCCTTAGTTTTTTCCACAGTTGCATGAATTTCTGCAGACTCAGTTAAGGTAGTAATTTTCACTATTCCTGGCTCCTTGAGCTCTTGTTCTTTACTTTGTATCTCTTCCTCTTTTACTGGAAGCTGTTGATCTACCTGCATACTTCCCAGAAGTTCAGGTACAATTGTATCTGATGGGCTTTTCCCTATGGACTTAATGCTCTGCTCTGACGCAAGAGCAGCCAACTCTTCTGTTTCTGCAAGTTTGTCAACAGCTGACTGGATGGCATTCAATACAATTTTTGTGCTCTGGGACTCTATGATCACAGACTGAACGACATGCTTCTGAAATTCCGGGGGGCTAGGAGACAGACTGTGACTGGAAGGAATACCATTGTGTTCAGCTTGCTCTGTGCTCTGGGGCTGCTCTTGCTCTTCTGATACTCCATTCATGGAAGCACAATCTACTCCACGCTTGGGTGCCTCCACAATACCAAGCTCTGCAGACTCACAGCCTGACAAGTCAATATTAGAAACTGGGACCTCTTCAGAAGCCATTTGCTCTGGTGTGGCTGCTAAGGGCTGTGCAGTTTTGGCTGTCACATCTGCATGTGTCGCAGTTTCTGCCACGACATGTTCTCCACCTGCTGCAGCTGCTACAGCTACAGGTGTTTTCAGAGCCCCTAAGCTTTCAGCCTGTGCAAAGGCTGAGTCAGAGCCTTCCTCTTGTTGGACAGCAGTTGAACATTCATCATGCCTCATAGCTTCCTGTTTTCCATATTCAAATGCTTCTTTGGCTCCTTCCAGCAATTGCTCATTTTTCTTATCTTCTTTCTGAAAGCCTTGACAGTTCAAGGTTTCTACAAGTTCTTGTCCTTTTCCCAGAGTCTCTTCTCCAGCCAGGCTGCTGGGTGTTTCACATTTCTTAGGACTTATATCAGTGATAACAGCACTTCCATTTTCAACAATCTCTGGGCATGTTGATGCTAAATTAGATGCCCCATGTGCTTCAATCTGCATGGGATCCTCAGCAACAATGGAAGTGCTCTCCAGCTGTATTTCAGATTTGAGAACAGCACTTTCCACTTTGCCACCTTTAGCTTCATCACTCTTGGAGGAGGTTTCAGTTGTTCTGTCTCTGCATTGTGGCTCTATGATGGGCACAGAATCTTTTGCTGCACTGTCTCTGTCAGACCCATTGCACACACTCTGCTCAGCATCTGCAGCTGCTTCTAAGCCACCTGTTTTTAAAGGAATGGCAGAAGTTTTTTCCTTACTCTGCAGTAGAACCTCAGGAACAGTGACTTCTGTGCTTTTTACTCCGTTGAGCACAGCATCATCTTCCTCTCTCAGGGCAGGCGTCCCGCTAGGACCTCCTTTAGTACAAACCTGCTCTTCTGAGTCAGGAATTCCATCTTGTTTTTCAGTTTTAACAGGGACCATAGTGACAACTGCTTCTGTGCACTCTGGTCCCACAGTGAGCATTCTGCCCTCTCCTACAAGCTCCACAGGCTTTTCAGCTGTTTGCACCAAGGATGAGGTTTCTTTCTCTGTCTTATCCTGAACCTGTGGAGAATTGCAACAGCTCTGTGAAAAAGGGTACAAGCAGAGAATGACCAGCAATATTCTAGGTGAAAAACCACAACACCCAAAAGGATAAGCTATGGGAAGAACACAAGGTGATAACACAGGGATTAGCAGCTCACCAAAATCCCAGCTTGTGTTGCTTCTGAGGATGTGTAGCTCATTAAACAAAGGGCAGCCTTAAAATCAATTAAAGGAAGGGACAGCTGGCAGCATTTGAAACAAGTAACTACAGCATTTAAAACTGGAGGTAGTGGTGATGTTTCATGTCCTCCCTTTGCAGAGGTACCTCAGCTTCACCTGTATTTCTGCCTACAACTGAAGACACCATGCACTGTGTATGGTCTCACATGGATCACATCTGTATCTCAGCTGTTCATATCTCATCTTCAGTTACTTCGTGCAGTGCAGGAGCCCTATGGCAATCATTTCAGTACCTCTGCATCTATGCACACCATCTCCCACTCAATTTCTGCAGCCACTTCGTGCACCCCACCCTGCACACAAGCTTCAGTGCCTGCTTCTTCTGGACATCTGCGTGTCTCTCACTGGAAATGAACTTCAGTTGTCTCAGGCTTCACAAGGAAGGTCCTCTACAATAATATACCCACAACCTGGTTCTAAACAAGGTATATAGTACCTAACACTTGCTGATTTTTTCTTTGACTAATCTAGCTTTGTGTTATATGCAATACTTACTGCAGGCTTTCCTTCTGGAACACATTCATCTCTTGTCCCATTCAGTGTCAACTCTGTTACGGGTAGCTTCTCTTGTTCTGAAGGCTCCTGCTTTGCCAACAGCTCTTCCTTGGAAGTGATGGCTTTGATGCTGTGAAACTCTTTGGCATGTGATAAAGTTTCCTCTGCTGTTGTCTGTACTTCATTTACTTCTTTATGATCTTCAACATATCCTTGATGTCCTTTCATGCTTTCTTCCATCACAGAAGGAATTTCACTCTTCTCTGACCCTGCAGGTAAAACACTCTCTTCAACTCTGTTTTGGCCCTGAACGCTCCTTGCACTTTGCTGGGGGCCATCCTCTTTGTGTTCATTTTCCAAGGACTGTTCAAGCAGAACAGTTTCCTGGTCTACAACGCTCCCATCTTTAGCACCACCTTTCATTTCTGACTCAAGTTCCTGTGCTGTTGTAATTATAGTTTCTGCTACAGCTCTTTCACTAACCACCTGTGTTACATCTGACTTAACTCTTTCAGCAACTTCAAGAAGAACTTTTTGTGTCTGTTTGTCCAATTCTTTCAAATTTTGTTCAGTGGCCTCTACTTCTTGAACTGGTGTAGCTTCCTCTGTAGTATCTGGGGTTTCTAACAACTGTGAAACAGCAGAAACCATCTCAGTTGTTTCCTCAGCAAGGGACGCTTCCATTGTTTCTTCAGCACAGGAAGCTTCTGCTGTCTCCAGAGCAGTCACTGCTTCAGAGGTTAGCTCCAGTTCACTTGCTGTGGTGTCATCACTTACATCCTTTCTAGTCTCTGGCACTGTCTTAGCAGCTACCACTGCATCCTCCACAGTAACATCCAGTTCAGCTGCTTTCTGAATTTCTTTCTCTTCCTCTTCTCTTGCCTGCTCAATGCACTCTGTCAGAGCAGCAGATATCCATGATGGTGACCGCTCCTCAATGCTGCTCACTGCCCTTTCTTCTTCCACAATGGTAACAGCAACTGCATGTACCAGCCCTTCAAATCCTTGCTCCATCCTCAGGGTCTCCTCTAGCTTTTCCGCTCTCTCTTCCTCTGAGGTTTGTTCTCTCACTGCTTCAGCATCTTTTGCTCGTTGGGCTTCCATTTTCTCCTGTTCTGCTGCTTCATACTCAGATAAAGGAACAACAGCTGGAATATCAGAATCTTCTTCAGCTGCTTCTGCCATGTCTTCTCTTGCTTGTTTAAGATGAGCTGGTTCTGGCTTTCCATCTGACTTTTTCTTCCTACGGCCAGGCATCAGTTTTCTAAATGGAACCCATGATTCATCTTTTCCAGGCTCACCATCCGATGTTGAATGCTCCAGGCTAGATCCCACAACAGACTCTTCACTTTTCTCTTCCATTCTGGTTTTGGATCTCCTTCTTGGAGTAACTAACCTTTTAAATGATTCCCATGTTGAAATACCTTCACTTTCAGATGGGCTTCCAGCTTGTTCTGGGGAAGAATTCCCTTGTCCTTGATCACTCTCCTGAGAACTAGTAAGAACTCCATCTGTTGCTGTTTCTTTGCTCTGTCCAGACTCTTCTACTTTTTGGCTTTCTTCATCAGATGACGATGACTTTCTGGCTCTTTTCCTTGAAGAGCCTACACATATAAAAGTTTCCCAGGACACAGAGGTGTCAACTTTTCTTTTGGGCTCTTCTGTAATTTTCTCTGGTTTCTGGTCAATCCCATTTTCTTTTACTTCTCCCTGGTTTTCATCAACAACATTTTCAGTTGCAGATACTGCTACACTCTTTGTCTTATCAATTTCTTCTTCTTTATCACTTTCAGAAGGCCTTCTGACACGCTTCTTGGGAGTCACCATCTTTTTAAATGATGCCCAAGGTGTAACAGTTTCTCTTTTTCGCTCCACATCTGGAATTGTGGCATCTTCACTTTCAGTGACCTGCATTCCATCTGCAGATTTTTCCAATGAGGGAATTTCATTCATCTCTTCAGGAGAAGAAGCAGAACTCTCCCCCTTTTGTTCCTCTGGGCTATCTGGGGAATCTGATAAGTGCTGAATTGGTTCACCCTGTTCCCCTAACTTAGATTCTTCTCTTTTACCTTTTTGCTTCTTTCCTGACAGTTTTTTCAATCCAGTACCTGTAAAGAGTTTCTTTAAAGGGCTGCCTTGTAGTTTAGCCTTTTCTTGAGAAGACAGGAGTTCTGCCTCACTTGTGATACTTTCCAGAGGCCTCTTTCCAGCTGCCTCTTCAGAAGTTATTTCCATGGTTGCTTCATCTGGTTTGACAGTATCAGTTGTATCTGTGCCAGGTTTTCCCTGTAGTCCTTCATCAGTGGGTTTGACTGACTGTTGATTTTCCTCTGTGTCAACCAAATGTTCAGAAGTAGAAAAGGACTTTGATTCAGGAGCACTCAGAATTGACTTTGTTTCATGTTCTTTGCTTTCTTTCTTCCCTGTGGTTCCATCCAGAGCTTCTCCCTGTGCAATATCATCTGCTGTGGGTGACATTTTTAATTCTGCTTCCTCTGCTTTTTCATCTGATGTCTCTTTCCCAAGTAGAACAGGTTTACTTTCTTCAGTTCCTTCAGATTTTTTAAGTTGATCACTAGAAATTTCCACTGCCACAGATCCTATTTCAAATGTCTCTTCAGAGGCTATTTCAATTTTGTGATTTATTTCACAGTTCTCCATTGACTCCAGTTTTTCTCCTACAGGTAGGACTTCTGAGGAAGTTTTCATGTCTCCGTTCACACTCTCAGTGACACAAGGTACCACTGACTTTGGTTTTAGTGGTTTCTCTGTCACCTCACCTTCTTTCTCTCCTTCTTCAGTTTCTTCTTCCTCTTTACCAAGATTTTCCGAGACTTCCACCAGTTTCCTTTCTTGATCATCTTCATCTTCTTTTCCCTCTGCGCTTTCTTTTACAGCTGCTGCTGCTGGGTCCTCTTTTTGTCCCTGCTCATCATGCTTGACTACCTCTTTCTTTTCACTTCCTTCTACTCCTATGGCTGCTGAAGTCTTTTGTGACTCCTGTGTTTCACCTTCAGCTTGCTCCTTTTCATGTGCTTCAATAGTTACTGCTGTCACATTCCTCTCTTCATCTTGCTTCTCAGACTCAGGTTGCTGCTCCTTTTCACTGATTTCAGTTTCCTCTTTTTCTTTCTCCTCTTCTTTCACAGGAGACTGTTGTTCATCTTCCTTAGGCTTTCTAAAACTCTTCTTTTTTCTAAATCCAGTCCATCCTTGAGTAAAAAGTTTTCTTAACGGTGATGCAGTTTCAGTGGCTAAAGCAGCTGGCTGAGAACAAGTCTCATTTGCTTCTGGTATTTTAGGAGATTCATCTTCTGTTTTTTCATTTTTCAGTGTATCTTTGGTATTGTCTTCTGCAGAGAGTACATCCTCAGGCACTGCTGCTTCTTCTGAGTTGACTTCTTTTTGATCATCAGCTCCTTCAGGGACCTGTGTTTCCTTTTTCACAGTAAGCAGCTGAACTGGTTCTGATTTTCCTGTCTTTTCCTTCTTCACTGTGAATCTGAACCCAACAAATTTAAAAACCTTTTTAAAACCCAGATCATAAGACTGTGGCTCTGCCACCTGGTCTTCTGCAACTTCTTCCAAAGCCGGCAACTGCTTAATTGAATCCTCCTTCTCAGCACCTACACTGTCCTTGGTGCCCGAGTCAGATGGGTTTGTCTCCATAGTTTCAGTGTCTTCCTTCAAAGTTACACTGGAATGTTCTGTTTGTCCAACTGTTTAAACAACAAAAAAAATCCCAGTCAATTTCCTTCAAAGTTTAACCTTATATTATACCTTTATATATTTTTCATTATTACCAATTTTCATAATTACTCGTTCTATTATCGGTGTACCTTTTCTATATGCTATTAGTACATTCTTAAGAATTAGTTTTTGTTATATCATAACTGTAATTATTTTCCTTCTTTGTATAATTGTACAAGTCTTTCCATAGTTTATTTGCAAGTGCACCTTTCAAGCTTATATTCTTTTATTCTACACCCCGATTTTGCAGTTATTTTTGCGTGGTTTGTGGGTTTTTTTTTTTACTTTAAGGCAAACTTAAGAAAAAAGTATTTCTATCACAGACTATACAGAATAACATATGCAATTATTCCTGAAGCAAAGCTCAATAAATATTTCCATGCAGACAGACATCTGAGGAAACCCAACGGAAAAAAAACCCAAACCTGCAAATAAACGAAACAAAACAAAATTTTTAAAAAGCCTGTTAACCTAAAGTTATGACAAAAAAGAAAGCTTACTTTACAGCTCTGTCCCAAAAGAATAGTAAGATGTGAAAACACCCACGGGAAACCTGTTTTTCTGAGAACCTGCAACCCCTACAAAACAGTTACCTAACAATATACTGTTTTGAAGATCATGGATCTTTGGAATTGTCCCATACAGTATCTGTATGTATGCAATATATACACAGCATCACCATCTACAGCAATTCCATGTTGCTTAAAATGAATGAGGTTGTTACTATGTAAGAAAGTAAAATCCTACACTGCTCACATATCTATTTGCATTATCTTTTCTTTGAGAACAGTTTATGTTTTTCCTTCAGGTCACTGGTAACCCCCCTCTCAGACTTGCTGGGACAATTTAAGTATTATTGCTCCTCTGGTCACCTCAAGTTCAGAGACTGGCATGTAAATTAAATCTATGGCATATTCAAGACATCAAAAGATTCTTGGGCTTGGATGCTGCCAGGATTTCAGTTTAATACTGTTCTTGACCCTAGGTTTTGTGCAACAGGTGAAAGTGCAAGGCCATGAAGGAACATACTCTTCTCTCTGACCAAACCTGTTAAGAGTGCCAAGACGAAAAAATAATTTTATTTTAAAATATTTGATGTTGAACAGCAACACCCTAGAAGAAGGCATGGTCCCTTTTGAGCTGTACATGAGCTACTTTACTTCAATGTCCAGAGACAGGAGGAGACAGCTTTACAAAGCATGTAATCATCAACTTCCTTGAAGTGATGTGGTTTTTATTTTAAACATCTTGAAGTTCTCTGACTTTGCAGCTGGCCTTGCATTGCTGGAACACCTGATCTCTAGAGGTCCCTCACAGCCTTTTGCCTAGTTCCCCCTTTATTACGGGCTGCTTCTTCAGAAGCTCACAGACAACAGAGCCCAGGTAAGGCCGAAACTAACTACACAATGGGCAACACAGAATCTACAAGGATACTGGCTTCTTAGTGCTATGTAGTGGGCAAATTAGGTTTCACTATCAGCAGCCTACTGGTTGCTGTTTCTAAGTGAACATAAGGAAAGTGTTTTGTTTTTCCTTTATCTAACAGTTGAATATTATTTACCTCAATTGTTAACTCCTAATTCAGTTAAAAGCCTGACCTCTGCTAACATGCTAACTCCTTGAACATTTTAGACCAGAGATGTTTTAACTGAGCCATTTGCGAAGGAGAAGAGTAAGACAAAAGAGACATTATGAAGAAGCAGCCAGAATTTTTAGCCCATTGTAATATACCTCTTGCAAACACCAGAACAACCCACAAGCAAAATAACTCATATCAATCATACATTACATTCTGTTTATTTAGTTGTGTGTTGAGACTATACAAGTGGAATGGCCAGAAGTGCAGGAAGGCAGAAGTGAGTGCAGAGGTCTGAAGGCACTTTGGACTGCACAGACATGGACTTCTATGGGCTCACCTTTCCTCCTGCAAACACTCCCTGGGAATGCATGCCCATCATCACTGAAAATCCTGAGCTTTCAAAATAATTGTAAAAAAAGGTGAATTTTTTTTTATTATTTAGTCCTAAATTTTTCTTAATTCCCTTAAGGAAACATCCTTTTGCAAATTCCCTTCCAAATCTGTCCCCAACTAGCACAGGTGTTTAGTGTAAATTCAGTGTTTAAGATGAGTTTCAGGTATTACAGATAAATGGGGTTAAGAGTGGAATGATAAAAGAGTATGAGTGAACCAGGCATTCCATTTCCAAAGATGGAGAAAATGCAAAACCAGTATATAAAGACATCTCTTCATATTTAAGATATACATTCAGATGGCTTTTGCTTATTCTGTTCATAAAATAATGTGTGTATGACACCCTAAGATAAAGGTGATGTCTCGGTAAAATATTTTGCAGGTGAAAAGAGCTGTGACTATCACAAAATCTGCAGGTATGGATATGCATTAAGATAGCAAATGCAATCATAAAAATAGAGAACACAGAGTTTAGAGGCAGTGATAAGCTCCCAAAACTGTTAAATCAAGCTGACAGTAATTAGGTCTTCCTTGTGAATCCATCTGGCAGACATATCACCTTGCAATACTTCACTAAATACAGTGCAAAAGGAAAAACAAATATCAACTGACTGAACACACATGTATTAATACCAGCCTGAAAAGTCACAGCTATGCTACAACACATCACACTTCCATCTCTCCTTCACAGTGCACAGGTGATATACTTACAGACCTAGCCCAAGCACTACCTCTTCAATTTCATCAAAGGAAGGTATTTCATCCCCAAGATAACATTCCAGTGTCATCTGCTGCTGTTGCACCCAATCTCTACTTTGTCTCCTTCTTTAACATTTTAAAAATTCTGGAGGATTCTTTAAAACTGAATTTCTGGTGCCTTTCCTCAGCGTTTGAGGAAAAAGGTGCCATTCATGAAATTTGCCTGCAATGTTGCCAGGAGGCTGAAACTGTTGTGTGACAAAGCTCCAGTGCTGCAAATATCCAAGCTGTACTTTGACTATGTATACACCCAGAACTTTATATTTAGCAGCTGAATTCTACAATGATGTTTTTATAAATGACACTTCAGTGCCCAAACACTGTCAGTGCAATTCTTAATGCAGAAAGGTTTGTAAGTTACTTACATAAGGCATTGCTGGTCAGAGTTCTGTAGCATGTCACTACCACAGGCTTTCTGGCAAGACAACCAGTACTTTCTGAATTAATTCAGTGGTTTTGAAAGTACCTTTAAGAAACACCAGACAGGCTCATCCAAACAGCTACCAGAAAACAAAACAAAACAAATACAGTAAAATACTGAAATGAGTAACATTCCCCTAGGTCTCTCCTGAGTAGGGCTGTACTTTACCAGCTATGCTAGCCAAGGAATAGAATACAGCAAGAGAAGGTGATAAAGATCAAGGGTGGTATCACAAAATTGATACACTTTGCTGTTTAAATTAACTGTGGCAAAGGATCAACACTGAAATTCTATTTTAACTGCTTACACACCAGTTAACCTTTCAAATATTTTTAATTGACTCAAGGTGCTGCTCATGTTTTAATAACTGCAAGTTTTATTCTGAAAGAAACTTTCAAAATTGACAGTCATGAGGACTCAGAGGTACAATTTCACATATACTTAGTCCACTGTAAGAATTTATTTCTATTTTATCAGGAGCAAGCTGATGAGTTGTTGGAGAATTAGTATTTTCAGAATGACTGAATTCCTGTCTCATGCTATTAAAAATAAAATGAATAATTAAACTCTTCCTTCTGCAGACTGACAGACACTGTCGGCAGTGCAACTTAACTGCTCCCAGCTCTCATCCCTCTCCAGAAGTGAAAATGTGTTTCTCGCCTGGTAGCTGCCGAAGAGTTAAAAAAAGGCACTCTGACTGCAAGAGTTAAATCCACAGCACTTCATATGCTCCAAGTCAACCATGTCAACATCTGGAGTTGGTTGACTTTTCCCCCTAAGGATTTGCAGCACGGCGCTGGATTTTTTCCATGAATTCCCTACATTCTCCATCTCTCAGATGGATGTGACACACACCCGGCGCCCACCTCACAAACTCCTCCGGACACTGCAAGGCTTCAGAGGACTTTGTGCTGCTTCCATTTATTCAGTGTTTAGGGCCAAGTCGTGCTTCTGGTCACATACGCAACTCTCCCACTAGGTTCACATGAGCAAAAGCAAATGCTGCAGCCATGCGATGTATTTTACAATCATTTGCCTCCGTTGTGTCTAGATTTGCTAGAAATACAACTTGTGAAACAAACAAACAAAAAAACCCTGCACAAACAAACAACAAACCATCAGCTACTGCTCTAAAACTCAAAGGACACAATCAGAAGGCAGTTAAAAAAAAATCTTGTATTTGTCAAATGCAGTTCTCTCAACTGCACAATTCTTCTAATTATCATTAGAAACATTAATGACAATATAAAGAAAGGATAAAAATTGATACAAGTAATTAAAAACCAAAACACAGCTCGAAATTACAGTATCTATGAAAAACCTACCCTGAACGGATTTATTAAGAACAAAGTAGCTGTTTGGAATTATTTGTGAAATCGAGCACTTTAGCATTAAAAAAACCAAACAATAACAACAAAAAACCCCAAAAAACAAACCAATCAAAAAAAAACCCCTGATCTGTGCTCTTCAGTTTGCACTGCAGAGGGTACAAACTGGCCATTACACCATAAATTCTGATTCTTTTAATAATGAGTTTTAGAAGGTTGGGTTTAATAAATCAAACACATCACTTACTTTGCAGTAACAAAGTAACATGGAAATACGATTATGTGTTATCCTTCTAAAAATTTAATTTTTTCTAACTACACCTGTGACATTGCTGCTCCTTGATAATGTATTTTTAAAAAATTCTTCCTTCCTTTGCCTGCTATACACCATATTTATTTCCACTTCAATGTACAAACAATTCTTCCATAGAAAGCACACACTACGTCCTTCGCCCTTCTATTCATTCAATTTTCTAACAACTGACTTGCCATGTTCATTGCAGGGAGCAAGTTCTTTCAGACTAATTAAATAATGAGGGAGGATTTAAAAAGATTTTTGCATGCTAAATCTCACCATGCATCCACGCAATTCATGAGCTTTTCAACAATGTTGTTATTTCAAAGCTTTTGAAACACATACTATTTAGTCTTCAGTTCTCTGGTACTTGGGTGGCAACTGAAGAGTTAGGTTTAAAAATCTCACATACTTTGTGTTCATTTTAAAAACAGAAAAAAGGAACAAGCTGCAAAACTATTATTTTTCATGGCTTTAGAAAGCAAAAGCAACATCCCCAGAAAATGCTATAATAGAAAAGTAATTGGAAAAACAAGCAAAAAACGAAACCCAAACAACACAATTGTTTCCGCTGTGATGCTGTAACATTGTAACATTCCTCAAAAATCTTTATTTTTAGAAGATTTTGATTTAGCTGTACTCGTCTGCTCCAACCTCGAGTTTCTCAAATTCCAATTCTGAGCCCAGCTTCTCAAATTCCAGCAAGAAAAGTTATGTACTTCATTTATTCAAGATTAAGATATTTCTTCAACGTTTCAAGAAACAGCCTACAACATCAGAAAACAGTTCTTCTTTAAAAATGAACAGATGATTATTAAAGCCAGAAGGGTCATTATCTATCTCTTGGATAAAGTTGCTGTAGTTAAAAATCCGTCATTAAATACACTCACAATAATAAACTGCTCTTAGACCACCACAGCTGTTCTGTTTGGAAACCAAACCAGCAGGCTACAAATATTTATGAAATTTCATGGTTAGACATGCTGTCCACATCTCACATTCAGTGACTTAGTTCTGCTTCTTAAAATAAAATCTATTCACCAAGCATAAGATAGAATCAACTCTAGCACTTGGGTATTTGAGGGGAAAAAAATTAATTACTCCATTAGCAACAAGGATGGGATAAGCAACACAGGCCAGTAAACACACACTAGGACATTTTTGCGAACCCCTGATGATTAATGAACAATGAAAAGCAGATTGAAAATTTTTCTTTATCAAAACAACCACATAAAGACTAATGTAAACATCAAAAACTCACCACAAAGGAGATGAAGCTGCATCTGCACTAATTAGACACATGACAGCTTAATATACTCCTTCATACCAATAAGCAGAGGTCCTCTGTCCCTTCCAAGAAATGGTAGCACATACTTCAAGCTAAACACAGTTCTTGCAAAATGTACTATAGAAGAAGCTGTGCTGCAGTGAAAATCCAAGGTTCCTCCACAGGAATTATTAAATAAGGAAAACCTCAAACAATCAAACCGTGCAAACCTATGAAGACACTGCTTTTGAAAAACAGTTTAACCTTTAATTGCTAACAATAAAAGGAAATAAAAAAAATAGAGAACCCTTGAGGAAAAAGACTCAGCATGTGATAAGCTCATTAAACATCGAGTTTAATGAAAACCCTATTGTAAACAGCAGTAGGATATCTCCTCCACTACTCACTGATTCAAATCACGTACAGTCCTCCCCAGGGCCCGCTCCAAATGGAGCCGCACTTCTACAGGCTTTGTTGTCCATATGTATTGTAAAGTTGAAGTATTTTGCATGAATAAACTCCCCCCTATTCGTTGAATTCATTCACTGGCTCTAGCAAACAATATAAAAGAGAGTAATTATTAATACAATGAAATAAAGATTTCCTAGATAGCTAGAGCCATACATCATCAATCTGAGAGAAATTCCGATGCAAATTAGCTATCTCTAGGGGGGAAAAAAAAACAACCACACCACAAAAAAACCCGGTGTTTGTTTTAAATAAACTTCATAATAGCACTTTGTCTCTCAGACAAAGGCACAAGTCTGTCCAAACCCAGCAGTGTGATAACTTTTTTTTTTTTAAATTCTTTGCTCCTCCAAAACTTATCTTTTCAGAAAGCCCAACTAGTTGACGGTATTAGCTCTCAGCTTCAGTGGCTTACGTGCTAATTCCTCCAGTTAGATGTGCAGAGTTTACAGCACACAGCACTGAGTTTTTGGTACTGCACGCTGGGATCCCGCTGCCTCCCATACACACACACACACATCTTTGCCACGGTGCTAAACCCCTCTGAATTTTGCTTCGTTATGATAAAACAGCAATAATGCAACAGCTTCATTTCTCTCGTGCAAATATTTTTACAACATACAAACGATGCCAATTTCCATATTTCCTCCAATTTCACCAAGCTGACCTCTTAAGGTATTTTACTGCCTTACTGCTTGATTGATGTCAAATAGCACCATCAGTGCG
>VRYO01002297.1:44091819-44164651 GCA_009812075.1 Sialia sialis
CGTCCCGGACAGCCCCGGACCCCGCCCGGGACCGCCCCCCGCCCGTCCGGCTCTTCCCACCGCAGGCCGGCACAAGCGTGGCGCCTCACAGGGTCCGCGGCGGAGCTGCCGCTTCCAGCCCCCATCTCCTCTGCCCCGAAGGCAAGAGGCACCGGCTGCCGCCCTCGAACCAGCCGCCCGCTTCAGTTCCCGCTGCCGTAATACCTTCTCCATGCAGCTTGCCACAAAGCACCCACACCCGACCTCAAGAGATGCTGGATTTTGTCCCTCCTGAACAAAACCATACAAAACACTTCTGGTTTTCCACACTTAAATAGTTGCTCCTTTGCCTGTTACTGGGGGATTGGTTTGGTTTTTTTTGTTTTGTTTTTATTTGTCTGGAGGGTTTCTTTAATCAGAATTCTCTGCAACTTAATCACTTATAAATTGCCTCAAATTCTACTTTCAAGAGTTTTATAAATATGTTACTCCGGATACTTGTAGTATAATAATTTATTGCTCCTACTGGTAGTGAAAAAGGGATATAGTATGATAAAATAAAAGGTAAAGGCTCAGTATCTAATACAGGTGTCTTTCTATAATAGCAACAGCATTTCTATTTTCATTACAATTGATTGTGTTGAATAAGTCCAAAGTTTGAGCATTCATTCATCTCTCTGTCAGAGCCAACTTCCCAGAATATCTGTATCTGGTTAATTTAATTTCATAATGGCAACTTTCATGAATCTAGGTAATTTCGCAAGTGGTCTTCTGAATGCAAGATTCAAATGATGATGAGAACCAACCAACCAAAAAAAATCTTTAATCATAAATACTCCTTCACTACAGGCAAACACTTGTGTTGTTTCAGTGCTTGGTGCCACAATACTTCTGAGTTCAGACTTGCAAGCAAGGTGATATAAACAATAAAGGAAGAACATGAAGCTGAGCACTAAAATGGAACATTTTTCCATGTGGAAAGATTTCTTTGCAAGAAGCAACTAAGAGATACCTCTTCTCTTTATTCATCTGCCTAAAGACAGATGAGGTAGACCAGACTCTCTAAGGTCCAGAGGAGTGGACACAAACAAAGATAACTTTTATTTGAAGATAACTTTTACTTGAAGGACTCTTTCCAGTGCTCAACTGGGCAAGTTTTACTTGTCTCTACAGATGATGCCATTTTCAGCTATCATTACCAGCAAATACATGCTGCATCTCACTTCAAGAAGAAATACAGTACTGTTTCCCCTTTCACATCAATTATGCTACCATGTAGACTTGGCTCCACTGACAACAGTGACAAAATGACAAGATTTTGTCTTACAAGACAGGACTACAACAGGAATATCACACAACCACAGCAGAGATGATTCTCAAAACAAAGCCAAGGTTTTTCATGCAGTCCACTCGAATCCGAATTCCTAATGCTGTGTATGTTCACATCATGCTGTGCAAGTGGTTACACATAATTACCTGCACTCAGAGGGAGCTTCTCACCTCTCCATTACATATCCTAGGAATGTGATTTCTGTACAACTGAAACTACAACTCAGGATTATTCAAAAATAATTACAATCTTTGACTGTTAACTTGAAACTCATGCCCTTTTAACAGCCTTTTCTTTTACTTGATCCAGAAGCTGAATACCAACATGAGATGATCTGACACTGCTTCCAAACATCAGGTATTTTCTCTTCCTTTATGACTCTGTTTAGCAAGTACCCTCCCCCTATCCCTGTCCACTTAACAGTAAAATTTTAGAGAAGTGGAGTTACATGAAAGATAAAATAAGTTTCACACCATTCTTATAGTGTCAAAAGCCCCTACTGATGATTAAAAAAAAAAACAAAAAAACAACAAAGCACAAAAGCTCAGATGAAATATGGTAGCCTTCTATTGGGATAAAAGCATTATAGCAATTAATCTAAAGATGTGCTGAAGAATTGCTTTTACCAAGATTCAAGCCCTAGAGTACACCAAGGGTACCTTAACTACTCTACAGGGTGACACTTAAGACAGAGCCTCATCTACCCTCCTCCCTTCCCAATCCCTTTCCTGCCCTCCACCACCAGCATCAGATGCCTGTCCTGACTGAAAACCAGCCCTCTCTTGCAATCCTGCCAAAGAAGCCAGCAGGCAGCAGGACTGCTGAAGCAGATCTCTCAATGCATGCCTGCCAGAGGGAAGCAAGAAGAGGCTGGTGAGAGCAAAGGTGGGCTGCCAGATGACACAGGAGAAAGAGCAGCACGTTCCTGACTGTGCAGCAAGGCAAGGGAGACATTCCCAAAACAGAAAACACTGGGATGCCTATGACGAGAAAGGTTTTGTGGTCCAAATGCAAATCTGATTAAAAGCTGTAGAAAGGGAATGTTAAGGTAAAACCAACAGATTAACAGACTGTCCCTTCCTAGGAGTTCAAAATAATTTATTATGATCACTAATGAATTAACATAAAAGGATTTCTGCCTTATGAAGGAAGGGGCAGGCCTATGCAGTAGGAACTAACATTGAGTGGAAACTGAGCTGCTCCTAACAGGATGGTCAGGAGATGGGCAGCAGACAAGCAGAGGCACTCAGAGCTGAGAACGACCTCTAAGGGAAAACAGGTGGGCACCTCCACTACTGACATCAACACCTTCAGCTCACAAGCCATTTGTCATCTGAACTCTCTTCTACAGAGAAAACATCTCCCCCAAACAGTGCTCTAGAAGCCCTTGAGCAAGAACAGATCACTTGAGTAATACCCATTCAGTAGCAGACAGCTAGTTGAGCCTGATTTCTCCTTCTCATCCCATTTAGCACACAGGCCTTTATGATACATCCATTGAACTCATGTTTTTACTCACCTTCTGTTCTAGCAGACTCCATTTGCTCTCTGGGTGGTTCTTGGAGTGGTGAAGCCACCTCTGACTGCTGCCCACCCAGTTCCTTAGATGCTGTAACAGCTCCTAGCTGCAGTGGCTCCTGTGGTGAAGCATCGTGCTTCACATTGTCTTCACTAACATCAGGTACTGGTAAACTTGCATTTAAAGCCTGCGTGGTCAAGTATTGATTGAAGGAGGGCAGCGGGGAAAGACAGAGAAGAAAAAAAAAACATCAGTATTAGGCCAGATTACCCCCCCAACCCACACAGCATGCTCTTTCATTCTCATATTGAATATATACATGCAAGCAATTTTACCTTTACTAAATAAAAGTAGTGAGGAAGAAAAACCGCAACATATAACTAGGACTATTTATCTTTCTGCTCTCCCACATGAAATACATGGAAGAAGCAGGTCTTACAGACAATGGCCTATAACCTTAAAATTGGTTTCTTCCATGAAGGAAAAGTCCAGGATAAGGTGAATCTAGCTGATGGAAAGAAATTCTCCATTCAAAGTGTTTGGCACAACTGCTTGATATATGAATGAATACTCTTTACAATACAGCCTTTGGTATTGCTCCTCTATTGATGTGCCTGTCTTATCATCATCAACAATACAACTACAAAGAAATGGAACTATTCAGGACAGAAAGAAGAATACATATGATATCCCATGAGGAAATGCAGTGAAATGGATTAAAACTAGAATTTTTGGATCCCTGCTATTAGGCAGAAGCTATTCTTACAGCACGGAAGAGCTTTGCAATTCTTTGGGACTCTGCCCTTTAGGATTTCAAATATTTTTTCTAGATTTGCTCATACATGCAAAAAGAAGAATCTGTTTTTCAGCTTCCACACTTTAGATATATTTTAATTATTTTCAGAATTTGTACTGACTTGCCCCGTAAGAAGAAACACACTTTCACAAGCATTATTTTTTTAAGTATGGAATGTGTTCTGGTCATTATAAGATACTTAATTACCCTTTAATTTATTGATTACCTTTCATTTAATAAACTACCTCTCCAACCGATTCTATTACCTTCCAACAGAAGCCGTTTCAACTAATTAACCACTATTCCTGAAGCGAAGGTTTGAAGCTCCTCTGGTGGAACAGCAAACCTTAATTAAGTATTATTGTGTTACCACTCGTCTGTACTCTCAAAATACTGCCACTGAAGCCCTGTAAATTACTCAAAGGTATCACAGATACGTTACACTGAAAGATGGGATCTAACAAACACACACCTGAAGCACCAAACTGGGATCACTCCTGACGATTCTCTTCCAAACCTCCCCCACATAAACCTTCTGAATGGGGAAATCTATTTATTTATTTTTATTAGTAATGAGCCAGCTGCAACAGAATTTCAAGTCAAGACACAAATCAGAGTGTCAGGAAAAGGGCTTTCCTCTTAATGATCAGACTCTTGTCACACACTGGGTGAGAAATGGGAGAAGTGCCGTACCCCACTCCCACAAGCAACGAAGTGTGTGCATTCAGGTTCCAAATTTTCAGTTCAGAAGCCCTTAATTAAGCCAAATTGTTTCCACCTGGCGTTGTTGCACTCCTCAAAGCTGCCTTTCACAGCCACATAATCCACCTCACGAAAAAGGATCCCATTCTGCTCCACTGCCAATACCACAGATGGAATAATCTGGCTTCAGAGTTTTCACATGCTGAGACCAGATATTAAATAGAAGAAATACGGAATGGCTCAACACTCAGATTACATTCCTGCTTCTCACATCATCCTTCCCATAAATCTAAAACACGGGAACTCAGGAGGGATAAAGACACCACACTACTGAACAAAGGCATGTAAATCCTGGGAAGCTCCTCTGCAGTTGCACACAGTATTACCTGAATGGCAGTAATTGATTAAAGACAAGCAAGAAAAATCAGACATGGAAAAGAATCTAATTCTGAAAGGGCTTTATGAGTCTACAGTACATATTTAGTAGAGGACAATTACTATTTTAGGACTATTACTGGTCTTTTAATAGTAAGTTTTACTGACTCATTCTTGAAATAAACTGTGAATCCTGCAAACACAAGAACAACCTTAACTCAACTGGCTCTCAGGGAACTTGGCTATCTGAAGAAAAAGCCATGGATGACTATTTCAAGATGACACTTTCTGAATTAGCACCAACAATTCTTTCAAGTCACGAGAAAGGCAACAGCACTGAATATTTTAGCATTCCTCAAGTTATTCAAAGACTTCTCTGCCTTTCTCTCCAAATCTCCCCCTGGGCAGCACACCATTTCAAAGCTAGTCCAATGTATAGACACATGTACAGACACAGTCAACCATCTGCCTAACAAGCACCGGTGGACTCTGCAAAGAACCAGAGTACAAAGGTACTTGGTACCCCAATGCAGTACAGCTTGTCTCCTTTCTAAATTGAGCATAGACTGTTATGATAAAATATTAACAATGGTAGTACTTACTACTACCCCAGCTCTAAATTTATTCTACAGTGCACTCAGGAAAACAGTGACTTTATATAATCCTAAAGATTTGTGATTTCAGACCAAGATTCAGAAGACACTGAGTCTAGCAGACAACCCTTTGGATCTGCTAAATATGCAATACCTTCCAGTATGAAAAACAGAATTAAATATAAAACATCACTAAATGTAAGACAATAAGCAGTTATTACAACCTGCCAGTATAATTATAATCCCTGTTCACTCTGTACATAAATTCAGTTTTGGAAGCAGGATCCATCAGTTACATCTGAGTAAAAAATGTAAATACATGGAAAACCTCCGTATTTTCAAATCTGACCAGACCTGCAGTATAACCCTACTTTTTTACCCTAGTCTCTTGGGAAAAAGTTTGATGTGATTCTTGGCCTTGCAAAGGCAAACTTAGATTTTCAAATCAAGTGTTCTGCTTTAAATAACTGAATAATCAAAACTAATAAAACAATAGCACTTCTTCCAAATTAAAATGTGTGCAAAAGGAGAAGAAACCTTTGGGCACTTTGTAAAGTGAAAGGAAACATAACAGCATCACTAGTTTGAAAAAAGAAAAAAAGTTTTGTGTTCTAAAAAAAGCTCAGGCTCTTTTTATGAGGGTCAGTGCAGTCTGCCCCACTGCATTCGTCCTCAAAAGAAACTAATTTCAGTTTTCCTTCACATTAACTGCTTCATCTCTCTGAAGGGATCTAAACTGCAGTTTAGTCCAATTACATCTAATTTGGTGAGCAGTGTTCTTAATTCCATTGAGAATAGTTGTAAAGCGTAGACAAATACAACATCAGAGTTTAGAGAGATGGGAAAAAACAAAATTTTAAAAGACAAAAATTAACGGTATTAGGAATCTCTCTGTTAATCTTTCTGCATTTATCTACGAGTAATGAGACATTACATTTGGCAGATTTACCAACATTTCTCAGTTTTTTGCGGCACACATTCATTAAGCTCCTTTGATTATTAATTTATGAATGTGTCGTCTCATAAACACGGGAGAAACCAGGGAGAACTGGTTCATTCCCAAAACAAAGGGCCATTAGCAAAGCAACACTCCAGTTTCTGTCATGCCATTACTACACACACTGGGAGTATTTTTTTAATATTTGCCTCACACTCACCATGAAGATGGAAGCAAAGGGCAGACACCCAGCTGATGAAATGCACAGGGCTTGTTGCCCGCGTCACTCTAACCAAGAGCAGCTTCTGCTCCATCTTGCATCCAGCAGTGGGTCCAACTGTTAGACGCCATTAAACACACACAGAATTGAAAATGGATAAATTAACATGACAAAGTGCCTGAGATGTGGATGAACTGCAGGTTCTCACCATACACAGCGGACACTTCCTTCAGGCACTGCTCCTGAGCGTTCGCAGCACCCAGCCTCTTCCCCCACCAGTGATCACCATCATTCCCAACATTCCTTGTACCAGACCCAAATCATTCCAGGGATTCCTCACACCAGGCCCAAACGTACCAGAGTTAATTTTGCCTCATTCTGTTAATCCTGCTACACTGATTCTACACTAGATTACTAAAATAGACAGATCCAGCTGTCTGAACAACTGAGCAAACTAACGTAATGGTCTCTAATACTCTTCCTGAAGTTTGATTTTGAAACACTGGGAAAAACTGTTGGTGTGCTCAGGGGGTCTGCTCTTAGCACATGCTGCTTCATTAAAAAGAACTTCAAATACCAACACTTGGGAAAAGAAAAAAAAAAAATAGGATCATTCCAACTCTTTGTTCACAGCAGTTTGTCTTGTTTTGCATTAGCTAAACTTTGGAGATCTGTGGGATACTGCAAGCTCCAGGTGAAGAAAACACAAGGCCCTTCCTCTGTAAGGCACATAACAACAGACAATTTCATCATCTTATTTCTGTCTTCTGTAGACAAAGCCAAGAACTTTCTCCTCACCTTTCATCTCCTCATCCACCCTCTTCTCTCTCAGCTCTCAGCCTGACTTGGCTGTGACACCTCCTTATGGATGACTACCCTTGAAATCCAAATGGACAAAACACTCAAAACACCAAAAAGTTTCTACACGCAGTTCATCTCTGCAATCTCTTCTTGCAACCTATGAAATAAGCACTACCTCCAGTCTGTTATTCTGAAGCCTGATCCTGAGCTCCTTCCCAGGTCTCACACCTTTCTTTCAGACACCACCTCATGGAAGCATTTCACAGGCACAGCTCACCCAGGCTCTCAGGACCAGTCAGAACAGGGGCAGAGCACAAAGCCCGCTCCTCTCCTCTCGGCAACCACACCCAGCCTCGCACTTCCAACCCGGAGGACTTTGCATCTCTTTAGCCTCTACCACATCAAACGCAAGCTAATTGCCTCGGCTTTCTAAGCGCCCGGCCACTCCCTTTACCACCTCTCCCTCTTATCTCCTATATGATGAGGGGGTTATTTCACGCTTTTGGTGCCGCTATGACACCAATTTCCATTGCGCGTTTCTTCAATTGCACATTTTTATGCTTCCACCCCAGCCACTCCACAGACATGGTCACCCCTCCAAGCCTCCCCACTGAAATTCACCACTTACCGCTGAATTGTACCAGTCTCTACCTCCTCGGAAGAGGAGTATCTAATGGCAATCAGACCCGCTGAGCCAGGGGAACCCTGCAGCCTCAGACCAAATGTCTCCAACTGGGGCTCCCAAAGACAAGTCTAGGGACTTTCCTTGAATAAGCTTAGTTTCACCACTGCTAATGTAGTATTTTCAGGCTGACTCAGCTCCCTTACCAGAATGCAGTTGTTTAAACAGCAGATGTAAGTCTGCCCCAGCTGTTATTTGTCAGGCACCCGGACAGTAAGACACTCTGACATCTCAGCTGGTAACCTCTTTAGAAGAGACAGTTCCAAATATTTACTGTCTAGCACACACTTGCTCTCATTACAACAAAGGTAGCATAATCAAGTTACTACTCAGAAATGGGAACCATCCCGAAAACACTGTTTGAATGACTAGCTGCTCAAGTGGGGGCCCTTGCATGCCAGCAAGCCAGGAATCCACCACATCACATTTTCAAGCCATCAATCCCCATTAAAATATTATCTGACAAACCTAGATTTTGGTACAAGAACAGCTTATTAGCATATCCATATTTTTCCAAATTCTCTCTGGAAGTTTCCCTACACTGTTTCAGGTAGCTGTTCCAAGAGAGCTTAGCTCCTTCCACAGGGCCACAAAAAGAAATCTGTATTAAAGCTGGCACCTCGAACTTCTAGATAAAATAAAAGTGGTGTTTGTGCAATTGTCATGGTTAGCTGCAATGCTGGTAGGATGACACAGCTATCCTGGCGTTGCCCACATGGCTTGAAGTCACCTTCTGCCCCATGGGAGGCCACCATGCTGGATTTTTTCTCTATATCCAATGCTTAGCATCAAAATTGGAAGTCAGGTGAGAGCCACATCACTGCTATGAACAGAGAGGGTGCTCACAAAATGGAGATGCCCAAACAATCCAGTCACATGCTGCCACCAACAGAAGTGTCACCCAGCTTCTCGTCCAACTCTGGACACAAGATCCTGCCTGCTCCCCTGTACCTACAGCTTCTGCTGAGTCCCAGAAGCCAAGACATCTTGCTCCATCAGCAGAGAATGACCTTGCCAAAGAACTGGAACAGTTTTCCAGGAGTTTAATTCCTTGAACAAGCTCACACAGTGTGAGATGCAATAAAGGAGAAGCTGCAGGTGGCTCTGGGGAGGAGGCAGGAGCACATGAACCACCACCTCACCAGACATCTCAACGGCTTTTGTCAGTTCACGACACCAAAGGTTTGTCTGGACTTCTTCAACACCAAAAATATCTTGCTCCTACTTCCAGAAACACTACTGAAATCTAGTAAATCCTTCTCAGGCTAAGTTTCAGGCCTCTGTGCTGCTCAGGGCAGTCTGCCCATGAGGTTTCAATGAGTTTTCACCAGCTCACTGCTACCAACAGGAGGTTTTTTTCATTTCCCCTCCTGCCCTGCTGGAAATGCTTGCCTTGTCCTGGCTCTTGGTCTCACTTCCACAATGTAGGAGTCAAATGAAATCACAAACAGATCAGGAAAGTGGTCCAGCAAGAATAAATCTCAGTTTCCTGAAGGGTTAGTGAGTTTACAGAAACTTACAGAAACGCAGGGTTAGGACACAACACAGCCAAGTGAAACTGTGCCATCTGAGGCAAAACAAGGAAGAAAAGGAGGGGGGGAAAGAGCACTGCTGTTTGAACAGCAAGGAGGTAACTCCACCACAAAAATCAGCCTCCTGTTGTAGGAGTCTGTAAGAACCATATCCTGCACCTTGATTTCAACAGGTCAATTCACAGATCTGACTAATTCAGTTCAGGCAGCTGAATGGATTAGTACCACCAGGATCTCTCACACTTCCCTGCAGAGGTGGCTTCCTACAGTGGGGTGGCTAGGCAAGATAAGGAGCAGCTCCTGCATATCCAGAGTTTAGAGTTTTGTCTGCTACAGTGAAGAAATCCACCCGTTTTGAGTCCTAGTACTGTAGAAGGCTGGAAATGCTTTATGTGGAACCAGAAACTTCTGAGAAGATGGGGTAAACAGCTGAGACACTCACATAAGCCCACATTTAACCTGTAAAAGCCAGTACCCAAAGGCCCCTAAATATCCCTTCTCTGTAGACCAAGTGTTTCCCAGGGTCCCCAGGCTGTAGAAATGAGCAACACCAAAACCACACACTCTCCCTTTCAGCAACTAGGACACCCAAAAGCTGGTATCTGGCCAAAGAGTCACGTGTGAATAACAAAACAGCTTAATGACTATAAATTTGTTCCTTTCTAGAAGGCGAAGAGGTTCTCAGCTTGTAAAAAATGCAACTACGTCATGAAAGAAATTTAATTAAATCTCCCAAGGATTTCACATCACAAAAGAAAGCACAACTTCTCTGAGATTTTATAGCCTGTATAAGACTAGTTGTTTAGACAGTTTATTTGTAATTAATTGCTCTGCCAAGGCTTACTCAAGTTGGATTCCACAGAGGTCAGTTTCCAAAGTTTTTCTTCTAAAAGGCTTGTAATAAGTATTTTAATTTGGAAAACAAGAAAGAAGACCACTCTACAAAAGATTCCCATTGTATCTTTCACAAACAAATTAGCTGCCAAGATTTCTCCAGGGGTATTGCAAGACCTGGTAATTTTCAAATTCAAAGAGCTGGAAGGAATAATGATGAAAAGCTGTGTCACAAATCTGCATGAGGTTACTTTAGTAAAACAGACTAAACAAGACACAAAAAAGTATGACTAAACTTCATGAAAACTTATTTTTCTTTTTATGCAATGTAATGGAAGGCAAAACCAGCTGTTTTAGGAGAACAGCAGTAATATAACTTCTTATAGCAGCAAAATGGTAATAGAACTTCCCCAATTTTAAACACTTCTACTTGAATCATCAGGCAAAAATCTACTAGAAAACATTTTCCCCAATGCTTAGAAGACATAAAACACAATATTAATAATAATCTGTACTTGAGAACTGTATTAATGTGATTCTCTTTTTTTAGAGGGCCTTAGTTCCTATAACTGGATAAACATAGCTATGAATATTACGTCCCTTCTTCAAAGTCGCATTATCTTAAATTTTAAACAACCGCAATAGCCAAATGCTCACCCATTATGAATGCCCTCTTTTCTGACCGTCAGCACCTGAATTCTAAAATTGCCTAACACAACTGCTAAATATTTTGTTAACCAACACCAATCCCCAACGCTTATTTGGTTAAAAAGAAAATGAAATAAATCTTAGTTAATTTAAAGTTCATTCTCAATGTGGTTTTCAAATCTGTCAAAACACGCACAAGGAGGTCTAGTGGCAGCCAGGAACTATGGGAAATTCAACTTGAAAGTTAAATCTGAACCACAAGGTCAAAGAAAAAAAGTCATAACCGGTTCTCAAGCTCTAATACACCCACGCATCAGTCACAGAAACTTCGGAGTCTCCCTGCTCCTAGCACCCAAACTCCGAAGAGCCTGAAGAAGGGGATATCGGTAGAACGTGGTAGTATTTCGCCCCTCACAAACTCCCCAAAGCCACGCTATGTAAACACACAGATGCACATAACCTCCCTTTCAGTCCCAAAATCCCCTAAACGCGCCTATTCCAGAGGGATAAATGGGTTCATTCATAATCTATTTTTAAACGCCAGACATGTTTTAAAAGAATTTCTTTCAATTCTTCAACGTCTTTATTTTAAATCACACATACCTAGAGCTCCTTCGCTCCCTACGGGCTGGGAGTTCGGGAGTCCCTCCCCCTTGCCCCCTATGCGGTACGGCAGCGGGCCGCACCAAAGGCACGGCTCCAGCCCCCGCCACCGACCCCGCCGCCCCTTCCCCGCGGCGGCGGCTCAGGTGAGCCCGGGCCCGGGGGTGCGGCACAGGGCGGGAAGGGGGGCACAGCGCGGCTGGCGCCCAGCCCAAGGCACCGCCGAGCCGCCCGCCCGGCCGCGCCCCGACGCGCCTCCCACCTGCTCCCTCGCGAGGGGAGAGGATGGAATGGGGGGGCTGCGGAGAGCCGCGGCGATCCGGCCGCAGGACCGCAGTCAGGAGGCTCCTTGGCGCAGACCTCGCCGCGGGTGGGTGCGGCTCCTCTCGCCCCGGCCGCACACAAAAGCGGCGGCGCCCTCGCCCCCCGCCCCAACGCTGCTGCCGCCGGCGGGAGTTTTATGACTGCGGCGCCGGCCGTGGCGCAGTCCCGGCCCCGCCGCGCCACGGCTCCGTGCCCGGCCCGGCGGGTGCCCAGCGCTGCGGCAGGTGGCCGCAGTCGCGGCGGGAAAGTTTCCCCGGCCCGGGGGCGCGGCGGCAGCCGCCGCCCCGCGTTCCCCCGCGCCTCCCCGCCGCCCCTGCCTTACCTTGGCGGGCTCCGCCGGTGGCTGGGTCTCCGCCGCGTCTTCTGCCGGCAGCGGCTCCGGGGGGGTGCTGGGGGGCTCGGCGGCAGCCCCGGCCCCGTCCTGCTGGGCGGCCGGCTCGGTAGAGCTGCCGGCGCCCATGGCGCTGCCCCGGCCGTGCGGAGCCGCGGGCGGGGGCTGGCGGTGGGCGGCGGCGGCGGCACAGCCAGGAATGAAGGAGCCTGGCTTTCCGCAAACTCCTTTAGGGCGCGAGAGGGGGGAAATTAAAAAAAAAAAAAAAAGGAGGGGAAAAAAAAAAAAAAAAAAAAAAAAAAAGGGGAAAGGGGAGAAATTAAAAAAATAAAGCGCGACTGAGAGCAGCACGGAAAATCACCTCCTCCCCTGGTCCCCCCGCCCGCCTGCCTCTTGCTCCATCACATGAGCAGATCCCTGGACACGCCTTGCAGCATCAAACCGGGCTGATAAGGAGCGGCCAAGGGGGGCAGCGCCCTGCCCGGCGCCGCCGCCTCTCCCCGCCCCTCCCGAGCACCGCCGGGGTGGGGGGTACGCCCGGCCCTCCCCGGTGGCACCGCGGCGCTGACTCAGCGCTTAGGGCCCCTCGCCGCTCTCCCGGGACCGGGACCGGGACCAGCGGCCGCCCGCCCGCACCCTCGGGGCTCCCCCCGCCCGGCCGCGCTCTCCCTCGCCCCCGCGGGGCTCCTGCCGCCTCCTGCCCCGGCGCTTGGCTCCGCCGCCAGCCCTCAGCTCCGCGCTCCGGACCTCAGCCTGCTGGGCCTGCCTGCCTGCCTGAGGGAAGGACGCCCAGGTTTCAGATGATGCAGAAATGTGAGGTCCCATGTCTTAGGCAACTTTGAAGAAACAAAAGAATCAAGCCACCTTTTTGTTTTTTGGTTTGTTGGGTTTTTTTTCTTTTTGTTTTTTTGTATTGTCATGCAGGATGGGTTGCCTATTAATAATTCATGCCAAATCGTGGCATAAGCAAGCAAAGCCAATAACAGTGTAGTTTCTCTCCTAGAATACACAAAGCATCTTTCCCATGCCACAGAAGCAGGACCAGTGTGTATGTAGGCACACTTACCTGGTACTTTCAAAGGTATCAGCAGTGAAATAGCACACAATAAATTAGAAACTAACCACAATGTGCCAAACGGGTAGCAAACAGATCATTAATGTTAATGTTCTTCACCATAAGTATAAATTTTTGTCCGAACATGTGCATGTACCTGTCCTCTGCAGAGTTTATGGTTAAAATCAGGAATGGTCTGAAGAATTCAGAGTACATGTACACAATACATACACAAGTACACAATTTCCTTTAAAACATTTAAACCAGTCCTCAACCACCAAAGCAATGTTTCATTCAGTAAAAGTTTTGTTAAAATTCCATTCTACAAATGGCCTAATCTTTACATACTGGTCAGTTCTTTTTCCCTAAAAAATGAACACACATCAAGTCAATGACTGAAAAAGCATTGTCATTGTCTCCCCTTAACTAACACTAGAACCTACTGGAATTGTTTGTGTTCAGCAGAACAAAACTGGTCTTGTGGATCACAGAGTTGGGATCAACATCTCCCCCTTTCTGCTTAGTCTTACTCATTTTCAGAAGAGCAAGGAGATGCAGGTATGAGCTTTAAGCAGTGCCTGAGTCCCTGTAATAGGAGCCTGTTCCCAGCCTTTCCTGGCTGTCATCCTTTGATGTCCGTGTCTCTGGTGGAGAGAGAGCCAGCACCACCTCCATTCCCCACCAAATCTGCCTTTCTCCGTGCCTTCAGCTGCTCCTTTACAGGTGCAGCTGCGGCAGGGCTATCTTGGGTTTCCCTTCAACCGTGGGCCCTGGGAACAGACACAGAGGATTCCTGGGCTTTGGAGAGGGGACGGCCAGCCACGGGGCTCAGTGGCACACACAGAGGTTGGGAACGACATGTGCCCCAGGGAGATCAGGGTTTTGCCAGGGAGTTTCTCAAAAAGTGAAATGTAACGTAATTCAAGATCTGTGCCACATCATTTCTCTTTTCACTGCTCATTGACCACAAAATGCTTTCTTTGCAAGCAGCTGGAGCACTGCCTCCTTTCTCCCATCTAAACTTGCTTATTACTCCTTTTGCTTGTGCCCAGCAGCACCAGCTCTGTGCCCAGCAGTCTCAGAGCAAAGATGCTGCAAGCACTGCAGCTGAGAGACACACCCCTCAATGCCCATTCACTGGGCATTTTCTGAATACTGATTACTTTCTTTTGGCTGGAAGTCTTTGGCTGCATCTATTCAGTGAAATAAAATGTGCTGGCGATGGCTTTCTGGAGATACGGTCGAGCAGCACAGGATGGCTTGTGTGTACACTTGTAACTTCTCCCCTCTCTGAACCACCACATTTTTTCAAACCTGTGATTCAGGCAACCTGTTGTCTATCCCTGTATAATCCCTGATATGGGCACAGTTCTGTCTCTTTTCCTCTTGCATTTATATATTTGAGGATTTTTTTCTTTCCTGGAGTACATCTAGCATAGGAAATTCTAAGAGAGATATGTAATCTCTCCAATCTTGTCCAGAGTTCCCAATTTGCCATTCTTGGTGGTCTTGAACCTTGCTTATACAGATGGGATCACGATGAATGACTCCAGCATTTGCCAGATTGTTTCCCTATCTTCTGCCTGTGTGCTGGGGTGGGTTTTGCCCAGACCTTTACCCTGAACGCTGCAAATGCCTCTTGCTGTATTGATGTGTTGTTCATGCTATGTCTGTTTTCCTTGACAGCCATTCCAGTGAAGTGCAGTCACATAAGCTTCCACTGGTCCTCTTCCAAAGTCACCAAGTGTTGGCACTGAAGTGAGGATATTCAAACTGTTGATAGAAGTATGCATGCACACTTTTTAGGATAAATCCAAGGAATCAAGAAAGATAATAATTAAAGCTCTACTGGCATGTTCTCCAGAACTACTTCCAGTGAAGCATGTTTGATGAAATCCCTACTAAGAGATGCAAGCACAGACCTTCCAAATGGCAGGACAATCTTTCAGCATTGCAACTAGCACATGTCTGAAACTCCCCTAAAATATGAATGACTTTCATAATGATATTTATAATGCATAGTCTATGCTTAATGTACTTACTTTTAAAATTGCTTCCTTTCCTAAAGCATTTATGACAGATGTAACCGCTGCTGATGCTTTTGTACTGAAGAGATTAACCATGTGTCTCAGTCTCTGAGCCTGTGTTGATGAGATGTTTTCCTGCAGTCTTTAGCCTCATCCATGATTTTCCCCATGCACTCCTTCCAGCCTTGACTGTGCTCTGACTCCACAAAGCAAGTGGCCACAAGCTTTGAGGCTGTTGGCCGCTCTGGCTGATCCTGAGGAGTGGCAGGGTGGATGGGAAGTCAGCAGCAAGGTGGGGAGCAGGGCTGCTTGCCCAAGCAGCATGCCAAGTGCTTCTCCATATCCCATCCAGGCTGACTGAGATGTTCACAGATTTGTGTGAAACAGTGACTGGGAGCACTGGCAGCTGCTTGGAGCCCTGTTTACATGAAGGCTTTTGCTTCCTTTATCAGTGGCAGAGCTGCATTGGGATATTTTTGGCATAAAAGCTAAGTGGAATCATAAGTGTTCTTAAAATGGGAAGCTCTTAAAAACATACCTTAGATCTGGACAGAGAATAGTGCTCTGACTTCACCTCTGCTGTATTTACTGCAATGTTCAGCTTTTTCTCCCTCTCTCTTGTCCAGTTATGATAGGAAATTCTAGGATGCTGTTAGAAATACATGGATATGTATCAGCCAAATGAAATACTGATGAGTGTTTAAAGAAGAAAATGTTAAAAATAGATGTGTAAAAATAGTTGTCTTGCAAGCAGCATTGATAATGCCATAGTAAGAAATAATGAAAAAGGAATAAATTTTAGTGGTAGAAGACTCTTTCTTTACTTCCCAGGAGCTCACATATCCCAGAACAATTACAGTGACAGATGAGCAGAGCCTTTACATCTAATAGGTTCACATCACAGAGGTGATCTGTGTCAGAAAACACCTATTCATGGATAAAGATATACATCTCTGTGTTGCACATAACAAAACTAGATTCTTCCCTCACACTGTGCAATTTAAAAATAATGTTAGTATCAGAAATGGACTTCAGTGTTGAATTTGATGATTATTTCAGTACAGGCCATATATTTGTGTAGTTTGTAATTCAGTGAGTAGCTGCGCATTACTGCAGCACCCAGAGACCCTTGTTGGACATTCCAGAGCTGTTTCAGGGAAGAGAGACCCAGCCTGTAGTTTTCTCTAGTACCAATCTGTCTGTACTACTCTCTCTATTACCCAACCCGTGGTTTCTCCGTAGTTTTCCCTGTGGTTTCTCTCCTCACCCGTTCTTCACTTGTCCTGTTCTTCCCAGGAGGTGTTGGACAGATATGTTAAGCTTCAGGAGTCTGACTGTTATCACCTGCCCATCACAGCTCTTCATAGGGGCATGGGACAGGGCAAGAGACTGCAAAGGTCCATCCTATTGGGAGTTTGGCTGAAGAGATTCACAGCATGTCCAGGGCACTGCCCAAATTGTCTCGTCTCAAACCTGTAAGAGCTCTGGTTATTGGACAGGCTTTGATCTGTCCTTATAAATAAATTGATGTTTCCAGGAGGCAGTGTTTGGATGTTTAAGCTTGAAAGTGTCAGTGCATGAAATTTTTTTCTTCAATGAGGAAGAAAACTAAAATTTGGCTTTATAAAAAAGGGGGAAAAGTATTCTATTTGAGTTCTCTTTTCATAAGAAAAGAAGGAATAAGCTCAAAGTGTTTCATTATATCCCCTATAATGCCAAGGGGTCTACTTTCCAGCTGAGGAGGGGAGAAATACAGTCAGGCTGTTGTTTAGTTTCATGTTATCAATATAATAATCATGCAGTGTAATAGGATAATAAATAATATTGTGCAAAGGTGCAAGTGAACAGCATCTTACAGGCAAGCTTAGTCACAGTGGCAAAGATGGAAGAATGTGACCTCCACTGCAGTGTTTTATCTGCTGCACAGATAAATGCATCTCACCCAAGAAGCCTTTCAGCCTCCTCAGACTCTGAGGAAATTCCTCATCAAGGGAGGAATGCCCAGAGGAGAGAGATAAAGAGGCATAGAAGGTCCTCCTAATGCCATTAGCCCATTGTCCCAGCAGCAGGTGAGTGAGGCTCTTTTGTCTTCAGGAGGAAACCCCTGTGGCTTGGGACTAAGCCAGTGACTGTTTAGAAATGCCTTGGCACTACCGATGTTATCAAGAATGGCAGGGTTCAGAGCCAGCAGGTCCTAAAACACCACCCTGAAAATTAGATTGGAATCTGGAGTGGATTTAGTAATTTAGTTTGGTGAGGGGGATCCTTCAGAGGTCATCTAGTCCAATCTCTTGCTCAAAACTGGGTGAGCTTCAGACTTGGAAGAGGCTGCTTAGGACTTTGTTCAAGTGAGTTCTCGTTCCTGCTCCCCTACTGCCCAGCACCTGCCCCACATATGCACATCTGTAGGTAAAGAATTCACCTTCTCTCTGTCACCAGCAGCAATATGCTTCCAGTCACTGTTGCTGAGGGATCCCCATCCCTCACAAGCTTGACTGTCACCCTGGGATGCCCACCCTTTGCCTGCAGTCTCTGCCAGCCCTCTGTATCCCCATCTCCTCTCCCAAAGGCTTGGTGACACAAGCAGGCTGTATCTCCCCAAGAGGAGACACCCACAGCCACATCCAAAAGGCACCCAGCTCTACCCACCTGGACACACACGAACCCCTCAGAAGCCCTGTCCCATAAATGGGAACCAGGATGTGAAGCTGGTCTGTGTGCTCTCCAGAGTACCTGCCTCTCTGGTAGTTTCTCATCATGTTTTGTAGTTCCTGGCTGAGCCAGGAGACATTTGCAGTGTGAAACTGCATAAGCCATGAAATCCTTCCTCCCTCCTTCTACCCTGAGCAGGATCAATCCACCTGGGACACCTTTATAGCTGCAGGTAGGGAATGGCAAAATGTTTTAAAAGAAACACAGACCACTGAGGTTGTGTTTTAGTACTGTCACATTCTTCCTCTGGCCTGAGCAAGCACTGTCCTGCTCTACTAGTACCCACCTAGAATATTTTCAGTAGCCCATAACCTCTTGACTTGTCTCTTTGCAGCTTGCCTCTGGATCTTCACCAAGCATGATTTACTTTGACTTTCCCATCTAAGCCCATCGTATTAGAAAATGATCTTTCAGTACTGGCAGTGGTCATGACTACCCACCTCCTTCATCTGCTTTTGTGATTTTCAAACAGGAGCATCTGTGCTATGCTCTGTGTTGCTCCTGGTGCCTGGAGGCAACATCTTCAGAATTTTCATTAAATCATGCCTTTGACATGTCATCTACAGAAAACGGGACAGCAGATAGGTAACAGTGTGGATGATCTATGACTATTGATTACTCAGCAACATTATTTTCTTATTTCCCTGTATTTCTTCATGGTCCCATCCCTAGCTATTGCAGACACATCAGATTTCACCTCTGAGAATCAGCCCTTTTCCCTTAACCCCACACCTCCATGGTGTCTGTCAGCCCAGGCTGTCAGGGGGTGTGCAGGCACAAACAGGTCCTGTGTCCCTGTCAGCGGAGGGGTTCCACTGGTGAGCTCCCCATGTCCAGGGGGGCAGAGCCTGCTGGTCCCCTGCTGAGCAATGCCTCCTCCCTTTCCTGGACTGGCGCACACGGCCACTGAATTGAGGGAAGCCACAAGATGTGTTGTTTACACTGCTTTGTAATGGGATGGTAAATTTTCAGACGTGAGGAAAGTGCTTTTGTTCTGGCCAATATAACGCCAAATACAAGAGGGTGGATCTGATGTGGCTAAAAAAGCCTGTTTCTGAAGTAATACAGTAAATACATCTTGGTCATTCATAATTTGTATTTTTTGTTGTGAGCAATCCATAGAAATTCTAGTCTGATCACTTGACTGACAAAGTACAAAGCAGCACCTAAACTTCTAAGCAGAAGGTTTTAACTGTCTGCCAACATGATCAAAAATAAGATCATTCCCAGAAAAATAACCAGAGGAAAGATAGCCAGAAAGATAATCATCATCATTCAGACTTCTAAATAATACCCAAACTGGGATTTGAGCTCAAAGCATTTTTAGCCCCTTTGTTGTTGAGGCACATAAAAAAATCTTAGGCAGAAAGGATGCAAGAAATAGAGCAAGCATTGATCAATTCTATAGTCCTGTTTTTGTCTTAGTTTGTAGAAGAAGGCACTAGCACACCTGATAGGAAGAAATCTTCAGCTGCAGTGAGAGCAAGTGAGAACTATCTTCAACCTCTGTGTGGTTCTGTCTTGGAAAAGAAAAAGTAGAGAGCCTCTGGCATGAAGGTAGGAGTCTTTCAGTAAAGTGTCATGGACAGATGTAAAATGTAGATCAACTTTTCCAATTTTTACACATAAAAAGGTAAAATGCTTTTCTTGATGGGTCTTTATGAATTTATAACAATAGTAACATGGATTCAGCCCAGCCAGTAAATGGTCTCTGCACCTCTGCTGTAACAGGAGGGACAGTGACCCAGCTGGTGTCATTTATAGGGCTGGTCAGGCTGCCACTGCACTTGAAGTGATCCTTGATAAGATTTCAAGTGAAAGGAGGGAAAGACGGAAAGAAAGAAGGCAAGGAAGCCTCCCCCTCTTTAAATTCTTCAGGCTGACCTGTCAGCTTCTATGTTACTACATTTGGACTTGAATTTCTTGCCAAGGTCAGAGCAGATTAGAAGCTGCTTTCATATCTGACAGAAATACTACTCCCCGGTGAGCAAGGGGGGTGTAGCTCCAGCATCTTTAAGTGGAAAGAAAAGTTCCATCTTCTCCCGTCGTCAGCGTGGCGTGCACAGGGCCTCCTAATATTAACTCTGGACAGCACCAGTGGGTCATCTTCTTTCTGTAATCCTACTTTCTCCCCCTCTCTGCTTGGATCTGAGCTGCAGACTCCAAAAGCACAACTGAAAATACCAGCAAAACAGTAAGATTTGAAGGATCATATGATCATCTCATGATCACCAATATTTGTTTCTTTTTATGCTCTTTGTGGGAAATATATACTACTTTTTTCTAAATCACCCTTAAAACACAACAGCAGAATTATGTGCAGCCAGGCAAGAGTTTGATTTCAGGAGTGACCTCAGGACTCATATTTCCTCTTGCCCTAAAGCTCAATTCACATTTGTAGGGAACTTGCTCAGTGGGAGACATGTTTTTCTTAAATGTTCAACAGCTGCATGGAAGCTAAGCAGCAGGAAAAACACAGGGGCAGGCAAAGGATAAAAATAATAATACTGTATTACCCCCTTGTCTTTTAAAACTTTAGTTCCCTCAAATAAAGAGTAAGAAAATCTCAAAGTCCCGATGTGATGAGACCAAGGCACACTGGATGAGCAGCTTGCCAGAGGTCATAAAGGAGCCTGAACAAAGAACAACATGCATCATTCGGCCATGTTTACAAAAATGTCTAGCTCCACCAGAATTAGTAATTGGATGCCAGAATGCTGAAGTCTTTTTGTTTTGGTTTGGTTTGGTTTGGTTTGGTTATTTATCAGTACAGAACTAAAGAACACAGTGCTGATAAAACAGAATGTGAAAACAAAAGGGAGACAATTTTATAAAGTCTTTAGAGCAGACGGGCAAAGTAAGAGGGCTTGCTGAGGAAAATGTCTGAAGAAGATTTCAGTACCAGAAAATGAAGAGGGCTGTAGAAGTCAGCAGGTGACCACAAATCATTGAAGATCAGTGTTAACCAGAGTTTTCCATTTGGCCACTTGGCTTCCCATGTGTCATTTTACATGTCACAAGCTATGCTTGCACCCCTTTTTTTCTCTGCCTCAACGATAGTTTACAGCAGTGAGAGGAGCTGCTCAGAATAATTCAGAAGAAATAATTTCCTGGTTTACTTTCCCTGTGTGAGATGCCTCTCTTGGCTGGAAATCAGACTTTGTGCATCTCACAACCAAGAAGGAAGGGGAAATTAAGAAAGAGAAGGTAAAGAGAAAGGAGAAGGTAAAGGAAGGAGAAGCAGACAAGTCAGGAGTGGCAGAAATCAAAAGAGACACAGAGGTGATGGTTATGGAGAGGGCAGGTAGGAAGAAGCTATGAAAATCAGTGAGACCCAGAGAGAGAACAGAGGATAAAGGAATGAAGGCAAAGGAAACAAATGTTTTCAAAAATATGGTGTTTGGTTGAAAACTGAATGCAGAATAGTTCCAGGAATTTTAACCTAAGCTGATATTGTATCAATTAACACTTTTTGCACAAAATCAGGAGTTATTATTGCCTCATCAGTGTGCCCATAGCCCTTTGCTGGGTCGGTGGGCTGACCCCTCTCTCTGTGCCTGCCCATGTGTATTGGTGGGGAGGGATGGAGATAATGCTGACGGAAATTAGTCCCTCTTTATCTGGCCTGGCTCTGGCTACAAGACTAAACAAGCTGAAAATACTCCTTAAAGGTGATAGGTCTTCACAAAACACAATTAACAACTTCAAGATGCCCTCCCAGGAACTAGATTTGGAGCATTCAGGGCTGGTTAATCCTATAAGGAGTCAGTCTCTCAAAACACATAGAACTCCAAAACGGGCACGTCGTGGGGAGGAGCATCCGCTGTGTTCCTCTGGCCCCATGGGGGAGTGGGTGCTGGCAAAAGCCCAGACTCAGAGGCAGAAGGGGGCTTTGTCCTTCCAGTGGTTCATAAGTAACTTCCATCTGATGCTGCAGAGGCAATGGCTTGGGGACCAGAGATGTCTCAGAGAAATGCTTTTGCATAGACATGCTTCCAGGTGTAGCAGCAGCCTCTGAGGAAAGCCAGACCAGGCACCAGCATGGGTGCTTGCCTGTAGCTTGTTTCTCGTTGAATTAGAAGTTGTAAAATCACTCCTGAAATTACCAGTACTGGTTTGAGTCTCATCCTGTGATGCTAGCATAAAAAAAAATAAATCTTGCCAGCAAAATATGAACCCTTTCGCAGAACTTAAAAGCAGTCCTTTAGTATGATTCTCCTCCTTGTTTTCAGCCCTGTCCTCAGCTTTAAGTGGCATCATGTAGAAGCTCAGTAAATCCCTTTGGCCACTCTATCCAACAACCTGCAAGCTACTACATTAAGAGTATGAGCAGTTAACATGGACTCTACATGGAAACAAAACTCCAGTGGACTTTACCAAAGTTTACTCTCAAAAGCAGCCAGTCCTGAACTGAATTCCTTCCCAGAAAAGCTGACTGTGGGACTGGAGCATTCTCAGAGGATTCTCAGCTGCATTAGAGACATGATCTGTGCCTGGAAGATGTTTCTCAGCACAAGCTCTTCACAAATGGGTGCACACATGACATGGAAGCCCAACAGTGGGACAGTGGTTCTCCTCAAGTCCATTCCCTGGCAGCAGAGCTGTCCCTGCCACCTGGGAAGGTCCTGTCTCCACTGGCACCAGCACAGGTGCAAGTTGTCCCTCTAGCTGGAGGCTGGGAATTTAGAGCCTCCTTTCTTCATTCCCTCTCTTCTCAGTGCTAAAGTTACCCAACCTATATTGAAGTAAGATATTATTAACACTTACAATTACTCTTTTCAGGTCTGAAGTGCTGGGCACACCAGAAAATCAGAGATGATAAGCTGTGCTTTGCCTGTTTGTTTTTTTTTTTTTGTACATCTTTTCAGTACCAAGCTTGGCTCCCACACCGTGCTACCAGGGGCTGAGCCCTGCATTTAAATTATGCCTGTAAGCCTCAGTGTTGCTGTGTGTTGCCCATGCAGCTACAGACAGGGATCAACTAGTGTGATGAAAATTACAGGTTAAAGCCAACCTCTCTGTCAGCTTGTGACTGTGAAGTCAGGAGTGATGAGAGTAGATCTGCTTGGATCAGACTAAATCTCTTCAGGTCCACAGTGTGACACTGATGCTGTTCAATACCAAATTACTACAGGGGAAAAGATCTCTTAAAGAATCTTTATGAAATCACTTTCTATTTCACAGGGTATGGTTTTGCTAAGCTCTGTTATGTAGTGGCTGATTTGTATTTTAAATCTGAAACAATAAATATGTTGAGAAACTACTCCAGATTGTGTCTTTGTGGTGTCTGGAAATAAACCTGGCAGTGGAAAAAGTGATAATATTTTCTAAGGTTTTAACCACCCTCCATCTAACACTATGGGTTTTTTTTTTCATTTTAATCCCTATTTTATTGACTGCTATGTCTGATTAAACGACTCTGAACATTACTTTAATTTCAAGTCCATTGATCATTACCCCAAAGCACTACCTGTGATACCCCAAAAGTAATGTGAAACAGGGGTATAAGCAATGTTTTTTTCTGTCTGAACATTCACACTGCAGTATCAAACAGATATTCAGATTACTCCTCTGTCCCAAGGGGTTTTCCCCATTATTATCTGATCCCTTTCAATCAAACTGGGTGTGTACATCAGTCCTAAAGGCAATGTGAAGCTGACCAGAGCCATATTTCTGCCCTAAAAGGCACAGGCAAGAATTATTTTCCCCTCTGCAGGAGTTAATTGACTTTATATGGGTGCTGCAGGCTTCCCATCCATCAGCAATAGGAATATGTTTTCCAGGGATGGATGGTGGTGCAGAGGCAGAAATTCCCTTCAAGTAGGATAGTGCTGGCAAAATTATTCCCTTCTCTCATGTTCCAACTCTTCATGACAGAAGTACATACAGCGTCAGTGGCACTTTCAGTATATAAAGTATTCTCATATAAATGTGTTAATTCTCTTGCATTGTCCTTGTAAGGCTTGGAAGCATAATCTTTTAGTTCTGGGGATTCTTTTTGTGTGGGAAGCAGTGCCCCTAGCTTTTGCAAGAGCTGCTTTTTGACTATGAAGCTTGGTTATTTGATAGCTTTGTAGATGTAGGGTAATACTGCACGAAAGAGCAAATGCAAACCACCAACTCAGAGATGCATACGATGGTAACTGCATGTAGTGTTGGTTATGAGATGTTAGTTAACTATGGTGCCCTGTTGAACCATGGCCCTGCTTCAATCAAGGAATCAGAGGAGTGGAAAAACTCATATAAAATCACCAAGTTTGCCTCTCTGGCCCAAGGGAGGATCAGCTGTAACTGAGCTATTCTTGACCGCTGCTCATCTGTCCAGTTCTCAAAGACTTCCAGAGATGGAAACATTTCAATTTCCTGAAATAATCTCTCCACACTCGGCAGTGGAGCCTGGAACTTGCACCCCTTGCACTTTTGTGGGAGGCCAGGGATTCACCCCAGACTCTGTGGAGAGTTTTAGTGAAAGAGAGTAAAAAAGGTTTTCTGCTCTTGGGCTGTGCTACAAGACAGTACCACCACTCTTGTTCATAGCTTTCACTCTCATCTTTCTCCTGATCTCTTCTGCCAGACCCCCACAAGATGATGTAGTTTCCCCTCAGCTTCCTGCCATGGCTGTGATGTGAACTGTATCCCTGGGACCACCTGCATAAGGAAAACACCCACAATTGCCCTGGCCAGTGGCAAGTAGGGGTCATGGACATGAGAAGGGGAAGGAATGATGTCCAGAGAAGGATGGTTGGAGTAGTTTCACTGTGTTTGCTGCCAGGGCAAGTGGTCATGGAAGGGTACTCACTAGGTAACCAAGAGCAACCGATCTTAATTGGAAAATTAGAGTGCTATTCCTACTCTTCATCCAGTCTTCAAACAAGCCCCTACACCTGTACTTCAGGGACTCCTTCCCCATTCACATGTACAAGGATCAGTCTGAGCCTCAGCATTGATCCCTTTTACAAAGGGGATCCCTTCAGATCCCTTTTACAAAGGATGCTAGCCTGTGTCACGAAGCAACTCATTATTAAAAATACCTTAAATTAACTTTTGATCATAGCAATTCAAAATCGTTGAGGTATTTCTGAGTATACCCAAATTTGCTATTTTTTCTCTTTCTATTGAACTTTGCGTACCCTTTAAAAAAATAGAACTAACTTAGATAGTTTTAGGAAAATGGGAAAAAGTACAGCCCTCAAACCCTGCCTGTGGTGCTTTCTGGTGATGTTTTGTTCTGTAGGAGCAGTTCACAGCAGAGATCTGATCCTCAGCATTGGTGTTTACATGGGAAGAGCTGCCAGATCCATAAATACAGAGACTAACAAGCACAACTGTGCTCAAAATGTTTCTTTGTGAATCACACATAATTTTCTTATCCAAACTGAGGGAACATCATGTTTCTAATGCAGTACACAAGGTCACCTCAAATTGTGAAGTAAAACTTATTTTCCCTTTGCTGGTTTTGCTTTCAATGCCAACATATTCCAGGTCTGAACATTGTTCTACAATGTCTGTCTTGCTAGTTTTCCAGGTATCCTGGATGAGAGACATTTGGCTATCCCTGACCAGAAACAAATGTGTTTAGTCAGAGATTATCAAAACAATAAAGATTTTTTTTAATACCATACAATTTTCCGCTCAAAAGGAAATATTCCAAGATGCTTTACATGCATTAGGCATGTCCCTGCTCTTCTGAGTAACAACTAGCTAGAGTAACAAATAGCTAGAGGAGTTGCACAGGTGAGAGAATCTAATGGATGTGTTAACATAGGTGTTTCTTTTCATATCCCTTCAGCCATTGGATTGTATGAGTGGAAATCAGGGTGGATTCAGCAAATGTTTTCTCAGTTTACATAATTTTTCTAGTGTGTCTAGGAATGTATGTCATGGATAGGAGTGTCCATAGCTCTGTGCTAGAGCATATGAAGCAGATGAATAATTTAGTTGTTGACTATTGAAACCTGATGCAAGATGTGAATGAAATGATGAAAAATCAAACAGCTGAGTACCATGTTTTTCATGGGACATCCTCAGATACAGTGTGATGTCCCAGTGTAACGTTCTGTGGTATCTATCCAGGGAGGAAATACTTTGGGGCATTTCATTAGATAAAAATATGCAGCCAAGAAGAATTCCAGCAAATGGTAATGCTGTGCTACAGATATGTAATCTGAATAAAAGGCATTGTTCAGGAGGGTCTCTGCAATAGCAATCTTAATCCTCTTATATTTTGGGGCTCTTGATACCTATTATTCCTGGTAATTATAAACTTAAGTTATTTTTTTTAAAGTATTTCCAGTGTTGTGGAGTAGGATCTCTGGAGACAGTAGAGACATGAGATAATGTGGGGTTACTACAGATGCTGTTAGTCTTCAGTGCAAGAATTTGATTAGTGCCTCTAAGAGCTCTGATTTTATAATGTCCATTTTTCAGAGGAAAAGACCTTTCATAAGCTCTGACCCAATTGTTACAGAAACCAAAGTGGAAAATTAAACTCTGAATGCATAGAATAAATATGGTTCTGTGTAACTTTTCTTGAGTGACCATTAGTTTCTGGAGATTTTCTTACTAATTTTTCTGTCTTGTATAAACAAGGGTAAGGGAGTGCCACATAAAATTTAATGTCAGTATGATTAAAAAAAAATAAAAGGGTTGGGGTTTTTTTGGTTGGTTGGTTGGTTGGTTGGTTTTTTTGGGAGGTTGTTGGTTTTTGGTTTTTTGGTGTGTGTTTTTTTGTTGTTGTTGTTGTTGAATTTAGTTCTATTTGTTTAGGTCTCAACAAGCTTTGCTGTGCTTGCAAATACTCACATTGAAATACTCTGTTGGGGCAAGGGAGCCAGAATTGGCAGTGACTGCAAAAAGTTCAGCTACAAATAAAAATTAACCTGATGTCTGTTTACAGAATCTAGGCAAAATCCAAAAAGTAAACACAGAGTATTATGAAATAGCAATTAAACTGTCAGATTAATTCACTTTTAATAGTCCAATAATATAAAGTTTTTTAACAAAGTCTTTAATCTGACACCTTCTCTATTCAGGAATGTACTGCTACATTCCAGAAACACAGAAGAGCATTACATGTGTCAATAGTTTAACCAAGTCAGGGAAGATATTTGAAGATATCGGAAAGATTAATTATATAAGATCAATCTGGCATTGCAGGCAAAGCACCATGATCTTGTGAAGCTTGAAATTTTAGATCTTACATCTTGGTCTGAGAGAGCTACCTTTTGCACAAACTTGAATAAAATCACCTGTGATTCACAAAAAAATAAACTAGGAAAAAATCTTCTGAAAACATCAACAGAGGGACAGCTATAGGGGCAGAAGGGGGCTGTTTCTACAGCTAGTATCAGACAGCACTTTGAGATGTATGAGGCCCAGATAAATATTAACTCTTATACTATTACTCCACATACATTGTTATATTCTTATATGCTGTGTAGTAGTTTCTATGTTATAGCCATGATAGTTTTAAGAGATTAAGCAAACTGTGTATTGAAGGGTGTAAGTACAATTTCATTAGACTAAGCGGGTCTTTCATCATATAAGCTTCTCTTCAGAGCTACATTATTTTTTAAGTTAAAACACCATTTGCAACTAAATGCTTTCTTTAGCCCTAGTAATTGTTATATGACCCATGTTGACAAGATAAAATATTTACTTCTCTTTCTTACATGTTTATGGGTATAATAGCCTCATGTCTATTTTACATCTTGCACTGATTCAATTGTCAGTTTGACCTGAAACTACTTAATTAAGACAGTGCAAAACTGTGATCCCTTCTTTGAAATGGACATACAGTAATTTCGCAATTATAAGCTGCACCTGATTATAAGCCGCACATCCAGGTAGCTGGGTAGACCACGAGATTTGTCCATATATAAGCCGCACCCAAATATAAGCCACATTTTTTTTTTTTAGAAGCGAGGATCCATGTGCGACAAAGTAACAAGTTAGAATCGCGTGAGCGCTGGGTTTGGTGTCAGGTGCTCAATTGGCAAACATTTGTCACAGACTGGCGAAGCCTTTAAAGGCAGCCCCAGGCGCCCTCCCTGTGCTGCAGGCCCCGACACTCCCACACCCGGCGCTGGCTGCTGCAGCTCCCCACCTGCTTGGCAGCAGTGACAGCTCCCCGCACCACTCAAAAGCAGCGGCTCGCCAGCAAAGCCGGCAGCGGCTCAGTGGGCTGGCCGCTCGAAGGCAGTGAAGCTGGCTCGGCGGGCTGGCAGCATGAATGCGGTGAAGCCGGGCTGCCTGTGCGAACGTGGCAAAGCCGGGCTGCCTGCACAAAGCCGGCTCGGTGGACTGGCCGCGCGAAGCCGGCAGCAGCTTGCCGCCTGCTCAGCAGTGGCTCCGGCTCGCCGCCCATCCGGCAGTGGCTCCGCGGCAGCTCCCAGCCCGGCCGGCTCGCACTTCTGGGTCGGCATTTTGCCAGAATTTGCCCATAAATAAGCCGCACATGGTGATTAGCCGCACTTCCAGATCGGCTCGGTTCTTCAGTGAAATAGGTGCGGCTTATCAATGTGAAATTAATGCAACTACTTTGGTCAGTGGGTCTTGCAGTTTGATCTCCATTTTTCTAAGATACCTGTTTTCATACAAGCTTTCGTGCAGAAGTAAGCATGCCCACTGTGATGTGCTCGTGATGGTGGCTGTGCTAACCTAGCACTCCTCTACAACTGCAAGTTCTGTTCCTAGCACTGACCTACTCTGATTGTGCAGATGCAGTGGCCAGACTGGGATTTACTGACGCAAGAGGAGGTGAAGGGGAGATGCCACTGCCCTCAGCCTTCTTACCACCAGCTTTGCCCCTGAAACTGATAAAGGAGCAGCCTCATCCCCAGCATTCACTTTCAGTCCTATCTGGCCCTGTGAAAGCTGCATCTGCCCTGCAGATATGGGGGATGATGGCTGTGGCATCCAAGGGGTGTGAGGAGCTGTGAACCCACATCAACATCCCTGTGTCAGCAGAAGCATCTTATACAGACCAGCCACGCTGCCAGATCATCATATTTACTGGGGTAGCTTCTTCATCTTGGGGAAGGGCTGGTTATTTTACCCACAGTGTCATGCATGGTTTAAGAAAATGTTCAAAGCTAAAGCAGCTTTGGTAGTGAAGCTGCCAAGGATTTAAAACATTCCTGTGCTGGAAAAGCACTCCAATTGGAAACATATCAGTGTATGGAGGAGTCCTGTGCATGTGCTCACACAAGTTAACATTGATCTACTTAAATTGATTTAGCATGTGATTTGAGCTCACTCATAGCTGTGTCATGGCTGAGACATCAGAACCATAATCACTCTCCTCTTAAGAGCATCACTGGCAGCATGAACTCTTAGTGAGGAGGAGTCTGGTCTCTCCAGGCTGGATGCAGTTCATTCCCAGTGTGGGACATGCACATTTGTTAGCTTATGCTGTGATGCATTACTGCTTCTGCTCTTTGCACGCAGCCTTTGCAGCAATCGGTGTTCCCTTCACCAATGCCTAGGGTGAAGGTGGCCCAGCTCAGAGGAGCAGTGTCCCTCCCAGCAGCTGCAGGTACTGCCTACCACATTAAAGAAACGAAATCTCACTCTTTATCATGCAAATAAGCAAGGTTAATTCCCTACCACGGGAAAAACGTGAAATTCCCGTGTGACATCCCTTTCCCTCCTCCCTTCTCACTGCAATCAAGCGGTGGAAAGGGACAGCCCGTTTGGTACAACATCTAAGTGAAGGGGGGGAAGGCAAGCACACCCTTGCTCTCCCACGGGAGCTTTCCCAAGGGCCTGCCCTGTTCCTGGCAGCATCCCAAAGACCCAGGCACTGCAGACCAGAGTGCCTGCCTTTGATCTCTCCATCTTGACCTCAGAGCAACCCTGCTGCCACGCCAGCCAGCACTCCCCACTGGAAATGAGAAAGAGAAGGAGAAGCTTTATAAAATATTTCTTCAGCTGAATTTTTGTTCATCTAGAGTAGGGGCCATGTGGTGTGCCTGCCTCTTGATCTCTTTGGTCTCCTTTTGGCAGCAGAGCAGGTTCCTGGGCCACAGCATAGCAAGAGGAGAAAGTGTCAGAAGAGTGCTGCAGAATCAGCAATTTGCCTTGTAGATGACACGGGGATCCCCCAAAATGGGAAATGAAAGTCCAGCCTAATGATACCAACACTATTTTCACAATTGAAAGAGCAGTGGCATTTGATTTAAACATAAATCTGCAGTTCAGTTACAAAGAGTTTAAACATGTCTGATTTCAGAAGGTGATACTTTCACAATGGAGCTGCAAGGATCACAGCTGTATGAGAATATGGCCTCAGGGAGTGCCATCATTTTCATTATTCATGTTGCCTGGCCTATTTTCTCCCCTCTTCTGGAAAGAACACAGGACTGTATATGCACACGGAGTGTGTGTGTGTGCATACATGAGAGAGAGATGATGTAGGTAAGTTAACATTTCTCAAATAAAGTAGCTGGAAAATGTTGCTGATAATTAACCATGTATTTGGCTTGTCCCACCATATGCAGTATCCCCAAGCAGAGTTGTGGCTGCATGACTTCATGCCACAGAGGCATGAATTTCTGGCAGCTCCATGGCATCCATATGTGGATGCCTTAGGAGCTGTTGCTGATGGGAAGATTACAAATTCCTCTGTTCACGGGACAAGAGGGCCACATCCACAGGTATTGTGCCCACTGGGGACTGGTGGCAAACTCTGAATCCAGACACCAGCAGGAGCAGCCTCTGGGGCTTCGTGGGCTTGTCTGGGCAGAATTAAGGTCTGCTAGCAGAGGGAGGGTACTGTGAGGATGTACCTCCCTTTTACCTGGGGGGCATGTTGGGCCCTTGGCAGGGCAACAGCACTGTCACGGAAGAGATTGGCCTCTCAGCAGTGCCGTATGTTAGTGATAAAACCTGTAAGCAGATAAGTTATTGCATCCTGAGGGGGTAGTGCTATTAAATCTATTTAGCATCTTGTTCAGGGCTTTGAAAGATTTCACAGATATGAGCTATGCTGAAGCACTTCTACCTGCTATGCTCTGGAAGCTGAGGTGTTCTGATTCAAAGATCTCTTTTTTTTTTCTCATTCTGCATTCATCATGGGGATTGAATTAGCAGAAATAAATGGGTGGCAAGCATTCCTCTCCTCCCCTCACCATGCTGCAGCTGTGGCTGTGGTTCTGCTGGGTGCTAGCATCCCTACTGACAGCTCCAATTTCTTGCTCTTGACTAAACCATCCACACATGAAATGATGGCACTTAATGGTTCTCTGCACAACCTGCTTGGCTTTGACATGAAACTGCTTTTTAATGCATGTAGTGGAGATGTCTAACATTTCTACATGAAAGCATTACACTTTTATGGCATTTCAAAGTGACACATACTTTTATACATTAAAAAAATAAAATCCACAAAGCTGTAGTTCTGAGAGGAAAACAATTTCAAGCCATTACCATGCTTGTCAGTGGCAGCTTTTTATCTGCAGAGTCAGTGGGTACACACAGGTCCAGAAGGTCACCCTGTGCTTGCAGTGCTGGCAGCTGGGCAACTCTGAGTGTGAGAGTGTATGTATTTGTGTGTGTGTGTGTGTGTGTGTGTGAGAGAGAGAGAGAGAGAGAGAGACTCAGACCAGTAACTCAATCTGATGTGAGGAATCACCTTTCTGTTTCTGAATCACACCTAAACCCTTTGGAAAAAGTAATCATTAGGCTACTTGCAAGGGTAGGGTCCACTTAGCATGATAGTGAAACACAAAGGAGAGATAAGAGGTAAAGGTAGCATTTACTCATCATTCAGCCCATCTGGATTTGGTTTATGGTATACATTCCTCAGCATCTGTACTAGAAACCAGAGGATTTGCTTGTTTCCCTCAGCCTGTATCTCAGCCACCCACCACTGCAGATGCAGTATGCTGTGTAAAAACTTTCTTTAAACTCTTTGTCCAGGAGAGTCACTTCCAAATACTACTGCATAAGGATACATGCAAGGACTGTATACTTCTGCCTTCTTCCCTGCCTTCTTCCTTGCTGTTGCTGTGCCTTCTCTGCCTTTATCTGCCTGCACACACATGCACAGAGTGCAGGGACTAAAATCTGAAGCAGGGAGGATGCATCCCCCAGTGCCCCACTCCCTGGTGGGAGGTTTGTCAAGGCTGGCCAGCTCCAGGCACCCCTCTGCCTGCTTGTCTCCAAAGGGGCTGTGGCAGAGGCCTCCTGCCACAGCTTCATCAGGTGGCTCATTTGGTTTTAGAGCAGCTGGTGCTGGGTCAGTGACATGCTGGTGCTGCCAGCTCAGCCTTCTTCAAAAGCGTTCTCCAGGGGTGGTGGGCAGGCTCTTTGCTGGGTGGTGCATTGTCTCCAGGAGCTGAGGGAGAGCCAAACCCAGCATAAACACGAGGTGCTCTGGCTAATGCAACAGAAATGTGATGCCAACGAAGTCTGTACATCCAGGTGTGCCCATACTGCAGGGAGGTAATGACTGGACCACGGTGGACCCATGTTCTGAACAGCTTCACAAACACAGGGCGCAGATGTTGCTGGTCAGGGACCCCATTGAAGTCTGGGAGAGGGGAGTGGGGGTTGATACTTCCTTCACTCAGCTACTGGCAAAGCTGGATTGCCTCCCTGGCAATATTTACCCTGAGTCTGCAATATGCAGATGTGAGAGATGATAGCCATCATACTGAGTCCTTCACCCCTTGGGAATACTCTGGAGCAGCGACTGACACACCCACTCCCACTTACTGCCTGGGGTACTGTGGGTCTGCAGCATTTTTATCAGCCTGCTCATGTTGTTTATAACTACTCAAGGTTTGCAAATGCCGTGCTAAATGAAATACAGAGCCAAGCTGAGAAAATACTAAACAGATTCCTATTCTGTAGTTGGCTACATTTCTATGGAAATATAGATCATTACCCTAATGAAATTTTTTTCAATAATGAAATTAAAAAACATTTTTATTTTTACTTTTTGCATTTAAAAGCAGCCAGAAATGAATATTAAAGGATGTATGAAAGAATGTATCTGTATCTCTGGCCAGAGATGAATGGAGAGAGGGCATCACAAAAGTGACACTGCCACTCCTGCAGACCTAAGGACACTTGTTACTGTGTTGTTGAAATCCAAGAGAGGCTCTGCAGGAGCTGTAGGCACCAAATGTGGGGGTAGTTTGTCCCAGTGGCATAGCACAAGGTGGTCAAAATATGGCTCAGGATCAGCAGGTTAAGTGATAGTCACATCTACACTTATTTAAAAATAGCAAAGTCTGAGGTCACTCTGCAGAAACTGGTGTTAGAAATGCCACAAAGAATAATAAAGACCTGTAAGTCTGGTTATAAAAAGAGTGGTGGAAAGAAAGAAGGCAGCAGAAAGGTGGAGATTTATGAAGACTTCTTATCAGGCATTATGGTAGGAGCAAGCAGAAAAAACAGAATATAGGTAGAAACACAGAGGGTATTTTTTAATCTTATGTCTAAAGACGCATGTGCCTTACAGACAAGTGATTACTCCAGCATATTAGCAAGGTCACCTGCAGACAGGTACATACATACATCTGCAGGCATCCCTTCCCATTCAGTGCTATGAAGTACGCGCGTACCTTTCCCTGTAAATGCAGCATCCTGTGGCTTTTACTGGTACAAACCAATTACTCCATTTTGCAGATATGGTCCTTTGTGTCTACTTACAGCTACGCCCGTGTTTTATTAGGCTATTGTGTGTATTTTATAGAGGCTGTGGTGCAGAGATCTGTGCCACTAGCAGCTGGAGATGGGGATGCTGTCAGTCTGTATGGCCAGCATAGCAACCATTAGGTAACTGAGGACTAAACTAATCATCTTTTTCATGTCCTGGGATGATGTATGGCAAGCTCATCACATGATGCAGCAAGCAGGCAAGCAAGCAGTGCTGGCTTGAAAAGAAGGAAAAGAGATTACATGGTGGTGACTTTTTCTCACTGAGGTGAGATGGTTGCCTACCTTTGCTGTGCTGAAACAGGAGATTTGCTCATAAAGCTAAGTGAGAGCTGGTGATTGATTTTCAGCTGGTGAGGACTTGCTGTATAGCCTTAAGCAAAGCATTTACCCTTTTGTTCTTGCTTGTTGCCACAGCAAAAAGGGAATATGGGAATTTTTCTGGTCTTGGATGCACTGTTAAACAAAACTGTCTGTGAGATGCTCTGAGAGGATAAGATATAAAGTGCTTCAGGACTGCCAGTGTTGTTAAAGGATTGCCTAAAGACAAGGTCCTCCTGGCTGGGACGATTTAAAACTGCATTGTGAAGGCTTCAGTGGAAATTAGATACCATCCCAGCATCTGGGGTTTACCCCCTCGGCTTGAATGGTGGGCTCGGTCCTGTGGATGTGTCAAGCATTAAATCACGGTGGGGCTGGTGCTGAAAGCACAAACAGAGCAGGAGATGGAGCTGCTGCCTGCTGGCTGACCCTCTCTGTCATTCCTCCTCATGGGCCAAATGGAACAGTCTGATTCCAAACTCCAGTTGGCCTGGAGAGCAATGGTGGGGAGGAGGGGATCTTTACCCATTTCTGCCTGTTTTAAGGCAGGATGTGAGATGCTGCCTACGCTTTGTTCTTGCTCCCTGCCTGAGCATCTTTGCATAAAGTCCCTGTGATCAATACTGATTAACTGTCTTCAGAAAAGAAGGTCCTTCCTCCCTTTGTTTCTCGTGAGATAAGAAGCATCCCGATCCTGCCAGCCCGCCCTGTGGGAATTGTTAGATACTCTGCAGACTGTAAAACCAAGTCATAGCTTCTGGACTGGACAGTGCACAGCTGAGGTGACTCAGTGCACAGCCCTTTAGACAGGAGCAAGGTTTGTCCTTCCTACTGATACAGATGAGGAAGAGGCTGAAATTGAGCTGAGAATCCTTTCATTTCCAGATGTTGTAGCTGATCAGGTAAAAAACATCTTTGCTGTGGGTCTGGCTTTTCTTACTCTTTAGGCTTTGTTTAAAAATGGTAGCACCCCTGGGATTAGTCAATATTTAATTTAAATGGGAAAAGAAATGAAAGGCAGGCCACAACAAATGGTTTTAGCGCACAAATCTCATCCAGTGACACAGCAGCTGAGAGACAAAGCCAGTCATCCAAGAGCAGCAGTTAAATGGTAAAGGATGGAGCTGGAGTTCACTGCCTCAGTGAGATTTATTTCACCCTCCCAAGGAAAGCTAACCTTGGGAAAAAATAAAACAGTAAATACTTCTTTCTTCTGGTTGACAGTTTACTGCTTCTGAGAAGCAGTGGTTTATGGACAAGAGCACCAGACAGACGGCAGCAAGAGGTGCAGTTGAGAGAAAATGAGAGATGCTGTCGGGAGAAGAGAGGGAGGAGTGGGCAGGGGCACCCTTTCCAGCAGGAGTGATCCTGCAGTGGGGGGAGAACATGATTTAGGTTAAATTTAACACAGCAAATAACTACTTCAGTTCAGAGGGCTGTGGTGATGTGGACCTAGAATGGCTGATATCGTTCTCCCTTCTGCATCCCATCACTCTTGCATTTACACACCTAGGTTTTAATATTGATTTCTGAACCCAATTTTTTCCTTATGAACTGTAATAATTTTTCATATGGGCGTGTACTTTGTTTTTTCTTTAAATGCTGTGTTTATTTGATTGACCATAATGGCTCCTCAAGTAAGATTGCTATTTTATGTATTGGTTGGGGTTTTTTAACATTACAGCTGTAATAGGACCCTCGGTGAATCTCATGCATGATAATACAGAGGCATTCTTTCCCAGTTTAAATGATACTGTAGCATCATGGCACATTTGGAGGTCAGGGGTGTGGCTACTTGATGAAAACTCCTGTTAAATGAAACATTTGTCCTTTTGTAATTGGGCTTCTTGGCACATCTTGCTGAGAAACTGAGTTGCTTCAGCCCTGAAAACTCAAGTTCACGATGTTCACTCAAGTATCAAATCAGTATCTGTGCAAAAAAGGGAACAAGCATTTGTGATATTAATTCCCTTTTGTCTAGGGACAACTGATACGTCTTTTTTTATTTGCCTTTTTCTTTCCCTGCAGCAATGTGCTCTCTGTTACCTGAGTGGGGCAGAATGAATGGGCAAGAAATTCTAAATCTTTACCCAAACTTGCAATAAGGCTCAAAACCATAAGGTTTAACTACCGTCATTTACTTGTGAGTCTTTGCACTTTGGAAATTTGGCCCAAATTTAAGGGAATTCAGTGTGAGAGGTTGCTCATGGGATATTTTTGACATAGGAAAAAACTGGAATGTGCTTACAGCCCTCTGCTTTTGGAAGAAGTTTGTATAGGTATTTAAAATTTCATGTCCTCAGTCAACCTCCTGAGCCTTTAGAAGCTTGCCAGAACTGGAATGTGTGCTGTCACTCTGTCAGAGAACATTAAGCCAAAGTGCAAGCTATTTTCAAGACAGAAATAATAATTCACCCCCAGGATGTAGCAGCTTGAGCAGTGGTTCCATTAGTAGCTTGCCAGGCTCTTTGGGTCTTGTAGGGGCTGTGTACCACCTCGGGTCCCAGGCCAGCTCTGGAGGATGCTGCAGCCACAGATCCTGTGGATCTGCCTCTTCCCTTACACAGTTCTGAACAATTTTTAGTAGTAGTAAAGAAATGGGTAGGGGAAAATACCAGAGAGAAAATAATGCTGAGTAACTCCTCACTTAGGGTATTTATTGTGAGCAAGAATAATAATCCATTTATCTTTTTTTTCTCCTGATCCAGGGATTGGAAAAACAAGTGATACCAGATGTTTGGAGTCCCTTTTTCAGAAAGATTTCAAGTTTTTTATTCAGTATTTTTGAGAATCTCCTAAGGAAATATCTCTATAATATTAGGCTGGAACTATAAGGTACCACTCACAATGAACTAAAGTTTGGCTTACTTATTTATATTCCCGTTGGCTTACATTTTTCATACTCTCAGTAGTTACATTTTTCGTACTCCCTTTCTTAAGTTGCATATTAAAATGGTGAGCTTTAAATCTGCTTTTCCATCACTTTTTTGTTCTTATGTTTTTAGGAAGCCCCAGACTGACTTAAGCTTCAGATGTGATACTGCAGATACAGCTCATACAGTGTTGGTGCAGCTCATTGGGTAAATTATTATGTGGCCTTAGTTTCATATTACGTTAGACTGAAGCCATAATTGCTGGTAATTCAATATGACAAAGGAAATGAAACATCATATTCAGCCAATTCAGCTTCATATGACGGCATTACTTACGAAAGGAACAGTTGGTCAAGGACTTTTTGGGACTATAAATAGCAGGAACCTGTAAATTCAAAGAGTGGAGTTTTTAGTGATGGAAAGCAGAAGTGTTGCAGCCATTGCCATAACAAGGCAGAAAAAACCCTTCTGTGGCCTTCAGGGCTGAAGGGTGCAATAGGTGGATCACATTCATTGAACATCCCAAGGGATGGGTTTCCTTTTAAAAATTTCCCTACTTGTGATCAGTGAGCAGCAGTGCTTCAGGAGTCACTGGGGCTTGTCCACAAATTGGAGTTCAATAATATTTCTGGGTGAAAATCTGCCTCTGCTGAGAGTGGCAGGAGCTTTGCTATTGATTTGGCAGGGGATAAGGTCTCAGCAAGTATGGCAAGGGAGAGAGGATCTTCTTGACCTTTCTTTTTACAAACTTTGAGGATGTAAAGAGGACAGAACAGGTCTGCACCAAGCCCCTTCCCAAGACTGCTGAGCTCAGTGAAAATTTCTTTGCCTTTGCTCCTGTTTCCCGTGTTGAGGGCTCACTGGGTGTCTGGAGGTGGCAATGCAGCAGGATTTAGGATTTAGCGTTTAGGATTTACTCTCTGGCCTGAGATGTGTTCCTCCACAGAGCTGCTCTCATCCCCATGTCCTGCCACCCACTGCTGTTGATGGGAACTCTCGTCATGCCTTTTCTGAGGAAAAGGATTTGCTCTTGCTACACCATGAATATTTTAATCCTTCCTGATTTTGATGTAAAAATTAAAATCTAAGTGCTTTATTCCTGACAGAAAATTCATCTTCATTGTGAATTTTAGGTTTTTTTTATCTTGTTCAATTATTTGTCCATTAATTCCTGGCAGGAGAATGTTTTTAAGGGTATCCAAAAAGTGATAGAAATCCAACCATTTCCTATCATTTCCCTGTAGAAAACATGAAAAGCTGAGAAAATAAATCCTCCCCTGTTCTGAAATGAACATTTGAAGATCTATTTATTTCCATTTTTCATCTTGAAAAATAAATTTCTCAGATGTTTTGTCCTGTCTGCCAGATGCTTTTGCTTGAGTCACACATTTTCTCTAAATAAAATCCCCTCAAACATTTGACACATCCTGTGCATGCAGCAGTGCTTCTTACATGCCTTTGATAATGAAGACCTCTTACCTACCAGCAGTGACTGAGGAATCTCTTGGAAAGGAATCATTCCCATCTTTCAAGAGCAATATATCTTTTATCTTATCTTAGAGTCTTGGATCAATAGTATAAAATCGACATGTCTTTTATCAAGCCTATACATTTTATCAAAGTGCTGATCAAGAACTGAAAAGGGATTTGGGTCAAAATCTAAGCAGAAGGATGAAAGACCATGAGTTGTGACATGTCTGTCCCTGCCAACAAGCTCTAGGTTCAAACAAAAGACCTCATTCCTGGTAACCTTACCACTGATTATATCTTTAAGCACCTTAGCGGTAGTCCCACCTTCCTTTCTTCCCCTGATCCCAGCAGGGCTGGGTGGGTGTCATGGGAAAGGCTCCAAATGGATCAATAGACTTTGGATTAGACTATAGATGATTACAGGGCGGTACTAAAAGATTTTAGGTAACATCTAGGGTGTGTTCAAGCCAGTTTTCTTACAAGACTAGGCAAATAGGATAAAGATGCACATAATTTACCCTTTTGTATTTTTATTTCTGTCTGAAAATGCCAGCCAAAACTCCATTTTATCTTTGTCTTTCAGTATTTGAGATACAACTGTGTTTTATCCTAGAGTGCATGGTTTTGAAAAACAATTTTAAAATTTAAAATATTTTAAAAAGGCCTCATTTCAAATTTTCACTCTGCACATACATTTTTTAATTCACCAGAGTATTTTATATAGTTCAAACTATTTTAAACAGCTTCCAATTTGAAGCTGAACAATCAGAAGTACTGCCTTATTTTTTTGAACTGAAAAATCAGATGTGTAAATTTCTGTAATCTGGATGTATCTATTTCCACTGCTGATGATGGTGCACATCCCATTTAGCCTGCAGTCGCTTACCCCACTGTTCTCTTGCTTCATCTCTGAAGAATTTTTCAAAATTTTGTGTCATTATTTTAATTTTTCTCTCATCTCTCAAACTGTGCTCCAACAAAGACACAGAATTATGAGAAAGTGATTTACAAATCTCCGTTACTCTTAGCAGTTTCAACAGGTCACTGAAATGAGCCATTCCTCTGCCCGCCACTGCTTGGTACACACAGAGAACCCAACCTGTCCCCACTGTGCCTCTCATCTTCCCATCACATAGAAATAGCTGCTGCATTTTTTTCTCCTCTAGCAGTTCCCTTGGGCCTAATTCTTTGCTCTTCTGTCTCCTCAGTCCCTCAATCCTGTGAACAGTAAGTGTTTGTCAAGCTGGCTTTTACAGTTACTAAAGGGTTTTGCAATAAACATCAGGATCGTAATTAAGATGAAAATATTTTCCCTCCTCTGTGTCCTCAGAAAACTAATAGCAATGCTGTAGGTCAGCACACCTGAACCAGCCACACAAACAGGATTTTCCAAGCTCGAAGTTCTGTGATGGATCTGCCTTTTCCTGCCTTTCTTTGAATACAGCAACACTTTTCTATAGTAGCAGCAGTGGTAGCAGTAGCAGTAATGAAGATCTCAGATGGTTTGAGTGGAAGACACGAGTATGCTGCCAAGGTTAGCGTGCCAACAGGTGCCGAGGCAATCTGGCCTCTTTAAAAAACACCTTCAGAGCCTTTCACCAGAGGCAGCCAAGGGCTTTCTGTCTCTGTAGCTCTCGAACTGCCGGGCAGCATTTACCCAGAGCTCTAAGAAGCTACTGCATCATGCCCCAATAGTGCCCATGTATTGATCAAGGGTTAAAGATTGGTAATTATACACATTCCCATGATTAAAACACTCAGGCTGAAATGCTGTTTCTAAATTATTCTCTTACACAACAGAAGCTCTTTCCTGTTGCTCCCTCCCCAGAAAGAGGGATCCATGGGTCCTGCAGGGGCAGGTGTCCCTGGAGCTGCCCAGTTCCTCCAGGTGCACGGGGAATGCACAGGGCATGGCTGGGACACTGCAGAGGCCAGCAAGCAATAACACCAGCTTTGCTTTCCTGCACCACAGAGCAGATAAACAAGGATGGATCTTCTTTTCTGTGCCAAGAAAAGTAATGTAATTATTAACCTCATTTCCTCAGAGAGGACAAGGAGTGATTTATTTGGTATTTTACTTCCATAACACATTCAGTGTGTGAATTACCCCTTTGATTTTACGCCTTTCCTGCTGCAGTTGCCTTGCACCGCTGAAATACTGCAGAAGTCTCATCCTGGCCACAAAGAGAAGGCAGTGACCAGGAGTGAAAGTCTAGATGTGATGATCAGCTCCTCTTGAGTAAAGCATGTGCTCCTGGGGGAAGAAGAAGCCATAGGGACACAGGGAGGTCCCCTTGCGAGAGGAACCAGCCCTGGGGATAGCACAGGGCTGCAGGTCTGGGAAGGGGAGTCACATCTTGGTGGCTGGGCTTTGGAAGGCTCCCAGCAGTGGTGGGGAAAATAGCCATCTGAAAAATGATGCCAAGATTAATTTTCCTTATTGTTCCAGGAAACCGTAGTTTTTTACTGTCTCTCCAAGGACTTTCAAGAGATGTCCTGAATTTCTCCTGCCAGTATGGGCAGTGAATAGCTGGAAACAGACTTTTGCCATACGCTGTTGAAACTTTGATGGAGAACTTTCCTTGCTAAAATAAAATTGATGAGGTTTAAATATCAGAGCAGCATTGAGGTCCTTGAGCTTATTTTCTCCTCTAAACCCAGTTTTTACTGACTCTCAATCTGTCCAGTTTAAAAAAGAATAAGTAAAGTCAGTTTGTCCAGTTTTGAGGATTTTCTATTGATAAGATGCAATAAAGAGCACCGGGTGTATCGCCTGTTCATAGACCCATTTTCAGGGCAGAGTAGGGATTGTAGAGATTGTAGCAATTTAGGATTTTATGAACATTATATTGCCTTGTAACAGATATACAAACTGTTTGCAAAATGACTCCTGATTCTAAAATATGGCCACTGAATCGCAACCAGAATTGAGTTAGTTACAATATTACATGTAATGAAAGCAAAGCCTGGCAAGAAGTGAAATTGGAAAGTTTGTTCCTCATAAATTTCTATATCAACATGGAAAAGATACTATATCTCTCCTGTATCCATTTCACTTCTTCATCTCCCACTGGCTCCCTGCTTTCACGAAATCTATGGTCATTTACTTGTCTGTCAATTTACTGCTTAGACACTGATTCAGTATTAGAAATTAGACAAACATGCAAAAATATCACAATCACATAAAATCAATTTCCTTGAGAAACAACAAAAACAAGGCTAAGAAGCTCCCTTCACTACTTAGCAAGCCTTGGGACAATTTAATATATGCAAATGTATACAAAGTGCCATGGAGAATATAAATTTTATTGAACATTAATTGGAAGTGATCTATGGTATCACACAGAGGTTTGAGTGAGCAGGCCATTTCCAGTTTGCATTTATGTGTGTGAAATGTGTGTGTGCACACAGATGTGCACATAGCCCTGGCAGTGATTACCAGTGCTGAAAGCAATCACTCGCTGCAGCTGACAAGTCAAAGATCAAGTAGAAGTTTTTTTGTAAAATGGGGGAAATCCTGCGTTGAATAACCAATGACTTGACCTTTGTCAGCTCTTAGTCTAGTTGGTAGCAATTATCCAAAGGAGATTAAATTATCAGTCTCAAGGCAAGGTATTTTGCATTTTGAACAAGACCAGGGATTAAACACAGATACTTTCTGAATGCCAAGGGAGTTTCCAGCAGGATAACAATTCCAGAGGAAAAGCACACTACTGTGAGTAAATTGCAGTTTTCTTCCCCCTTCCTTGCTCATTTTCCTTAGCTTGAGAGCCCTGAGGAAAGCTTATCATGGGCTGGTGACAGCACTACAGGCTTATCCAGAAAGCAGGACAGAAATAGCAGCACTGGCTGTGCTTGCAAACCAGGCAGGTGGTGTGTGAGTGCTGCTGGAGGATCACAAACACCTGTGTGCCAGGTCACAGTATTTTGTGGTTGGGTGCTGATTTCTAAGGCCTGACACCCATTCCTGACAACCATCCAGAATCCCAGGTACTATCCACCTCCTCAGGAGTACCTGCACCTGCCAGACCTCGTTGTTAAAGAGAAACTTAAAACACCTGAGGGTTGGAGGGGAGGAGTGAGAGTTCTTTCCTTTGGGTGTTCTGGCTTTTTCTTCTTGTTTTTCCCCTAAAGTGCTTTGAAATAGGAGATTAGGCCAGCGCTCAGAAAGTCTGAAGCATGTGACTTGGACTACAACAAGTCATCCCAAAGAATCAGCAGGTTAATGGTCTTAATGTGGCCCCTTTGTGGTGTCATAAGGGAATAACTGTGCCATGCTTCCACAATCCAGAGGACTGGCTGGTTCTGCCATCCTACCTTTGCAGCAAGCCTTTGGTTTTTCAGCACATTGCATCAAAGAGCAAGCCCTTCAATTTACAGCTCCTGAGCAACCCTACATTGTGTGACCCAGTCCCTAAATCTGTACATGAAAACACAAATGTACTTACAGAAATTTTGTTTAATAATAAATACAATGCTGAGAATGTGATGGGACATGGTGAGCTCCAGAGCTCCTTTCCATCTTGACTGGTTCTGTGTAAGCAGTGTGGACAGGGCCAGCGTCTTTAACAGATCTGAGTGGATGGTTTAAGTGAATATTTAAATTCTAAAATATTTTTATTAGAAAAAAATGTAGACTTATAACTTACTGACTCTGCACTGGAGTCCACACGTCTACTGAAAATATTAAAAAAATAAAATCGATTTGCCTATTGGGCACTGGCATTTAAATAAATCATGTAGAATTTAAAGCATGTGCCTAAAGTTTTGAATCCAACTTTTTTTTTTAATAAATATTGGGAGAGGTTTTCAGGTTTTTTTTTAAACATGTGTCATGCACATCTTTCCACATAGTAAACAGCTACATCTTTGCCTGGTAGTGGGCTGCAGGAAGCAGGAAGTTCCCTCTTTGCAGGGTTGGGTGTTCTGCCAGCCCTTGGGCTTGGTGGCATGATGGCAGATGTCTGCAGTGAGTTCAACTGGATCCAGTGCTGATTGTCTGTCTGAACAGTCCCCAGACATTGGTTTCAAGATCCAGGCAAGGTTTTCTTCTCTCCTGCTGCAGCAGATGGCTGTAAACATTTCTGTAGCTGTTCAGGCTCAAGTCAAGCTGGTTGAGGTAATGTGAAATTCTAGGTCAAAAGGTGAAACGCTGCTAAATTTAAGGTTCAAGTTTATGTAGATGAGTAAATGGTTACTTGGACTGTTTCCATTTCAGTTGCACTCAGTAAGGTATGGCTCTCCCAGCATGTTGCCCTGCCACAGCTGGGTATCACAGCAACTTCACAGGAGTTATGAAAAACGTCCTCCTCAAACATGTTTCTCCAAGTATGCAAGCCTAATTGCTCCTGTGCATCCAGGCTTGTCTCTCTAAATGTTTGGATTTGGCTCTGTAGGTTCACTTCATCATCCCTTAAACAGGATTAAATAGTGTATTTTCCTGTCAATTTGTTCCTACCACTTGTCTTCAGACAGTGGAAAAACCTAAGCATGAGAGATGTTTGGGGTAAGAATCCATTTGCAGATACACAAATATATTTGATGGGATCCTCTCACTGGGAGACTGAGCTTTTTGGACTTTTTTTCTTTTGTTAGAGCTTAAAGGAACAAAACTGGAATACCAGCAGAAAAGCAATGTTTTAAGGAATGATTTTTGCACTCAAGTACTCCTTCTCCAGGCAAAGTGTTGAATGAGGATGCTGTTGGTCCTTTCCAAAGGGTTAGAAAAATAAACCATCGGTCTTTTAAACAGCTCATGAAACTCTTGGTTTGATAATTGCAGGTTGTCTACACAGCTCCCAGACGTGTTTAAATCATACTGGGTATGACTCTTCCATTTCTGCTTCCAGGCTGGTGTGTGGTTTGTTTGTTGCTGCAGTCATGGGGTAGAGATGTCCAAATTTAGCCAAGGTGAGGTTATCTGTTGCAGTGACCTGGCAGAGAGGAGGCACGTATGAGGAGGACTCAGTAAATACAGGAATCTGAGCCTGAAGCTTCTCCCCTCTCTGGGCTCCACAGCAGCTGCTGCCACCCTTCTGATCCCCTGCAGTTGCTGTAGGTGATGCCAGGCACAAGCTCAATGCAAGATTTTCCTGTCTCTGGAGATCTGGTAATCCATGCTGTGAGGAAGAATTGGTGGGGAACAGCTTATAGCACCTTGCTATGAATTGGCTCTTGGTCATCTCCAGCAGCGTTAACTTTCCAAGTGTATTATTATCTCAGAAGCTATTTTGACCTTTTTTTTTTTTTTAACTGATTACATTTTTCACTTGCTGGTCATCTGTATCTACTATTTCTTGGTTACACTTCAATACATTGTGCTGATTTAGTGTATCTCTATAATACCAAATTAGTATTAAAAGTTCCCTTTTCAGCAGCAAATTGCAGTTAAATGTACTTTGGTTTTATATATAGCCTTCCTCAGAACTGTTGGTGCTAAGTTATATACTGCTCTACTTAAAGGATTTTTTTATGTGAGATTTAGTGAAATTGCTTCTCAGACTCACCTTGATTTACAACTGCTTTCATACAAATCTGTCCCAAAAGAGTGAACTTGATTCCCATGCTTTGTTCCTTCATAGTTTTTCTTCTTTTATTATTTTTCATTTTCCCCATGCTATTGAGAATTAAATGACTTTGATACTTGGTTATTACTGACTGAGATTTAAAGTCTTCCTGACCTTTCAGTAGTTCAAGAAGCAGAGACAGATACAGGATTTTATCTGTAGCTACAGAACAAGCTTTTGCCAGGTATTAATGTCTGACACTGAATGACAGTGGTTGAACATTCTAAACATAGGGCAAAAGTCAACCTCTGTATGGTACTGATGTGAAGGGCTCAGTTCATTAAACTGCCACCCCAAGCTAATGCCATAAAGACCAGATTGGAGTTAGATGTTGGTTTTGTTGCTTTCCCCAGAAACCTCTCTCAGGGAGAGTTCACTTACCTCAAACCCTCAATAAAAGCCAACAGGTTGGCAAATATAACTTTTCCTGACTGCAAGGCAACCGAGATGAGCTGGAGCTGTGTGGAAATAGACGCAGCCCCCAAGTACAGAACCAGCAAAAAAAGGGACTTTGTATCCTTGCAGAGATTCTGTCTGTCTGAAAGCTGTGTAGGGGCTGTCCCAAGTCAGACATTCTCCTCTCTGTTTTCCCCTTCAGCCTTTCCTAAAAAAGAAAAGGGAAGGAAATATCCTGGAGTTCATGTAGTGGTGTAGCTGTGTCCTGTACATAATGCACATTTTGTACAAATACAGCCATAACTGTATTTTTCTGGAGAATAAATATAAGCTGTGTGTATGATAAAAACACGTAGGGGCTGCATTATATGGGCAACTAACTAACAGGCTGTATCCTAAAAGCTGAACCTCGTATTTGGCATTAAGAATGTAACTTTGACCAGATGTTGATGGTAATTGAGTTGAAAGAGCATGATGGAAATTGCCCAGTGGGAAACAATTTAACTTTTAAAATGTCATAACGTGCACCTTGATTTAGTGTATTGCATAGAAGTGGGCATGACCTGTGTTTGATACATCCTCTTTTTTATTAGTACTCTGCAAAGTGAAGTTCTTAAGGTGCCAGTGCTAACATCTCAGCTCCTCAGAGCATAGAACAGTTTACTTTGGAAAGGGCCTGGAGATCACTCAGTGCAGGGTTGACTTAAAAAGGTTCATCATGGTCTTGCCCAGCTGAGCCTATGTTGGTATGTAGCAGTTTAGCTCCTTCCAATCATTACTCAAAAGGTTTAAGTTAAAAATTTTACTGGGGGAGCAAATTTTGAAGATTTTATGTAAAAGCTGCATGCAAAAATTGTTTCTTGGTCATGCTTGTGTGTATGTAATACATTACACTCAACCACATGGAGTAGGGAACTATTATTATGACCACACTTGTGAAAATATTTGAATTTAGCTTACTTTACGTAAACATTCTGGCCTTAAATCCGCAGTGAATGGTAACATGTATAGCACAGCAGTCCTGTTCTCAGGACAAATGCCTGAAGGGGCTTTCAGTGTTTCCATTCCAACACTCTCAGGGGGTCATACCTTGGCCTTAAAATTTTTCTCTAAAATACTTTCTCCAAAGAAAATTCTATGAAAACCTGCATGTTTAAAGGAGCAACACCCTCCAGCACCTCCCTAGTGATTCACTGGAGGGGAGAGTTTGCATATGCCTCCCACACTCACCCTGGCTGATTGGGTGGCTGTCAGCAGGATAGACCCAGGGGCCACCAAGAACAAACCCAGTGCTTGAGACCTGTTCCATATGGGTAAAGGTCTGGCTGAAACATTGCAGAGAAGCTGAGAAGCTGTTTGGAAATCTAGCCATGAGAAGTATGTTAAAAACCCAGTACTAATGCAAACCACATGGCTGGGACTTCAATTATCTATTTAGAAAATAGAACTACTGTGCACTATGTGCCTGCAGTGCTCAGATTCTTCCCCCACCTTCCCCATTTTATTAATTTGTGCTCCCAGGATGCTTTCTGCTCTGTTATGGCCTAATGATTTAGCACCCAATTCCTGAAGCTTTTGCATCTCTTGTGTTTGAATCCCACCTTGAGAAGCCCACAGATAATATTCCTGTGAGTGACACTGCTTCACACAAATCCAGCTGACGACTGAGAAGTGGAAAGTGCCCAACTGCCCCTTGCATCTGACCCAGCCCTTCAGGTCAAGGAGCAAAGGCAACAGCAAGATATGTTGGGACCAGGACAGGATGTTAGCCTAGTGTGTCCTCCTTCAAGCACAAACCAACTTCAAAAGGACTGTGCTGATGGAGAAGAGCCCATGGACAACCCTCTAATGCATGGCTCTTTGTGTCGACAGCCAGGCACAAAACACTTTCCTGGGTTCTGAGAAGCCAGGTAAGAGTTGCATGCTTTGCTCACATCTTCACCACAATATGGCTGAGTTCCTCTCCTTCTCCTTGGCATAGCTGTGTATAGCTGGAGACGTGGGCATGACAAAACCAAGCAGCTTATGAGAAATTAAAAAAAAAATAGTTGCAACTTAAGTAGACAAGATCATAGAGAACAATATTAAATAGCGCATGTATTTATTAATTAATTCAGACAGGCACCACTTGCAAACTGAAAGTTAGCACACAAACTTTATTTTGATGATCATGGCAACTGAAATTCTGGAAGCTTGAATTTCAAACTACAAATGAAGAAACCTGTTGCATGTATTCTGAATTATTTCAATGTCATTGCAGAATCAGTTCAGCAGTAGCAATAACAAAGTAATCACACTACAGAAAGCAGATCTTCTGATGATAAACAACCACATGGTGCTAGACACATTTCAGCAAATGCAGGGATAAGCCTGGCAAGCTGCCTTACAAAGCTGTGGCTCTGCCATGTGACAACATTGCTCAGTGTAGATGCAGAAAAAGGAGTCCCACAGTCACATCCATGTAACAACTGACCTACATACCAAAAAGACTGATCTTACAAAGTTTTCACCTTAAAGTCTTCTGGAGAAAGGGCTCAGAACCAGGGTGGCCCCAGGGAACATACTGTGTCAGTTTCTGCAGCTCAGCTGGCAGCCAATAGCTCAGTCCCTTTGAATCATGAAAAAATGCAATAGCTTGAGAGATTTTGGAGCTAGTTAACTAGATGGGGTGGAAGAAAACTACAACAAAAGTCAAGTGCATCGTTTCACCTTTCCTTGAATTACTGAAGATATGTAAACAATATAACAAATCTTGTGCACATCACAGTAGAAAAATTACAGGATGTTTGTCAGTTCTCAAGTAAATGAGCTGGAGTGCTGTTTTAGGGAGAGTGTGATGGGTCAGATAAATGGTCCCAGTGTGTGTGGCCTGAAGGAGTAAGATGGACACTAGAAAGTATCAAACAACAGCATCCACATCCATAAGGAAGCTTCACAGGCACTTGCCAATGCCACATTTAGGATCCTGTACTGCATGGAGACAATTCCAGTGCACCTGCAGGGGAACCACAGTGACTCCCAGAAAGGCAAAATTACGTATTTTCTGAATTCCTCTGGACAAAATGGAGGGAAAACCTTGTTTATTTTTCCTGTAAGGAAGATACTAGGAAAACTATGTCTTGAAGCCACTTATTTTCTTCCAAAACACTTTGGCTATTTCTTGGCTAGATAGATGAGTGTTTTCAAGACTAGTTTACAACACTGTTGTATGTATGAATAGCACTAAGCTGTATTTTGTGGCACATTTTAATAGAAAATGTAAGAAATCTTTCTTCCCAGTATCTGACTTTCTACTTACTGTGTTTGTCATGCCCCAGTGTAATTAAAGCATCCACAGTCTAGGCTGTTATGAGCTCTGTCGTCTAGTAAGGATAAAATACTAAATTGCTCTAGTTTTTACATTTAAATTGATCTTCACAGCAATCCCCGTGGTGCTGGAGGACCACGCTATGAATAGCACTGAAATGCAGTCAGCAGACATTTCCGTGCTGCTCCAGGGAAGGCAAAATTAATTGTCCCCAGTTTGCTCTACTGTCCATAATTATAGTTTTGAGTTTATAAATAACGAAGCATGATTTTAAGAACCAAAACAAACCCCTCAATTACTACAGAGTTCCTGAGATAATTAAGTCTCCAAATGTGGCTCTGCAGAAGGGAATCAAGGCTACACACCAAAAGCCCTTAACACACAGATGTGCGTAAGCAGAGCAAAGCGACAGGATGGGAAACGTCACCAGGAAAATAAACTCTCTCATCATTATTTCACCGCTTTTTACCTAAAAAAACAATTGCCTATTGTCTCGATTCACCCTATTGTTCTGTCACATTTTTGTTATTGAAGGGACCAACAGTCAGTCAGCAAGAGTTTCCTGAGGAGTAGCAGCTTGGAAAGTTAAATGCAGCATCCTGTGCCTAAGGCTTGTTTTGCTACAGGTTTTAGGAAAAACCAGGAAAGTGAAGTTACTGAGACAAATTAAAGCACATAGTTCGCAATTCAGCTAATTTGAATACCCCTTGAGATGGAAATACCCTCCGCTTGTGCAAGTACGGTCGTTAAAATCTGCAAAATGAAGCAGAAAAAAGCTGTGTCCTGTCCACATCCCTGCTTGATGGACATTCCTCTGTTGTTACTGGGCCCTTGTGTACTGCCAGGGAAAAACTCTGGGTCGGCAGCCAGCACAGCAGGAGGCTTCATTAGCCATGAACAGGAGCAAAACAGTGCTTCAGAAGGAGCAGTGCCCTGTCTGAACAGCCAGCTTCACCACAACAAGCACATAATCAGCTGGACAGCCTGTAACACACGCTTGGGATAAAGACAGACCTACGGCTACGAGACAGCTACGGCTTAAGTGTTTCAAAAGATCTTTGCCCAACAAGGAAACAAATTATACATTAAAAACTTTTTACAAAATACATGCTCTGTTCTTTCTCTGTTTAATATCTTCCTTGCTCGACGCTTGGCTGTTGCCCAAACGCATCCAGAGCAACGCTTGATGATAACTCAAAAATGTGCAGTTAATCTGTGTGTAGTTTCAGCTCTTGAATGCCAGGAGCAAAAGTGTACTTTTCAGAGAGAAAGAGGCTTGGTCACACAGCATAATCATGTTTATGCAAGTTTTTAGTAGATAGCCATGATAAAGGAAATACTTCTGTACACTCCTCTGAGAAAAGACAAAAACTCTGATTTGAAAAACTGCTCTTTTTCAATGTCATTTTATCCACAAACAAGTGTAAGCCCCAGTAGAGAGCTTCCTGCATTACAGTGAGTAAAACTTTAGCTTGCCGGGTTGGGTGTTGTTTTTTGGTGTTTTTTATTGTTTTTTTTGTTTTGTTTTGTTTTTTAACCTTACAGCTATATTTCATCATAAAAACTAGTCTGAAGAAAGAGTAAACTTTTGCTCTTTGGTCTATCTTGACATTCTTCCAGAGACACATAACAGGAATATTTCTGATTCATTTTTTTGTCTTCTACTTGCAGGAAACAGGAAAGTTGCAGTTCTTAATTTTCAGGCTTCTGAAATGACAAAGATAAGAAATTTATACATTGAAACAAGATATCTTTGCATTCTTTAAAGAAAAAAAAAAGCCTCACAACCTAAAATGAGTGCTTCAGTGAAATAGGATAATTTTGCCTTAAGAATAACCAACAAAAATGTATAGTTATGCCATATGCACCTCCTATTTATTATCTGTGTAGCCTTCTAGGTGAGAAACAAAAATCTGTACTCGTACTTCAGCGTGATACAGACTTCAGACCGCACATTACTGTAGTAATGAATACTGTGGAAAGAACTAATTTTTTTGTTCGTAGGCTGTTTTATGGATGTAAAGGAAAGGTCTTTAAACACTTTCTATTCATATCTGAATAAATTAAGATGAAAACATCTAACAAATAGATCGCAATTTTAGAACACCAGTCTCCTGCTCTTATGGACTTCTTTATGGCCATGAAGATGCTCACAGGCAGAGTTCTGGAAATTCTTCTCAAGTTCAGAAAAGCTCTGAGGGCGGCAAAGTATCCATGTTGTCTATTAAAATAATTCTGATGCTCTGCCAGTTTTGACGAGAAGAATGAGTGAATACATCAGACGCTGTGGACAGTGGCAGCCTTACAAAGTCACAACCAACTGAGGAGAACAATTTCCCCCTGCTGCCATCAACTCAGATGCTCAAAGCCCGCACAGTAAGAGCGGGCACCTACTGCCACTGATTAAATTAGAGGGATCCTTGCAGCTCACAGCATCCTTAACAGACTTGTGCAGGTCCAGTTTGTGATTTCCCCTCACTGAGAAAATACTATCTTTTTTATTTTTTTATTTAAATTTCTTCCTATTGGCAGACTTGTCTCCATGTGAGTCTTACTCTAACTGGTGCGCCCCACAGACAACTCTTAAAGAAACAATTTCAGCTTTCTCAGTGTATGAGTTGGGCAGTATAATTTAAATAGGACAGCGTCCAGTGATGAAGGACTAGCTAGATTCCTTTGGGATATTTCTGTATATTAATGTTTTATTTTTTTTTGATAGATCATGTTGCTCCTACAGAGAGACTGAAATACTGTGTGTTCATGTATCTCCTATTTGTCAACAAAGACAAACAGAACTGACTGTTATGATAAGGTCTTTTCTTCTATGACTTTTGAGAGCATGTTCAAATGTCTGGTGTGAAGTGGTAGAGAAAAATCAGAGTGGCAAATAATACCTAGTGTTTTAATTCAGCCAGAGTCCCACAGAACATCCTGAGAAGCAGGAACTTCAGCCCGTATCTCTTTCACAGATCTGATGAAGATTTGTATTGCAGAGGAGGATATTAACTGCACACTAGAACAACTGTTCTTGGCTCTGCAAGCATGTTTATAATGAAACATCTTCAGCTCTTCTACCAATTCCTAAATATTTTTCAATTGAAATGTCTTAAAGATCTGAATCAGCCCTAATGAGCTGGCAAAACATCATATTATTAGTAATATTGCATCATACACTAAAATGCTGAAGAATTCAAATTAAATGAAAAAAAATCCCTTGATCTGCCATCACAGAAACAAACCCACAAATTAGCAATCTACAAAATCTTGCACATGAACCAGATGAATTTTAGAGCTAATGAACATTTGTGTGATGCACACAGGGTATTGTCGTATTCTCAAGGCATTTATTTAGATTGTTAAAGGTAGGAACACAGGTGAGCATGTGTCTATATTGATGAAAAAATACATAATCAAGCTGGCTTTTTTCTTTAAAAGGCTTAAACTTAATGAATCATTCTTCAGATGCCAAGAAAACACCTCCATAAAGAAATTAAAATCATTTATTAACGATTGGCTATATATGTTATTTCCTACCTATTATATGTTTGTGACTTTGTTAGCACTTCTTTTTACATCTGACAAAACACCATCACTTACTAAAAGCCAAGTTTAACATTTTCACTTCATGCACAGCTTCCAATGAAAGGCCTTCACAGTTGGAATGGAGTATTTTGTCTGCTTAATTACTGTTGTTCTTCCAAAGTCATCAGTCCCTGGTTTGGATGGATTTGTGTAAGACTAGGCAGTAAACACCCAATTAAGCAGACAATGTGAATCTGCATATAGATTTTACATTAGGATGCCACAGTCATTCCAAATGATTTAGAAGCAATTACATGGCTGACACATGATGAATCAATATGTATGCATGAAGCTGTCAGACATATCATGAGTGTCATAACAGAAATGGGATGTATGCCAAGGAGTGGTATGTGCAACACTACCCAGCCACAGAATAGTCAGGGATGGTTTGCACACAGGTAATTTACATGTGCATGCCGGTTGACTTTCAAGCTAGATGCTTTTTACTTGTCTTGACTGGCACATACAAACTGGCAGAATCTGCTCTCACCAGATGTGAATATTGTGGCATTAATGAGAGTGTGTGGGCAAGTGAATAGCTCACTTGGTCTGGCTGGGTTGAGCAAACCTCTCCCCTCCCGTGAACAATCAATCAAAACAGAAACAGAAAATGGATAGAAATGTGGATTTCTCTCAATCCACAGAAAGAAAGGACGGCTAAAGCAGGGCTGAAGCACCTGGGCACATCCACCTCAAAGCTGTGGCTGATCTGGGGTCCTGTCACAGTCCTATTAGCTCATAGTAATAGTACTGTTCTCTTAAAAAAAGAAAACCCCTTTTGCTCTCCAGACCAATCTGCTGGGGGAGAGAGCTAAGTGATGAAAGGAGAGAATCCCATGACAGGCACACATGGTTTGTTTCAGTCAGGGTTACATTCTCTCTTACTCCACTTATTATGTTAAAAGGTTAAAATGGAGTAGCATGAAATATTTTCATAACATCTTGTATTTTTAAGTGAGGAACATGTGCTGCACAAAATTAAAGCAGGACACCAAGAAGATTAAGTACTTAGAGAAAGGGAGGAGGTGGTGGGGGAACTGCAACCTTCGAGGAAAAGGGAGAGAATCCAGCATGAAAAACAGGCTAAGAGGACAGCTTTGTTCCTGAAATGCTTATTACCATTTGAGAGAGCTATGAAAACAAAACATGAAAAAACAAAGCAGAGCTCATGAAAAAACTGAGAAATACTTCTGTTATATCTAGGTAATGACAGACACACACTGCCATGGGAGTACAGTATCAAAGAACATTTCTTTTGAGGTAAGATGACATGGTTTCTTCAGACTGGCTTTTTTCCATACCAAGAGCAGTACAGTTGCAGAGCTGGCTCCTGATGCCAAGCTGACAGTGCCAGGATATTCAAAAGGCAGCATTGGTGGACAACAGCAAAGTGCCAGTCACCAGTCAGCAAATGAGAAACCCATGTGATAAATTGCACATTATGAAACACACCCCCAAAGTGTCTGAAATCCTTATTGAAACTGGAGTCTAGATAAACTCCTGACAACCTCTCTTACACCAGGCACCAACATCCTCCCCCAGGCTGGAACACGAAAATGAAGGCTGTTGACTGACCTGAATTTGGATGTCACTCTCAAAACAATCCTTTCACTTCCTCTGTGATGGGGTCAAGGTCAATGTCATAGAAGCACGACCTTGTCGGCAGTCCTGGCATGGTGCTCATCTGTGGAAACAATGACATTCAGTTATACTCCTGCACCTGTAAGCAGATAATCAGTCTACGCTTGCATGTAAACCTTAGATTAAGAGAAAGGCTGGATTGTTCAACACAGGCTCGGCCACAGATGTGATCTTTACCACATTTTTTGTTTCTGTTAAAAATGTCAAACTTGGTACTTTTTTGATGAATTTTGAGTATGAGCTTCTAAAAGACAAGAAAGAGAAAAAAGTTCACAAAATACAGACTAGCACAGCAACCTAAGAACAAATTCTGTAACAAAATGAACACCCTTTCGGACTTGCTTGTTCCTCAAAATATTTACCAGGACATTTATATCTTCTGAAAAAAAATAAAAATCACACAGCAAAGGGCAAAGATGCAATTGTCTGAATTTACCCGGTGATATGAATGTGTTGAATTCAGACCTCTCCCAGAGAAAACCAGAATACTGAAGCAGAATTCATCACAACATTTACCTAATGTGAGAAGTAAATTGAAATAGTTCTACTAAACATACAGGAATTACAGCTGAATCCTAATTTAGTAGTTAGAATTAACAGGCTGAGATACCAAGCTAAAGCAACCCAATTATCTCAAACGATGCATAATTAAGATCCTGATCTAGCATAAGACACTAGCATTTGCATACTTTTAAATGTGTCAATAGTTTCACAGAGTTAAATCACACCGTTAACTACAGTTCTGCTCAGGGTACTCATACTATTATTTGAAATTGGCATTTTTAGCAGCAATTAAAGGCACATGACTGACATGGAAATCTTGAGGTGGCCCATGACAGTTTAAGCCCCTTTAAATCAGAGGTTCTCCCATTTCCCAACTCCCTGCCTCAGGATTCCTCCCTTCTCCCTTGCAAAGGAGATGTCTGGAGAGCAGGTTTGGCAGAATAATGCTGGTGTTTGATCTGCTTCATTTTTCAGATCCTTAAACCAGGAAGGGCTTCCCTATTCCCAGTGCCACCACTGGCACAGTGTAAAGGCTGTGCCTGTGGGGCAGTTTGAACACAAGACTGGTTTGGATCAACTTGGGTCACTTTGGATTCACATCCTGAATATCTCACTATATTCCCAGTAATCAAAGGAACTCTAAAAACAGCATTTGGGCTTAATGACTCCTTAAACCCTTTCAATATCTTAACACCTAAAGTGAAGAAAGTGGAGAATGCCCCTGCTGTATTAGGCTCTATATTAATACCTGCATTGATGAAAGACCTTACAATTTCTCAAAATGGACCTTAAGTTCAACTTTGCTTGACTGCTTGTTGCTTGAGAATCTTTAAGCATTAAAATTTATTTGCTAGATTTTGAGGAACAAACTTTTTGCCAGGGCAAGTCAATTAGGGTCTGTCTTCATAAGTGCTGAAACAGCTTTGCTGGAAGAGGAAAATTTCACCCTAGGAACCCCTGGAATGATTCTGCCTTGGATCTTACTGCAACCAACTTTGTTCAACACACTGACCTGATGTCAATACATGATTTTGTGGCCAGGGTTGGTTGGCTGATGAACTAAATCTGCTCAGCACATGACCAGATCACCGCCAGCCCCAGGCTGCGCCTGGGGAGCAGCCAGAGTACACTGTGGCCAGCCATCACCTCCAGCTCTCCAGAAGAGACCTCAAAGCCAGGCAACCTCCTCCCTCCATCCTCCCTAATTCCTCAACAAGCACAGCTCAGCTACAGTGGTTTCTCTGGCCAAAGGCAAGCCACAACAGGATAATTGGCCTCAAAAGAGGAAAAACTTCTGACCACCATCCTAGCTGCTCCAGAGTGCCAGACTTAGAGGCCCCCCTCTCTCTGTGTTTCATTCTGTCAACCTGACCTGCTGCATATTCAGGGAAGGGGTCAGGATCTCCCTAATGCTTCAGCTTTGCTCCAAACACTCACATAATGACTCCATCATGGGAATACAAGCAAAATGTAAGACCTCCCCAGCACAGTCTCATTTACTCCAGAGAGTAAATGCTGCTGCCATTTCAGAGGTTAATCTTATACTGAGAAGGGGAAAGGCGCAGCCATCATCTCACTTGAGATCTAGCTCAGGGGAAAAACAATGCAATGAGCTCTTCTAGTGCCTCAGTACATTTCCTCTGTTTTTAAATATAGTCCTTCCTGATGTTTTGTTATGGTACGTAGTAGGATTAAAAGACAAAACTGTCAGTTTGCGTGGACCAAACCCTGCCTCTGACCGCATGACATCATTTATTGGCTCACATTGCCTTGGCATCTTAGCTAAATATTAAAACACCTTGCTACTCTTCCTTATCCATTGGCCAGGGTAGTTGAACTGCTACATCATTAGGGTTACTTAATTATTTTCAGTCTCAGATTCCTTCCAGTTTCTGAGTTAATGTTCGACAAGGAACTGCCTTAATGAATTTCATCTCACTGGGAGGGGAATGAACAAATTGCCAAAGACAACTTTCTGGTTACTTTGTGTATGGCAGTTCCACATCTGAAAACAAACTCCCAAATTCCAAGTTATTTTTTTAAACTATTTTTTAGCAAATTTAGAAGAGTTTTCCTTTTTTTTTTTTTTTTTAATATTAAATGCAAGTCCTATATATGCATTTTGTATTTTGTACTTAAATTTTTCTTTTTCTCTCTTTCACAGGCACATTCTACATAAGTATAACTTTACTGTATTAACTAATGAAAGTTATTTTTTAAACATTATTAAAAAATGCAAATATCAAACGAGTTTATTGCTGGTTTGGGAAATACAACTATTCTCATATTGAAAACTGAAGTCAACAAAAGGGAATTAAAACCACTGCTCCATAAAATTAATTACAAGGAAAAAAAAAATCCTCCAGAAGAAATACTCTGGAACAAATACTTATGTGAATTACAGACTGAAAATAAACTATGTATTGTCATTTTCCCATGGCCCAGACTTTCAACCAGGCAAAACCATGTAGAATTATGATCATTACTTTCTGCTCTCATTACCTTGTACACACAGAGGTAGCATGCAGAAGAATCTACCCCTTTTTCATTACTTCAAGGCCAATAGGAGGAGATGGCTGGCTGGCTGAGGAGAGTACTACCGATTATTCCCACTCCAGCCTCCATTTCTCTCCTTCCACCACAAAGGCAGGAAAGAAAAGTGGGCGCAAGGCTGCAGCAAGGCTTCACCTGACTGGCTTTCCACATGGCTGCAGGCTCAGGATGATCCTCTTCCCTCTCACCATTTTCCATGACACTGAATGAAGGCATTAACAAATGAGTTGGTCTTTGCTTGAGCAGGCATGATCCAGAGGAATCCCTCTGCCTGATCTCAGTTACCAGAGCCCAGATTTTTGTGCACAGAGGAGGAAAGCAACCATTCTCTGGCTGTAGCACATTCTGTACCTGCACAGTGCCCAAGAGACTATCTCACTTCTCCAAGGCTTCCTGAAATAACTAAAATTACTAAAAAATAGTAAAATCACTAAAATTACTTCAGTTTTAAAACCTGAAAAAACCTGAATGAACAATGAAAGAGAAAATATGCTTAAAACATAAATCACTTTGGTAATTAGCAGGTATGTACAGCATGAGAAAAACCCACAGAAATTTGTAGTCATACAGCAGCTTGCTTGCCATCTTATAAAATATATATGCTCTATATCTGTGCCCAGAGCGCAGCACAATTCTCCACTGTCACATAACAACTTTTGGGTTGTAGATTGGTAGCTATGTAACATTGCACAGAGTGGCTGTGAGAAAAGAACGGGGTAAGAAATGGAGAATGACAGCATGTTATCCACCAAAAATCACAAACTGGATTTAGATGGCTGAAATAACCAATACCTAATTTCATCAAAACTGCTACTTTTCCAGGGAAAAGGAAAATACAAGGCATAAGCTTGGTACCTTAAGGCTTAATGCAATTCATATGAATGCTTCACGCAGGGGGAAAAAAATAAGTTATAAAAATAATTTAAGAATTACATAATTTCACAATTATAAGCCGCATCCGAATATAAGCTGCCTTTTTTTTTTTTTTTTTTTTAAAGCGAGGATCCATGTGTGACAAAGTAACAAATTAGTAACAGAATCACATCAGCGCGGGGTTTGGTGTCAGGTGCTCAAGTTGCAAACAGTTTCCATAGACCAGCGAAGCCTTTAAAGGCAGCCCCAGGCACCCTCCCCAGGATGGATCCCACTTCCGGGTTGGCATTTCACTGGGATTTGTCCATAGATAAGCCGCACCTAATGATTAGCCGCACTACTGGTGTAGGCTGGATTCTTCATTGAAAAAGGTGCGGCTTATAATCGTGAAATTACTGTAATAGGAACTAGTTTTCTAGGAACAGACCATTTTCCCTACAAACTGCAACTGTCTATACATCTGAGTCAACTGCAGAAAGATGACGTGAAAAATACAAAGCTACTTGTTACTGTGGCATTCTGTGTTTAGGAGGCAAGAGCAGCAAGTCTTACAGTCAGCTTATTCAAGGATTGTTTACATTCCTGGAAGTGCACAGCTTGTGGAAGATAAAATACAATTTTAGTTAAGAATGCCTGAAGGCTACTTTTATATTAGGCATTTATGATCCTCCAGAAGCTTACTTACATGACTGAACAAAAAAAACATAATGAGCTTCCTTACAAATGGAGAATGGCAGTTATTTTCAAGAAAGCCATATGGAAGTGTTGCTCCACACCCTCTCCACAAATGCAACCAAAGTTACTGGAAGAGTAACTTAGTTGCATTTAAATTACAGTTGACTTGTAATTTGAGTTGGCCATGAGATCTACATAACACTTGCACTCAGTCAAGCACCAAGACTCTGCTAGGCAGGTTTGTTGTGTTCCCATGAGGAACTCTGCTGCTTAGCTTCCCTTTTTTTACCATACAAATGCCTATTAGTGTAGCTGACATCCTGCCTTTGAGCATGTATTCATCCATATATGTATCTATATTATATTTTCATTTATTATATAAAAAGATCCTAACAGAACCTGAGATGCCTTAACAGGGTTAGCACAATGGCACAATTTGCAAAACAGATGGTCCCAAGGACCATATCCAACTCCTGTTTAGTGTCTTTTTCACCTATAAGACAAGAAGTGTCTGTTTTACAGGCATAACATGGTTTCTGTTGAACAGAGAAAGAAAACCAGAGGAATCTGTACTTATATAAACTATGGCAAACAACTCATTAGAAAATACTGAAAAATCGGCAAATAGCTTATTGAGGAAAGCTCCCTATTCTGTGGCTTATGGAGTTAACATTGTGTTTGACAAGAAATGCAAGTAATTCACATTTTTGAATGGTAACCTTTTGTTAATTAAACAAGCTATGACAATTCACAACCATTTCAAACTTGAAATACTGCAGAAAACAGATGTTGTTTCTCAAGAGAATCCAGCATGCACATGACTGCGGATAACTCCTCAATAAAATCTGATGGGATGAATTGTATATCCCTCACTCCCTCAGCAAGAAACAATACAAGAGGAAACTCAAGAGATTTATAAATAGTGCTGTAAACCTGTATGCACTATGGTCAGCGTGCCAGAACTTGCTGGAATCCTGAGGCACAGCACGAAGGAGCTATGCCTCAGGGTTTCAATAATGTTTCCTAGTGTGAGTTAGAGCTCTGGAAGACAGATCTACCACCAGAAATTTACTCAATTTCAGTGCATCTGTCAGTCTCAGGGCATGCAAAGGTGTATGGATTTACTTTCTGATGAAATCCTTCCAGGTCTCCAGTCCTGCCTGCCCTTAGGTGAGCTTTGAGTGCCAATTATTCCCACTGACACGTGTGGTGCTGGCACCAGGGGAACTGCAGCCCATGGAGCAGGACAGAGATTAACAGTGCACTGCACTGGTTGTAGAAGTGTATGCAGATCTCCTTACTGGATTCCTCATGCTCTCTGCACTCTCCCTCTCAAACCTGTATTTGGAAATACTTCATGAGACTATCCATGGGTAGGACTAGAGCACTCTGAAGCATGCAACTGTGCAAACACTTCAGTGAGCAGTCACTTATTTCATCTTCAAACTGGACCGAACACACAGAGGCACTTGGGGTGAAAAGGGTGCAGAAAAATTAGGCAGCATATAACCAAGTATTTCCAGGATCTGCTTGAAGTTTGTTCCACAGGACTGGAAAATTCCTACAGTCTGCAGAGCTCTATCACTTCAAAGGTAGCTCGGGTCTTGAATGATGAAAAAAATAATTACATGAAAATAACAAAATAATTACATGAAAATAACATGGGGAAAAAAAAAAAGAACAGTTAAGAAAACAGCATTCCCCCTCACGCCCCATTACAAGAAGAACATCACAATGAAATGTCCACAACAAAAAAAAAATGCACAATATAGTCTTCATCTCATCCAACCACCATGTATTACAGAGGGAAATTACACCATACTAATGTGATACTCGAGTGACCTTTCATCACCTCTTAAAAGCAAACAAACCTCCAGATCTCATAATAGGAAAAGCATATGCATAATGGACGCAAGTTCATGCTTCCTTCAAAAAATATCAACCTTTACAAAGTAATAAACTTGGTTTTGGAAATGGAAATGTTTTTTAAAAAACTACTTTAATAGCTACATAATGTTTAAGAAAATATTATCTCATTGTCTGAAGATATCAAGGGTTTCTGAAAGCAGCTAACCAATGATCTTTAGTTAGCGTTTAAATAATGGTTTAAGTTTTAATGAAAATCTGCCAAACCTGATGATGGCCACGGGAGTTAGGGAGAGCGAAGATCATATTTCCTTCTCAGGAAATATTTAACAAAAAAAGGGTCTTGCTGCTATGTCTAAGAACAACCACAGCGAGAAACTCAACACATTAGCAGCTTTCAAACTGGTTAAAATAATGCTTGAAAAGATGCTGATGCTGCTCCAACATATACTGTAGTATTTCTTGCAATAAATGGCTCTTTTTCACTAGCATGTTGACTGACATCAGGTGGAGAAGTCCATCTGGCATCAATTATTCTATTTTAATTGACTCTTAGTTTGATGTTTTACACATTCTTGGCTATTGTTTGATTTTTGTGAAAGGATTTACAACAACAAAATGTATGGACATTGCTCCTCTGCTCTCAGCATCTGGATGAAATTATAAAAGTACTGAATATTGATTATACAATCCAAATTGGCCTTGCTGCCAGGTGCTCAAGTTAGGCAGAAGCAACTTGTGCCCTGCTACATTCTCTGAAGGATTACCAGGATCCAACAAATGACTCATCTTGACTGGAAATGACCAGAACCCAAAAGTGATCTCCTGGGCATCCTAGGGAATAAACAAAACCCACACAATAGTCCACATCTGTCCAGTACAGCTTTTGGAGAGATCTTTGGGTGCATATCCCAAAGGAAGCAAAGGATTTCTTGGTGAATCAGTCAGTGTAATAGCACTGAAACTCAAACGCTGCTGTTAGTGATGTGCTGAAGCACCAAAGACCAAGAAAGGACATTTTTTCTAGGTTTTAAATAAAATATTTAGGAATAGATGTAATCTGTAACAATGAGCAATTTCCCCAATTAAGTAAAATATTTATGACTCACATATATGACTGCAGTTCCTCTTGGCAGAGTTCTCTCAACTCATTTTAGTCTTAGAATTTACAAAACCACACTTGAAGCAGAAGAAATTGGTCCCCGTTATAACAGCATAAGAGGAACAATATATTAAATTTTAATTGAAAAACACACCTCTCTGAGGTAGCATGTTAGATGGTGTTAGTTGAGTGTACTATATTCTATACAATCCACACCATGTTTTACAGAGTATTCTGCCCTACACAGGGTAATTTATAAACAAAATACTACAAAAATGAAAGCTACAAAACCCAACTTAACTAAACAAACCCTCAGAAAAACAAACATTCATGAAGGAAATGAAGGGGGTGAGAAAAAAATGACGACTACAAATTCCAGGTGACTTGTTCCAAAACAATTCCTTTATCCCAGCCCACTCAAATCCATTTCTAGAAGTAATTGCTCCCTTGACCAAGGCCTACATCCTGATTTTCCTTTCCCCCTTGGGCTTTAGACAGAATCCCTGGCAGAGGACTCTTGCTCACTGCCTCTTGTACAAAATCACCTCCTCATCCAGAAGAAATTCTTCCCTGCAGCTCAATCCTGATGTCAAATGCTCCCAGAGCTGTTCCCATTCTTGAAAAGTGTCCAATATATCAAACACTGATGGAAATGGGCCTCTGAAGGAGTAAATCCAGAGGATAAAGCCTTTTTTCCCAAGTGCTGTTTCAGCAACAGGAATATTTAAAGCTTCTGATGTTCATGGGTACATAATTCTGCTCTGTTCAGTGTTTGGGTCTCCTGGCAAAGAGGAGGTGTCCAAACTGTGCCAGCAGCTCAGTTTCTGCTGAAAACAGAGCAAGTTTTGTGGTGTTTGGAGGGGAGAGATCTTGGGTGACCCGTCCCAGCTTGTATTTGCCTTGTATTTGCTCAGGGACTGGGCACCCTTCATTTCCTCTGAAAGCTGTTTATTTTGTACCAAGTGTTCCTTTAGAAGTGTTGTTCTGCAAACTCTGGAAGCAAGTCACACTTTGTGCTGCTGATCTTCGCTATGACATTTTGTTAAAATCTTTGTAACTTTGAGAAAACCTCAATTGCAGCCCAGAAACTGGAGATGGTGGCAGCAGTTGACCATGTGAAGCAAATGTGTGTGCTCAACATGCAACAAACTTTACCCTTCTCAGCACACCATACTAGAAGAGTGTGAGGAGCATCATCCAGTCATTTCATGGCAAATTACAACGTGGAAAAATCAAAAGAGATTGTATAGCTGTGGCGAATAAAAGCACATTAAGATGCTTTTATACCTAGCCCTTTTGGTTATAATTAACTGGAGCCAGTGATATCTCAGTAAGTGAAGTTTCCTAGGAAACATCATATCAGGCGAAGATGATGTGTGTGCATGGGTGCATATGTGTGTGTATATACATGGGAAGAACTGCTTCTGAAGAACATAAAGGTATTTATAGCAATAGTTAATTATTTGTAACTGGCTTGGTCTCATTACTTCTCAAACCCAGTGCCAGTGATGACCTTTGTGTTACCAAAGGGTATTACATCTTTGGAAACCACCTAAAAACAACAGAAGTGGGAAAAAGTGGTAGAGGAAGTGACTATACTTTGCTAGACCTATCTAAAGAGACACAATCTAGTTTTCAGGACTGGGAAACAATAGAAGCCAGGATGTACACTTGATGGGCACAGTTCTGCTTTCTGGTCTGTAGGTATCATGGCAAGTGTCAGAAAGAAGAGCCTGGGAAGCTCGTCTCCAAAGAATGATCAATAGTGGTGGGCACCAACAGCCACTACCACTGTACCATCATCATGTACAAACCTTGACTTGTGAGCATCGCTAACCTCGTTAGCTGAAGTTTCTATATCTACTTTCTCAAGTCACTTGTTGTTTGGATAAACAATTTAAATTATTTGCTCTTTACAAATTCAATTTACTTAGCACATGCTATTTTGTGAAAGACTGAAGCAAACAAGAAATAGACAAAGAAGCACTTTATATTGTAATTTTGGATATGGGTGCTTTCTAACTCTATACAGTCTCACTCTCCAGACAAATTACTCTTTTGATATGCTTGGTCAATGCCATCTTAGCTGCACTGAAGAATTCAAAAGCTTTTCCTTTCTGTTTGGTCCTAACCCAGAAGATCAGAATGGATCCACCTTCAATGGATACATGGATGCCAAATTGTCAAACTGTCTGCGTAAATCAGCTATTCTGAGTCACAATTCCATCGCAGAACTCTGGCACTGCACACTATTCAATATAGTGTGTCCTCTAGAATCATACCAGAATGTACTGCAGGCCCCTTTGACTAGGAACAAAAAAGAAAACAGAAGGATATTACTTAGATCAGCAATTTTCCAACCACTATTTTAAGAAGTCTTCACAAGGCTGCTAAGAAAAGCAAACCTTGAATAACCTGTGCTGGAGCTCACACTTCCAAAAAATGGAGGAACATAGAAATAGTTTGAAAAAGGCTATAGGCTACTGACTTGTGATAAACTTGAGTGTTCAGAAGAGCCAGCTCCTTTGTAAGCCATCTTAACAGCACTAATAGCTGCAAGGAGAAAAGAAAAAATTCTAGCCATAAATGTGGGACTTAACTTTCTTATGGCAGTACCAATTTTCGAAGGGTCTCTAAGAAAATATTAAAACTCTCATTTCTGAGAGAGAACCATGAGTTAACAAGCAGTCAATACAGATTTAATTGTCAAAGGAAAAAAAAATTGTTAACTGATGGAGAGCAGTCTTTATCCTACAAATGTGTATCCTTGCATGGTATATCAAGGATTTATGTATTTTTAATTTATATTTATAATTATTCTCAAAGTACTTACACACATGAATGAAATATTTCAAATACATCTGGGAAATAAATAAAATCAGATCACCACTTTAAATTGTTAGATAGGAAGCAGAGAAGGCTAAATTATTTGCCAAAAGGAGATGAGGTACTGCCAGGATAATGGAACTTGAAATTGGCAACTGATTCTTATCTTAATCTCATATAACTGAAATTAAAAAATAACACTGCATGCAACATCTTTTTCTATTACATAATGAATGCTGTATCAGCATTTTCGTACAACTTTCTCCACTTCTTAAGTTTGTTTTCTGTGAACTTGCAGTAAGTCACTTCTCTAACCCCAGTTTATGCAATAAAACAAGGGATAACAATTTATTCACAAAAGCAACAAAAATATTGCTAAACCATCTAATTAAAATCACCTCCATTTGGAAACCCTGCTTTTTTTCAGTCTGAAGAAACCAATCTCCAAACAGATGTTTTCTGGGTAGTATTTTTCCCAAATGAAGTATATGAAAGGACAAAAAGAAAAAAAGGGAAGGTAATGAATTCTGCATCCCAATACAAGTTAGCAGAATGGTTTTCTATTCTGACAAACATCTAGTACAAGCACAGACTATAGGAACTTCCTTTCAAGCACTAGAAAATTGTAGAAGTGCCATCATCATGGAAAGGTTTTACTGCACGTAGAGAGTAAATCCTAAAAAGACTAAAACCAAAAAATCCAGAAATCCCTCTAATGCCAAAGTGAACAAACTAGCAAGCAAAGCCATAATCTTTATTTACTCTTACAATATATCCCCCCAACTCTTCCTAATCAAAACAAGGCCAGTCTGTAATGGATTTTCATTTTTGGCAAAAAAATAATTTAAAACTCCACTGCTCAGCCAAGGCATAACAAACACAACCTGTAACACATCCACTAATGTCCAGCCTTCTTCCTTCCCTCCTGGCAACCCCATGAATACAGATCCCCCCAAGATGGCACACCAAACTCACCTGAAGAGCTGCAGTGCCCCAGCAGTGTGTTGCTACCCACCTGCTTGGGCTCTTTCCTTGAACAGAGGCTGCTGGTGAGCAAGAGCACCCTCCCTTGAATGCAGCCACGGATCCTGCTGCAATCTCATCAGCAGCATCCTGTCCAGTAACTGGAATTCATGTAGTCATTCTCATTTGAAAATTACTTGTTGTATATTTGTAGGAAAACACTGCTTTATCTTTGCTTCCACATTGCATTTTTCAGACTTTGAGAATAAATACTGACAGTAAAGCTATTTTTAAATTTGTTTTATTTCTGTGAAAGTTATCAAGAAATTTAGCTTTTTTCTTTTTCCTTTTTTTCTCCGAGAAAATTAAAGAGACAAAGAGCTTCACAAACTCAGAGGCAACTTATTTGTGCTGTCACAAGCATCCCTTGATCCCACTCTGGACAGGTTACCTGCAGAGTGCTTATTTTCCATGTCTACTCTCTACATCACATCTTTACTACAGGTGCCAAATACATTGGCATTGATGTTCTTTCCTACAGTCTGGAGCAGAGCTCTACAGTCAGCACAGCTCATTCAGGGTGTCAGACACAAAGCAATCTGACACAGGCAGTGCCAGCAGTGTGATGTTTGTCTCCGGTGCATACAGAAAAGGCTTTTCTCTGCTCCCTGTGCACCACCGCATGTTCTCTCTCCTTTGTTTTCCTGCTACTTTGCTGCAACGGTGCCTGACCCTGCAGCACAGTGCAGAGCATGTGCCTGACCACAGCTGAAACACAGGAATGAGAAAGAGCTGTCAAAGCTAGAAGAAGGAGGGGAGTGTCTGTATTTATTTGTTTGTGAACATCATCTTTCCATCTTTGATTCAGCCTAGCAATAAAAGCTCCCTGTGCCTTGCTTCTTACACGCACAGAGCAGCAGGGTGTTGGATACGCACAGAAAGCTGGTGCAGGGTGATCAATGACTACAGAAGTTGCATGCTTTAAATCAGCCAGCAGGCAGGCAGGGAGCGTGTTTGTCCCATGTCACAGCAAATGCGCGTGTCCCGGCATTTTGTCTCGCGCACGGGCTGGTGCCAGATGCTGTGCGGAGAAAAGCTGAAACCATGGAGGCTGACAAAGCAATCTCTGTCCAACTGGGAGCTGATAGCTGAAGACCAACTGAATCCTTGAACATTATGCTCAGCATTTTCTCCAAATTACTTAGTTGTATTAATTACAACCCTGGACATTGTTGATGGCTTTAACCCTTCAGAAGTCCTGTTAAATTCTTGGACTCAATGGCTTTCCTGTGTTAATGACTTCCACATTTTAATCACGTGTGAGAAAGTATTTCCTTCTTTTATAGAAGTATTAATATAAATGCCTGGCAGCATGTCTTCACAGACTGAAAATATTTTTAATGAAAAACTAGTTTCTAGGAAGTATGGAGATGGCTTCAGATAACCTTTAAATTATGCATAACACCAAAGGGACATAATACAGGTATAAATACAAGTCTATGAAATTCACAAGACTTTGGCTTTACGGATACAAATTCTAAATGAGCCTGACAACTTAAGAATTCTTGGCTTTCGCAGTACTCCAAATATTAGAAACACAGTAACATGTCAAGAGTCTTAAAACTGTTTCTCTGATGAATGATCCAGGAAGTTTTAATTAAATGGAGAGAAAAAAAAGTGGTCAAGTTGCTAAAGAATATGAAACTTTTGCCAAATTGATTCAGGGATAACAGCAGAGCTCTGATAACACCAATCAGCTCTTACATACACATTTTAAGTCAGCAAGCCTATGCAAAATACTACATGTCATACTATGTGCAAGTTGATATTTAAAATCCAGTTCAGTATTTTGTTTTCAGAAGGGAATGGCCACATATTAATGTGCAGCTGTATGACAGTCTCTGTAACATTCTGCCTTTCAAGATTGCTATCTAGATACTCACCCACCAATTCAAATTTTAGCTGAAAAAGGTACTTTACATGAATTTTAATTTTTGTGGGATTCAGATGATAATGTAGAAGTAACCTGGGTTATGTATGCCTAACATACATGATAACCTTCACAACTTAAAACTTTCTCTTTCTTGTGAATAAGGTTGCAAAAGTTATAACTTTTTAGTTTTAACAAGCCAGCTGAAGTGGCTGCAATGTCACACAAACAAGGATCTTTACTTTTTTGTGGACCTGCTGGGATTACTGGGGAAGCTGATGAAAAGCCTGGCAGACACTGAAAAAACCACCACAGACCAGAAAGTAATTTCTAGGAGCAGATGTTTCTTCTAAGTGCATTTACAGATGGATGCCATACAAGGGAAAGCTGGCATTTAACAGGTACTGCACTCACCCATTTCACTGTCATTTAGGCTACCATTAAATACATATCTATAATAAGGAGATTCAGTGAGAGAGAAGGGAAAACGATGACATGCCCAGGGCGCAATTTCAAATAATGCAGGAGATGGTTTGTGACGTCCTTATTACTCATTTCCTCCCATAAGATTTTGACCCTTGCCTGCCTCATCCTGCTGTTTAAGGCTTTATGGTCTCTTTGCTAGTGAAGACCCCTTAGAAAGGAAACAAAAGGCAGTCCTTCACAATGCAGTTCCTCCAGAGAGGGCTGAGGCAGGCTGGGCTGGGAGCCCGGGCTCCTCCCCAAGGCAGCAGTGATTTACAGCTTCCAGAGCACAGGCGCCTACTCCCAAATTGCTGCCAAGAGGGGCAGCCTGTTTGACCACTCCCCAGTTCACCAAAGGACTGCACAGCTTTAGGACTGACTACAGCAAGGACAGTGGGGCTTGGAGCAAGTCCTGAGACAGACACTCCTGCCATCCCTCCCTAAGCTCTTGTGTCCCAAATACCTTGGTCACTTCTCAACCCAGTTTCTGGACAACCACTTCTTTTTTTTGAGTGATATAAAGAAAGCAAAGTGAAAATACCAGAGGCTTACCTACAAAACACTAAATATATTCACAAGCAAATCAGATGTTCCTGCACTCAGGGCACTGCCATCCCTCAGAGAGACAGTGGCTGAAACAGTTCCAGCAATATGATTTTCATTTGTAGACACATGTCTGTCAGAACCCAAAATCTCATATTGTATTACCTTTGTGACTGATATTATGTGGGTTTGAAAATAATCAAAGGGCAGCCAGTTGTCTTGCATTTGATAAAATGTAAGAATTTTTCTTACTCAAGTGTCACAAAATATTAACATAACTTGTAGTACATAAAGTGGAAAGACTCCAAAACCAGGCAGTGTTCCATGTACCTGCAGCGATAAGTGGAAGAATGGTTAACTATAACATAAACCTATAAAAAAAATAAAACTCCCTTCTAAGTTTCTTTTCCATCTGCAATTCTCCATGAAAAATGCCAGCAGCGAACTGTCATACTGAATTTTCCTCAACAGTATGTATTTGATTCTGGATCAGTCCCACAGAGAACAGCAGACAACATCAAAACAGAAGTCTTTAATTGCCCCATAAAATGAAGATTACTTTAGACCCCTAAAAATGAACTTTTATGAGTATATCCCTGGAAAATGAAACCACTAGACATTACATTGTAGTTATCTGGGATTCATCTCATATACTACTATTTTTTAAAAAACTTCACTGGAAATCATACTGAAAGGCCTACAAGAAGGCACATTTTTGGATTCTCATGGCTTTTGTGTCTGGGAAACAGAATTTAGAGCATATCTTTAATGAAATGGTCCATTTGGCCTAAACAACCCAAGGAAAGAAAAAGCTTTAGAAAATGTGATTTTAAATGTTTTCCAGTTGCAAAAGTAAATGTAGGCTGAGCTAACATTCAGAGCAGATTCAGTCTACCTATAAAAAAGTACTTCTATCCTGGAATAAAAATGCTTGTAGCCATTCTGTTTAAATTTTGAAGGTACCTCATCCCAGCATGACATGTGCATGTGTGTGGTAGGTGTCTATGTCTATATTCACCACATCTCCCACCATGGTCCTAACTGGGGAGCAAAGCAAGTCTCCCAGTTGTATCTATTTTGTGAAGTGCATGTAAAGCATTAGGAAATGGCATTTAAATAATTTGAAATGATTGCTGACATTTCCTTCTGAAAAAGGTGAAAGAATCTGTTCTTACTACAGACTCTGCAGCAGCACATTTGTCAGCAATACAGGGAAGTGTGGTCACTGACACAGGTTGCTCAGCTGCCAGGTTTCTTGTGGCACATGGACTTTCTACATTCAAATTAAGATAACCTGCTGAATAAGCCAAGGGATGGCAGCTCTGGAAGACAGGCCTCATTCACTAAAAGGTGCATCCTTCCAAAAAGTTATCCTAAAAGAGACACAAAAGGTATTCAAAGTGGCAGCTCAGGAATACCAACAACTCTCCAGCTCAGTGGAAACACAGCTGTGGGACTTGATGATCCTTATGCAACATGGGCATTTTGTGTTACTGAACAACTGGAGTTATTAGGAAACCTTATTTGCTTGTGGTCCCCACTTTTTAATGTCCACCTCTTAGGGATTTGTGGGTTGTAATGTCCCTTGGCTCTTACTCCTGAAGGAGCCTTCTCTCTCTCTCTCCCAGAGCACAAGCATTAGAATAATTTTTATTTTATTTTTGATTGAATGTCTGGGAGACAGAAGAGCAGTACTTTGGATGAAATCATGATTTCATGTGTCTGACTTTATTTTTTTCCTTTTCTACTGGCTTTGACCACTTAAATAAGCTTCCGTATTGCTCTGAGTATCTTTCTCCCTCTTACACATAATCCTTTACAGATTACATGTCTTGTTCAACAGCATGGGGAATATTTGAAGCAATACATCTATTTGTATAGCTCTGACAGACATTCTTCCTATGCTCTTCCTGTGCTGTGCTTGTAATTTTATCTGTCTTTCAAAAATTCAATTAAGGGACTGTTAATAAAAATAATTAAATTAGTCCTCTGACAATACAGAGCAGCACCACACAAATGATATACTACCAGTTCATTATGGTGCAATGGGAAATAAGCAGCAAAGTACCAGTAAGTCTCTTCTGCATCCCTCTAAATATTGAGGAAGGATGCTCTAAAGTGGCTTGTTAAAAGGATGTCATGTGATACAGAATGTGAAACATCTGCTGCTTTCTAAGTGAGGCACAAGGGAAGCTAGAAATAAAGCAAGCAGAAAGGTAAAATGGACGAGTCCTGGATGTCTTCTCCATATTCCTAATGAAAATAACTCACAGCATTTTTTGAGCAACAAGGGTGTAAAATATACAGAAGAGGGTTAAGAAAGAGTATCTGCTAAACATACAAGCAAATAAATACATCTGCAACATTTCATCACAGAAATAATTCTCCAAACTGTTTTGTTTTCCAGCAAAGATGCAAAAATCCTAAAACATATAACACTGTATTGATACAACTTTTGCATTTGATTCTATTCCAGCACACATCCAATATACTGGGGTGGAGAAAAGAGATGAAAGGAAGAAGAAGGATAAAAGATACCCTTATAATCAGGAAGGGAGCCACTGTGAAGGATGAATAACTTATATGCCAATCAAAACAAATGTGAGAACACACAGAGGAATTTTATCTACATGAATGCTTACCAGTTGCTTCTTACTGTAGTCAAAACATACAGATTATTGATAATGTAACCTATTTGTGAACATTTCTGAAATTTGATTTAGATTACTTAATGTCTCCTGAATATGCAAATCCGGAAGTGGAAGCATCCTTAATTGTATACTACAACTAAAAGTGTGTAGTGTGTAGGTACGTGGGTATGCCCCTATGTGTGGGTAGGTATTCCCACTATTCTGAATGCCTGTGAATGAAAAGTTCTCTTGTCAAAAGGAAGCAATTAAAAATAATGGTATTGCTGGTTTGATTCAAAATTTTCTGTGAAGTTTTCCTGTCTTGCTCACATAAGCCATAATTTTATGATTTTAATTTATATGAGACTTCTACCTTATTTCTTTCTTTTTGAAAGCAGCTATCCCAAAGCAAAATGATGAGTGACAGGATGAATTGACAGGGTTGACTAGGCTGAAATGCTCCCACCATTCCTGGCTTGCTGTACCTGCAGTTCACAGCACATTAGTCACAGTGTGTCTGCAGAGCCCATGCATGCCTCACCTGTAGGTTCCAGCACTATTAATTGAATTTGGGGATGCAGCCAAACAGCTTAAAACTTTCCCTTTCACACATTACAGTACTTTGTCTTGTTAGGACAGGAACCTTGGGTGAGCTTGCTCAGGCGCTCTGCACAGAATTAGCTCTAGGAACAGCGTGTGGGCTTAGTTTGCCCCAGCTTGCCCTCCTGAGACTTACAGCAGGACTATTTCAGCAGCCACATTTCCCTTTATGGCAGGGCCTTCCAGAGCATCCAACTGCAGTAATGTAACCTGTCTGTGAGGCAGGGCTGTGTCCAACACAGCCTTTCAGGGAAGTTGATCCACTCCTCTGGCACTTGTCTTCTCAAGATGAAAACAACTTTATTTTAGAGTCCAGTGAAAAACAGTAAATTTTGACACTTCCATGCCACTCTTCATACAGTCTATACAAAAAAGAGGAAACTAATATGGAATATACATGTGCCAAACAAATTAAAGTTGATCATGCACTTCAGACAAGCACCTTTCACCTGCCACCTGAGTTGTCAGCAAGACATGTTTCTACTTAGCTCAAGAAGAAGAATGTGCCCAGCACAGAACCCATTCACAGCTCACCCAAGGGCTGTAAACAAGGAAGAAACTGTGCTTGGAGCTACTGCTCCTAAAATGTTTCAGAGCAAAAGAAACTACAAATTTGGGGATGAGGAGTGAAGGGAGACTGAAAATCTCAAAACTGGGTCTTTCAAGAAAATGATAATCAAATAATGCATTTAAACACTGTCTGGTACAGTTACATTGTAAGAAACCAATTAACCTTCTTTCAAGTATCATAGGATCTAAGGACTCATTAAATCAATTAATAATATGATACTTCGTGCTAGTTCATCAGGTGCTATTAGCAGCACACTGTGTTCTACCACAGTTCCTTTTCCACTTCACTACAGACCAGTATTGAGTATCAATATTTTTGTCGTTTGGGTTAAAAACAGGATTATATAAAGTTGTAACCTAATGCTACTAACTCTTGACTAAAAGTTATGGACAGTACTAACTACAAAAAATTATAGAACCATTATAAGCACAGTAATTGTTACTAAAACAATTACTAAAGCAACGAAAGCATTTATTTTACAGCTGCTTTTCCCCTGATCCACTTCGAGTATAAATGGATAATTTCATTTGAGCTCTAGTCACACAGTTGCAGCTTATGGGTTTGCTGTGGGTAACCAGCAATAAATTTATATGATCAAACCCACTGAGACACAACTGAGATCACTTTGATCATGATGCAGGAAAACAGCTAACACAAATTTTATAGCTTTCAATAATCCTTTGTGCTTCACAGACCAGTCATATGAAACTAATAACTGATGAAACTTTTTATTAAGGAAAACCCTTGCCAAAGTGAAGGAAGATATACTAACTCAGGAAACAATCACACGGGGAAAACCCTCCACTAAAAGCAGACTATGCCTGACACTGAAAAGAAATGGACTTTGTAGCATGATGTGAAAGCAGAAATACCCATTCAGCAGACAGAAAGTGTGAGCTGTCTTCTCAGC
>VRYO01002297.1:44165195-44179023 GCA_009812075.1 Sialia sialis
CTCCTCCCTGCTTGTTCATTATACCCATGCTCAATATAACACAAAGATGGCAAAGCACACCCACAGTATCTTTGGAAGCAAAACCTAGTTATAAATGTATATATACATATATATATATACACACACACACACACATATACATTATATATGTATATATACATATATATATCTATATGAATGTGCCATGGAGCACAGCAAAGGGTGTTCATTAGGTACAGTTCCCTGCCCATCCTACCAACTCCGGAACCACAGGCAGTCCTTCCCATGCCCGCCATCCATTGTACCATCACAGATCTCCATGCTGCACTACACAGCATGCCCATGGGCTCCTCCCACTCCACAGCCTAGTAAAGTACTACCTTCTCAAAAGCATCAAAAAGTTAATCGAAGGAAAGAGTTAAAAAAAGCCTAATCACAGAGCTTTGGAGAAGGTTGTGCTTTATGATAAGATTTTGTCCATCTCCTTTCAAACTACTGATGTCTCTCACACTGAGTTACCATGATCCTAATTTGACATATTTTTTCTTCAATTCTGCATGCCAAAATCAATACAGCAGTGGCTATAATTCTCTTTGTCACATCATATACTTGCAGTCCCACTCCATGAGCTGGGAAACCAAGTAAGAAACCAAAGAAAAAACTGTTTCATTGCCAAATTGGAAGGACACAAGTAAACAGATTCTTGAAACTGTCACTTTAAAAATAGACTTTCAAAAGTCTTAGAAGCTTTGGGTCAGTGACTAGACTACAGATGCTAATCCAAAATTGGAGTCAGCTTCTGAAGCAACCAAAATATGTTCGTGCCTATCAGACTTCCAGGACCACCCTCCTCCTTCCCCTGTTCTCCCCATAAAGGCACAGATGCCTGCCCACTTTCACGTCTAATCACTTGGCCCCATTCCCAGAGCAGTGTGTGATATCCTCCTCACTCTTTAAAGACATGACACAGAATCCAGCTGCAACTACACTGAGATTTGGCTACAAATACCATGTGCAGCGTATCAGTTGCTGGACTTTCATTCTGACATACAAAGCAGTGAGTTATGATAGCTAAATAAATAAAAGATTGCACAATGGTAAAAGCAACCTACTTCCTTACAGAATTTTGCAAGTTTCCGATGAATGCTGCAGAGTACTTTGTAAAGGAGAATCATTGTATGAGTCATAAAGAAAGAAAATGGATGGGGGTTGTGATGATAGGACCACTTCCTTTGTCATGCTGGCCATTGTTTTAAGAACTACGAAATAGAAAGGTCCATTCCAGGAATAAAACTCCAACTTTCATTAAGAAGAAGATTTTCCAAGCTTAGTGACATTCAGATACCTAGCTACCCTTAAAAGCAATATTTATTTTACAGTCATTAATTCTTACCTAGCTTTGTAACATGTGACTCTGTCTATGCTGCTCATTACAAGAATCAGTTCACCTGTATGCTACCAAATCAAATGTCAGTAATATCTACTTTAATTTCATGAGACTTTGGGGGGACATGAAAAATACTTTAGCTGTGAGGAAATCTTGCTAATTCTCAGTGTTACCAATATCCCCAAACAAGATGCCGAAAGATTTGCTTCTTAATTGTGCTAAGCAGTTCCTTTGACTGGCAGCCATCTCCTTCCCTGCCATTTCAGCCCATCCCAAGAGAAAAATTCATACTTTTCCTCAATCAGTTGTCCCATGACACTCACTGGAGGTTCAGCAGCAGTATGTGCACAGCTGTAAAACATCTGGCACACAGGTGTATGAAATGGCATTTGCTTGCTGTCTGGCTAGTTACCACACATTTTTTGGAAAGATAACAAACAGTTATTGTGCAGAAAGACAGATAGTACTGTTGTGCTCACTACTGTTAGTTACATTTACCTTCAATGGTGTAATCTCCAGGGCAAGGCAGAAGAATAAATGTTAAGAAAGAGAAATTTTATGGAAGTCAAGCATGGTCCTTCATGTTGGTACTGATAATCCAGCTTGGATCCAGGTTTATTTCCAAGGAGCAAGTGAGTGGGGGTGGAAGGCACACTTTAAATAAATCCTCTGACACTGTCTGAAACGGAATGGGAGCAAATGCTTTCCTTCGCCAGCTTGAACTCACAAGTTAATGCCAGCAACCATACAAACATTAATCTTAAATACAGCACCAACAACAGACTAAACACAAACCTCTACAAAAGAAGTAAGGCTGTATAAAATCAAATTTGATATACAAAAGGCAGCCTATACAGAACAAAGAAGAAAATGCATTGCTTTCAGGAATATCTAAGACATTAGATATTTGGGAAAAAATACTTAAAAATTGCAATCAATGTCATATTTGCCAAAGGCGTTGATTGGACAAAACTGCTAAATCCAGAGTTCTACTTAAAACAGTACAAGGCAGACCTATATGGCAAAACTGAGGAGGTAACTCACGCTCAATGCCTACCATGAGCATTTAGGCACATGTGTGAGCTTTAACATAACAAGTGCAACACGAGCAGTGAAGATTTTAGCATGGACTGATTAAGCCACATTCAGAATCCCTCAACAGCTTGCACTACAGCTGGAAGCTGCATCTTCATCACTGGCAGAGCTTGGGTATGCCTTTGCTTACTCATAGTGCAAACATCTTAGATTGCTCCTCACGTATTTGGAATGGACGTACAGTGGCTCACGTTGTGGGCAAATGGCAGCAGCACCTGCTATGCGCTTCTTCATTCCCCAATAACCCGTAAGGAAACTTGATGAGACTCTGCTGGCACCAGGGCCCTTCCTACTGGAACCAAATTTTCAAACAGCAGTCCAAGGAACAGATTCTCTGATTTAAATATAAATATAAATATTTAAATATAAATGACCTGGTCTATATGACATGTCAACATCATGACTCAGCTCACAAACTCAACATCCTCACCACTGCAGAACTCTCAATTTTCCTCTGCTCTTATCCTCTTACTGTTAAGAAAGAACATATTCTGCAGCAATACAACACCAATTCAGGCAATTTACACAGGAAAAACAACTGTGTAATCCAATCAAATCATCCAATCCATGTTGAAACCAGAAAACACTAACTGGTCTTTTCTATGCACTGTCACACCCAACAAAATGTTTGCTTTTTCTTGCTATGTTAACTTTCTTCCGAAGGTTTTGTCCCCAAAAGAAAAGGTTCATCATGTCTCTCAAAAGCCTACGGTTACTGAAATGGAACAAGCACGATTAGATGGATAGTCATGAAGACAGGAAACATGGGACAAGCATTCTAGAAGGAAGGGCAAATCTTTACTATAAATCAAAGCTTTCCAAATGTTTCCAGCACCAAAATGGATTGGCAGCATGAGGTGATAGGTGCTTTGGCAGAGATAAAACTGACAATGTGAAATGAAATATGTGCAGGTTATTAAAACAGCGTGCTTTGCTGGCAGCTGGGGTTTGTTGAAATGCTAATCAAATTTCCAAAAAGAATTCATATTTGGAATTAGAAAGGGATGCCTCATCTATTGGCAGAAGCTTTAAGATGCATTTAATTAGTCCTGAAAATGAATGGGTACAATATTTTTCTTTAACTGATGCTATGCAAATGCATGCAATTTACCTGTGCTTCTCCAGACTTCATACTTCTCTATCCTGGCTGTTAAGGCAGCTGGAGTCAGTGAGCAAATGTCTCCCATTTTGATAGCCAAACAGCAATTCACCTGTATCTGTAACTCTTTATTTACACTGGCTCCATTCTCCATTCAGTTATCAGCACAGGACCAAACCCTCTGAGCATGTTATTGGCAACTTTCTGATTCAAAAAGTAAATGCTAAAGATTTACCAGGAGAAGTGAATCTACTTTTCGTCCTGCAAATACTCTGTTGCTAAGTCACAGTCAGAGGTGATATTCCATGAGCATCATTATGCCCTAATGCATCATCTACACTGCAGCAAGATTTCATAAACTATTTCAAAAACAGGCTTTGCAGCTGCTTGGCCTAGAGGGTGTATCATGGGACCAATACACAAAACAAAAGCAAAACAAATACCTCAGATGCTACTAAAAATTTCTGCATAAAAATAAAAGATTTTGTTTTCAGTTTTGTTAAGAGATTGACAGATTCCTGCAAAGGACTGCAGATAAGCAGCCAAACTTTAAATTAAACCTTTTAAGGTGGATTTTTTTAGCTGTTTACAGGCTTGTTTTTTTTAGTTACCATAACTTTTTATTATTTCATTAAAAATAGGTGAAAACCCAAACCATCAACTTACACCATTCTTATGTTCAAGACCATGTGAACACCAGGGAGTGGGAAGAGCTAACCTGTATATATTATCATAAACAGGTCGGAAAACAATACTAAAGAATAGATACTCAATGCAAAAACTAACACAACTCTGCATTCCTCACTTTGGTTTCTTGCCTACCCTGTACCTAAGTCTCCATTCTGCCCAGGGGCTCCATCTCCTCTCTGGAAGGAGAGTACTGAAGTTGGAAGGAGATGAGGCTGCCCCTAGGCACAGGTACACACGTGCAGATTGCAGCCCTGCCCTTGCTCATCCATGGCCAAGAGGATGTTCCTGTGGGACTGCAGGGGCTTTGCTTAGCTCTGTGTAAGCTAACTTAGGACCAGCCACCCTTCTCTGATGTGATAAGCTTGAATTTGTATACACATTCAGGTCAGTATCTTTCTAATAACTGCACGTTTGTGGCATCTGCCAGTTAACACATGGGACACTAAATGTGCCCTGCACATTAAGTGGTTGATCTTTGCCTATGGATATGTTTAGGAATAAATATAACAAGCTTCAACATCTTAAAGGGTTTTATGATTTGGGTTGCACTATCATTCAAACAAGGACTCAAATTGCAAAAAACTACTGCTAGCAGTACTAGCTTGATTTCCACAAAAGTCAGATAATTTCCCAGCTGTGCTGCTTTTGATGGACAACTTCCTTCTCATCCAAGTACAAGGATTGTACCTAACTTGTGCCTCCTCTGTGATATGTCAGAAAATTTGTGATGAAAAGCACTATGGAAGACACAGCATGTTACTGCAAATACATCACATGATAGCCTATCAAAGGGGGAGGATGGCACTGCAGATTGATTTGGAATAGCACATTTGGGAGTTGCTAAGGATGTCCTCTGCGCAGTAAATATCTACTGCCTGTCTGCCACTGACAATAGATTTTGTATCCACTAATGAACAACATCCAAAATATACTTTCTGCAGCCTTTTCCTAAGTGTATGTGAAGTAATTTGTGATATAAGCTAAATAAACTCTTCAAAATACGCAGCTCCCCCCAAATCAGTCTCCCTAATGTTAGGTCATTTCTGATGTACCTTATTTATCTTTCATGAATGCCTCAAGGCATAAGTAGGTGCACTAAGAAATCCACAACCACTTTTACAACTAGGTAATGGAGTCTGCAAATTGCAGTTAATATCCTCGATTCCTGGCTATCAGCTGCAGGCATTATTCAGAGGAGATGCTTGATCCAAAGGGAATGCATGAGAAAGACTGAAAAATAGCTAAATGTGCATGTAGCAAATGAATAGGAAAATTTATTTCAGAAGAAAAGTAAGACATTGCTTGGAAAATTATTTCACATTTTGATTAATGGAGATGTAAAACGGAATTATTAAACAGAAAAAACGAAACTTTTGAAGTCTATCAGCTGGAAGGAAAAACAAACATTGAGAACATGGCTTTGGAGACAAGATAGAAAATAGTATGCCACCTATGAAATTATAATCAAAATGGGCAAGTAAGAAAGGGGCCCTTCACAGCAAGAGAAACAACCAGATGCTGTGAATCAGAACAACTCTCAGATGCCAACAGGGTGGAGAGCCAAAAGACTATTTGTAATCTGATACCAAAGGTAAAAATAAACCAGCACATCTAGAACCAACACTTGGTGCCTACTCTGGGCACACCTGCCCAGGTGTGTCTTGGCGCTAGGGAGTACATGGCAATGATAGCCAGAGTGACTGAAAATTAATTTATTTTCCCATCTTAATTTTGCCTCAAGATTTGCTGCACTACTGCAACATTACTTTTTATATCTAGGAAAGCTATTTATCCTTTGAAGGACATTTGGGAAAACAGTACAGAAACAAGTGTTGTGAGGAAAATGAGAGGGACTGGAAAAAATAGGGGGAAAGATGTCCTGTGCAAACAGGGATGGTACCAAAGCCACTTGGGAAAACAGCAAGGAGCAGAGAAAAACACTAGCTGAACTGACAGATCTCATCAGCAAAATGCAAAGAACAGAGGCACATGACTTCAGAAGGTAATTTCTAAAAGACAGAAACAATGAAGCAGCAGTAATGATATTATAGAGACCTTATACCTCCCTGAGACTTGACAACAAATACCATCTCTAACGTAGAATAAGCAACTTCCATCTCAGTAGCCTGAGCTTCAGGAACAATTCTGCCCTGGTGCCTGTGAACTAGGAGAAATTCCCATTTTGAAGACCGCAAAGTCTAAACAGCCAAAGCAAACAAGGAAAGGATTATAAAGATGTTGAGGGTTTCTGAGAACTGCATTTTAAAAGCAGCAGTAAAGAACCACTTATTAAGAATTTATCATATGCATCTTAAAACCCATCCTCAATGGGATTAAGAATCAATATACCATTGCATCCAAAGCCAGATAATTTTAAATGCAATTAATCTTTTCTTCCATGGAAACTATATAGAGCTGTTAGAATTATTAAGGGCTGAAAATAACATTATTTAGAGGTTGAAAAGGCAGAAACACCTGATTGCTTTTCCCTCTCTTTTTTTGGAAATAGTTTCCTTTCATTATTTCTACAGATTTAAAAATATATATTTCAGCTACTGATTTCCTCTATATTTTCTGTCACAGTTGGTCTGAAGCGCACCTCAGGATACACAAACCAGAATAAGAATGGGTCCAAGATGCATTTACCTTAAACAGTCATGTTCTTCCCGATTTTATCTTTGCACACAAGAAAGACAATTAGTTCCTAACATATTTTCTTCCATAAAACTAGAAAAATTCTTTGAGTTTTGTCGGTTTTCTGTTGGTTTAAAACATCTCCTGCACCTTCAGTTAGCATTTTTAAGAAGCTGCTGTCCTACCTCCTCAGTAGAGTAGATTTATCTTTTTGAAGTTCTCACTGCAGTACTTGTTGCACACATGGAACAAAACTAATACAAACTATTTAGCATTGCTTCCCCATGACCTGCACTAGTGATGAGCACACTAACTCATCTGTTTAGAAAAGCAGACCTAATCACTGCATCAAAAAGAGAACAGATTTGGATTGTCTTCCCCTGAATAGCTGGAGGTTTCTCCTCAATTTACAAATGAGTGTAGCAATTTCAATTTAATGTGGTCCGTAGGTAATTTTACCTCACACAAAATGACACACTAATGCAACACAAACAACAGCACTGGCCCAAAAGATCTTCACACTTCAGTTAAAATGGATTCAGATGAAGGTTTGAATTCATTTTACAATTAAAGCCAATGTATTTTATGCACTTTCCTCCAAACTTCCCTTTAATTTGCCGACTTTTTCTATGAATTTACCCACAAGAAGTTCCTTGAGGGTTCACATAAATTGCCTTTCTACTTTCTTTTTTGTTGGTTTTCACTAAACTACAGAATAAATCTTACTGGAGGGCAAGGTACAATTTACCAAAACAATTTTAAAAAGTGGAAGCTCATTCTGTGGCAAGGGCTAAATTATGTCTTCCAAGAATCACATTTGGCAGGAGCCTTAATACAGCAGACACTGCCTTGGTTTCCAGAGGTTATGTCTGAATTAAGAGAGAGCCAGCAACCTCAGCCCATAAACAGAAACACAACATGTGAAGGAGAGTTGGAGCAGAAAGCTGAAGATCATGAAAAGTTCAGGACTTTCTGAGATGGAATTAGGATGTAAAAGCTGCTTACTGCTCAAGCAAGTACCATGAAGAACACACCTTTCAGTCAGTACATTCCCTGGCTCACTCATGCCTGCAAGAAGCCAAAAGTCTTCTAATTGACCTCCCTCCCCACCCTCCATCCTTTTTGACAAGCCTGGAAGAACAAAATATAGTGACACTAATGCAAGGGATGCAACACTTCATACTCAAGGAGTAAAATGTCGCTTTAAGTGACACAGAGAAGGGGCCAGAGAGTCTCCCCTTTACAGCTACACAGGCAGAAGAAAGGAGGTAATAACACACATTTTGAGGGTGTCCATGCTCCTGCTCTTCTGTTGCTGGCACACAGAAGCACCTCCATTCTTTGGATGAACTCAGGACCATTGGCACACACATTTTGAAATGCTGACCACACAGAAAAAAATCCACATTTGGATACATATGCTTTTCAGTCCAGGACTGATCCTGAGAACAGCACATATGTGGTTATTGTTTTTTTTTTTTTCTTCTTTTTCTTTTTTTTTTTTTTTTAATATACAGCTTCCTCTTGGCTGGATCCCTAAAGCTGTAAAGTACACATGCTATGTTTAATGTATGCCATAATCTCATTTGCCATTTTGTTTCCATAAAATGTTAAGTTTTATGGTGACAACAACATAGCTAAATTCCATCCATTTAAATAAAGCCCTTTAATTGCAATTTATTCTCATGCATAGCCTGAGCTGAAAACAAAAATGACCTCTATCTGACGGACTAGAAAGAATATTCTTAATTTCTGCAAAGCAATGATTCAATTTTTTTTCCTTCACTAGCTTTTCTGCTTCCAAACTGGACACATTCCATCCTTTATGTCAAATGTGTCAAAATAAAAACTGCCTCTGGATGCCAAAACAGTTCCCAGGAGGAAAAAAGAGAGACAAAAAGAAAGAGGACAAAAAAACCCCAAACAAACAAAAAAAACCCAAAACAAAACAAAAAGGTGGAGGGGGAGGGAGAGAGAGAAGGGAGAGGTAGAAAAAGTGGAGAAAAAAAGGAGGAAAAAGATTAGGCTTCTATATACTTCTATTCACTGTAATGAAAATATGATGGTCACCTATGAAATCATACCAGTTTGCTGCAATGATATGTGCTAAAACTGAACACAACGAAGGCGTGGTTTAATGGGTAAAAAATGCATACATATTCAGGGCAGTCCACAATCCAAGCAAAATATCCAAGCAAAATAATCAAAGCAAAAATCCAATTAGAATGATAACTCCTAATACTCTGTCAGGAGAAATCTCTCCAGTTATAGAGAATTTCTCCACAAGTACCTGATGATCAAAGTAAAAACACACTTCTATCAACAAATTAATTCCCATGATTTATATTTTTCTGTACATATAAGGAAATTCTTGTTACATCACATGATGACTGCTCCATTCACTGCACTCCACCTCCAGTAATAACATTATGAATTAAGCCAAACATGTATAAACCCATGGGTGGAAAACTCCTCTTCAACATAAATACACAGAAATCCTTAAAACACTTCCAACAAGAAAGAGATACCACTCAGAAAATGCTGGTCAATGGCAAAGATGAATAGGAACTGATCTGTATTGCAAACACATTTCATCTGGATACTGATACAGTGCATGCAAAACCAGGAATAATCCCTGTTGAGCCTGGGTTTGAATGTGCATTTACAGAAGGTACAACAAGGCCAAGTGCCTGGATCACAACCCAGGCAGTGCTACAGCCTGGGGGAACAGCAGCTGGAAAGCTGTCCAGCAGATATGGACCTGGGGGTTCAGGTTGACAGCAGCTGAACATGAGCCAGCTGTGCCCAGGTGGCCAAGAAAGCCGATGGCATCCTGGCCTGGATCAGCAATGGTGTGGCCAGCAGCAGCAGGGCAGGGATTGTCCCCTGGCAGTGAGGGCACACCTAGAGTACTGTGTCCAGTTCTGGCCCCTCACTACAAGAAGGACATCAGGGTGCTGGAGTGAGTCCAGAGAGGGCCAAGAGAGTTGGGGAAGGGTCTGGAGAGAGAGTCTGATGAGCAACTGGGGGAGCTGGGTGTGTTCAGTCTGAAGAGGAGAAGGCTCGGGGTGACCTTACAGCTCTCCACAACTCCCTGCAAGGAGCCTGTAGCTAGGTGGGGGTCAGCCTCTTCTCCCAGGCAACCAGCAACAGGATGAGAGGATATAGCCTCAAGCTGCACCAGGGGAGATTCAGTTTGGATATAGCAGGAAATTCTTCCTAGGAGAAGACATTGAATTGTGTTTCCCAGGAAGGTGGTGAAGTCACTGTCCCTGCAGGTCTTTAAGAAAATACTTGCTGTGACACTCAGTATAGTTGACAGGGTGGTGTTAGGTCACAGGTTGGAATCCATGATCTCACAGGTCTTTTCCTAACAATTTGATTCTGTGCATCTATGAAAAGAGTAAAATGACAGGAGAGCAGGAGGACTATTTACATACCAATGTCCTCTCAAACAGGCATATATCCTGCATAATAGTAACATTCTTGGAAATCTGAAATTGGATCTCAGCCAAAACCATGAGCTGGATGGTGAGAAAAATCTTCAGGACAGCCTTCTGAACAACACTAGCTGAATGAAACCTGGAGATGCTCAGAAGGGAACTCTGCTGTGAGCAGGGAACTCAGGCATGCATAATCTCCTACTATGAACAGCATTGCATGTAGGATACCAAATTAACTTTTGTTTTCCACAATGTAAAATAACCACAGTCTCCAGTATTTTGGGCTATTTCATGAATCAAAGAAAGGTAAAAGTCACCGCTTTCTTGTACAAACTCCCAGATTAGCAGTTCACTTCTGAGCCCCAGAAGGTTTTGAGAGCTGTGCAAATGCAACAACTTCTGAGCAGCGAGAGGCCCGTGTTGCAAATGGAACTGGGAGAAAACAACTCAGTGGTACCACCTATGTGACATTTACTACTTCTTCTTTGGGGCTGCATTCATTATATTATGTTATGAACAGCATTGCCTAAAAGAAAAGAAGTGTAATAGAAATTAACACCACTGAGATTCCACGGTCTAAGATGTCCCCAAGTACACATCTCCAGCAGTACCTCTGCCTTCACGGCAGATTGAAAATAAGGACCCAAGCAGGAACTCTTAAGTAGTGTTGAGTTTCATGCTGTTTTGCAAAAAAAATAAGTGAAAAGTAAAATCAAGTCAGAAGATCTATTTTCACTTATCTAAGTTAGTCTTAAAAAAGACTAGAAACAGTACAATGGGTTTCTACAGATGACAAATTGTCATAGTTCTTCCAGCCTCAGTCTAGTGGTTGTTTTCATTGAGTGAGCAAGTAACAAAACCAGATCATCTCAGCATAAGAGCTTACTGATGATTTACTAAAAGGCAAACACATTTTCTACATTTCTCTGCTGCTTTTGCTTATGCTATGCTCATTTGATTGCAACACTGAAACCAGAAGCTACCTCAAGATACACTCTAGGGTATTGTAGGGTATTAGCCTGGTAGGTGCCCTACAAGGTACAAAAGATTTGCCACTTCGGGGAGGGTTATTATGCAATCCCTTCCTGTGCAACATTGCAGCTCTCTCCTCGACACATACTCAGTGCTCCTTTACAGACTGCTTCTGCTTATAAAAACAGAACTCAAGGAGAATCAGAGCAAGATTATCTGAAGAGTGCAGGAGATATAAATAATATTTCTGTGACTATCACAAGCCCCCATATGTTTAATCACTGATGCGTTGGTTGCTAAATGATGATTGAAACTTAGTATCTTTATGCCATTTTGCATATCCATAAAAATAAGAAACATTGGACTCAACCACCCTTTTAAAATGGCTGTAGACATGGAGTCTCCAAGTAAAAAAAGTGAAGTAAGAACCTGTAAAAAAGTGATATGAAGAAATAGCCCCTGAGTGGCTGTGCAGAAAAGGAACCACGATCTGATTACCTCATTCTCACCACTTCTCCTGAAAGCATGTACTCTGAGGTTAACTTTAGACTCAAAAGTCTTCAGAGCATTGCTGAGCTTGAAGCAGGACAGCTCATGCAGAACTTTAACATTTCTAAAATACCTTCTTTCCAATTGCAACATTCCTATATATGACTGAATAGCTCGTTCTGAATTTCTTCATGTCACTACATTTTCTTATTCAGCCTAAAGCCCAGCTTCTTATATTGCCTAAAGAAACATGGTTATTAAACAAAGATGCTGCAGTCAGGCACTCCAGCCTAAAATATCATGCAATTGTAGAATTTTATCTTCTGAAAATAGGGAGTCCCTAGAGAGAAACTGTTTAGCTTACTAGTTCCAAACTTTGACATATTATTAAAAACATTATTAAAAATGTGAAGCCAGTTAAAAAAAATGTTCCATTCTCAGTATCAGACATTTTCATATGATTCAAGAAAAGCTGAATGTCCAGCTGCCAGGCACTGTGAAGTGTCAAGCACTGGTGTAGCTAGCATGGGATTAACACCCACTGGATGGTTACGGAGGTAAGAGTCAAAATTATCTCAAAGAAGCCAAACTTTGCTGTAAAAGTGAAGACCCACCCATCTGGTGCCACATCTCAGATCTTTTGCAGCTGTCCCTGACAGCACCACTATCCAGCATGTTTTATTGGAATACTCTCCTGACACAGCTTCATGCCATTCCCTTGGGTCCTGTCACTGGCCATCAGAGAGAGGAAGTCGTAGACTGCAATGAGATCTTCCCCTCAGTCTGTTCTTCTGTTCATTTCAGCTGCTCCTCACAAGTCTTCTACTCCACACCCATCACCATCTTCACAGCTCTCCTCTGGATGCTCTCTAATAGCTTTATATCCTTTTTTATGTGGCGCCCAAAACTGTACACAGGACTTGATGTGAGGCCAATTTGGTCAAAAGTTAACTCTATTTATGACATTTCACCATTTCATAAGTAAAGAAAAACTGCTCTTTTCAATGCAAACCCATTACCACTTACCAAAAGCAAAATTCAGTATGCCAGCATTTGTACCTTCTGTAATTTTTAAAACAAGGACAGATGAGGAATATCTCAGGAAATACTTTAGGATTTTTATGCAGGAGTAGGGGAGGAGTAAGCAGTATAACTTTATCTTTTAGCATTATGCACAGAATGTAGGTCAGCCTACTCCAATGGAAATACCCCATACTGATTCTTCACATACTTAGACATAAACATCTCATGATTTTGTAGGCCAGGAAATAGTGAATTTTATTCATGGTCCTGTCCCAGAATTGTCAGGGGGACCTTACTGTTTGTACCTCTGGACTCTTTATTTTAAAAAAAAAAAAAGCAAAAAACCAAAAAAACAACCCTAAACATTTTGCTTGTCTAGCAAATTACTAACATAAAGAGCATGTAAATATTGAGTATTATATGTTCCATAGTCCATGCCACAATGCAATAAATTAGAGAAGCTCAGATTCTAATTTTTCAGTAAATACTATTTTGTGCATAACAAATGCAGGACACATTTATTTCAAGATAAAACAATCTGGAAAATGCCCTTCCTTCCCTATAAAAGCTATTTGTTAACTAATAATAGATATATATTTTACTGTGTAAAACTATAACCTATTTTTAACCTCACATTGTCATACAAAGTTTATGGAGAAAATACTTACTAAAAGGAAATAAGAGTCCATTTCCTGTTTTAACAAGGATAATCCCTTGACCAGAAGGCACAAACATTCATTCCTCTTTAAAGTTAATTAGCACACTATTTATTTTATATTTCACAATTTAACAAAAGAAAGCAAGTTGCTGGGAACATTATTAAGTTCAAAATATCTTTCACCTTATTTATCCAGAACTCAATAAAACTGTTCAGTCACAGACTTTCAGCCTCCAGCTAGGTTCCTGCTATTAGCCTTAAATCATTTTTAGAGTTTCAGTAACAGTAAGTTGCCAAGCTCAAACATACAGCTATCTACATCTGCTAGATAGTTTGTCTTACTGGACAGTCTGGAAAAA
>VRYO01002297.1:44180023-44217549 GCA_009812075.1 Sialia sialis
TGGCTGCTATCAAGGAATCAATATCATTAAAATTTGCAAATCAGCATTTGAAAAATGCATCTGCAAGAATGTTGACAGGATAACGTTTTTTTTCCTTTAGGTGAGCATAAGACAGCCTCTCCAAAAAATTGCATATAGACAGGAGTTTTAAAAAGTAACTACTCTTTCCTTAATGAATGGCTGAATCTCTACATGTCCCATTTGAGCCATAGACAACCTTTTCAGAAACTGCAATTTCTTCAACTGAGGAAGCTTATCAGGCTGGACAAACAAAAATAGAGAGCATGAAATATAATTTCAATTTTTCCCTACACAGAGGAACAGCAGAAAGCCGGGAGTGACAGGAGTATGGGGGCTACTGAACCATGACAGGCAGCAGTGATATGCAAAGCAATCAGATTCAGTGACCCTATGTCTGGCAGCATCAGCCTTTTCACCCCAAATATCATGAATGGGGGAAGAAATACCTGGCTGCCCTCTCTAATGCTCTGTATATCTGTATATCTGTATATCTTCCATGGGGACAGCATAATCAAATCCTTACCACTGCTTTTTCAAGGCATTCCATAAACTGATTTTTGAGCTCCTCACATTTGATCAAAGTCCGCAAGTACCAGGCTAATCGAACGAGTTCTTAACCAAACCCATTTACCTGCTCTGGACACATCAGGTGAGCTAACCAGCATGGGCAGAGCTCTAGTCAGGGACCAGGGTAGGCAGGCAGCACTGCTGCACCACGGAGAAGCTGCTATGATTCACCCACCTGCTTCCCTCTGCCCTGCAGAACACCCAGCAAGAGGCATTCACTAACTGCTCAAACTTGCATGTGCCTGTATTTCCACTGCAACATCCCCATTTCTTGTTTGAAGTCATGCATAAAACCCAAATTGCACTTCCCACTTTTAACTGATGCATCTTTGTTAAAAGTAAGCCCCAAGCAAATAAGCTAATCATTTAAATAACTTAAAGAGCCCTGCTCTCAATATGTAATATCAGTCTCTTGTTTTTTCCCCTTCTTAACTGATGCAGCCATAGCCATTCTTATGGGGGCTCATGGACTGTAAATCAGACACAAAGGAATGAAACAGATAGAAGACATACCTGAACTGGTTATGATCACAGGTAGGTGTCACTGGAACGGACAGCAAAACCTTAATGGCTCCCAGGCTCCCTGAAGGCCTTGAGCAAAGCAGCCTTTCCCAGAGCTGTGCCTTTGGCTCCACCTGCACTACAGGTGATTCCCACTTGTCCACACTGATGGCATCTGCAAGCCTGAGACAGCTGCACTGAGTTCATTACACACAACTTCTCAGCTCTGATGAGGGCAAGACATTCACAGCCACAAGGAACAAAACTGTTTCAGAGCATAAGGAGCTCTCTCGGTTCCAGCATTGCTTAAACCTGTCTGCGCCAGGCAGGCACTGCTTGAGATCAGTGAATCCATCCTGCCTGGGCTGCTGTGTGCAGTCAGCTCATCTTAACTGAGAACATGTGCTCAGGCACTTGTGATCCTGGCATATCAGCCTGGGAAACTGCCCTGCAGCTGCTCTGACCCACCATACCTTCCATGCCCTTTCAAAGCAAAAAAGTTGGGTAAAATTCCCTCAAGAGATGGGAGACTATCAAAATGCATTTTCAGGGTATCAGTCTGAAGCTTCTTCTCACTAAAGTAAAACACGAAAGCAACCTCTTGTAAATAAGTTTTAAGTTTACCTATTCAGATAAACTACTTTAGGTTAACACTGACATGTCTAAGAGCTTGAATATAATGTTACATTTCTATGGGTGTATTTAAAATAAATATACTTGGAAAAGATGACCACTTGATTCACTTTTGTCACTAAAAGGCTAATTTTATTTACAACCAAATGTAAACATTTGCATAGAAAAAATTCTCTGACAAGGCTTAAAATAAGGTGGTAGGATGGGAAAATAATTTTGGAAAAGAGTGGACACTGGATTCAAAGAAATAATTTCACAAGAGTCATACTGGAATTGCTTATAATGGAGGTTGTGGTAAGGAAAAAAAATCTCATCAAAACTAAACATTAAATTGCTCACCAAAACACAGGGTTTATTTTCTTTTTTGATATGTTATCTAGTGATTTCATCGTGTCCCAAAAAACTGGCTTTTCCTCTAACAATTCAGTCCACTGAGTAACACACAAACACACCTACAAAATTTCTATTTTCTTCTCAATAGAAAACAAATCAAAACCATTCATCCATTTCTCTACCTACAAGTGCTGACCCTCAAGGAATGTACAGTTAGCTGGAATAATGCAATAATAAGCTACAAATTTAATCTGGCCAGCAATGGGACATGGCTTTTCATTCATAAGAAATATATGGTACATTATTATGATGTAGATTAAAAAATGCTTACTAGCAGACAAACAGCAGTCAAGAGTGACAGCATGAACTATACAGAATCTAACTGTCTTGCCTTTATTTTCTGTCAAGATATGGCAGAAGAGGAAGAGAGGCTCATTTGTGAGGGTTTTTGGCATATTGTTTCAGGCTGTAAGAGAGTATTTTACCATTTGTCTGTGTCACAGCCATAGCATGGAGGTATAGGATCCAAAGCAAAGTATATTTACTCTGTATTTCCAACAAACACTGCCTTACCCACATCAGTTTAAAACAGGTCAAGTAAACAGTAAATGCATATGGAAATTTCTGTCATTTAGATACATTCTTTTCTATTAACTGTCAAAAGTTACAGAATTCATAATGATATTTTCAAGCCAATTAGTCTCTACTCTTTTCCTCTTAATTAAAAAAAAAAAATCCTTAGTCATCAGCAAGGCATGTTCTGTTCTCCTGTAACCACATTCATTACTCACATGACTTCTTCCTTCCCAGATCTTAGGTCAGGTCATTGTTTAAATTAATGCTTTGGAACACCTTCAAAGCTCTTTAACCCTTGTGGCTTTTATGTCAGTGTCCTCTTCCAGTTCTCCATGTACATCTTGACTGTGTCTTCAAGTAATTTCACAACTATCTCGTCCCATTGGTAAGACTCTCAGTTTTTCCCTTTCCAGCCAATCCCATGCTTCCAATTCTGCCCTCAGTCTTCTATTCCCATCTTCTGATCACAAATGGCCACAGTCATCCTTGAATCTTAACTGGCTCATAGTCCACACACCTGGGATGTTTGCAAAGGCAAACCATTCCATTATAATCTACAACTTTTTCCTCAGCTCTTCAGCTAAATCATTCACTTAGGACTACTTCTGCCTCATCTACAGAAACCCTCTCCTCTCTGGCCAGCCCAATACCATCACGACCACATCATGCAATCCACCAAAGGCCACAACTGGCTTTCCTGTTATTACACTAACCTATCCCTCCTAAATAACCTCTCAGCCTCCAGCTTTTAGACACAGCAAATTGAAGTTGATTGTCCTCACCCTCACTTCCAGCCATCAATCATACCTATCTGGTCCCCCCCAGGCCATCAACCCTACCCTGAATAATTTATCAGCCTTCCACCACGTGTAACATCAACAAGCATTTCCATGTGTGCATAGCTGTTCACTGTACAGCAGTGATGCACCTTTTGCAATTCAGAAATTCATTATTATCCATCTGTCCCATAAAAGCACCTGAGAAAAGTAACAAAATGACAATTTGGAGACAAACTGAGCAACACGCACCATTGAAAAACTGCAATTTCACTTCAGGTGGCCTGGACTCCAGCTTAAGTTCAATATACACTCTCAAAACTTGTTAAGCTCTTAACCACTAAGAAAAAAGAAATTCAACAGGGAACAATATTTTCCTTCTGAAAGTAATAACAAAGATATTTACTTGTGAGGTCTTTTCCCTCTTACAATATCCAGGTAATATTTTGGCAGGACAGTCCTGGCTCTCACCAACAACTGAACTAGAGCTTTGTTCCTCCCATACACTGATTTCAAACTACACTGGGTCACCCCAAGAGCTCCTTCCAGGGCCATATTGTTTCAGCACTTGTTCCAGAGACTTGAACTTCTTTCTCTATGAGGAGAAAAATATTTCTGAGATAGGTTGACCTTTCTTCAGATATGTTGATATCTGAAGGATGTCAGTTCATTGTGAGAATTTGGAAGCTGGCATGACTCCAAAGGTTCCACATATTTTCAGAGTGACCATGCCTGCAATTTTAACCCATTGAAATGAAAGTGCATGACAGGAGAAGAATAGTACATACTTAAAAATCTCACTATGATTCAAACACAGATTTATTTCCTGCACCAGTGATTTGGTAGCATCGCTTCATAAAGGCAAAAGGGAACTTCTATGACCTTCCTGCATTCTTGCAACTCACATGAAAATGAACAATGGAAATGTGGCTGAATGTGAGAAAGCACTGAACTGCTATGGCTTTTTGAGTGGGTGTGGAGAGAAACACATACTACAAAAAATCTAATAACTCCCCACCCAAGCATTGCTAGTGAATGACCTCACTGGTTTCCTACATGTACTCCAGCAGCTTTCCTGCCATCACTCTGTTAAGCCAAGCAATGATGTCAACAGTCCACCTGTGAGAGTGATGTAGCCCTCTGGGTCATGGTCTCAGAGAACTTGGATGAAAGCTGTGCCAGTGTTAATTAAATGCAACTCTCGTTTCACTGCTGATTTCCTCTGATAAGGCTCAGCTCATTTTTCCTGGAAAGACTTCCATGCTGTACAGGAACTGGAGCCAACCATAACACAAACCAAATATTGCTTAGAGAATATGAAGACAACATGCTAAATATTTAGTTTAAAAAAAATAAAATCACTGTGTATCAGAGCTGAGATAAATACAAATCTCATTACTTCACATGTGCTAGTGACAAGGCTAAACTACAAATGCTAGATTCTGCAGATAGTTTATTATCTTTCATCAGTACTTATCTCTCTCATTTGTAATGCTCTTCCCGATTACATTGCAGCAGAACTCTAACAATCTGCTTTACTGATAAATTCTGACAGGCTAGAATACGAGAAGTTTGCCTGGTAAAAAATATGCTTTGAGAATGGAGTTTGACATTTAATTAGCACGAGAATTATCACTACAACTTTAGTGAAAAATAGCATTTTTTTCCTGCCATCAGAAAAGCCTTAGCTGTAAGAAGATTCTGAGCAGCTTAGGTATTAAGGGATCTCTCCATTAATACAATTAAGCAGTGGAATACAACAGGCAGTGGAAGAGGAAAAAAATTATATGCTGCTCCTTCTTTTTTTCCTATATAAAGAAATCTATTCCACTGTCATGACTGGATATTTTCACCATATGCTATCACTGGGATTTCTGTAATCACTCTACTCATAGTATTGACTTCCAGCCACTTTAAGCCTTCAGGACAAGCCCTTTTATACTTGCTTTGCTCTTGCAGACATTTTTAGATAGCTTTATTAGTAAGAGAACTGCCAAAGGAAGGCTTTCAGTTTTGAAACTAGACAAAAAAAAATTTCTTCTTGCACAACTTAAAAAGTAACAGCAACCCTTGCTGTTGCTGACAACAAAGCACACAAAAAACGTGAAGGTGATAAATTAGAAAAGTGATTTCAAAAGTCATGGTGTAATTATGAAAGTTTGTTTCACGATGACCACAGCTCTCCACTCAGAAAAGCAGCACGTTGTACCTCTTGCTATAAATTTAATTCTAAAGAACGAACTGTGTATTAACAACATTAGGAATACATCCATATTCATTCATTCATTCTCATTTGTAGCAATTGTGATGGTTCCAAGAAGTGTTCTGTCCCACATTCCTAAGCATTACATTCCTGAGCATTAGCAATATTTTTTCCAAACAACCAATGATCGATGTCCATGTATTTACATTTTTACCTCTTGGGGATCTTATGTTTATACAGTACCTCGCCTACAAACTCTCTTGGAATACATAACACAGAGTACACTGCCTTCTCAGCTCAGGATATGGGACAAGTTCCATGGCTAATACTACATCTCACCAAAGTCAGGCTAACTAACTTAGACATATTTTTTACACTCTACTCCAAAAAGAAATCTCATATACAAAGTGTCCTTCAAAAGAACTGCATTTTTTGGTTCTAAATGGAAACAGAAAGAGGTAATCCTTGAACTTGTTTGGTTTATACTGCTCCTATGGACAGTTTCTATGGATTTATGACACCGAACTGCAGCTAGTTTATAGCAAAGCATGCAGGGTGTGACTCATTCAGAAAGCTCAACCCAAGAATATTTCATTCTGACATCCAACAGAATAGCTCCCTCATGGATGTGAATTGGTTGCTGCCCATTACTCACATGCACTCCTTCTCATAACTTCATGACACACAACTAGCAGTGCAAACTTGAATCCAGGCCATGAAGGAGATACTAGAAGTTCTGACAAATCTTATCCTGTCACCAGTAATTGGAATATGGTCATACACAATTTAAATACACAGCTGTGCTCTGCTTCTGGTGGATGTGCATGATGTGGTCAGGCAGAAGGAAAGCGTATCCCCAAGTCCAGTGACTTAAAGTGACACAGTTTCCTGAACTCCAGGAACCCTCCTGGTCAGAAAGTACTTCCTTCCTCGTTTCAAACACTTGATTGTTTCAGAGGGAATTCAAAACAATAGATTAGAAACTTTCAACCTTTCCTAAGTGTACTGCTACACAAGGAAATTGGGCCGTGCTCTGGGAAGATGAGATAACATTGGGAGAGTACTCTTTCCGGATATGCAATGGCTTTTGCATCCCTTCTCCAGCACCATCCCATGAATCAGCTACATGTAAGTAATAACTCTAGCTATGAGATGTCAGATGCAGCTCAACTGCTGTTTGGGTTAAGTGAGTGGTTGGCAAAAGGCATGAGCCAACTCACTTCTCAGCTATTTTGATAAGGCCTGTACGGGAAGAAAGTATCAGGATCTTCCTAATCCAAGTCTGTACTTGTAACGATGGGTAGGAAGAAAGGATGACGATTACCTCTTTTTATCATCTCATTGTTTAAATCTCTAAAAAATGGAGAAGGAATGTGCTATTACTTCTTCAGTTAAAAATCTACCCCTTCCCACCATAACTTACCTTCACAGGACCAGTAGTCATGCTCATAAAGACTAGGAGCAGATCAGGCTTATCAGCTGAAGACAATTACTTTAAGCATACTCTATTCCCCAGTACATTTCCTTTAATCTGAATACATTAAAATGGTTTGCAATGATGAATAAAAGATTTCAAATTTAGAATAATATCTAACTACTTATTCAATAAGAAAAGGCAACAACAAGTAAATTCATTTTTCTGCAGGATTAGGGTGCCTAAATCCCTAGACTAACCTAAAAACAACAGCAATAGAAACAGCAAGAGCCATTCTCTCAGACCCGACAGTCAAAGCTCTAATATGACACTGGATTTTCTTGATTATCTTTTCCTATCAATCTAGAGCCACAGAAAGTTTGAGAATAAGATCACTATACAAAAACAAGAACTCACGTGGCTGTACACATTATTTTTAGAGGCAAACAGGAAATGCACTTCCCTGTCAAGCTGGGTGAAAGGGGAGTTACGGAGTTGAATACTTTGCACTCACCGTTCCAACCAGAGGGTAGATGAATCCAGCTCCAATGCTGGCGCGCACATCGCTAATCGGCAAAATGAAACCAGTGGGAACACCCTTCCTCTCAGGCTGATGGGACAGGGATAGGTGAGTTTTTGCCATACAAATGGGAAGATTTCCAAATCCCTGACAAAACAAAATTGGGGAAAAAAAGAAGAAAAATATTTTAAAAATTACAGTAAAGGCACATTATGTTTTTGTTTTGCTACCGTATGTTCTAGAAACCTCTCATACAGCAGTTCTCTTTGGACTCTAACAACCTTAGTTAGACATCAACTTGAGACCAGGATTCAGAGTCTGAAATTTTCTAAAGGTATTAATGTCTTATTGGGGGTAAACACAGATGGTGCTCGTGATGCTTTCCTTCATTTTTAAAATAATGAGATAAAACCTGCATGGGCTGATGGGCTTCACTAATGCCAGTACATTAGTTACTGAAACTGTGTGAGAAAATCAGGAAAAATGTCTCAGCAGTTCACTCCACCCATTATTTGTCTCCAAGTTATTGATTAATCTTGAGTCAGGCACCTTCCACTCTTCTGTTCAATTCTTTGACAAACAGGGCCAGGAGGAGAGGTGGCACTTCAGGGAATTTTCTCTGCAGCCCAGTGCTGACAACTCTTTTTGACATTGTGAAAAGTATTTCCTAGTATACTAACATGTAGACTAAAAAATTGATTAGAGAATCAGCAGGAAAAAATAAAGGCATGGATTATTTTGCTTTAAGTACACTAAGTAAACTTCTTTTCCATTTACAGGAAAGAAATTAATTCTCAGGAATTTTGCATATTGGGAAGATGTCTGTCTGCCTATCTGACCAAGGACTTCTGCTTGTCTGACATCAAGCTGCTGAAGTTTACTGAGGAATTTTCTCCTGCACATATTGTTTCTACTTTCTGACAGAAAGGCTCCAGTCACATTTGTGTCCAGAAGCCAATCCACTACAAAAACCACATTCACCTCTCCACATGGTTTCAAAACTTTTCAAACTGTAACATACTCCCACATGCTTTAGGATAGGCGATCTATTTCATGTTTTAGCATTCATAACTCCTTGAAAGTAATAGGAACAGAAAGAAATCAAAAGATTTTACAAATATTGGGACCTTTGTTATCAACATGCATAGCTGTGCACAGGTCTTACTGGGTTTGCAAACTCTTTTTTGCAGGTTCAAATGAACATTCATGCTAAAATTGGTTACATTTGCTGGTAGCAGGTTTGGCAGTTGTCAGGTTTAAGAGAGTAACCCAAACTGCACAGAAAGTACAGTTTCATGCACAATCTCAGAAGCATTCTGAACACCTTTCATATCTCACAGGAGATTGCTTTCAAGGTTAAACCATTCTGTTCTATCAAATCTAAACCAATCCATACTAAAGCCCACAGTTTACTACCATGGGTAAACCCATGCCTTTCAGCAAAGCTTAACTTAACACTCCAGTCTGAGAACATTTGGGATCCTGAGGTTTCCCAAGACTTGCATCCAGCAGATACCTGCCTGCATAGTTCCCTGGTGCTCTTACCTGCTGGGTGTAACGATCAACCTGAGACTGCGCAGCGGGAGACAACTCTATATCCTGAGCTCCATACACTTTCTGAGCAATAGTCCTTATTTTTTCAACAATAGGAAGCTGCAGAGACAAGGAAACAATACAAGGATGAACATTAGCCAAGAGAAACTAGGATCTTGTTTGCTGAGTGAGGCCTCTGAATCTCTCATTCAGATTCATCCTTGTAAAACAGGCTTGCTAAAGCATGAGAGAAAGTAAAGAGCACTGGTGATGGATGTGATATGCAGCTACAGGTACATGAATTAACAGCTGTCATTTCAGCTACTCCATCATTTGGAAGCTGTACAGTTTGTGCATTACAGAGTTGACAACAGGAGCGTATGCTCACCTGAGGTGAGGGAGAGAAAATGACTGCCATCTAGTTACAAGAATGAAGAGATAACCGCAATCTCCACTGGGTTAACTGGGATCACCAGACAAAAAGTTTCATTTCAGAATAAAGATAACCTACACGAGTGGACAAGGCAAGGTAGGAGGCAGCCAGGGAAGGTTCCCCTGAGAAGCGAGGAATTATAGCAGAAAATTCATGGTCAACCACTGTTCCTTTGATTGTGATTTTCTTTTATTATTATTATTCTTACCGCCTATCCTTTCTAAACATGCATATTTTTAATTGTAGCTTTGACACTGTAAAGCACTTTGGACCCTTAAAAAAACAAAACAGAAAGCATTCTCAAATTACTTTTGAAACCTCAAGTCACTAAGTTCAATCCCAGTCTCCGAGAGTATTCACATCATGTTATTGAGCTCAAACTGAACAAGTTCTGCTTTCACAGCTTTCATAGCTGCCTTCATATTTGAAGGCAGAATCTCATATTCAGTCTGTTAGAAAACCTTCAACAGATTTTCAAGAAACAGTTTTTTGTGGTCAGATCAGGCATTTACTCTTTATGCCATCATTTTTGTGTATTTAGAGTAATCAACTCTTTCCTATTTCCTCTTTCTCTTTCCTTTGTTTTGAATGACCCAGGAGACAGCAATTGTGATTCCTCCAGCCTATTTTAAACAAGCCATTCTCTGACTTTTTTCAATAGGAACAGGATGATGGAGGAGGAATCTTACCATGAGTTCAGCAAACTCAGTGCTGACTATAGATGCGTGCAATATTAAAGGGAATATCTCATCAGTAACTTGTAGCATATTTAATTAAGAACACAGGTGGAATAAGTGCAAAACAAAATCTAGAGAGATAACCACTTGGGGAAGAAGACTTTGTAATCTGAAACAATACAAAAAGCATCTGAACACAAAATAGAAGTGTATAATTTTATTATAACAAAGGCAAGAAATTAATTAAATTGTGAGTAACAAACTCTATCTGATGTATCTATAGGAAGTTCTACAGGTAACCACATTTTTGCATTGCCTGTCTAGAAGTAGCTCTTTTTCTGCAAAGATACATCAGTTGAAAGGTTTGTGTCAAGCTGACCCTTTTTGTATTTTTGATTGAATTTTAGAAAAATTAAAGCTTACATTAATAAAAAACAGTAGTAGTAACAGAGGCATCACAAGAAAAGAATCTCTCCAGATTTCCAAGTACCTTAAATGTAAGGCAGTTAAAAGCTACTAAGGCTCAGATAAAATTTCAAAGACAGGTTTAAAGAAGCTTCACAAGACACTTTCTGAACATGCTCACTATACAATTATTGCACCATAATTAGATGGAATAATTCACATTCCCAATATCAGGCTTTTTACAGGAATCCAAGCAGTGCAAAAAAATCTAATTAGGACTGGAGATAGCATATTGCAAATATCCTGGGTATAATTCCTGGCAGCAGTAAGCTGAATGGAATACTTAGTGTCATGGACGGCCATCACAAGATGAAACTTGTCTCAGGGTGATTATTAAACACGTTCATATCCATGGCAGTTTTCAACACAGAGGGAGAAATGCAAAACATGTCTGTTAATTTGCCTTTTGGGTGCTGTTTGCTTGCAGTAAAGGACTAGCAGCAATGGCAAATGGAAAGGCAAAAGGAATTCCATTCCCTGCTGTCAGCGGGCCAACAGCGAAACTAGCAGCTCTCTGCTTAAACCTCAGTAAATTCATTGAGATGGAGATGGACATTTAGATTCAGCTTGCATTTGTGTCAAAACATTTCCAATTAATTTGACAGTAGCATAACTACTGTGCGCCTTCAGCCCCCTTCCAATGACCACAGCTGTATTTTCCAAAAGAAGCCTAGCAGGGCTCAGGCTAACATCAGAGGAGAATGCTTTAATGACAGCAGTGGCACTCTGCTTCTCCTGGGATTTGTGCATGACTGAGTCTGAGCTGGACAGTCAAATGGTATCCCTATGGATTTAGGGTTTGTGGTTTTTTTCCCGGTTTGTTTTTCCTTTTACCAGAATTTCAGATACTTTTTGTTGGTCGGCACCCACACCTCAGATTTTGCAAATGTAACCTCAGGAGAATCACCATTGAGGAAGGAGTTGAGGGAGTGGGAATGGCAAAAAAAAAGTGGTTTCCTGAGCCTGACATGTTTTTGCCAGGCAGGTGCACACAAACAGGTGAGGCAATGTGTGCATGGTGTCAGAGGAGAGTTTGAGCCTATTTAATCTCAGCAGAGGCAAGATGAGTCCTGGCTGAGCCAAATTCAGACAGAAACTAGCAGGAAGGCACAGATGTGCTATGGACATTAAGATAGCCCATGCACATGCACGCTCTCAGATATGCTTCCTTCCTGAAGTTTCAGGAGTAGGAAAAGGAGTACACTACACCATGCTAAGGATCCACCTGTTTCCTAGTATTTAGTGGGACTATGTATTTAGAATCACAGAGTAACAGAGCATTTCAAGCTAAAAAGTTTCCTGTGCTTCAGTTATCAAGTAATACTTCTGGGAAACTTCATTTTAATTTAAAGAAATGATTTCCAAACTAAAAGCACTTAGTGCATTACATGAGAAATAAAAATTCATTTTGCCTGAAAGTGCCATAATGGTATTTAACAGAAAAGAAGTTCTACGAATTCAAGAGACATTTTACACAGCAGAAGCCTGAATGTTTACAAGACACTGGTTTAGTTTTAGGTTTTCAACAAAACTGTTGATTATGCAGCACTTCACCATCAAAATTGTCTCACTGATGGGCAAAGATATCCACCATATGTAGTAACAATGCTAACTCACATGGAGAAGTGGGCTGAAATATAAGACTCCTATTGCACAAGTAATTACATCATTAGGGGATTTTAGCTCCAGCTGATACCAGACTTACTTAGAAAAAAAAGAAATCATGTGAACTACCTGTTTGTGCCTTATATACTTTGGCCAAATGTCTGCCACATATCACATACCTCAGATACTTAAAAAAGGGAGAGTAATTTCACATCTGCTGTGGTTTGGGAATGGTACTCTCCAGTTCAGTGTCCCCACCAAGACTCTCCAAGAATGCTTTCTCCCAGGAAGCAACTCCTTTTCCCCTGCCCCCATGATGTGACATGGTATAGAATAACCTCCTGGATATGCCCCCTTCCAACTGCTGCAAAAATTTACCCTGTCCAGGTCAGAAGCAGGAAAACATCTCTCACTTTTTCTTTTGTCTGAGAATTTTTTACAACGGCCTTAGGAATTTCCTGAACCAGTTGTTCATTCCCACTAGCAAACTTCAGTGCTGCACCCTTAAGCTATGGTGATGCAACTTTTTGTAGCCATCACCGAAAGAGTCTTAAGGAAAGGAGGATGGAAAGTCACATCTGAATGAGGAGTGCTGATGCATCCTTATTAACAGCAACTTGATTCCACAGCACCTCTGTCACATGGATAGCTAGGGTCATAAGGAAAGTTGTAAAATATCCAGGGTGTCGAAAGCATGAAAGATTTATGATCAAAAACAATCAGCAATAAAAGCTATCCCTCTTCTCAGTTCCCTTATGTAAAGTTGTGACTGTTGCACAACTCAGTACATTTAGGTGAAGATTAGGTGACAGATGGACAACAGACACTAAGGATTTGGATAAAACCTGACTTTTATAGTACTGTATTAGTACTGTATTAGTACTACTGCTGAAGGAATTATGACAGCATCAGAGTATTCATTCCAAACTCAATGTTAGCTTCCTGAGAAAATGGTGACATAAAATACTTAATGTAAATTTACATTGAACATGAGAAGATGCTACAGGACCACACAATACAAATATCTGCTGACAATTCATTAGGACTCTCTCAGAAACAACCAATCTTGCCACTCCTGCCAGAGAGAATGTTCACTTCTGAAATCTCACACATTTAGAGCTACCAAAGCCATATGCTGCTTCTAAGGCAAGCACAAACACATGCGCTTGCTGACGCTGCCAAGCACCCACACCATAAATAGGATTTTCTCCTAGGCTAAAGCACAACAAGTGCTAAAGCGCAAACTGCTTTCACAAAAACAGTCTCTGTGTAGCTGTAAATTTCATTACTTGATAGAGAATGATTAAACCACGAAATCAGCACTGATAAAGGTGAGAGCCTGTCATTCCCAAGACTGTGTTGATTATCTAAGCCAAATCATACCAGTGTTATCATCCAGCCATACTGCCACTTCCAGTCCATCTCACTTGCAAGACATGATATTAGTGCCAAGTGGTGCTGTTTATTACACAACCATCTTTCTTCCCTTACTATTGACAGCAATGTTTTCACTAAAACATAATTTAATAATGCTTAATTTCTGCAAACCCTTTCTCACATTTCCTTCACTCTTCACTTCTAACAGCTGACTTCAGATTATCTTTTTTTCATGTAGGGCTTGATAAGGATTTCTGTGGACAGTAGAGCAGCTTTAATAGATCTTCCTTTCATCCTTGTTTCCCCTGCTACTCACACTCACCCATGTGCCAGTGCAATTGAGGCAGCGTCGCTGTTTGTGCAGCTGCACATACCAGAGAAAGTCATCCAGGCTAAAACATACCCCAGGAAAAAAAAAAAAACTTATTGCAACCCATATCAGTTCACACATCCACCTTATCAAAAAGGCAAAGCCTGTAAGAAGCTGGAAGAATTGCTCAAACTGTTCAAATCTGAGCACTGAAATGTACCAGCAGAAAAAGCGAGTTGGGGCAGGGACACACACCTTGGCTGGGATTCTTGAAATCAGTCTTGCTGCCAAAAGTCAGTATTAAGTGAAACAAAGCATGCATATTACCAGGAATCTGGTCTGAGACTATGCTCAAGATTTCCATCTTTTGCATCCTAATTTGGATAGCTGACTTTTTAAGCTCTTCAGCTACTGGAGAAAGGAGTTTATCTTTTTAACTCCCCACAGCCAACCCCTGAGACTGCTGAAAACAACTCCTGTTCCCTTCCTCCTTAATTTCCTGACTTCCTCACCAACAGAACACACCTGTACAAAGCCTAACACAGCAGCAGTAAGTCCCTAGCCATACTACATTCCACTAGGTTGCTAAGAGAAGCCCTGGAATTAGCTAGTTTAAATTGAGTACCACAAGTGAATGCCCATCAGTGCAGCACTGTCTGACGGGATCCCTTTGCAGTGATAGAGCATTAATACTTAAAACTACTTGATTCTCCAACAAAACTATGATTCTGTCGAAAAAACATGCATTTAACCAGAGAATATACAGAAGCACTATTTACTTGTAGCTTACACATTTAATACTTCAAGTACTTAAAACATTCACTTTGGTCTCAAATCCTAGTTTTAATTATGACATCACCAGTTTCATTATAAGGTGACAACCTCTGGGCTTACTGTTACTAAGCTGTTCGTGTTTTAGCAGAAAGTCTTCATATAATTCAAAATTCAAGGCAGTAAGATTTTTTTTTTTTTTAAACTTGCACATTCACTAAAAGCAATAAAGAAGAATTGCTGGTTGGCTAAGTGAAACAGTATGCAAACATCACTCATTCCTCTTCTTGGGAAGGCTGCCAAACGAAAACGTGATGGGAGTATGGCTGAAGGTGCTGTGTGGGGTGACAGAGTGCAGTGCTAAAACAATAGCTGACTCTGCACATTCAAACTCCTACTTCTGGCTTTTCCCTTGGATAAAATAAAAACTCATTTATTAAAGTCTCTCTGTATTCTGGTTCCAGAAGATCTGAGGCTGACAAAAGGATTTCCAAGTCTTTAGCACTCCTCTTCCTTTGCTGGCACAGGACAAAAGTTTGTTTTTTAATTTGTGGAAAAGCATTTTCAGTCAAGCTAAACGATTTGCGAATCAACACCTAAGCCTGTGGCCTTAGAGATTTATTTTCCATTTCCCCAACTTTGAAGCCCCAGCTGTGCCTCAGAAAATTTTTCTATGCAAAGAATAGGGAAATAATGAAAACAAACATAAAAGTGCAGTGCCATCAATAGCCTACATCCACAAATAAAGAGATGGAGGGGCAGAAAGATAGCTGCCAACTCTAGAATGCCCAATTCAGTGAAACAAGTGTCCAGACTCCACAGAAATGTCTTTGATGGGGGTGGGAGGAGTGGGTGGTACAGCCCTACGGAATTCCACTTTAATGTGGCTTCACTGCTAGATGTCTTACTGGCAGTAGAAGGGAGTGGGACAAATAGATTAAAGGCTAGCACACGCTGCAGGGCAGCACTGCCTGCATTTCAGGATGAGAAATGATCGCCATCAATTATTAGGAAAAGTTTCAGTAAGGACCATACATTATTTTACTTGTTTCCACCCCAGCAGTACTTACGGACTTTCCATTAGGTCCACACATGACTGAACTCCATGCTGTACACAGAACAGCACAGAAGCTATCTGCTTCCTAGACAAATGGGCAGAGATATGCAGGGCTGGTGTGACAGCAGATGTGGCACAATGGATGACTTTCATGGCTTAGTGACTTCATGGTATTAGTGGAAGAAACAGAAAACACGCCTAGCAGCTCCCATTCAATCATGGGGATTGAAAAGATAAGTTTGCAAACTGTGAGAAACGTAAGTTTGCAAACTGTGAGAAACACTCTGACTCGGGACGTTCCCCAGGGAAGCTGGCATTCTCAGACCCAGACCCCATAAGCCCTTCTTGACTGTGCCTTCCTCTTTGAGCTGCTCCACCACTCCCAGTACATGCACCAAGGAGCCTTCTCCTCCATTGATGGGACTCTTCCTCCTTCATTACTCACAGCTCATTCTTGCTTTGGGAGACCAAGGACAGATGAGAAAATAATGCACAGACAACCGCTACTGACAGAGATTTCTCTGTTTCAATGCTACCCTTAGACCCCTGTGAGTGACCCATTGTCTGTGACAGCTGAAGCGAAGACTGGAGGGAATGAGATAAGTGACAGCTCACACCATACTGCCACAGCAGAACAGAGGCAGGGGCAGACAAAACTGGGCTCAGATGCTCCAGATTTGCCCAAACTATTATTATGCTCCCCGCAGGGGAAGAAAAACACCAGTGCTGAGCCTGCTAACTGCTTGAATGCCTCCCTGAGAAGTGTTGCTACTCAACCTCGCTCCCAGTGGATGGTCCCAAGCTGAGAAAGCTCTCCCTTGTTCTGCAGGCCAGCCAGGCAATGCACTGCACCCTGCCAAAATATTTGTGCAATCAACTTTCACTGTACAACCTGAAAATATTTTCATTTGTCATGATATTACCTAAAGGCACAGCACTGTCAAAATCAGTTGTCATCTGATAAATTTGGAAGGCTCGAACAACCCCTTCTCTTCCCTCCCATTTGTGACCTTTGCAGTCTTCAATTTAGTTTTCCAGTGCAGCATAAATCTGGTGATTTGAGGCTCTTCAATAATATTTGTCAGGTTACCATGTTTTTCTTTTAAGTGGACAGCAAGATGTGCTGATCCTGCCTCATGCCAAATGCCATCCTTCCCCTTTCTTCTATCTCCTGAGCACCCACCCCACTCCAGCTACTTGCAGGAAGGGGCAATGTATCTCTAAAAAACCTAAAGCTTGCCTTTTTTTTACTATGCTTCCTGCCCCAGGCTGAGGAGGGCTGCTCTAAGCCAAGGGAGAGTTCACCACAGCAGAAGAGAGGAGACCAGGATAGCGAAGGCAGGTCACTCAGCAGGCGTGCATTAGTGAGGAATATAGCATCCTGCTTTCTCCTGATCAAGAACAGGCACTGAAGCCAGAGAAATTTGGGAATGGGATGCGTTTCCATCCTCTCCTTTCCTCCCCCTAGTTATCTAAACTTACTTTTAATGGTTCAGTCAACTTTATTTTGAGTAATAGCTTTCTGCTGCAACTTAAAGACCCATACTTCAAGAAAACTGAACCCAGAAGGGAAGTCAACAGTGATAAGAGGATTGATATTTTGATATTTTCCATATGTAGCAAGCATAGATATTAAAATAAGCTGCCACAGATATTTCACAAAGAGTTCAGGAGGCCTTTTAAACAAACCCATCCTTCAAACACTGAAGAGAAACACTCTGCAAGAAACCAACTCAACAGTAACTTAATAGAGGTTATTGCACACAGGGGGCAAAAATCCATACTTAAACCACACAATACCATAGTATTTACTTCAATTACAGCAATAGTATTTTAAGCTATGTTATAAACTCTGAAGTCTATGATATGAGAACTCATACTTGCTCCTGAACCACCCCCCGACCTGTGCCACTCCTAATACTGTAAGCATTTTGGGGTACACTCTGTTTCTGTTCTTTTCTCATACTTTTACAGGGGCAATGATAGTATTGAATCCATGAAATGACTGTCACACATACACACTCCCAAAACCATATACCTGCTATTCTGTTCACGTTCAAACCCCCCAAAATATTTGCTCATCTTATAGCAAATGTCAAACAAACCCTTGCTACAATCAAGACTAAAAAAAGTCAAACTACAGGCAGCAGCCTGTAACCAAAATTACCTGCAATTACCTGCATAGAGAAATAAATAAAGAGAACTCAGAAAACCATCTAAAAGTAGGATTGTAGAAGAGTTATCATGGACTGACACCCAAGGAAGTTTAAAGAGACCAAATTAGATGCTTCGAGGAATAAAATTAGCACAGTCTTCTAATTAGACTAGCTTGCTATGATACTGAACAGGAGCAGAGCCTGAGTCCTGAACTGACACAACTATGTTGTGTCCAATGTCTAAAATTGCTCATTTGGCCATGCTCAGGTACCATTGGACAAGACAGTATAAATGTATAAATATACCTCAGAAAAAATCCATCCGATTCTCAACTTTTAACCACCATTTGACAGATCTAGAAAACACTTTCTTCCAGTGCTCTTTTAACATTATACACATTTGTAAACATCCTTCAAAGAAGCTTTTGTTTTCAAAGATGTATTTGGAAATTACATATAGCACTACAGAGATGAATGCATCTGGAAAAAAAAAAGAAACAAAGAGAGCCCACTTGACCTGTGCTATCCTCTAATTACATGTCTGACTGCACACTAATAATATAGTTTACTGCAAAGTTTGTTCTAACTAGAAAGAAAGGAGGGAAAACAGTTTTACATCTAAGGCTTTGAAGCTTTCTTTTTAAAATACACTGGGTGATGCTTTCTTACAAAAGATCAAAATATTGAATGAACCTGTTAAGGCTACAGTGGTCTGCGCTGTTGGAAATTTTTCCAATTATAGTCAGTTCTGGAACCAAATTCTGATGAAGTTTTCTGACAGGAAAACAAGGTACATATATATCAAAGGATTAAATGGAGAGGTGGAGTAAAGGGAACAGTAGAGCAATCTCATGAAGACAGACAGATATATGAATGAAGTGGTAGTGGTTTTAAGCAGAGTACTTCCCCTCTTTGACCTTCCAAAAGGGGAAGAAAACAGAAAAAAACAAACCCAACCACAGTAAATACTGTGAAACTTGAGGCAATCAGGACTAATATTATTCGAGTAACTGGACAAATCTGACAATCGGGTAAGGGATGGAACTATGTCCGCTTCTTATCTTCCTTAAATTTCTTAATTTTATCTCTTTGAACAGCAGAAACCACACCTCAAAATTGCTATAAAAACAACACCAAAAAACATCAGGGCAGGCTTATTTGAGAGAGGTGGCTTTCCTTCACTTCTCTGTGAGCCTAGTAACCAATTGACCTACATACTGCAACAGCATTGCTGTTACACTCTCCTACTTCCAGCTGTTCAGCCCCCATTCTTTGCACAGTAAGGATGAAACAGAAGCCTGAACTTTATACTTTACTGTTTTTGTTGGCCTGAATGTACTTTTTTACAGTATTTAAAAATCTTTATATGTTTTTATAAAATCCCTTCAACGTATTTTTGAGGCTTACAATACTTGTGTGAAGTTATGGGATACTAAGTCGATGTAAAGATGTGATTCATTCCCTTTGTACTAAGATCATGCTGCTTATGCAACACAGCAATGTGTCTGGGAAAGACATTAAAGTGGAAATCAATCTGCTTTTCTTTATAGGCAGAGTCCACCTCTACCAATCCTTTTTACTCACTTGTGCCACCAGATTGTAAGCTACACGGTGTATAGTAAGTAACATCAGAGCTTAAGCATGAGCCTTGTCAAAGGCTAACGTGCTATCCCTGTAACAGTGGGGAAAACTATTATACGTATTTCTCAAAGATTTTTATCCCAGGTTTTATTAAACAAGCCCCAAAAGATGATAGCCTCAGTTTTCAGAGCATCTCAGTAGAGACAAACTTAGAAGGGCTCATACATTGTCCATTTTTCAGCTGTAAAAATGTTGCATGGGCAAAATGGCCTTGAATACATGCTGCACCACTAATATTCCCAACACATTTCCATTTGCTCTGTCAGAGTGGGGATTAATAATGATACAGGTTGACTGGATTACTCACATTTTGTAAAACAGCGGGGGAGGTGGAAAGAAAAAATAAAATGGGTGCAACAGATACAGGGTGCATATCAAGGGGAAGAGAGAACGAAAGGTGATCGTAGGGCATATCTACCTTAGGCTGAACTTTTTTCTGGAGAGAAGAATCAAAACAGGAACTTCCAGCCATTTAAAAGAATGAAGCTGAGGTTCTGTTGTAATAAAATAGCATTTGAACGTTTTCTAAAGAAACTTAAGTAGCACGGGCACAGAATCTGAAATTTGACAAGGGCTTCCTTGGAGCCAGAGAATCTGTTTGGCTGCTCAGATTTAAACCCACCCACATCTGAACAGCCAGGAAGGCCCTGAGAAATCATTTGTGTAACATTCTTGGCAAGATGTCCCTCCAAATGTTCTGCCAGCACAGTGGTACCCCAGCACCTCCAGTGCTCCCATGGGTCCAAGCTCCTCTTGACAGCTCACAATGCTGTGATGTTACCTTGCAGAAAACTGCAGTAACAGTCTCCAAGGCATGGATAAGTAGTCAGTAACTCTGGCAGACATAGGATTGAAACTTGGACCACACTATCCTTTGTTAGATTATCTAAGGGCTAAGCAAATTAGCCCCAAAGCCTCAGCAAGGATCAGAGGAACAAAGATAGGTGGAGGAACCCTCTGTAACTGGAAAAATCTAATCAGTGAAAATTGTAGCACACTGAATTGTCTGTTTCCTATGACAATCCAAGGGGAAGATGAGACCATTGTCCTTGGTGTGAAATGCACCAAGATGGGTGAATGGGGAAACTCTTTGATCAGAAAACTTCAAATGAAAGGAAGTGATTGTATACAGGACTCTGTGGGATATCTAAAAAAGCAGATTTTGGGACTGTGTGAACCTTATGATGGGATTTTCAAAGAGGATTGGGGGAATGTGTAAATATTGTTTTGTGGAAGGAGCAAAGATGGGAAAAGGGAGTAATCAAGATGTATTGAGAAGGAACAAGTGTGGGAAGAAAATGAAAGAATAGAGGAAGAAGGGTCAGTTGTGTGTAAAGGTGTCTGGCCAGTAGTCTGGCTGAGCTATGTGCTTGAGGACCTCTCTATTCCTATTAAATCTGGTTTCTGACTGCCTTTTGTGTGGGTGTGCTCTCTGCTCCAAAAGTGCATATATGAGGACAGAGAGTGTGAGGAAAGGGCTTTGCCCAGCAGCGGTAGTGAGCTGTGAACCTCAGGGGCTTGTGGACTCTGGTGCCATCAGCTGGAGCAGGACAGAAGCCCTGGGGGCTGCTCCTGAATAGGCTGAGGACCTGGGGCCAGCAGCAGCAGCAGTGACCCATGTATTGTGTGTACCGTATTGTACTCCAATCTGATCATCAGGAGAGAAGGAGCAGGACTGGGTCACCTGTGCTCTCTGTGTTCACCTGAGAGCTGTGCTGTGTAGGTGGGTGCAGGTAAGGGCAGTGCTTCCTCCCTGTGCTGTCCTGCCTGGGCTGGACAGATGTGTGGGATGAGTATGGATGTGCCACCTGTCACATCCTTCTCATACAGACAGTGACTGCTTCAGGAAGCCACAACTTGGTGCAATACCTGTGACTCTGAGACTACATCTCCTTTTATCTGACCAACAGGATGAATACAGCCACTGTGAGACCTTGGGAAAGTCTCTCAAAATAATTGGTGAGTATTCCATACTTTTATGTTAAACATTAAAGTATCAGATGTATTGTTCAATGCACTAAGTAACAATCATTACCAGTGAGTATCCTGCTCCTTAATTAGACAAGCCACAGATTGCTTGTTCTCTCCAGCTTTTATGATTTTAGACCAAGGCAAGTTCCCATCCAAGTATTTTAGATAACTTTGTTTCAATGTTCTCAATGTTCTTGTTTTAAATCCAACTCTGATGCAGAATGTATTCATAAAAATAAAAAAAAAAAGAAAGAAAATAAATCTTACCTCCAAGTTGTAGAGATATTTGAAACTGTTTTTTTGATTGACTGCCTTTTCCACAGCTTGAGCTAATTTTATTGCTCCTCTACCACCAGCTGACCAGTGATTGCAGGGTACAGCATCAAATGCTCCAGATTCCTTTGCAATCTTACACACCAAATCAATCTCAGCCGGAGAGTCAGTTCTGCCAACCAAACAGTCCCGTCTCATTATTCTGTTTAATTAGTTCTCTTTTACAGCCTTATAAACTTAGCCTTATTTTACCATCAGCAGTGGTAAAACAGGTATATATAAAAACTGTGCCACGTACATAATGTGTTTATATATAGCATATGTATTTACATGTTTCCAGAAAATTCTGTAATTGTTATAGCTAATTAACAGGTAGATTATCAGGTCCATAATAGTATATACTTTTTGGGTTGGTTTTAAAACCGTAAGAAGAAACTAAGAACTTATACATCTTTATATTCATGATGAAAAAAGGAAATTCTTCAATAGCTTCTTTGCTCATGCCAAATTCAATAATTTGAAAACTGAGAAAAGTGAGGTATTTGAACAGTATATTTACTCACAAGAGTAATGAAAGACCAGACTTACTTGAAGATGTTTAGAGCAACCACAACAGGAACTCCAAAGAGCTGAGTAATTTGAATCTGTTTCTGTAGATTACAGCAGCCATCAGCTACCAGCTGGAGGTTCTGTGCAATTAAATAAAAATTAATGGAAATGGCAAGATACATAAAGTCTTCTCCAGCCAAAGAATTTTCCATAAATTTAAGTGAACATAAACAATGCTGATCATGACAGTTATAGGCAAGTGAAATTCTTCCAGACAAAAGTATTCTGGCACTTATGACTTCTCATTCCAATTAATAAGCATCAGACACATTTAAGTAAGTAAGCAGTGTCCAGAATTTGTACACAAACCCATTGCTCTCTTCTGAGACACAAGAAGATGGTGCAGCTGATGACTGGTTGTCATGATTGTGAAAGGGATGCTAGGCTGCTGCTTGCAAAGTTCATAAACAGGCTGCAGTAGATACACATACAGATGTGTTAGATGCAGTGCTCATTTATACACATACATAACCCAGACAAAAGCACACTGCTGGATTTCCTTATTTGCTCTTTTACCTCACACTTTGTAGGCCTTGTCTTAGCTGTAACAAAACACATATACTTAGCCTCATACCAGCAGAAGACCAGAATTTGTCTGGAGTGAAGTGACAAAGAAAACAAACTCTTCTGTTTGAAGAGTGACAACCAATCCCAAATGTGAAGCATAAACATATTTAACTTATTATTTATGCTATCAATAATTTCAGGGAATGTCCTTGACTCCTATACCTCTCTGCTCTTGTGCTTCTATAAATGCCTCTATGTTGATCAGTCTGAAGACTTAGCAGTCCTAGAAAAACTACTGAAAAAAGGTTATTTTTCAGCTATTTCAGTTCCTTCTTACAGTCTGTCATGCAGTCACACACATCATACACCTAAGATGGATAACACCAAAGGGCTGAGGGAAGATGAGGTGATTTTACTTGTTGACAATGCCTGTAAGAGATGTTTATTGAATGTCAGCGTTAGAGCATGCTGCTACCAAACCTGAGGCTGCACACTGTCCAGCATGAGCAAGGAGAAGTTCTGATTCTCTGTACGCCATATTATTTTGATTCTTTAAACAAAAATCTCTTCAAAGTTTTATAGCAATTCCTCTTACCTCTTCTGTGTATTCTTTCTTCAAGGGGGCACCAGCAGTTACCTGGGATCAGGTAATAATAAACAAAGTCATCACAGATTGATACTTGTCATAACCTTAACTGGTCTGAAGTACAATTTTGTTTGCTTTCTGTACTGCCAGGTAACCCATACCAGTGCACACAGCATCACAGCCTGACTGCAGCTTGTGTTTTATTCCAAGTTGCACCAGCAGCACCACACAAACAATATCAACACTTCCTATTGTATTTGGGTAGTGAGACACAGGTAATGCCTCAGCAATTAGTTGCAAAAGACTACCAGGGGAGGCAGCTGGATCTCATTCTGTATGTTGTTACAGCACACCAGCAGTGCAAAGACAATAGGCAGCAACTTCCAACAGCTGAAGAAATATCAGCAGCACAGAAGACCATTGTCTTTGATGTCCTTTAATTACTGCACATGGCAAGGAACTGCATGCAAGTAATTTGTTGGGAAGCACAAAGGTATACACGCAAAGTGCATGACGAGGGTACTGGGGTACTGTGCTGAGTTCCCAAGAACCACGTAATGTCGGTCCCAGGCACCAGACTTAGTCACATTTGTCTCTAGCATTAGTCCTTTTTGTAGCTAACCTCCCAGTAAAAGTATCTGGTACTCTACATGCCTCAGTGATGAATGCATTACATTTGTATACAAATGAAACCTTTAAACTTCTAAGGACACAAGTGACATAGAAATAGAGACAGTTATTAAGACATATTTAAGTCCTATTTTTGCTGGATTGAGGGATAACACATGTGAAAATATACATGCCTTGATAGGGATGGATATAATGGATATAATTAAAAATAAAGAAAGCATGCATTGGAAGTGCACTAAAATGATAGAAAATTGTATCATTATACCAACCTGAAAGACTGAAAAAGAGAAGCTCAGTTCTAATTCTTACAGAAGATTAGCTGTAAGGGAAACCATGCATTCTAAAACGTTGTGGCTGTGGAAACAGCTCTGGTATTTTCACCCATTGTGACTGTTTCCCTGGCAGCATCACTCTCTAGCATGCTGCTGGGCAGATGAAAGTATTCCTGGGAGTTAAGTGTCTGTCTGCTTGGCTAGCACAGCCTGATCTGATTGCACATTCGGGGAGCATTTCTACAATCAGTAATCTGTAAAATCTCTTTGTGGCTTAGACAGCAAAAAATGATACATTGGTCATTCTTGGTACACCAGGAAAACACTTGCAAAATTTCATCAGTTACTTCAGCATGTCCAAGGGAATTAATCTGAGAGAAATAAAAGGACATAAGGGGTACCTATTCCTGGAGTGAAAGAAATCTTAAAACCTCCACCAACAATGTGAACAATAACAACTTCCACTCACTCACTGCAACTCGAACTCATCTCATTCCTCCTTGGCTGTCAAATTTCCCAGCCTGAGACAACTTCAGTGCACTTAAAAATGCTATTTCAAAAGGCGGGGAAAAGAATATATATATCTCTTACAGCTTTTTTTCTAATGCAACAAACTTTCCTTGCTCTGCAAATACAGTACTTCTTCAGAGCTCTTTCACCCCTCTTCTTTAATTTATGGCTAAATTTTAGAGATAGCATTAACTTTAGTGATAACATCTATACAATGACGCATCTCAGAAGGGTTATCTAAATACTGCCCCATAGGCTACTCCAAATATTTCTTAAATTGAGGTATTTTATTTATTTCAAATATTAGCAACAACTTGACAGTTCCAAGAAAGGTGCAAAAACTTACATTTGGTCCACCTCCATGCATCTTCAAAGCCCTCACTGTAGCAACAAGTACAACCACACTGGGAACCAAGCCAGATGCTCTGCATTTGATGTTGAAGAATTTCTCCATCCCAATGTCAGCACCAAAGCCAGCTTCAGTTACTGTTAAACATTAAAAAAAACAAAACAAAACCACACATTAAACATGCTTTTGGTTAAACACTGGGGGATTTTTCTCCTTCAGCATATAGTGCACTTAAATACACACCAGAACTCAGTTTTGAATGAACTTTTAAATAGAGGTCTATTTACATTACTGAGGCTGATTAAAAACCTATTCCCAACTCAGAAATAAATTCTCTTATACTTATATGTACAATATGCCATCAAAGGTAGTTACATGGGGGGGAAACCAAGCAATCTAAATTAGTTTGAACCAAAGTATTTTAAAAATACCTAGTCCTCTAAAATCACTGTTTCTGTGCAATTATGTGTAAAATTATTGCAAATTCTCAGATATAAGACTTTCCTAATTATTCTTCCTCCTTTGATTTCACTAAAGATGTGCATTCAAAACAATTAATGGACCTAAATTCTCCCAGGTTTGCAGAACTTCTAGTGATCTCCTGCTTTTTTGGAGAGGATGTTTAGTTATAAACACAAACCAGCAGTTACAGTCACATTTCAGTGTTGAATATGCTGTTAAATAACAAATTTAATAATGGGATTTTGCACTGAAGAAGTCAGACATGAATATAATGCAACTCAAGAGAGAAATCTGTGCAGAATTAGGATGCATGTGGCAAAGTATGCTTAGTGGAGCTACAAATAAAGAGAAGATAATCTGTATTAAAGGATACCACTCTCTTCAGAGTGAATTTGTCCTGATTTGTCAAATAGAAAATATTTTGATTGCTTCTTTTGAAATCCAAGTAATTTCTTTGTATTAGGCAAATAAAAAATGGAAGGGATTAAATATCCTGTTGGTTGAAAATTTACTGATGCAACGATTTCCACACCTCTCAAAGATGGGACTTTCAGGCAGACAAGTCAGGATGGGAAAACAGCTTGCTCCAGAGGCTTCTGGACCTAACTCCAAGCAGGGCTCATAGCTGTTCTCATATCCCAAATCAACTTGTAAAAACTCATAAATTCCCTTCTCTTTCCCTCTTGCCAGCAGTTTTGTCTCTCATGCTTAGGAAGGGAAGGTACCACAAATGGCTGATGGAACATTTCAGGATTGGCAACCTTCAGCAGGGTCAAGGAGGAGGACACACAGATCTGCTCTGTCGCTGTGGCAGAAAAGTATCTCAGCATTGGCAGCCATGCACTTTAGGAAGTCCCAGCCTTTGTGCATTTGTCCTAACCCCACTGGTCCTTTTCCACCTCTTCTTCGTTTTGCACAGGCTGAAACAATTGCCTGGATCTGCTCTTAGGGAGGAAATGGCTGCTGGGGCTGGGAGAGGAAGCAAGGAGTAGCAAACAAGGGGGTGAGCCTGTTGGGGGGAGCAGGGACCTCTTGAAATAGCAACATGGCAAGTGTCATGATTCTCCTCAATCACTGAATAACCATATCATCTTTTTCTAAATAGCCCTGAGAAAAACAGACACACCAAACATGGGGGGAAAAAAAAGAAGAGATGTTTACACAAACGCAGTAATTCATAGGAGCAAAGCTAATGCCAGGATAAGTCACATTAAAAGCAGAGCCAGGGATCACATTTCTGCTTTCCAGTAACCCTCATTCTTCTTCTTCTCCAGTCTCTTATGTGGCATAGGGTGATTAATGGGAACCCTCAATTAGGAATATATGGCCACGATCAATCTTTAATATAAACAACAGATAAACTACCAAGTGCTTGAGAGGGTGGGAAAATAATTTGTCTCTCTCAGAGATTGCCAGCACATATACATAGCAGTCTCCTAACATTTCCAAACAAAGTTTCCAGGCAGTTAATCCATTTCATGCCAAGCCTTTTCAAGGGTCAGTTTCCCTCTGAGAAAGGGGGGATTGTAAATCTGCCTTTCAGTGGGAGAAAAGCAGAGATGTCAGCCTTCCACAGCAACAGCTCGCACAGCAAGCCACCCTTTGGATGGTGCAGGCAGCCAGGGCTGTTCTTTGCAGTGTTCCCTTTGATACAGAGGTCAAAATTCCCCTTTGCCTAAACAACCCAAATACTGGATCAGAGTTCACCGGAGTGAGTGCTACAACATGGAGACCAGGGTTTTTTCATTGGAAGTGGAGGAAAGGGAGACAAACGTCAGTGCTCTCTCCAGTGTGCGGAAGGAAACAGGATGTAGTAGAAAAGCTGCCTGGATGAAAGTTGCAACTCCATTTTATTTCCTCCAAGGAATAGTAAGAAGACAGAACAACATGCCAAGCTATTCTATTTTAAAATCTTTGTGCTGAAACACTTAATACAATTACTTTCAGATTGTTTCCTGCTTTCCAATGAAAGCGTCAATGAAAAACACAGACTACAGAAGGGAAGTTTCAAACTACTCTACATTCAATGATCAGGAGATAAACCAGCTAATCACTTTAAATTTAACAACAGGAATGGAAAGTAGTACACGGCGAGCTAATCACTTTACATGTAACAACAGAAAATTAAAGCAATATGCAGGCCCACTAATTTTGATAATAATTTCTCATACATAGTTTGTCAATAGAAGAGAATTACAGGTGAACTTATATAAATTTTGGACACTACTACCTGCCTATACATTTCTGCCCAGCTTCAGCTCCCCCCTGCAGATGCCTGTTTATGCTGTGCCCTGCCAAGAGACCATTTCCTAGCTCCATGAATCACAGCTACCAGGGCTGCTGCCCTGAAAGCAGGATTGGGGTTTGTAATAGGTACCAGCATGGTGTTAATTGCTTGCTTTGATTTCCAGGCCACAAACACAGTTCTAATGCAGTTTTAATGAAAGTAAAGAGGTAAATTATTTGCCTTCAGCAAGCTCACAGAAAACACGCAGGTATTTGCATTTCCAGGCTGAGAACACAACTCCATAGCAAGCATATACTGACCTAGATCAGTGTTATTACAGTTCTAGGCCTTGTTTTGCCTTCTGGGTCCCTGCACTGACAAGACTCGATGATGAGCTGGAGAAGTGCTAAAAGATTATCTTCTGGATGCAATTTTCAGTTAGTACAGCTTTCTGGAATCTCACTGAGTGGTCATACAAAGTGCAAACCTGTTGTGTCACTTTATGCTTCAGTTTTAGAGCCTAAGCATCATAAGGAACATTGGAATGAGGATTAAAAATTTAAATTTCACGTATCAGCAGTGCTACTACCATTGCATTACTGTTAAGAGTGGGCTATAGGTTAAACCTAGCAAATAATTTACACATATATCAGAAATAAACTGCATAAAAAAGGTCAAATAATGTCAAATTATTTGTTCTCATAAAATACCCACATGAATGTGACCAAAAGCAGCTCATTCTAACACATTGGGGTAACTATGGGACCTTGGTTCAGAAAGCCAGTAGGCAAAACACAACACACAATTGCTACAGGCCTTTCTAGAGATCATTTATGGGACATCTAATTCACTCACTCCTTCTACCAAAATCATCAATAAACCACAGTATTCTTTTAGAGCAAGAACCCCAAATATCAAAATTAGGTAGGGGGAAAAAGGGGAAGGAGAAGCCCATGGGAGTGAAATTAGGCAACAGAGAGAAGTCTGTTGGGTGGTGTAAAGTCAGAACAAACACTTCATTGGAGTCTTTAATTTTGCTTCAGGGTTCAGGCAAATTAACAAATCACTCTCATGGTTTTGTCTCTTGTTTATAATTATCATAACCCCCTTCATGTAATTACTGCCTTACCAAGGACATCTGGGAATCACCTACGTGTGACAATAGCTTAAATAGTGTCGCTTGTTAAGCAGCTAATCAGATTTCACCATCACTCTTAATACAAAATGTAATTTTTCTCCATCTAAAAATACATTTATCTTGCTAAAGCTGCATAAAGTGGTTCCACATTAGTCCTACATTGATATAGTGCTTAAAAGCCTTACAGAAAGTGATGTTTAGAATATTTTTCAAAAAGCTATTTCACCCACAATTGAACTTGATGTGTACTGAGGGTAATTTCTAGTGAAAGTATCTTTTCCCTAGTCAGCCCTTTATATCAACAAATCAATGTCAAAATAAAGCATTTGTACTATAAAAGGCCAAGTCAGATGCACACATGAGGCGAAGCTTGAGGACGAATTGTGAGCCTGGATTCCTGAACAATGTAAAAGGAAATGGAAACTCTGAGCTGCAAGTTGCCATTTACTCCCTGCATGTAAACATATCTGTTCTGGTGCAGCTGTCTGCTGGTAAACTCAGGAAAGGAAGAGCTCAAAGTCACAGAAGCACATGAACTGTGAACCTGGGACTAGAGATATGCTGGCTATAAAGTACTGAAATGTTCTTTTGAAAGTGAAAAATACCGAGGTGCACAATCGCCAAAATAAACCAGGATGATCAGTGATTTCTCTAACAGGATATCATATTTTTGTTGGTATAGCTAGGGGTGAATAAGACAGATGTTTGTCCGTTCTGACTCTAGCAATTATTTGATGTGAACTTCCATTATTATGACTGATTTTGGAATGTAACAAATACTTTTTTTTCGCCCTCCTCACCCCTCCCAACAGAGGGAGTTTTTCCTGTTCACTTTTCTTTCCACGCATTCTCAGATGTCATGGAATACAGGAACTCACTGCTACCACTGCTGAACACAAAGTCCACCAGAAAACTACAGATGAATACATTAAGCCTGAACATGAAGAAAGTATTTTCATTGGTTGTCAAGATTTTATGTTGTTGTTGTGAAGTCTAGAAAAAAGGTAATTGCAAAAATATTTGCCCCTAAGTTTAACAGACCATAAGCTAATTGGAAGTAATCGGTACTTTCCATCTTTTACTAAAGAAAGATGCCAGGGCGGTATGTGCCCTGCCGAGGTCAGGGCACTGGAGGTTTTGGATCGTCGACACCCAATCCATGCTTCTGACTGAAATGATCCGGCAATTCATTCTGCCTTCCTTCAATGGACACTCATTATCTCCTTTGGCTCAGTCTCAGGCCTTGGCTAGCAGTCACTGCCTGCTGGCAGCAAGGGTGCAAAGGAAACTTGGCTCCCAGGAATACACTTAAATTAACTGCTGATTCCCTTGGGACTCCATAACAAGCTATTTCAATCTTTTCCTCAGAAACATTTCTTTTTTCCATAAAAAAGTAATTTTACCATTGAAATGCAGAGCAGCTTTAAATGAGAAACTAAAGGTTACCTCATAACCTCTCATAGTTACTTTTAATATTAATTGCTGTTAACTTTCCAAGAGCATCCCATACATCAAACAAAAGAACAGGCAAAATGACACATACAGATCACTCCTAGACTATAGGAAAAAAAAATTAAAAATCACATTTTTCATTTATTCACTCCAAAATGAATAAATGTTCATTTATTTACTCCAAGCCAGACAGGTGAAGAAAACCCTTACATCTCAATCCTTTGACAATTAAGGCTACAATTCCTTTTTATGGGTGTTAAAGGCCTGTTTATGTATGTACACTGCGGATGTGGGATTTTAAATTCAGGGTGGGAATCGAACTCCAGGAGCTGTCAGGAGTAGCAGTGTGTGACAGAAAGCATGCTCTGCACATCTCCACAGCTCTGCTTGCCTCTCCATCTTGAAAATACGCAGAGGTGCAACTGCAGTGATTCCTGCCTCCAAACCACCAATTTAGGGCATGGTTTTACATCGTGGATGAACCAAATGAGCACCCTGCCTTGCTGATAGGGTAATTCTCGTTCATTCTTAAGTCTTTTACCTTTCCTGCTCTGTTCCTGCTGCCCAGACGTTTTTGGCATTAATTTAACTGGAAGGTAAACCGTTGCAATTTGCTAAACAGAAAGCAAAAACATACAAAAACACAGCACCAAAAATATTGTCAGTTTTTCCACTGGGCTATATTTGAATTAGTTGAAGTAAGAGCAGACAAGTATCTGAATGTTTTCAAACAAGGAGCAGAAGCAAGGGAAGGAAGGAAGATACATTTCAGCAGTGGAAAATTTAATTCTTCCCTTGCCACCTTGTCAAACCATATTCCAATACTCTGAATGCAAAATTTGACATTCTCTTGCAGCTCACTATAGTAATGAGCTCATTATTTAGATTTATTACTAGAGATTAAAAACAGAAGATGTCTTACAAGTCACAAACAGATTCATTCTAATAGAAATTAAGTGAGCTGAATGTGGCTTCATGGGCTACATGTTTCTTTGAATCCCTCTGCTAAGTCTGCTGGGTTTTACAGTCACTCTTAATTTCTGTGTCCTATACTCATGTAAAGATCTGTAACTCTTAGGCTAAGTGTTGGGCCCTGACATGAATTGCAATGCATAGCTGAATATACTAACCAAATATACACAGTCTCCCCTTTCGTAACCTTCTTCTGTAACAGCCAGAAAAATTCAAACAGAAGAACTGTGAATTTTAGGTTGTGTCCTTTCACCATTCACAGCACATTTTCTTTGAGGTAACAGAGTAACATTTGCTCATAAGACAGATGACCACGTTTGGAGCACAATTAATGGCACAGGAATAAGGCAATTACATTACATACTTCAAAGATCACCATGGCCTTTGGCAAAAGAATTATTAGTCTTCTGGTAATTACAAAATTAAAATCTCACCACTTCTTTATTTGGAGTTGCGTGCAAGGAATAATTAACAGCAGCACTGATTGCTCTTCATTTAAGGCCATTCTTCTACAATTCTGCAAGGAGTATATTTAAGTATAACTTATGGTGCCCACAGTATTTCCCTAAGGGCTTAAAATAAATTTCATCACACTTAAAGCATGTTACTCAATGCGTATCTCACTACTAGACTTTAATTTACCTCCACTTTTAAAAGATCCAGTTGGCTGAAGCTCCTGCCACCAATTTACCTTTCATCAGTGAAACTGCTGTCGGTTGAGTTCTCAGGTTTTGGGTCCTTCTATACTTCCCTTTAAAAAGCTACTGAAAATGGACTTTGAACATGCTTTGAGAATTCATGTTACAAGCATCTGGAAAACACTAACTTCAAGCGGCAGGCAGAGAGCCTGAAAATTTCTTCCTTGGAAAAGTTCGAAGCATTTCATCAAATAGCCATGAAGCAACCTGCTTTAGCACCAATAATGTTTCACGACAAAGGAAAGCAGGGATGCTAAGAACCCTATTCTTGAGACAAACCACTATTTTAGCATATGCCCTGGAAGAAAGCATACTTTTGAAGGGCAGCAGAAATACAATCGGGCAATGTGTGACGATACAGATAGTGAGTGAGGAACACAGATTTTTTGCAGCCAGACAAGCTGCCATCAGAGCCTATCTATCTATCAGAGACAAAATCCATTGGAGCAGCACCTCCCACCACATGCTGGGCTGTGGGAACCCCCAGTGCCAGAGGTGCTCTGAGGGACATGGCTGGGAGAGGGGGAGCCCAGAAAAATCACTCTGCTTCACCCAGGTGTCATCACAGAACAAAAGCATCTGCACACGGACAGCAGAAGAGGTGGCAGCCGAGGCTGTGGCGAGTGCCACACAACAAAGGGCTGTGGAATGATGATGATCAATGCTGCTGTCACCGGAGCAGTCACCCGGGGCACGCTAGGAGCGGATCCATCCATCAGTGCCTGGGCAGCACAGGGACAGAGCTCCCCTGAATCCGCACATACTTGGAGAGGCAATTCCATTCTGCTCTTCTAAACTCTGGGCAGCACTTGCTTACTACAATAATGATTTTGCCCATGACTTAGGTGCTGTATTTTCTGTGTACCCCTGCAGTGCATCCCTCTCCTTGAAGGACAAACAGGTTCTGGTTTTATTTCAATCCACTTCAGTCTTTGCCAGGAGACAGAATGCCTGCCCTTCATGACTGGCCTGGAAGAGGGCACCAGCAACACTATTCTCAACAGCACAACTACATTTTATAGAAATCCATGGAAAAGGGCATCTCCTGTTATGTATCCCCAGGAAAAAGAGTATTATTCCCCTGCATTAGCTGTTTGTCTTGATGTAAAGTCTGATGCAAAGGCTGTAAATTACTCTACAAGACTACCCCAAGAGCTTTGCCGGAGGGCTCTGTGAGAGTGGAAATTATTCTATACAGAGTGCAATACATGCATTAAACACATACAAAATTTAAGATATTGATAAACAGAAAGATGTTCCATGGAGACAGAGAACACCAGGCAGTGTTCGCAGTATTTTAGGAGACAGTGGTGAGAACGTGCAGCATAAGCCACAGAAGAACAGAGGCGGGTAAAAGAAGCAGGCAAGTAAAGCCCACTGTGATGCAGACTTCAAGCAATAGCTACATACATGGAGAAATGTGGCAGAAGCAACTTTGAAAATCATGGAAGCTTTTCATGGAAGCTCTCCAATACCTTTTGCAGGTGGGCATTAGTTTGATTGTAATTACCGGTATTTTTAAAATAACATATACAAAACTGGTATTTGAACCTCTACTCAAAGTGCAAGATTGATGATCTGTGACAAACTTATTGATAAGTATTTGCTGGTTTTCCTGTAATTTTTGGATAAGGAAAGAGAACTCAACTGGGTAAAGTTGCTCTGGAAAATAATTTTATCTGTTAAATGATATGATGTCATGTGTAATTTATCTTACAGAAAAAATTACAGATGAAGCAAGAGAAGGTACTAAGGTCACACATCAACAAATCCCATCTTCCTACATGAAATTCCCAACTAAAAATGCAGTCAAAACCAAAATCAAACCAAACTGTAATTCTGCTGGTTTACACGACAAATCCTTGCAACTGCTCATAGCTAAACCAATTCTTTAATGCCTATTGTAAATTTATCCTCTTAACCACAATTCATGTAATCAGGGCAAAATAACTGCCATTGCAAACAACTCATTACCATTTGTGAAATATTTCCACATTATTAGTTGTCCCTCCTTACTACAGGTTATAAATTATTAATTTTTTTTTAATCCCTCTTCATAACTGCCCATCATCTTGTCACCTTAGCTACTCTATCATCCTTTAGCCCTCCCCAACATTTTTGTGCTTTCTTGCTCCTTGTGCAGCGAAGAACCCCAAAACGTACACTGAATTCCTAATTGGCTTCTGGAAAGGCTGAAGCTGCAACCCTTGATTTATGAAGCTGTTACTCAGTCTCTTGGGAGCTCTGTTTGAGATGCTGTAGATGGAGGCAGCACAAAGATACTGTGTCCTCATGCATGTAAAGCATCTGCTTGTCCCTGAAGCTTCATTCCCACTCAGGGCTTGCAGCCAGTGCCAAGCTGAAAATACATTACAAGCATGTGCCTTATTCCTGCAGGTAGCAAAGTTGAAGAGCTTGAGATTGTCAGCTTCAATAAAGCTGTCAGCATAGAAATCCAACAATAAAGGGACGAAAAAATAGGACCATCATATAAAAGACAGGTAGGCCACCCAAAATTTAGAAAAGGGTATAACCTACATTTTCTCTTATTGTTGTAGAAGTTAATCTGTTTTCTAAATCAAATCAAATTAATTAAACAGCAGTTTTATAAAACCACAATAATTAAATTACAAGAACAGAGCATTAAACTGACCCTGAGATACCATTTAGGATATTAATCTTTTAATGTATTATTTTATAGAATCAGAGAGCAGCCTTTGAACACTTTCATATATTGTCAACATCCGACCTTCAAAAGCACTTTGGCTATTTGCCAGAACACCACTCTTCCCATTAACAAATCAGACTGGCCATACATAACCTAGTATTATTTGCAATCTCATTAACATGTTTAAAAATGGTTTAGAAAAAAATTTACATCCCTAGACATGAATTCTTGAACCTTTCTTTAAAGCTGATCTGATTAGATGATAAGATCAGATATGTAAACAAAGCTACTTTCTATTTTCAAAGAGAAATAATTATTTTTCTGTAATTATTTTCTGTTAATACACTCAGCATACAATAATACACATAATTAGTTTGTTGCCTCAAAACTAAAAAACCACAACAAAACAACAATTTAAAGTTAGCATATTTTCAGAGAAATCCCACTATTTTTCTTTTATGTTGTATTACCATAGAGTACTGAATTTCTGAGGTAAAACAAAACATCTGTAAATAAAAATATTTGGGTAAGATACTGTTAGAATCTGCACTTTTCTTCCGGGAACATCTAAAGACATAATCTTAATCTCTTCCCAAAACCACATTATTTTAATTGGGCTCATAGAGAGAAAACATATCAGAGTTCTGATCCTGAATAAGAAAACGTAGCTTTAAACAATAGCTTTAAACCTCTTAACACAGCTCTCAGTGTGCCTGAGCTTATGGAATACTAGCAGAAAACAGAAAATCAACTCTGCAAAATGCAAATTTGTACTAGATTATATTAAAACTTTGCCTACTCTAATTACTGTTATCAAAAATGGAAATACATGTATTTATGTCCTTTTCATATTCCATGTTTGTATTGACTTCTCTGGAGCCTTGATGAATTAAGTCAGCCATTTCAAAAGTAAATATACAAAGTAAACAAACAAACATTGCCCCCCTCAGTATGTGTACATTATTAACAATGTTAATTATAAAAGCTTTCAGAAGACAAAGGACTTCTGCTTGTAGATTCAGAATGAGTCAGAAAATAAAAAGCAAACACTGGTTTCTCCAACATGATGTAAATATCTGAAGAAACCTAATTCTTATACAAGTTGTCCATAAAAAAAAATTGGGTTTCAGGATCAAAAGGTCAGTAAACCAACCGAACAAAAATCTAATAAAGAGGTAACATTTTCAACTGATATTAAAAATAAACCATCCACTAAAATTAAAATTCAGCCTTTGAAATGGGACTTGAACTCTTTATGCATGCTCTGCCCTGCTGACCCTTGCTAAAGGGTGTAAGTCAATATGAAATACTCACAAATGGAGAGAGGATGATGGATTTTCTGCCAAATAACCCTAAGCAAAAGTAATGCTGTTAGCTGAGGAGCCTGCTTTTATTTCCTTTGCCAAGTGATGAATTAAGAGAACTTCCTAGCATACATGATGTTTTACTGTGTGCAATTTTTTTAACCCCTGGTTCTTTTCTTCTTATAAATAAAAACAATACAACCAGTAGGCAATAAGAGAACAAAAGGAACTGCTTCTTATGTTCTGGGAGTTTTAAAACTAGGTAAGATTGCTTACTTGGGGAGGGAAGGGAAAATAAACAGAAGTTGCAGTGTCATCAGTTTCCACTCAGTAGAATGGTATTTTATTTTTATTTATCAGGAACTGGGCAGTGCCTCTGCTTTCTGAATGAATGACAGATCCTTCCTATCTATTTTTACCTCTGGGTAACTATCCTGAGACTGAGAATAATGGATAGCCCTCAACAGTTGTACACTCCATTTAGTTTATGAATATCATTGCCAGAGGAAAGAGTTGTGTTAATCTCTAACATGTTGCAGAAGAGGTCAACATACAGGACATTAAAACACCATGTCAGCCTGTAAGTAAATTCCTGATGCATGTTTAGGTACTGGCAGCTGTCATGGCTCTACAAAAGCCCTATTACTTCAAAGTTCCTGTTGTAGCAGTGCTTGTCATCTCCCTGTTTGCTATGGCAAGACAGTTTTTGCCCCCAATAAAGTTCATAAACTGAAAGAACACATTGGGAAGAATGGAATTGTATGTCAGCAGGCATAGAGGCTGAAATTACTTGCTTAAGGCCAGAAAGCCAGTCAAGGATGGAGGTGGGAGTAAGATGTATGGCTCCTGTCAGGCGCTGCAGTGCCACAGCCACATGAGAGACCAGGAGATCTCAATTGGAGACCGTGTGCTGCTGGTGGCAAGACATGGACTAAGCAGCTTTGTCTCCTTGTCTTTCACTGGGCCAGAAAGAGGACACAGGACAGGTTTCCTCACGGCACCAGCTCCTCGGGAGCCAGCCTGCCCTAGTTACCAGCCAGCCAGAAGGAACACTCACAGTGCCATCATCATCACAGCACATTCCCCAGGCATACAATCCCATCCCAAACACGGTCTCGCTGCATCTCTCTTCTACTCTGAAAACCCATATGAAGGGAAGAAACATGGATTTCTCAAATAAGCTACACATGCCCAGTTCTCCACTTGTTTGTGACCCAGCCAGCTCTGTCTGTTGTGGTGTGACACTTCATTCAGCACACAACCAACACACACGTGCCCCTTCACACCTCCTGTAAAAAAACCATTTACAGTAATTTCACGATTATAAGC
>VRYO01002297.1:44224519-44270020 GCA_009812075.1 Sialia sialis
ATTTATTCTACTACACAGAATATGTCACAGATTTCTTATATACCTGCTTTGGATGCAGCTGAGAGTAATCTCATAGCCTGTGGTCACTAAAATGTCTCTCCCAGTCACCTGATTCTGCAAGAAACCTTACTCTATTCCTAGCACCTTTTGAATTCTTTCCTGAGCTTATGCAACTAACCTACATGGCAGAACTGTACTGTAATGGCTCATACAAGATTTAATGAGTGTCAGATCTAGTGCACGAGAACACTCCCAAAAAGGAAATGTGGAACAGTGAAAACTTCTACTTTTAGCAGGACTGAATAAACTTACTCAGCTACTTACCTAACTGCAGCATAGCTATCCTGCACCCTGGCTGGATGAATTAGCTACAGGATCAGCTTTCCCATTGGAAATTCAATGGCCATAGGGGGTTCATGCAAACTCCACAGTGAGCAGGAATGAAGCGGAGTTTCTTGATCCCTGCTTTGCTCTGCAGATGCACTGGGCCCTCCATCTGTAAGGATGTCACCTCAGTGTGGACTGGTGCACACTTTGTAGCTGTCATTTTAGACTTCAGTAGTGTAGGGTAGGATAGGACAGTATTTTATGAACCATTGTGTGCTACATGTAGTCTCTGCCCATGTGCTCTGGCTAGTTACCAGAAAAAATGTATTTTTTAAACTTTTTTTAAAGCTTACGGTAATTACAACCATTAGAACAAATATTTATACTTGTGACTACCTGCAAAGTTTATTTAAGTAGACCACTCTATGAACTATTGCTTTTAATAATCTAACAAGGACTACAAATCATGCTGAAGTTCCTGGCTTTGCAGAGCAAAGGCAGTCTTATTCTGACACCAGTTTCATGGGGATTTGTGTTCCGTGGAATAAAATCTGAACAAGAGCCTTTAGCTGGCAGCACACAAAGGTTTCCTATATTGAAGCTGCACTGCTTTGTCTCCCAACAGAAACTGGAGCCAAAGACAAACAAAGCAGAAAAGAGCGTTAAAGACAAACAGGTGGATAAGACTGAAAAAAACCACAAGAAATGCAAGGATATGTTCTCTATGCCTGAGGGACACATTCAGTGGAAGGGGATCCAAATCTAAGGCAATACAATGTGGGCTTCAAAACCTGGATCAAGACTCAAGACCGTCTACGACACACCTCCATTCAATTGATACACAACCAACTCCTCATTTGAAAAGATTGCACACTGCAGAAACAAATTCACTTCACATGGCTTATGAAAAATGTTACCTACCCTAAATTCTTTTGCTCTTCATTCCACAAAGCCATGTAACAACAAACATGGCCAAATGAAATAGGAATTCAACTATCATTAAATGAATGTATTCAGAATGCAAAATATTCTTCTCTGAATGGATATTTGATTAATAGAGGAAAATAAACAGACCTTTAAGCTCTACAACACTGTAAGAAACACTGCTTTCCTATTTGTAGGTATGACATAAACACATACATACATGTTTCTCTACTAGTTTAAGAGTCCCAGCATAAGAATCTTCATTTTCACATTGCTGCATCTTTTCAAGAACATTGTTCCACAGGTACTCAAAATTCAGCTTTAGGATTAAAGTAATCCAACCTGGGTGTTCAGGACTCAGAAGAGAATAGCTACAGCAGTGCAAAGGTATCACTACTCCAAAGATGCAATGCTCCTTTTACTTGATTAATTCTAAGGTACAAACACTCAAAACAATTTTCATAAAAGCTGGTTCATTGTTCAGCCACAAGTTTATTTTGCCTACAACTGTAAGCTCTATGTGTCTATTGTTGCTTGTGCAGGCTGAATGCCTAATATAATGAGTCTGCCCACTCAAATGCTTTCTTGGGAACATAAGGGCCTCATGGTGAAGTTTGACAATGCAGCTGGACCAACTGAATTGCTCACAGCCATCAAAATGAGGCAGTATTAATCTTTCTTCTACCACCCTACCTCTGCTAGTCCTGTGCACTGGCTCAGGGACATTTGACCTCTGATTTGGCTGAGTTCAGTGAACTGGTAAAGAAATAATTCACCAGGAAAAAAAAAAGAATGGTTTCTGTTGGTTTATCAAGTGAGGCCAAATGAATACTAACAGAATGAACAACAGGACACCTCTTTCAATGCAATCCAGTCATTTGACTGATTCAGCCACCTTGTGGAGTGAACAGGTTGCTCGTGAGCCAGACATGGTGCAGGAACACAGCGAGAGGACAAAAGGCAGGGTAAGAGAAGAAGTGCTTTTGGCTTCTTATACATTCACTTTATTTTTTACTGATATTATTAATAAAGTAGCATTCTTACCTTTAATTGCTAATTACCTTTAATTGCATCACTGCCAATTTGCTAACAGATCATAACACAGTAAACTGAAAATTTACTTACCTACGAATCCTTTCTCGCCAACCAATTTAAGAGCAATTTTATCTGCCAAAACTGAAGAACTTCCATGTGCAATGTTAGCAAAAGGTCCAGCGTGAACAAATACTGGTGTTCCCTGGATGATGAAAAAATACATGTAAGTAATTCAATGTCATGGTTTAACCCCAGCCAGCAACTAAGCCCCACACAGCTGATCACTCACTCCTCTATCAGTGGGATGGGGGAGCAAACCAGAAGGGTTAAAGTAAGAATACTCATGGCTTGAGATAAACACAATTTAATAGGCAAAGAAAAGACTGCAGACACACAAGGCAAGGCAAAACAAGGAATTCATTCCTGCTTCCCATGAGCAGGCAAGTGCTCAGCCCAGGAATGCAGGGCTCCATCACCTGTAATGGTTACTTGGGAAGACAAATGCCATCACTCCAAATCTCCACCCTTCTCCCTTCTTCCCACAGCTTTGTAAGCTCAGCACAATGCCTTATGTTTGGGAACACCCCCTGGACCAATTGTCCCACTGCGCCCCTCCCAGCATCTTATGTACCCCCCAGCCTGCTTGCTGGTGGGGTGAGAGAAAGAAAAGGCTTTGACTCTGTGCAAGCATTGCTCAGCAATTACAAAAACATTCCTGTGTTATCAACACTGTCTCCAGCACAAATCCAAAACACAGCCCCATAATAGCTGATGTGAAGATAATTAATCCTATCCCAGGCCAAACCAGCTCACTTTGTAAGAAACTCAGTTTTTCAGATTTATCACAGCCACATATAAATCAAAGCAGATATAGCAAGGAAGTGTATTAGACAATTTAGAGGTTCTAGGCACATCTCAGGTGCTTGAGATTTCATTCATTCGCCTGCTTGATTCCTAGAAAGGTAATAAACAGTAGTGCAAGCCTTCACAACTTCCTCACCCCACCTTGTACTAATTCCTGTTTCATATTTCCACAGCTCTAATACTGTGGGGTGCTATTCTGGCACACATCCTATAACAAGCAGCACTGCAGATACACAAGTAAAAGCCCAGCTCCAGCCCTACCCCAGCCCTGTGTGCTCTTTTTTTCCTCACTGGCTGCTACAGCCATTCCTGTGCAGGCAGAGGAGCCAGCAGAAGCTGTGACAGACCAGAGTCAAGGGTCAAGGAGCTGGAGAGGGAGATGGCAAGGGACTGCTGGGGTGCAGTGGGGACACTGACACAATGGCAAACACTTTCACTGCTGCTGGAAGCCCAAGTGCAGAGCTGAACTCCTGCACCAGACACCATACAAATACACAGAGAAATCAACTCTGTAGATGAACCAATCTAAACCAGAGAAAGGAGAGGCAAAGAGTAAGCAAATTAGCTACATATAGGGAATTTGTGAGGTTGGAAGCAGTCTTCAGTTTTCCTCTTATATTTTTGGCAGGCATCCCAAGGAAAGGAGAAATTAGAAAATAAGCATCCTCAGACATGCATTAGGATTAGGTGAGATTACATTAACTGCCATTTTTTCTCTAAAACAGAATATACAATCAAACAGAAGAATGTAATTTCAGCTGTTTTACTACAAAATACTTAGGCAAACAAATGCCCGTTATTGCATTTATGCATCTTAAAGTGCTCAGCCTTTTAAAGAAAAGATAAGAAGACAATTTCACATTATTTCCATTGATGTTCTTCTCACATTCTGTACTAGGAGCTACTGCCAGCCTTCAAAATTTAGGCAAACCTACCAGGCAACAACCTTCAAGTTTTGATCAGAAACACCACTTATTGAGGACAGTGTTCTATGGATCAGCTGCAGGGCACATCTAATAGTCCCCTGAACCACAGCTTTGAAACTATTAACCATAGAATACAAGTTGGTTCTTCCTCCTCTCATCTCCCAGCCACCAATATCTTAAGGAAACAACCTACATAGGAAAATCTCTATTTCACTACTGTAATCTAGGTGGTATTTTACAGAAAATATGGATGTTTTAGTAATGATGACTAGAAATAATATACAAAAGTGATATATCAACAAAAAGCATCTCTTCTTATTGCTTCCTTTAGAAGTAACAACATCCAATTATTTGTTTTTCTCAGAGGAAAGACAAGCAACTTTTTAGGCATTACACATGCACACACATGAGTGGGGGCTATTCTCCAGGAACAACACAATAAAGCTACAACTCAGATAACTCTGCCTCTACATTAGAGTAGAATCAGGAGCCAAAAAAGTAAATGAAGGAGAAATCATGTCCTGTAACAAGAGAACTGATGTAGATCACTATAATCATAACATAGTGCTTGCTCAGGGTTAGCCTTTTTCTTGTTTTCTATCTGCTAATGGACAATTAGATTTTATACAGGTACACAAAAACATAAATTACATATAGCTTCAAAGTTTCTTATTTGGGCATCAGACTAATAGGTGCTACGCAAAATATGTTATCTCTATCCCAAAGAGCTTATAACGTACAAAATCAAATGCAAACAACTTTCACCAAACTAAGTTGAAGCTTTGCTTCTACTTTAATCAGTATTTCCGGCATTCAAATAAGTAGGACCAAAAATTTTCAGCTACCAGAATCAGATCCGTAAGATTTATTCCAATTTGTCTTTTATTACTCAGTAAGACTAATTTTACTCTTCTAATCCCTAATTTCTTGTGGCAGACAATCACAGGGCTGATCTGATTAGAGCCCAGAGCACACAGTGGGCAGATGTGATGCACAGACCCACAGACACTGACTGGGCAGCCCAGCACACACTGCAGCAGCTACGCAAAGGGAGGTGCCAGAAGGGTCCCTGTGTTTCCAAGAGTTCCTCCACACAACTGGGATAGCAAGAGAATGTGGACTGCAGTGTCCAAAATCCAGAATATTGGAAGTCAAGAGGCTCCCATGACTAACTTGAAATCCAAACACACATCTAAATCACTGGCATAGACAGCTCTCTGGAGCTCTGAAATCCACCAGAAGGAAAGGAAGAGCAATTGGAATGTTTTTTTACAAGAGCAATCCTCTTGGAAGAAAAGTAAAGTCTAGGTAATGAAGAGAATGAACTCCAGCAGGACCTTGGGAGCCTCAGACACACCTTGGAATGAGGACAACAATGTCTTTTCAGGCCAGCTTTAGTGACCGTGCCAGTCCATCTGTCCCACTTATTTTTGCTACACTCTTAACAAACTATATGGACAACCAGACAGTGCCACAGGGATGCATTCTGCTGACTCTTTTCAGTACAGAAAATTTTATTATCCAAGTTTCAGCAAAAGAAAATAAACCCAGAATGTCAATAAATATCCGAAGTTATCTGGCCGCTGGAGGGATGTTTATAATACTTATTACCATTCTTCTCTCATCTTTGCTGTGAGTGGCACTTCAAAAGAACACAACAAACCACCCCAGAGCAGCCAGCCTGCAACTACAAAGGGCTGTCCCATAGAGCAGCTGCTCTGTTACGCGTGGTATAAATAAATGCTAAACATTAAGGGATCAGTCGACAAGAGAACAAATGTGTCATGAGAAACACAGATAAACACTATGAAATTATTATGTACATTTCAAACAAAGTAATCTCAATTCTACAGCACTGGATAAGTAAGCTCCACTGAAGTCTGAAGTTATTGTAGACGGAGTGCCCTGTGTCTCCCATTTTCAGATTTTTACTGTCATTCCTGCATATAAAACACTGTCAATCACTATCACTTTCAGGCAGAATTTCTGGTGTCAGAGTGGCAAGACTGTGACAGAAAGCAACCTCTTTAAAAATCAGCAAAATAGAACACATCAATTCACATATGAAAAAAGCACTGGCATAAGTTGCCAGTTCAGTTCCACGCAGGACTGACATTTGGTCATTTTTGATTTATGACCACCTCTTCTCCAGTGCATGCAGATATCCATATAAAGTTGGTGCAAATCTACCAAGCATGTTGCTCTTTTCCCTTCTTAGAGGCCCTAGAAGCAGCTCCTCAGACTTCCATGTCTTAACACAATTCCCATCTACAGGCTCGTGGCCAGATCACAGAGGAGTGCAGCTGCACCAGCTACTTCCATCTGGCTCCTACCTCTGCAATGGCTCCTTCCAGTCACTGCTACTCACAGACACTATGACTTACAAATTATGCCAAATCAACCACCAGTCATTCAGATCTCCTGCTCTCCCTCATCCAGCAGTCTTTTTGCCATTCCTCAAAGTGATCTGCAAGACCTGCTTTGGTAAACAGTGTCTTCTCTAATTGTCAGACAGGTCTGTGAAACATTCTGATCTCTATTTGTGTCCTCTGTAATCATACTATTCTGTTTTTTCACCACCTATGTGCAATAGGATTATTTCTAATTTTACTGTTGTCAAATCCTGGTGCCGTTGCTAAAGGTCCTTACATTTTAATGAAGAACTTGTTCTCCCTGAAGAGATCAGGATTATGTTGCCCAATTAATACTGGTAACCTCTTTGGAAACTTAGGATGGTAACTTTAGGGTGATACTTATTTCAGGTGCAATGTAGGCTTCAGTTATCCTCATTTCTGATTTGCAATTCACACATCCATCAGAAAGATGGCATTACCTACAGCAGAAGAAATATAATTACATCTACCATCCCAGGGCATACTGATTACTTTGGTTTGAAATCTATCATGCTAGAGGGCTCCGAACTCAAAAGTGGATCATTGGAGTACATTCAAATGTGCAGAGCACATCCTCCTTGGTCCCCTCCTACTGAAGCTATTAAAAGTAGCCCCTCTTACTGTTGCTCAGATGAAGAATTAGAAATAATGAAGAGAACTCAAGAGCAGCAACAGCAGTAATAGGCAGTAATAGAGTAGACCACTGCATCCTCAGGAGGGCCAACCCTGTCCTGGGGGGCATCAGGCACAGCATGGCCAGCTGGTTAAGGGAGGGGATTGTCCTGCTCTGCTCTGAGCTGGGGCAGTCCACCTCCAGGGCTGGGGGCAGTTTTGGTTGCCATAATATAAAAAAGACATTGAGCCATTACAGTGTCCAAAGGAGGGCAATGAAGATGGTGAAGGTGGGAAGCTGAATGAGGAGTGGCTGAGGTCACTTTGTCTATTCAGCCTGGAGAAGAGGAGACTGGGAACAGACCTCACTGCAGTAACAGCTTCCTCATGAGGGGAAGAGGAGGGACAGGCACTGATCTTTGCTCTGGGGTGACAGTGACAGGAGCTGAGGGAATGGCCTGAAGTTGTGTCACGGGAGGTTTATGTTGATTAGGAAAAGGTTCTTCACCCAGAGGGTGGTTGGGCACTGGAACAGGCTCCCCAGGGAAGTGGTGACAGCACCAGAGTGACAGAGTTCAAGAAGTGTTTAAATAATGCTCTTGGGCACATGGTGTGACGCTTGGGGATGGTGCTGCACAGGGCTGGGAGCTGGACTCGGCGATCCTTGGGGGGTGACTTCCAGCTCAGCAGGCTCTGTGATTCTACGTGAGAGCCATGACACAGCTCAAAAGGACATCAGCCAGAGCACAGCTCTATCTTGGAAAATATTTAGAAAAACTGGGGTTCTCCATTCTTGGATAGGTGACTTGTATTACCCTGCAAGTCAACAAGTATCCAAAGAGTGACAAAAATTCGTCTTTAAGACTCAAAGTGGAGGAGTGGAGCATGAAGCAGTCTTCTGAGCTGCTTTAGTTTGCTGTTTTAAAAAGAACTTTGTGAGAAGAATTTAGAGGAAAAATGTATCTTTGGGTAATGTGGTCAGGGTCCTGCTAACAAGCAATAGTGTTTGATGAAAGCTGGCAGATGTTTCAGCCATAGCATAGATTAGACTAGAAAAGAATACCACATAAAAGGCAGGAATTGTATTGCAGAGAAATGTGAATATGAAGAAATGCAGGGAAAAAATAAATGCATGCAAATCCCACAACCAAATGCCTATTGAGCAAAAGAATCTCTTCCAACATTTATAACTGTCTTTCAGAACACTGCAAACAAAACCACAGTATTTTCCTACAAAATTCTGCAAACAAAATGACTAAACAGTTCAGAATCAAAGCTACCTCATCACCGGCCCCTAACACACACAATGTCCAAGTGGTGATTATAATACTGAGTTCTGGCCGTTCTTGATCCTATGTGACTCCCAGTTTCTGCCACTGGATGTTATATTAAAATTATCACACACACACACTTACATTCTTCATACAGCCACATGAAAGAACAGGTTTTCTTTGCAGGGGAAAATAATTAAATAGCTATAATAAGATAACATAGACTTAAATTCTGTTTTTCTAATATTCCCCGAGACTAGGAAGTTGTCCCTGTCCAAACACAAAAGCAAAAAGATGTTTCTACAGCATTTCAACGTGCTGTAGAAAATGAGATTTTTATCAACTGGTGATTGCACTGGTATCTTTCTGCATTCTTCAATCTTTCGCCATATCAAGAATATTGTGAAATATTCCAGCTATGTAATTTTGATGGTCAAATGAAAAAAATATAAACACTGATTTTTCTCCAAGTGCATTTGTTTTCAAAGCTGCTTCATTATTTTCTCTTTTGTATTTCTCCTCCCCCCCTTGAATGTTGCTCATCAGTCAAAAGATCAATACCAGACTGCCCAGGCACAAATCTGGCTTGCACTAATTCTACATTCTTTAAGCTTTTGGAAGAAAGCTCACTAGGGTAGGTGTAAAACCTTCCTCTCATAGTCCATCAAAGCTTCATTTAATCCGTGAAGGCATTGTGGCAAGATATGGTGGCTGGGAGCTATCTTTTGAAAATGCATAAACAGCTGAAAGGACCCTCCTGTGATTATGAATGGCATAAACTGTAATACAGATTAGAATGGCTACAGCAAAGCACCTTTTTAACACATAAATTGCTGAGCTGTGGGAATCATCATGAGAACATCCATATAAAAGAAATACACAAAAAGGATACTTCCGTGTAAGAAGATGATGGGAAATAGTAAATCTGTGACTTACAGGACGAAGCTGCCTCCCATTGTGCTCAGAAGCAGCTTAATAGTGCAGCTTGTTTGCAACACTAGATAAAATTATGACTACAGCCAGATCTCAAAAGGAAGAAAACCAACAAAAAGACATAAATGCAAATAGAGTTGAATAATTAACATAAATAAATGAATGTTTGCTAGAATGCCTTTATGGATTGGACCCTGGCTTGAACTTTGGAAGTCGAGCACAGTTGCTGAAGAGAAGCATGATCAGCACAATATGGAATTTTAAAGTTGGAGAAGGACAGGTATCATAAGCCATACTTACCTCTAATGTCTGCATTAGCGTGGGCTTAATTGCATCTTTCATCAAAACTGCCAAAGCACCGGTTACTCCCTAAAAGACAAGAGTCCACATTTTAAGGAATTAAATTCTAAGGTGACATATTTTCAAGTTACATTTATAGTTAAAAGATCCTTACAATTCAAAGCAGTTTCAAGTGATGCATAAAGAATTTACTTAGATATTACCTCAAGACTTCTAAAATTCTGTATTTACAGTGTGTCAAAACCAAAAATGTTTTTATTCTGAATACACTTAAAAGGCAACACGTAACTTCTTTGTCCTACTTCATGGAGAGATCAGAAACAGAATTAAGTGATCAGCATGAGACTGTTCAAGGTAACAAAAGATGAAGTGCCAAAGGCCACTGAGAGCTGAGAAAGCAAGAAGGCAATAGCTTGCTAAAACTGACGAAAGAAATGACAGATGCATTTCCTTTATGACAGAATCAACAGCATAAATCAATAGCTAGCTAAAATCAGAAAGGGCATTTTTCAACACTTTTACAAATATATACGTAACAGATACAGGATGGAAGCAGACATAGAGTTTACTAGGGGCAGATAATGAATACATCATAAGATTAAGATTAAAAGTTAGAGGTGCATTACTGTGATGATGAGAGCACAAAAGGAGCTGAGAAAATTACTGCATTTCGGTTGTAAAAAACCTTACTCCTCCCTAAAAATTTTGTTGAAGTATAAATTTCACACTGACTGACCTTAAAATAAATTTAAAAAAAATTAAAATGACAGCTCTTTACACCAAATGTCAATACTTATTCTATAAAAGAAAAGGCTACAGAGTGTACACAACACTATCAGACTATATGAAGAATGCTATCTAGAAACCACCAGCCTATGTTCAAATTTATTCTTGAATTACTTTGATTTTGAGATGATGTGTTTTGCTTTGAAAGAATTAGATCATAGTTCAGAAAAACCACAGTAGTGTTATAAAGAGTGGCTCACAGACTTGCCAGAGAATGCAAAAAAATGAATTTAATATATTTTTGTATTGAAAAGAAACATGAAAACCAAACAAAAATCCTAGCTGCTGTAAATTGTTTAAAATGAAGATTGAAAAACATGGGTACAATATCCAAGTTGCCTATAAAGAGATGAACAGTAATGTTCAAATAAAGAAAAGCAATAAAAATAGTGCCTTTATAATTCCCAACACAGCTTTTGTCAACTAACCCCAAATTTGGGCAATCAAAGTCTGCATGAAAATTTTGACAGCAACAGATAAGAGACATAAAAGTATGTGGTGATTAAGTACAGTATTTTATAAGATTAAATTTTCCCCTTTTTGAGCATCACATCTGAGCATAGAGTTCAGAGGCAAATGATGCAGAATATTGGGCCTTAGATAAAACTGAATTCAAACCAAAATAGTAAAAGTGGCTTCTAGTGATGCATAGCAAGGGTTTCCTTGGAGGACTGTGAAAGAGAGAGAGGAGAAAACTTTTCTTTGCACTCTGCATCTCCCACTGTTTACAAAACCCAATGGATCCACAAAGATATAGTATGAGAAACTGATAGCAAAACAGCATAGTTTTTCATTTTCTGGATTATACTGCTGTTTCTAAAGATGTTAATTTTAGAGGCTAGAATTAAAATGCAAGGAAACATAACCACTCCAGCTCTTTCAAAACGGGTGAGGCTCCACCACCTCCATAGAAAAGTCTGGTGCTATGTTGCTTATATGCCCAAATACTTCCATTTCTAGAGAAAAAAAGCCAAATGTAAAACTTTACATCCAGTGTTTCAAGTAGTCAGCAGCAAGAATAACTACGTGAGCAGCCATGAATCAGCCCTATTGGAAAGAAGATTTGGGGGAAGAAGAAGTGAAAAATAAAAATAAAAATAAAAATAAAAATAAGATTCTTCCCAGCTTCTTCCCCTGCTCCTTTTAGAGAATAATGGCTCAAATCCTGTCTCCTTTGTTTTCTAATGTTTTCACCAATCTGATAAAAACAGTGAAGTAAAAAAATACTTCCTCTGCATTTTAGCTTTTTGGGAGATATTACTTATACATTATTTGGCACTAGACACACCTTTTGGATACAACAACTCATTTTATCTGAAGCTGAAAGCACAGAAAAAAAGAGACATAAATACTCCAAAAGGCATACCTTGTGTCTACCTGCCTCCCATGGTCCTTAACAAGGTTTGGTGTCAACAGCAGTCCTTAAAAGCTAAACAAACAATAAGGTTTTCATATCTATCTGACACAACTGTGAGAATGAGGTTTTGTATCCTCAATCCTCCAAGTATTTAATACACAATTCCTACAGCTCACTCCAAGTCCTGGATCTGATTCACAAAGCTATTTAAGGAATCAAGTTCCTATTTCCAATTCAGAAAAGGTAGATAAACTTCTTATAAAATAATTAGGGGCTTCGACACTTACACACCAATTAAGCTTGTGAAAGCCCAAAGACCATTAGCTTTCCACTAACTCACTGTCAGAGGAAAGAAGCAGGGCTCTGAATCAATTGTATACAGATGTTCAAATTTCTGGGCTCCCTCCTGGAACTGATCACAGGTATTCCTGAAAATAATGCTCCTTCCACCTCTCCACCAGCCATCAGGGCAGGTATGCTCCCCAGGACAGCACAGATCACAAAATAAATTATACACGTGACACAGGAAAGGCAAACTTAGATGAAAATCCAAAATACTTTCAAAGCAGCTTCCAGTGGAGCAGTCTCTGAAGTCTATCGAGACTGGAAATGAAAGCCAGCACCAGATGACAGGGAAAGTGATTGAATGTAACTACTATGAAATGAATAAAGGCTACACAGACTGAAGGGCAGAAAAAAATCCTTTTCTTTATAAGAAAAATAATTAAGTTCTTGCAACTTCCCTTCAACTGAAACTATAGTCTCTAACAAAATAACAGTACTTTCTGCAATCTCTGTAAAAACCCTGAACTTTAAAGCATAATCAGAGAAGAAGTACCACTCCTTTTGTTTGAAGTGAACACTGTACACAATGTTTCTGATGAAGCAGAGAATCAAATCTCACTACCTTGACAGATCATTTACATAAGTAAATATGAAACTATTTATTTTTATTTTTTTTTATCCTGGAATTACTGAAAACTAAGAGTATGGCACAGCAAGTAAGCTGAGAAGTCTTATTTTAAAAAAATAGTGACATATTTATTTAATATTTTTCATATCTGCTGAAATACTGATCTAGGGCATATATACCGATTTAGCTTCACATAAAAATATGGTATGTGTCCATCAGAATTCCACCTCACTATAAAAGCCAAAAAGCAATTAAGTCTTCAAAATACTGTACAATGAGCACCACATTTTGGCAAAGAGTTCAACATATTCCATTACAGAGGATAGACATTTAATCCATTACTCTTGTGGAAAGAGTCTTCTCAATTCATGAAATATTCAATTTATCTTTTTTCTATTATTCCTAGCCTGTCTCTGCATATGGTTTATATCTGCCAATGTGTATTTTAGGTTTTACTATTGCATTATGATAAATATATTGCTTATAAAATCAAAATTAAGAACAATTGTATTTTTGTGAAGCATTTTGTGTGTATATCTGGAAACAAATCACAGAGAAAGGTTTAGTGGTTTTGGTTCACATAGATTTCAAAGGACTAAAGACTACTGACAAGTATTTAAACTTGCTAAATTCAATCAGTGTAAGATATACACATGAACCCCTGATTTTTTTTTCAATGATTGGTAGAACTGACCCATTATATACGTTGTGTGCTATTTCTCATTATAAAGTTACCTCTAAAGTTTCTAAGAACTACATGCAATTGTAGTTCTTTGGGCTAAAATGTTCCATGTCAATGGACTATGATAGATTCAAGTTCTTAAACTTGATTTTGTTCTACAAAAGTAGAAGTCAAAATTATTGATCCTAGATTAAGAGCATTCATTTGAGAGCATAAAATCTTGTACAGTGTTCTTCCTTTATTCAGTTGTCTTGAGGTCTTTCCTTACTGATCTTTAGAGCTTTACCTCCTCACTGACCCTGACTTGAAAGGAGAATGGAAATTCAGGAGCAGAATGGCTTCACATCAAACCTCTGGATATATGTGACAATTTTCTCAAGAAATAATCCTTGGATTATATCAACACAAGCAGCACAAGCTGCAGGGGAAGTGGGGAAGAGTAGAGGCTGCATTTAAAGTCTAGAAACAGCAGGTTTAGTTGTGAGCTGCTGAAACAGACTGACCACCTGTGGGAAGAAACCAGCAGCTGAGATAAAATGCTACATGATTGAACAGAAATTTTTCATCTTCATACATATGAATATTATGACCTGTTATTATCTTTGATTATACTTCTTCTGCGGCAGTTTCCTGAAGATTCAACTTTATACTGCACACTTTCACCAGTGCAGTATGGTCACTCGTAACCTCTCTCCCCTTGTACAAAGTAAGCATTATTTAATTTGATACAGAAATCATAGAAACCCCCCTGCTAATTTCTTTTGACATTTTTTAAATCCCAACACCACAGCATCTGTCTTCTTCAGCAATATTAGTAAGTCTTCAGAAATGAACAATTGGTGCTGTTCTTCAAAAGAGAAACCTGCACACACAAGACTCAAGCTCTAAAAAATTTACCAATTTTGGATGCTCAGCCTGGGACAATAGGTAACAATTTCTCCTGGTCCAAAGCTCTTGATGGAGTTTCAATCTTTCCATAAATTTCAATTGTTTACCTCCCTAGTATTAAACCAGACTGAGGGATGTGTAACTCCTTATGTACTGTAAGAATCAGTTTGTGTGGACAGAACACCACATGAAAGTTTTGCAAAAAACACAGGAATGGAACTCTCCAAAGAGATGCTTTACATCCTTAACCATGAAATCATATTCCTCTTATTCCCATGGTTCTCATAATCATTTTTAACACACTGCACAACAAAAGAGGTAGGAGTTTCTGCATTTCCCAATCAGGGCAGGCAACCAAGTCTTTCCTGTGCATGGTATGGAGAATCTCCAGAACAAAGAGAATGCAGCAGCATAGCTGCAGATGTTCATAACACACGACCTTCAGACTGTGATGATTTTTTCTTTCTGGGCAGGTTTTTTTTTTGTATAATACAAAACATTGCTTTAAAGAACAACTAGAAACATATGTTCAGTACAAGCAACACTATCAAATGATTGAGACACTAAGCATAGGAAGTTTGTTTTAAAAAAAGCCAAAGAAAACTGAATTAGTAACAGACATTTTGCTGAGCACTACTTTCATTTTAGGACACAGTGGAAAAGTTCTAAAATTCTTTTGCCCCTATGGAAAAGCCATTTCTTTCATTCATCAAGCTGATTAGCAGGCCAAATATTTTACAATGTTAATAAATTAAAGTACCTTCATACAAAAGTAGTGTCAAAATTAAAATCGTGTATTTCAAATACAGTTTTAATTCTAACACTGAATAACTTTAAAGATTTTGCATATGTAACTTATTCCCTATTCCACTCCTTTTGGCCAAGACAAAGTTATGCAATTGAAAAGCAAAAGCAAAACTTCAACAGCAGGAATATTAAATGCAGTTCTTCATGTCTCCTGCATAATTGGGAGTAGATGATTTACTTTGAATTTTAATGATGTCTGTACTTAGAAATTTTTAACCTTATCTTAATTTCATTCTTAAATCCAGGTACTCTAGATATCATGTTTTCATTTTTTTATTAAGCTGGAACCCATTGAGGCTGTGAAGGTGTTCCTGACTTGCGGGTTTGCTATCTCTGCTGACAAGGCAGGATACTCATTGCTTTACTCATTCATTACTCAGTAAGTTTGAGCAGATGTTCACAAAAGAGGGAGAAACAGGAGAAAACATACAGAGCCTGTGTGATACAGGCAGCCATCACCAAGGGGCTGGCATTAGAATGCCCCTGGCATGCAGCTGATTACAAACACCAGCTGGAACTTCTGGCTGCACCAGAACCTGCCACACACAACCACGTGTGAGCTTCCAACCACTGTTCAGTGACTCACAGCCTGGATACAAGGGATAGAATGTGGTTTTAAGAAAAAACATACTGACTTTTTTTACAAGCTGAAGTAGGGAATGAGGAAACAGCAACTAATGAAGGCAAAGAAGAAAAAAAATCTAATGACAGATAAACCTGTCCCAAGAACTATCAGCAACCTTTGAATTAAGAACAGCTTGTTTCCATTCTGATTCAGTGGTACAGGCATTCATGTGGTAACTATCATTGTAACATCTGAGCAGACTCTAAAAGCACAGTAGCAAACATTACCAGCTCTCCCAAATAAGAGCCCGCACTTTGACTCCCTCCAGCACCGCATTTGTTTGCCTTAAGAAGTGCAGAAAATGATCCAAGTAGGTTATGGAGACCAGAGGTTTCCTGAACCAGATGTTACCAGAGTTGAAGAAATGAGTTCTACATCTTGTTCTCATTCTCATTCTCAAGCAGGTTTTGGCCCAGAAGATGATCTCTCTTTGATATCCAACTGTGCTGTTCAAAGCAAAATCTCTGGCATGCACCTGCCTTTTCAATGCTTCAAGAGGCAAAACAAACATGTCTGAGGTTATTCACAGGTCTCTACAGCACTGTACATACCAAATCCTCTGCTGTTACTGGTTCTCCTTTCTTGTCATTAGCCACCACCACTCTCCCCAGTCTCTCCTTCATATCTTGAAGGCTGGTGGTAAGTGCCAGGATGGCCATAATCTCACTTGCAACAGCAATATCAAACTGAGCCTGTAAAGTAGAAATGAGAATCATGAACCAAATCAAAGTCAGCTGAAATACTCACAGGGGATCATCAGGAATAAACTCAGGAAAGATAAATTTCACACTGGAATTCAAACAAGTTCTAAATGGTAACTTACAGCTTTTGAGATTACTCCAGACTAGAATAACTGATATGAACAGACTGGGCAACGAGCTGTGGGAAAGCAGAGCTGCAAAAAGAGACCTGGGGCTCCTGGTCCATGGCAAGTTGAACACGAGTCAGCAGTGCCCTGTCCTGGGGGGCATCAGGGACAGCATCACAGACACGCAAGGGAGGGGATTGTCCTGCTCTGCTCTGAGCTGGGGCAGCCTCACCTCCAGGGCTGGGACAGTTCTGGTGCCATGATACAAGAAACACATAAAAATATTGGAAAGCATCCAAAGAAGGGCTACAAAAATGGTGATGACCTTGAGGGGATAAACCATATGAGGAGCATCTGAGGTCACTTGGTCTGTTCAGCCTGGAGGAGACTGAGGAGACCTCACTGTAGTTACAACTTCCTTGTGAAGGGAAGAGGCAGGCACTGATCTCTACTCTTGTGACAGGACCCAAGAAAATGGCCTGAAGTTGTGTCATGGGAGATTTAGATCGGATATTAGAAAAATGTTCTTCACCCAGAGGGTGGTTGGGCACTGAGATCCAGGGAAGCGATCACAGAATCAAGCCTGACAGAGTTGTGGAAGCATTTGGACAATGCTCTCAGGCATAGGGTGTGACTCTAGGGGATGGTCCTGCACAGGGCCAAGAGTCAGACTTTGATGCATCCCTTTCAACTCAGGACGTTGTATGATTCTGTGAACTTCAAACACTTTATATTCCCTCATTAATATTCTCCATTACACTACATTTATTTGAGGTCCAGTGTTGCAGACTGCTTAGCCCCTTGGCTCACATTATCCTTAGAGAAGGTCTATGAAGGATCAAGATACTTTTTTCCTGTGGCAGAAACAGAAAATCACCAGATGTCTTCAGAGCTTTACTGGCCTGAGCAAAGAAACACTGCATTGTGGAGAGTTTTTTTAATTATTTTTTTCTCTGTAATGATCTCCAAAAGCTTTTTATTCTGGTTTCAAAAACATTCTTGTTAAATTTCATCATTCTTTTTCAACGTAAGCTCAAAATTTAGAGTCTGTGCTGTTAAGTCTTGTGCTTGACCTATGAAAATATATAATATTTCTCTGTTCCTTTTTTTAAAATTAGATGAACAAATATAAGTCAAAAAGCACTAAGAACTCTATGTGGCATTAGTTCTACTGTTTTTATAGAAACACATCCATACTGTGCAGCATTTCGTCACCATGTGAGCAATAGTTTTTACTTTTCTTTTAAGAGTATAGATTAGTAGGATTTGTACTAATTCACTATTAGTAAAGCTCAGGCCACATGCTTTCAGAATATAGAGAAGAAAAGAAAAGCCATTAATGTATTATGTGATAGGAATGCAACGATGGCAGTGATCAAGAACTGCAATTTCTTTAGTAATCTCTCCATCTCCAGCAATTAAAATCTACATAAAGTTTAGTAACTGACATCCTACTATGCGAGAAAAAAGCCCAGGACTCTTTCCATCAGACCTCTGGCAGATGTATCCCATACTAATACCAGAGGAATCTGTTCAAATGGAGAGCTTGGTCTGTTTTTAAGAAGCATCTACATAGAACATACACTCTACCACTCCCATACATTTGCCTAGTACTTTAAGAGCTTCTGCCCTTTTTAAACCCATGTTCCTGCTTTTAGATTTGACAGCTACACCCAGAGCAGCCCTATGCAGGCTGACCTCTAGGTACCCACTTGTTTAGTCAAAACTGAAGACACCCGAGTACTTTTCTGCTGTGGACATAGGCAGAGAGTCCTGCATACCAGGGAAAAGAAAAATAATTCTGTAACTGAGATTCAAGTGAAATTACAAAACAGATTTTCTGTATTCTTTGGAAGCAGTTCTACATGCAATTAACTTTGTTAGCATTGTAGTGACATGGATACCACTATCTTTTCTGAATTTGAGAATGTCCTCAGTAAGTCATTGCAGCATAAGTAAGATAAGAAGTAAGCCTGAGAAATCTGTGTCCAACCCATCTGGTGAAATACCTCTAATTTGTCAGAATGTTCATTGGAAAACCCACAAAAAAAATTTTTAACATTGTTTCTATATAAAACCAAAAGGACAGGAAAAACAACCCCAGGTAGATGCTCAAAGAGTGACATAAAATTTAATTGAAGAAACAGGCACAAAAGATTGTAGTAGCAGGTGCTACTTTAATAACCTTTATACACCTATGAAGTGCTGACAGAAGTCTTAGATGCAAAGTCAGTTTTCTATTGATGAAAGGATCCACCCACATGGATTCAATTGCAGGATCAAGGGCATCAGTCATGTAATACTCTTCAGAAACCACAGCATCCCTGTTCATTAAAATGCAGACTTTTGTGCCTGCTGTGCTCTGCCATTTTACACAGGTGTCATTGATTTTAAGAGTGCTAGAACATCACTCCAAATATTTATAAAATGCATCTGTTAACTATGAAGTCCTGTTTTCTCTGGATCTCTGGCTAGGCTCTGAAATGAGTTTTCCTAACTGCTAACTCTATTTCTTGAGTCCCTAAATCCATGGTAAAATGTGAATGGATATTCATCAGTCCAACATCTCAATACTGAAAGCATTAATTTTACCTGAAAAAGTACAGATGCAACATTTGACAGTGATATTGTCAAGTATTACTCTACAATAAAATAAACCACATTTAACTCAGCAGTACAATCACAGTGGTAAAACACTATACAATAAGGCTGGCAGAACCCAGCTTTAAAGTAATAATCATATTGAGTAACTGAAACAAATCTAAACACATGAAAAGGTCTCAAGTGTTGAAGGAACTCATACCAAGTATAATATTTTGTAGTCTCAGCCCATTATCAGAAATGACTATTAGCTAATATTGAATTTCCTGTGAGCTGCAGACAGAAAAATTTCTATTTTGTGCATTCAAAACCAATACAAGTGAGCATTTCTAGTGGAAGGTGTCCCTGCTTAGGGCAGAGGGCTTGGAACTAGATGATTTTTAAGATCCGTTCCAACTCAAACTGCTCTAGGATTTTATGATTTCTCTTTGAAGTTCTTCACTCCAATTTGGTTTTGCTTTACCTGCTGTAAAAACAAACAATTTGTTTTGGTCTCTTCATCTAGGCATATGTTAAAGAAAATGTCAAAGAAATGGTAAAGAAAAATTCAAGCTAGGATTTCCAAAAATGTGGAAATCTTGTCTCTACCACAAGAGCTGTTCACATCAATAGTCAGAACCTCATGAAAATCATTATCCAGATTGTTAGATTACAAGATCTTCATCAAATTACGAAGAACACAATGAATTTGCTCCTGCTGACACTGCTGTTCCACGCTGTGTTGTTTCAGAAATCCATTTACCTACATTACACCAGGAACACTTATCCAGGAGATGTAGGAAAAGTTTGTCTTTCAATTTATCGCAAGTTCTTTAATAAACTTCCAGAATCTCTCATATAGTAATGCAGGTTAGCTTTTTACACCACTGAAAAGTATGCACATACTTATGTGCTGAACTATCCCTTCAAACCCCCACAGTAAAAGCAAGTACATGCTCAAAGTTCCTAAAGTTAAGATTTCAAAGTTGAGATGCATGTCAGGGGAATGAGAACTCTGAATAAAAAGCTTATTTTTAAACATTTCTTACAATGAAATTTAAATGTAATTTGAATTACACATATCCTACATAAATTGTCACAGAGATTAAAAAGAAAAAGTCATACAAATTAACTTTATCAAGGCATAAAGGCATTTTGTCAGAGGACAATGTTAAATACCTGACACGTGCAATTTTTTAAGTGCTTTCCACGCATTGTAGAATACGCATTGGTTTCTGTCTCTGAAAATTCAGATTCAGTTACTCATGAACAAGACCAGTTTCACTACAAGATTACCACACAATACCAACAGACATCAGTATTGCAACTCAAAGTACGCTGAAAGGACTGCAGAAACTCCCTCAGCCTCTAATGCAAAGTGTGTCCAGAATGAGATTTATTAACTGCCTTTACATACCTGACGGGCAAATCCTTTCTCCGTATTTCCCTGTCCAACTGTAATTTTGCGCAGGAATCTGTCATTTGTATCCACCACTGAAAGCAGGGAACAGCAGAAGCAAAACATGTTAACAAGGACACAGGAATATGGGTTTTTCCAGGCATACCTGTTGTTACACATATAAGATTCAACTGCTCCAACAGCATAACCAGAAAACCACCCTTCTGCGTATCAGCACTGGCACTGACTTGGTTGCTCCCTTCTAGTTGATGACAGGTCAAAGCAACTCAAATACAGTTTATTTGAACAACATTTGAAGCTAAGGGATTCTTAGTATTCTTAAACACAATATAGAATTTTACCTGCATGAGAAAAATAAATCTTAGCAGATGCAAAGCACCAGATCTACTTTAAATCGTCTGCTTCATCACTGACTTGTTAAGAATTGATTTTAAGACTGCATGATGCTGTTTAGACCTGGTCAGTTCCTCTTTTAAAGGATGATTATGCTGTCAGATTGGTTCTTCCAGAGAAGCATATTTCACAGCACCACAACAACTAGCTCACTCCATATTAAGCTGCACAGCGTGAGGATGATCAGAGGGCTGGAGCACCTCTGTTATAAAGATGGGCTGAGAGAGCTGGGGCTGTTCAGCCTAGAGAAGGCTCTTGGAACACATTATAGTATCTTCCAGCACCTAAAGGGGTCAAAGAGGGACTTTTTGCAAGGGCAGGTAGTGATAGGACAGGGAGACATGTCAGTTCCTACAGAATGAAAAAATACTCTCTTTTTCTTACAGCCTCTGTAATCCTAGAAATGCTTAAGTTTGAACCAACCCTAAAATAAAGGGTGCAAGGTAAGTTCAAACTGTAGCTTGGCAAAGAACTCAATCTTCTGGTAGACTTGAGTCCTGTTCATTTATAAGCATAGAGTCCAGGAACCTCCAGAGAAGCTCTCAGTACTCAAGGTAAGTGAGCTTCTTCCACTTTTCCTGCTGCTTTTGGAGATTTAAAAGAAATTCTGTCTGTACAGAAAAAGATGACATAATTACCCGAGAACAAGAGAGACTTTGAATGTTAATGTTTCACAATCCCAGTTCAGGGTTGTGAGCGAGCTGGAAGGAAACCAAGATTTAAGTCACTTCCCCTCTTCTTGGGCATTTCTCTCAGGGCTGTTGTAAATACCACACATACCTTCTCCCTCTACTCCATCTTTAGGCCCCTAATTTCTTCAGGAATTCCATTTAAGGGATGGTGCAACAGATTTGGCCAACTCATTTTGGTTTCTGTATATACACAGTCATACTCTAAACTACTATACTACTGGCAGAAACTGCAGAACAGAGCCTGGTACATGGAAGCTGTAACCTTGCACCAAGCTGTGGTGCCATATGGCACCATGAAGCCATATGGCAAGCTGATCGCTCCAGCACAAACTTCTCCTCAGAAGCTCAGTCTCAACACGGCTTAAGCAGACCTGAATGTCTTCCCTGTCTATGCAGGCACTCCTGAGGGCAGGAACTCACCTTCCCACCAGCCTGGACAGCCAGTGAGCTGCTTTTTTTATCTGGACCTTCCTTGTGAAATCATGTCACCTAAACACCCTTACCATGAAACTGTAAACTGCTCCTGCACCTCCCGGTCACTGAGACACACCTTCTCACTGTGGTCACTCACTCTCCAAGAAGATTCCAATAGCTGCACTAAGTAGTAATTAAATAAGAAATAACTGGTTTTGCCATAAAAGCAATTTTTCCTTCTCCAACTCTTCCCTCTCCCTTCATCCAGAGTAAAACCTTTCACTAAGGTTTAGGTTCAAATAAGTGCTAGGTTTAATGTATCCACTTCCTTATCCTCTAGAGATGCAAACAGAATCTGACTATCTGGGAAAGACAAAGAAGGGGGAAGCTTTCCCTCTTTCCGGTATATGGTACATTTTCAAGTTAGTGTAAGCTGACAATGAACTGAAAGTTTGTGATACTTCTATGGAAATAGGTCCTGAAGTTAATTTTCAAAAGATCTGATAGCTTAGCTCTTTTTCCCTACAAACTCCCTGGTATGTAACAAGCTTCATAGACATATGGACTGCAGAAACAGTACTAAATAAAACATTCTCCAAGTTATCTAAAACATTCCTAAAGCCAGGGGTTTTTTTTCCTAAAATGTTTAAGGTATGTACATCATATAGAGCAGTGTGGAATAGAAATTTCACTAACATTTTTTGAGATTAATTAAATAACTCCCTTGAGGTTAACAGCTGTTGAGCAATGTTGCCTCCTCCCAAACCCATGCCGATAAAAAAGAGGAGTCATATTACACTAAACATTTATATTACTTCTTTATCCTACTACAGGTCTCTTCCAGACATACTGTGTGACTAATAAAAAACATCTTATGCCACATCTCCAGAATTATCTTGAGAAAAATATCCCAAGTCTGAGATGACACGCACACAAAGGGCACAATAAAGCACGGCCAAGACTCCTCCCTTCTCAATAGATTCACACCTTTTTTCTAAGCATCACAGTACATTCCATTTAACAGTGATAACTCTAAAGTTTGAGAAATAAGAAAGAAAATAAAATCTAGTGGTATTTAGCTCAAAACTTTATGCAGAGTTACTTCCCTAAAGAAGAAAAAGATAGGTATAGAAATTGAGGTAAACAATGAAATTTGACTCAGTACTAGATCTGGTAAAAGCACAGGGGAGTTGTCTAAGGGTATCAGAGTGGATATCAGTTTGCTTGGCAACAGTACCACACCTTTCATCTCTTTTTCCAAATGAAGTAAATAACTCAAGAGACTTCAAAAATCAGAAAAACACATAATCCCTTAAGCCTGTTAAGTCTCTTGACCTACCCAGGCTGCTGAGTTCAGGAGGATGAGGGACCAAAATCAAGAAGAATAAACACAAATAATCTAGAACCATAACAGACACTGTTAAGAGAATAATAGCTAAGATTTGCAAAATGCACAGAAAAGACATTTTCACATGTCTGGAGAGGTATTACCTAATGTGAGACTGACTGGGTTTAGAGCAACATGCTGCACCTGCATTTGTTATGAACCCACACTTACCACTTCCAAATTGGTTATTCTCGCTGTCAGAGCAGAAATAGTTCTGATTCAGGTAAAATTCAGCAAATTAGGAGATAAGTTATGATGGAATCCAAGATGAATTGAGGCTTTCTGACTACATACCTCTTTGCCATGTTATGGTTGATGGGTCAATATCAAGGCGTGCAAATTTACTGATTTCCTCTTCTGTTAAAGTCCCAGGATCGGTCTTGTTTATTCCCAGCCTCTACACAAAAACAAGTTCAGTAAGTGCAATGAAATGGCTTATTTGTTTCAAATGGTGTAGCTTATCAACCCCACACATTTAAGTGAGGTGTTTCCATCTTAATAATTCCATTTTGAGAAAAACGCAATCTGGTCCCATAGTGATTTATTTACAATTGACACCTTGTTAGATATAAGGAATCATTGCACTGACAACAACTCACAGCAAAATAATTCCATTTTATTGGAAACTGTGATTCATGTATTTGAATGTTATAAAGCCAAACTTTCATTTACTCAGTTGCAGCTCACGTGTAGAGAAGATTCCATTTCAAATATAGAGATAGTAAGTATGTTATGAATAAAGCAAACAGTTCTTCTCGTCCCCTAATCTGTTATCTGTTACAGTGGAAACAAGAACAAACTGAAAATATCCCAAAATTCTGATGGAACAATCTCTGAGCTTGACTCTGCTTTAGAGCCAAGTAGGCATCATCCTCATTTTAGTTTACTGACATTCAACTGAGCAGCACAAAAGCTTAAAATGTTATGAGAATTCTTTTTCCCTCCGCCAAAACAGAAGCTGGCATTACCTCTATCCTTCCTTCCACCACCCCCGAATTCCAAGTGTGCACTTGGCAGCTGTCCTTTGCATCGCATGACTGAAACACGATCAGTCAGCACTCACAAGCCAACAACAAACACAGAACTGGACACAGAAAAACCGGAGCTGTCCTTGAGGGTCATATTCAAGGGGTTCATTTTCCCTTTCTCCTACACTAGTGGACTGTGTTCCTCCCTAGGTTTTTATCAGAATGGCACTCTGAAATCCAGACATGTTATTCACAAATGAATTGCACAGGAAGCTCTTCTGGAAGCATTCAGGGAACAAGTTGGGATGCAAAAACATACTGAGCATACGAATGTATCCCTTGAAGGAAGAACACTGTCAGATTGACATCAATAAAACCTCAGAAGTATATGCTATATTAAACTTTCAAAATCAGAAAATACTGCAAAACCAAAGAATGTGAGCTTTCAAATGTGACTATACCATAATTGGAAAAGTATTTTAAAACCTCTAATATTTCATCAGAAAAGACACAGCATTTAAAAATATTACTGGTTTATTCCAGGAGAAAAGAATAGCAAAAATATTAGTTATAAAAATAATATCAGACCCAGATCCTATTACTCCAAGGATGATGCTTTCAGAAAAAGTCTAGACTTGATATATTCATGAGGGTTTATACAAATTCAGTCCCATACATCAAATAATTTTAAACAAGTTGTGAAAGAGAACACATTTTATGAAGAGACACCATAATTGAGGAGAGACTGAATTAACAACTTACTCTCAGACGGGCAAGCTGAATGGCAGAAAATCCTCTCACGCCATTAACTACTGGAACCAGCCTATTATACAAAGACTAGAAAAACCACACAAGAAGTTGAAAGAAAAACTTATAAAAAGCTAATGCATTTTAAATTTATTCCTCCTAATTTCAGTAAGAATTTCCTAACTATATAGGTTGTGTACTTCTGGTTAGAGATTTGAAAAACAATTCTGAGAAGGTGGCAGGCTTCTGAACCACATCTATGATTTAACAGTCTAAAATCCAACTGCCAGAAATTATTGGCTTTCTCTGTTTCACCAAAAAAATATATATTAATTTTGAAACTGGGAACCTTTTAAAACTGTAACCAAGATCCAAAGTATTTAAAGTACAATTACAATTTCCAAAGTGGCCTAAATGTACACTTGTACATTGCATACAAATGTGCCAAGCAAAGGGAATATGACAACCCTGCTCAGCTTTAATACTGCAGACAAAAAGAAGAGGCTCCTTCTTTGATCCTCTCCCTTGCCTTTAAAGGCCTAAGTTAAGGTTTGTTTAAGGCTGTTTAGCAGAGGGACAAGGATCTAGCTTATTTTCCCCATAACTCCTTCTTAAGGTACATCATACCAACTATACATCAGAAATATAATTTGTAACTTTAAAGTGAGTCTTCAAATTGCAATAGGATTATAGGTAGGAAAAATATTACACTGTCTAGTACAGTTGGAAATAGTTGTCAATGTTCTGGGCATGAGATCCTTATCTTAAAGACTACCTTATAATAGCTATTTGCCAGAAACAGACATTGCATATGGAAAATTTCCCAGCAGAACATAAAATGGCTTCAGCAACATATGATGAAAATATAAAATTATAAACAATGTTTTTCCCTGAAATGCAGTTTATTGAAAAATTGAAAATAAAAAAATGTCATCTGGATAGGAGAAAATAATTCTCACCTTATCAGATTGAGTACTCTCATGCAAGATCCTAGCATCAATAGCAGCAGCCAGTAAATTATTTGCAGCAGTTATAGCATGAATATCTCCAGTCAAATGAAGATTGAACTGGAAGGGGGAAACAACAAGATCTTCTTATAGGAAAATATTTAATCTAATTCACTAAGACAAATTAGCAGCACAAATCATTGCTATCTCCTTGAGACTGCAGCTCTCAGGACAGTCACCTGTCAGGGTATGCTAAAGATTTCTAGGTAAAATACACTGGGCCATACGAAGGACTTGTTTTCATCTGAGCACATGGTAAACTACTCTAAGTGTAGCCAAAGCCAAGTACATCTTCATTCTTTGCTAAATGATTCAAGAATAAGAAGCCAAGAGCTACAGTTCCACACCATTAATACTGAATCAGTTTAGTGTTACTAACTACTCATTGACCTAGACCATTACTGCTGAATCTGCCCCCGAGCACAGCATGCATCCTGACTTTGGGGGCATTTGCCAGCTTTATGTTAGCTGCAGGACAACAGCCTCAGACCTCACAGGCATGGACTTTGCTGATACAAAGTTTGACAAACAAAGTTTAGTGAAAACTCTGAAATGAGCATCTTAAAACTTGTGTTACCCAAGTACTGTATTTTTTATATGTCTGACAGAGGGAATTGGGATATCAGTTTTAATGGACTTCAGAACTCTGCTTGGACCAGCTGTGCACGGTCAAGGTGGTTCCTCACCAGTTCTGGCCATAGAGAGGTTTTGCTGAGCTCTAAATCAGACTGTCTTGGGGTGAAACTACCACACATTTCTAAACAAGCACTGTGAATACCATAGAGTCATTAAGGTCAGAAAAAACCTCCAGGATCACTGCCATCGTCAACTGAATACCATCAAGTCCATTAAGCCACATCACAGACTGCAAGTTGAGGCTGTCTCACCTCCTCCATGGGGATCACTTGAGCATATCCACCTCCAGCTGCTCCACCTGCACAGGGAAGCACATGGTCACATCAGTTTTGGAAAAAATAACAATCTTTAAACACACAAAATGAAACACACAGCAATGATGACACATTCTCAGCATTTTGATTTCTATTAAAAGATCAGTGATGCATCCAAATAAACATGATTTCCTTAATCTTGTTGGCCTTTTTTTTTTTTCAGCAGGTGGTAAAAAGGGAATTCTTGCTCTGAAATGAAAGCATACACGTGATGGGTGGTGCAGGCTCTGGCTATGTAAGGGCTAGCCTCTGCTCAGATTTAGGTCATGCACATGCAGCTGCTGGGTGGAAAGACAAAGCAGTCACAAGCAAGCACGGCTTCTGAATGAAACCTTCACACCCTCCTCGCCTGAGCACTCCTTCCCCTCTACCTCTCATGGTACAGGCAAAGAAATTTGCTGTTGCCTATGAACAAGTTGAGTGGAGGATTAAAGCACTCACACGCACCAGTCAGCTGAGAAGTACCAAGCACCAGGAGCCTTCCAGCTGAAGGCTGGAACTTAAACTTCAGCAAAGCAAAGCAGAGCAGATGGGGAGTGCTTGCCCAGCTAGGCACCAATTTCAGCTGAGAAATGGCAAAAAACAGATTGCATTACTTCCTATCAGCATTGAATATAGGCTTGAAATCTGGCTGGGTCTTACTTGGCCCTCAGGCTCTTACAGGGTTTCTAGGCAAAAAGGCAGCAGGCCACGATCAGAGGTGAAAGCTCACGAGAACAGAGAAGAGGTTCAGACCCAGCCAAATGTGTGCTGCTGACACAGCTGAACCACAACTCCTAAATTCCTTGTATTGCCTGGAAATATACAACATGGACCCTTTCCCAAGGAATAATTAGACAGTAATATTTAGAAACAATTTAAAGAGTCTCCAAGTAGAAGAGTGGCTGGAAGTGCGTGTACTCACACAAAATTCCTCATGGCTAATTACATTGCTCTGCCTTTTATTATGTTTAGGGTTTATCTGCATTATCAATACACGTTAAGTGCAGGAACATAGGTGTGAACCTTGCACAGGAAGTCATGTGCAAGAGACCCTTATCTATTAGTTTTAATACTCAGGTATTAAAAAAACCCAAATATGCTATTACTGGGACAATCCACTGACTGAAACAATTAAAAAATTAGAAAAGAAGAAATAAATTTTAAAAGGCAAAATAAGCAATATTTCCTTTTAATCTGAAAGAGGTCATAGGTTCTGCAAATATTATGTACCTTTCACTCCAAAAGTAGGTCCTTGAGAAGGCTGTCTCAGACAAGCAAAGGAATTAATGTTAAGGTGTGCAGTAAGCGCCTGAACGAGACCAACTGTGACTGTGCTTTTCCCCTCTCCTAGAGGTGTAGGGGTTATTCTAGAAAAACAAGAAAAAACATTAATCAAATTCTTTGCTGATGTCAGCCTGGCTAAGGATATCAGAACTAAGAGCTTTTGATTTCAATGAAGAATATTTGTACAGCAAATTTCAATAAGATTACTTTATCTTCACAAAAATACTGCCACAATGTTAGCCCCTAGCTCAAGCTGGAATGCTAATATACATGTGTCTTCTATTTAAGCAATTTACTATGATAGCAGAAAAAGAGAAGATTATTTTGGCAAAAGTTCTAAAAAGAATATATTGAATTTAGACATTTTTATTACAGTACAAAAGTCTCACCAGTTTCATTAACAAACCATCCATCACGATACTCTAAGCATGTATTAATATTTTTCTCCATAATGCATGAGATCTTTTATTCCCACTGCTCAAACTTTGAATGAAATAATAGAATATTTGAAGTTAAATAACCAACACTTTTGTTTGTAGAACTCAACTATGCCTCTCCAGCTTCCATGTCACCATAACCCTCAATAATGACAGATCAGCTGCTTTTTAAATAAAACGGGACACAAAATTCCCTCTATTCAATTGAACATTATTTATTGTACACTTTTGTTTCAGAGATTTAAGGGCAATAGGGAACAATGACAATCATACTCCATACAAAAGCTCAAAAGCCTCATGCTACAGCTCCCATATTTAGATGATTTATGAAACAGGACAGAATTTTCAAAATACCTCCAAACTCAAATCAGAGACGCTAACCTCCAATCTATTCTTGCCTCTAGAGGAGACTCTATTATTGTCCCTTCAATAAAAGGACAATGACAGCTGATTTTGCAAGTAGAAAACTTCATCAGCCTTCAGTGAATGAGAGACACCACAGATTAAATGCTTGCCTCCCTGTTTTCAACGACATCACATTTAGGGGTTTTCTTCTCTTTCTGTGTTCCTTTCTTTGTGAGGTATGAACACATCTCATGGCTCCAAAATGCACTTCAATGATTCTTTTGAGGCACAGCTTTTCCTTTTTCCAATTGGCAAAAGAAGAAAGTCCCGGTGTTTTTTCCACTCACACCACTCTCATACAAATCTTCCTTTTTGGCAAAGTGTAACCATTCATATCTTTGGTGCCTTTTCTACCTGAAGAGAACTACTTTAGCAAAGCTGGTGTTAAGAACTAATGTTCATTCCCAAGGAAATACAAGCATGCACATGGATCCTAATCAAAGGGGAACCCTCACCCTCTGACCTCTTCAAAACTTGAGCTGAAACATCTAGCTCTAATTAGAAACACTTCCTTCCCCAACTACTAATTTTTCAAAGATATTGCTATCTTCAGATCACAATTCAAATGGCACAAAAACAATACTATAATTGCAAGAATCAGTTTAGTTCAGTCAGTTCACAGATTGGCAAAAGCACTCCTGCATCCCACAAAAGAAAATAGATGAAGAATGTTAACTTTTCACAAATCTGTCTTTTACAGCATCATCAGATCCTTGGCTTTTACTTTAAAAAAGATCTCCTGTATAGATATGTCTGGAAAAAATTGGGCAGTTTGGAAGCAAGTCAAATTAACATCTTTACATTGTTCTAGGAAAAAAAAAACCCAACAATTCAGAAAAGTAGTCTTTTAACTAAAGTTTCAGTGAAATTGATAGGATTAAGCACATCTATAAGAGACTCCTTGAATTCTTCACTTTGATCTACTCTTACGTGACCATGGGCCACTTACTTTGGGCACTTGGTTTTAGCAATTTTCTCCCACATTTTACAACAATGTGTTCACCAACCATCAGATTCTAAAACATCATCAATAACTTCATATTCAGACTATTTCATTATCCTAGAATGGGTACTTCTAGGACTCAAAAAGGAATTCACAGAATTCTAGCAAAATATCTATGTAGAGTCCAAAAAAAAAAAAAAAAGGTGGGTGATTTAGAGCATATCCTTTATCTACTCTCTAAAGCAGTTTTGGTCCCTGCTGTTTTTTTTTAATCCATACTAGGCCTTCTTATTTCCTTCTGATCTACTGCAGAAGCACAGAATGCTACTTCATTTCTTTCACTATTGAGTCTGCAGTTCCTAGAAGAAAGGACACTTTTAATCTCTACATTGTCAGGACAGGGAGCCCTCAGGGTTTTACTACTGCCACAACGATAGCTTCCTTTTTTCCCACCACTCTTTTTCTCACTTCCTTTTTGTGCCAGGATCCTTACTTTTGTACAAATGTGTTTCTTTCAGAGAACCACAGCCAGGTTAACTCACTTATACTACAGTTTCACCTTCTGACTACTGTTCCAACTGGTTCCCCCAAACCCATTCAAATAATTCTTAGCATGGTTTCTCCTTACTCCTTGTTGTCCTATTACCTCATTCACGTTTGTCTATTGTCCTGATCACATTTACTTGATCCTCTTATTTCTGTGCATTAAAACCAGATTTAAGGAATATAGGAATAATCCTGAGGTATTACTGTGTTCTAAGACTTAATAAGGTAACAACTCTTGAAGCTATCACTTATTTAACAATAATAACAACTAAACAAAAAGAAAATAGCAATAACAAAGCACCCAAAAGGAATGTATTCTACTATGAAATACTATGAAAGTATTCTACTATGAAAGAGACACCTATAATTGCTTACTGGAAGTTACCAGTAAAGAGCCTTCCACTGACACAAAATACTCAGTGCACACAATGGCTGCACTACTAACAGAAAAATTCTCATTCGCAGGGCATCCTCTTGGTGGCTACCTCTATTTCTGAGCATCAGACATAAAAAGTTCACACTCAAGAGAATTCAGAGACACCATCTCTAGTTATTTACTTTGTTCAGCTCAAAACGTGGCAGGTGGCTGATCTGGCATGCACAGTAACACAGGGACTCTTTACAACTCCTATGAAACCAGCAAAATCAAAGATGCAGCAAAGGAAAGGAATCTGCAATTAAAAATGCATAACCAGAATGCATGTTGGCAGCATAAAGAATAATATCTACATGTCACAATAAAAAACAACACACTATCAAGTGTCTAAACATTACTAAAATACTCTGGTAAGTCGACTGGTCTACTCTAACATGACTACAGAATATGAACCAGAAAGCACTGGGAGTTTCCTATGAGATAGACCTTTTTCCAGAAAGTAAAAAAGAAAAACACACCACTGCTCATTGATGAAACTGGCAGGAAACCTCAGGAACTAAACAGTTATTCATTAATTTCAACAGTTACCAAAATCTCAGCTTTAAATATTAGTTAAAAGAAAAAGAATAAAAGATGCCTGAAATTAAAAGAAAATTATATTCCATTAATTTTCCTCTGAAAGCTTACTTTAAATATCTTCCATTTTATACCTGCTCTACTTTGATTGGGTTTTATGAATAAAATAATCCACTTGAGCTGTTTTGTGGGCATTGCGCTGTTTTTGCTGGCCTACACTCTTTTGGCTTAGGTCACTTGCTTACATGGTATAAAATTACAACAGGCAATGGCTAACTTTAGCTCAATTGTGTGATGCTCTGTTTTAATCTTATGCAAATTGAGGAAAAACCTCCTTGAAAATGCAATAAATTTTAATGAACTTCAAGAGACTTTAACAGCCATTTGCATTATTCTTCAAATTTCTTTAGTATGTTTTCAATCAAAACAAAGAAACCCCAAAACAATTTTCTGCCTTAAACTTTGCCACCTACCAAGCAGTCATCAGCTCCCTGGCAAAGTAAGTTTTCCATAACATTGGAAAGCCTTCTCTCCTTATGTATATCAAAACAAAGATAAGAATATGCAGACTTCTTGTTTGTTTGTTATACATCACATTAGCTTACAGCAGAGCTGTTTCTGTGGGAAAGCTACATGAGGTCTCCCAAAGAGAAAATAAACAAACAGGGAGTCATACACTGCACCAGCTGTAACCTCCTCACAGCTACTCCAGCCACTGTGACTCCAGCAAGAACTTTACTGGATATGTGACAATTCTCTTTCCAATTCCCTATGTTCAACTCATAGGTATCAGTAGATTCAAGGATTTTAATGCGATTGTAATTCCTGTGATCCACATGGAAACCTGTGAAGCCAGGCTATGGTGGCCATGGGCACCTGAGTCCCCACCTGTGTACATCTCCCATCCTAGATTACAGCTGTCAGAAATGTATTTCTGAGCACAGAAGTGTGGCAACTGCTGTCACCTCATCCACATGGGGTTGCAGTGGCATCCTTGGGCTCGGACTGGAGCTTCCAAATACAAAAGCACAGAGAGCACAGTGAAGCTAAAATGACTGAACAAAGACAGGAAGAGACTGAGGAATCCTCCACTACAGACTCACACAATACAATCCCAATCAGGAGCTGTGCAATGACATGACCAATACATGACAACTGTCTCAACTATGACTTTAGTCTTGACTGTCAGACAATTCAGGGCATCAACATGGGTATATTCCCCTCTTATCTCTCCCTGTATCTTTCCTCTAATTTTTGTTTTCCTTTTTTCTTAGCTTTTAAGCATCTTGCAGCCCAAGAGACACAGTAAAAAAAATACAATCCACTTTTGCTTCCTCCATTTTACCTTACGGAAAACGTAGTTCATCACAGAACAATCTACTAATGCCAGGACAAAAGAACTGATTTTAAATTTTCCAGCATTCAAAATCTAATATTTCTTGTTAACAGCAGCATTATATTTCATAATTTTCCCACTTTTTATTCTTCCTCATCTTGCATTTTTTTTAAGTCAACAAATTTCCAGAATTATCTGCTAAAAGCCACAGCACCGGAGCATTTAGAAACAAGATGCTGAAACATACACACACAGACATAGACTCTAACAAACTGCAGCTGTCATTTCATATTGTGTCTGTGAATATGCCATCTACATGCTTGAAAACATGATTAGGTTACCCTGGACACTAAACTTAGCTCCTAGGTCAAGAACAAGCTGCATTCATTTGCATGCTCTCAGCTGGCAATAAGCGGAGGCAGTTTGAGTTAACAGATGTGGCAACATATTATTCAGCACACTAAAATCCTGTTTACAGGCAGTTGATGCCCAAGAACCAATTAATCCATGATAACTTGTGGCTTTGCCCCCCCAGTGTCTTAACACAAGCCCTATAGCAAGCCAAACATAGACAAAATAAAAAAGCAAGAATGAAAAAAAAAAATTTAAAATGGTCTCCATACAGAAGTAAATGGAATTTATGAAGAAATAAAGTCTTCATTCTATTTTTGGGTGTCACGATCTGTAAATTCAACTGCAATATTTCAGCATACAAAGTTTACATTGGATGAGACACTTAGCCACATTTGTTTGCATTCAGAAAAAACAAAAAAAGAATTTGCAGTTAGCAACTTTTTAAAGAGCCATAAATACAACCATCCTCAGAGATAAAAAGGTACATTTCATTCGCATTTTCCTGTTCAGAACAAGAAGTTTTGTCTTTAGCATACAAGGAATAAATTATACATGCATTTGCAGCAAATATTTAAAAATTCCTAGATATTGTGAAACATTTAAGTCTGAATGTGCAATTAAAGGCACAAATGTTGCTGGCTGCATGATGGATGGAGGTTTGAAGTTTTGCAATTTCTTGAATACACACACACACACACTTTGCACTCTTTCCACACATGAGAAGTTCCCATCATACATTACAAATATTTCAATCAGAACCGTAAGTATAAACATATATCTTAAATGTTTCCTCTGCAGCACTGAAAATTTATTCAGAAGACCTATACTGCATCATTATAAAAGAATTTTTAAGTATCTTTGGTTATTGTGAACAAACATAATATCCCAAATGGCAGGCTCTGGTTGACCTTGCCTTGGCAAGGGAAAGAATGAAGGCAAATGAGGATTCTACTTCACTTCCCAATTTCCACACTTTAGTGATACTTGATTTTCACTGCATTGAAAATTTCCTGATCAGAGTTCCCTGCTTTTCTTTAAATCGTCATCTGCTACAGCCATTTCAGCAGAGGAGCGCAGCTGAGAGCATATAAACACACGTTATATGTATATTTTATAAGTACTATATTTCAAAGTCAAGCTTTGAACTCAGAAGAGAGTGTTCCCACCATTGTAGTGACCTTGCCTGGGCACTCCTCCTGCAGCGGATGTGGCTTTGCACTAACCCCACAAGATGCAATGACTTCAGAGATGTTACAAATAACAACATGTTGCATCATCAGGTTGGGTGGGTACCAAATCCAGCCCTTTGCTCCTGAAGCACTATACTGTATTAGTACATTTTTATGTAAACTTAAAAGAGAATACAATTTTCTACTTTTTGCCAGCTTTTAATCTTATTGGCCAAAACTTCTGCATTTCTTCCACATGTAGATGCACTTCTTTCTGCGACAACTTCTTGAAATACCTTCTTTGAAGGAGAACAGGAGACAAAGCAGCGTGAAGAAAATGTAAGCGCTGAAGCTTGCAATCTGACATGACTAAAATCCACCCGAACCGAGCTTTGCAACTTGCTATCTTTGCATCTCCAGACATCTTCAAATTATCTCTTATTCTGTGAGGGGTTTGCTGCTAGGGAAGTCTAGATTGGTCTGCAGCATGATGACCAACTGAGCTGTTGACATCATGAGCATGAAAATACATGGCAGCAACTTTCTTCAAACTCAAATGCCAAACCTGTTTTTATTTCTCCAATGGCACAAAAAAAATCCAGAATCAAAATAAAACTCTGCCAAAGGAAACAAAGCTCAACCAGTTATTTCCTTCTCTTAACTGCTCCAGCATCCTCCAGGAATATCTTTAATGCTGGACTTCTATCACATAGCTTTGAGGAAAGCTTGCCTGCCTCAGCTTTGTGACATCAAGTTTCTCGTCTACAACAGCTCATCTCAGACAGTGCCAGAAATCCAGGCTGTTCCCACAGGAAAGCAGTAAAGCAAATAGTTTGAGAAACCCTAGCCACACTAAGGAATCAGTAGATCAAGGTGGTTTACAACAGTCCCTTCCTTCTGGATCAGCCAAAACTGCACTTTAAACCTGACTGGTTTTACTTCAAAGGAAGCAACTAATAGATTAACTCAGAATATAAAGAATTCATTGCAATTTAAATAATAATGAAAATCTCCACGTTTGCTTGCAAGAAGAAATTTTCAGTATACCAGGTGAATGAAAAAGTTGTGTCACTGAATGCAAGAAAAACCTGAAGCTCTTCAGAAGAGAAGTGCATAATTCCTGCTGAGCATTGCATTTGCTATAATCGTGGGAAAAGCAAGCAGGATAAGCCTGCCTGGAGACATGTCTACATTTCAGAGAAAAAACATGGCTTTTTAAACTTTGCAATCTGTTCTTCAATAAAAAAAGTATTTATTGTTAATATCAACAGATTAGCATGTAGCTTCTGTTAATGTTTGTTTATAAACAGCCACAATACAAGCAGCCTTAAATATCCAAGTTAAACATTTTAAATTCTGATATAACAGTAAGAAAAAATTCCACTCACCAACATTTCACAGAATCATTGAACAAATTGCCTTTTATAAAGTATACTTCAGTAATAAGATTTGTAATAAAAGATGTGCTACTTTGAAGAAGTTCAAACCCTGCTCACTTTCATAAGAAAGCAACATACAGACAAAAACATTCAAGATTCTTATTTGTGCAGAGTATAAAAAAGATGTAAGTTGCATGTTTATATTAATAAGAGTGGAAACAGCAGACATTAATGACATTACATAGCATTCTTACCCAGCAACTAGAACATATTTTCCATCTGGTTGATCCTTTAACCTTTCCAGCAGGGACAAACGTACTTTGGCTTTGGTTTGGCCATAGATCTCAATTTCATCTGTAAGCAATCCTATCTCCTTGGCAAGTACATCAACAGCTTTTGGACTCTGTGCTCGGGAAATCTCAATATCACTGGAAAAGAAAACAAATAGGAGCCAGGAGATTTCTCTCAGCTTAGGTGGTCGACAACAGAGCACAAAACAACAGCAAACAATCCAACAATGGAGTTACTGTAATGTGTTTTTCAATTCTCTCTCACATTTTATTAACCAAACCTAAATATTAACTAACACTTAATATAACATTGAAAATCATGTACAGTGTTTTTTAATTATTACAATTTCACAGAGAGCTCTTGTTTAATCGGATTCCAAATATTACATAATGCTTTCATATCAAGCTAGAAATGTGTCTGCTGGATGCTCAAGTATGTCCCGCTGGAATGGATGTTTCTGGGTTTGTTTTTCCCTTTTGTTCTCCTCCCTCACAGCATATTTCAGCACATGCAATTTACTAAAAAGTGCATGCATTCCTTGGCCAACAGTCACACAAACACATTGGCTAAACCCGAAGCTTGTGCACGCAGCGCCTTTCATCCAAGGGCAGCACCAACATTGCTACTCCCCCACGAGGGCACCAAAGGAAACAAGGCATTTGAAGACCAACTCATGCACTTCTAAAACACAGCTAAGCTAAGAATGGCCACAGAGCAGGAGTCTAAAGCACAGGGCTCAGCCAAGACATCCAGTGAGCTTACAAACTACCCCCAGAAATAATGAGCAGCAGCTGAGACAAGCACACACATTCCCTACATAGACTCACTACTGTATCTGCAATTCCTGACCTGGACAACCGGAGATCTTTGGATTTAATACTCCATCATGGATTTTTCATTTGTGAGCTTGACCTAGCTGCCCATTATGTCCACGTAAGCGTGTAGCAGCTTAAGCTCCTGCAGCACAGAAGCCCAGGGGCTGGCACACAGGATATGAAGAGGTGTTTCCTTGGGCTTTAAATTGCTCACATTACCACAAAAACAACTTTAAAAATTACCTTCAGCCTAACAAGGCTAAATTTCTTCCTGTAGGTTCAGATGATGACAGTATTTTTATGACAGAATCTGGCAATGGCATGAAAGCTCATGTCCTGAACTTTCAAACATTCTGCAAGACCTTAAATACCCACCACCGAACATAAAATTACTACCAAATCTCAACTCTGTGTGTGGATTTTGGTCATTCTACATCCACCCAGCAATTGATCAGTCTGTGCCAACTTAATTGCTTGCAATTCTTTGAGAAAAACCTAAATTGGCTCCATTATTCATTTATAGTTCTCAGGTATCACCCTTTTGCACCCTGCAGCAGCTAAGTGAAACCCAGAAACCATCCACCTAAACAATGACATCATCCAGCACTACAGGACAAGGAGTTAATCACAGCACTAACCTGGAACCTGCTTTCTTTCAAAGACTTACTAAGTGCATTCTCTTTCATAGAAGAATATACCTTTGGCTTCTTATGTGTGACTTCAAACACAAGTAGCCATAAAAATTAAATGGGAACACAAGATAGAGTGGCTTACAAACATCACATGACAAAAACCATCTGAAGTTTTCACTCAAAACTTAGTATATATAAACAACTCAAGTCCCAGAAAATTCTTGCTAAGTGGATGGTAGTGTGGTACCTTAAAGATCTAAGAAAGAAAAATCTTCAGGGTGACTATTCTCCTATTAATATAATTGATGCATTTAGCAAGAGGAGAAAGATGTAGACTAATACAACAAAGTTAACTTGCATTTTTCTTCCTCCTACTAAATATATTTTCCTAAAACACAAGAAATTAAAGATTTGGACTGGATACCTAGACTTTAGAAGTCTATATTTGTAGCTCACTCTTTTAGTCTGACAATAAATCAATAGTCTCTGTACTGGAAATACCAGAATTATTTGTTATGTTATTCATATTCATTGGAGATGTGCAAAAAGTGGTTCTTCTCCATGGAATGAAAACTGTTGAGCAAGAAGTCCATCATGGACAATGCTAAGTGATAATTCACAAAATGCAGAAAAATTTAAAAGATGGAGGAAATCTCTACATCTATTCATCTGACTTTTTTTTACTGCATATTGTAAGAAAATTTTCCATTCCATTTCCAGTATAGTTGGAAATACTTCAATATAGATCTCACAGAAATCAAAAAGCAGATGTTCTTAGTTTTAGTGCTTAAGCAGCTTTGCCTCACTTTCAATGAAAACCCCATCTGTTTCCACACAACGTGGTGTATTACTGCAAGCTTACATTTTATTACAGGATACTTTCCATCTGAAGGGTTCCTTTACATTTAAAAGAAAAAAGACAAAGCTATAGAGCTAGCAGATAAATGCAAGTCCCATTACTAATTATATAATATATATTATACTATATATATATCATGGTGTGTGCATGTATACACCATTACTTCCTTATTATGTAATTATTTATGCACTAAACACACAATGTCATTGAGAGGGTTGGGAATATTTATTTTGAAAGTTTGTTGTTTTTTTTTTTTACCATCGCACTCATGATATCACATACTTAAACTTTTAATTGTATTATTTAAGGATAGCTTTTTAGGCTTCAGTTCTAAAAATGTTACATGATAGCCCTGAAAAAGCTCAAGCATTTCTACCCCCTTGTGCCCCTGGTTACAAGAGAAAACTCATTCTTTTGGCATCTCTGTTTTAAATTACATTTGTGTTCATTCCCATTAAAATATTGTAAGAGACAGTGAAAAGTAAATCAAAATGCTTAGAAAATACAACATTTTGTCACAGCTTTTCAAAAAGACACCAGTAGGGTTCAGAATTACAGAATCACAGAGTGGCTGAAGTTGCAAAGGATCTCTGGAAGTCATCTGGTGCATCCCCCCCTGCTTGTGCAGGGGTTTCTAGAGCTAGTTAGCTGCCTATATCCAGGCAGTTTCTGAACATCTCCTAGGAAGGACACTTCACAACCACCCTGCACAATCAGTGTCAACATTTGGCCACCCTCACAGTGAAGAAGTATTTCCTGATGTCCAAATGGAGCTTCCTGGGTTTCAGCTTGTGCTTGCTGCTCCACTGAAAAGCGCCTGCCTTGCTCCTCTTTGCATTATTGTACATTGTATTTAGACACATTGATAAGATGCTCCTGGCCTCCAGTTCCATCTCTCTTTTTCCGCTGGTGTGAGGTACCTCCAGCATCTGCAGAAGCAGGCGTACCGACAAGCACAAAAAAACGTTGACACTTTCCTCACTTTCAAGCCATTGGTTCCTCTCTCTGTCACCAAACACAACCAACACATAGCAAAGCATTTTAGTGCAATAAAGAGCTCAGGCTGCTTTAAATATCAGAGGTGGCAGCAATCATGCCAAGGCAGACCTGAAATCCCCGAGGCCCAGACAGGGGCCTCGGGAAGTGAATGACAGGAACTGATTGAAAAGATTCTGGCTATGAGAATAAATATGCTTCCTGCTTTTCACACCCACACAGGCATTTAAAAGTCTAATGCAGAAGAAAGTACTTCTACTGAGGGAAGAAAATAAATACAGACTCAAATGCCATTGAAAGCACTGAGACTTAACTGAACACCTTCCTACATCAGGGTTTAGCGCTTAGGAACTTCTTGTCTTTTGCATTTCTGTTGGTGTTGCACGAGGCTTCTCCTCCCCTCATCAATGAAACCTTCCAGCTTTAGGTCTTCAGTAAGGAAAGCTTGGCTCTATGCATATCATCAAAATAAAAATTTCTGGCAAACAGCAGCACATGGTCACAATGAAGCATACACATGGCACAATATGTGGTATGCAAATGAAGCATACCAATGGCACAACATATAGTCCACATAAGATTAGAAATTACTTGGGCACAGAACATTTTTAGGTTGACACACTTGCATTTCTAAAAAATATTTTTCAGTTTTTTTCTTTTAAAGCACTTATTACCTGGGCACTGGGGAGAGGGGCTGCAGTTTCAAGCTGTGGAAGTCCCACTTCCTGTGCCGCTGGGAATGGATCCATCGCTCCACATTTTTTACCATGTTCTGGTTTTAAACAAGAAAACAGCACACAACAGCTGCATCATAAATGTTGAACATTAATCTCAAACAATCCCTAGAGTCTGTTGAAATAACTTCTGTGGCAAAGGATAACAAAAAAAAAAACCCAAACTTAAAAAACTTTTCATTTCATGGTTTTAGGACAAAGTAAGAGCCACTTTTCTATTGTTTGACCACATTTCAAAAAGAAACAACTCCATTAACACATAAGTGGTATAGAAGAATATCTTATTGGACATTTTATTCTGGTGAGATGGAGACTTGCTATTCTTCTCTCACACCTTAAAAATAATGGAGGATTCTGATTGTTCATTAACTGACTCATGCTGCTTCCAAAATTAAATAACAAACTTTTGTACTCTTTATGCACTCATAATGCAATAATGTGGACAGATACAATCAATCTCCACAGTCTTTCCAGAGTGAATGACATTAGCCTATTGACACAAATCTTCTACCAAGCTCTACTGTATTAACTAGAATTATGAGATGTTTGATTTTTATTTTACCTGTCTCTAATTAAACATAGTAGGTATCACTTTATCTGATGAAGAGTATTAAAATGGAAGACAGGTAAGATGTCCAAAAGGACAAAACAAAAGTTAAAATATAAACTTGTAGAACCAATTTGTGCAACTTACAGAAAGAGCAAAAAATCTAAAACATTGAAAGGTACACTAACCTGCATTCTCATTGCTACTGCAAGAGAACCAACAGTCTTTTCAGCAGCAGAATCATTGTGTTTCTCTGAAAAATATAAATATTGCACTAATAAATCACAAATCTTTTGTGAGTGGCAGCATGTGTATTTGAAACTTACATCCAAATAAAAAAATTCTGAATGTTGACTTGAAATTTAACAATATTACTGACATTACTTTAATATTTCAAATGAAATCACCCAGAAGGATGAATATTCTATGAAAATCAGAGAGTAACTGTATGCTCTAAAATATTACACAAACCCACACAAAAAAAATTCATACAGCTGTATTTGAAAAGCTACATACATTCTTAAACAGAACACCTAAACAAGCATGGCAAAGACTATCTTCTCTTTGACACACAATTACAGTGAGCAAGAACAACGAAATGATCACAAATACCCTACAGGATTATTATAACTTGGAAACAGTATATGCATTTTTTTTAATAGCAACAGTTATCTTCATCAGCATGAAGATTGTATTCTGGAGGATCTGGAGAGTGACTTCAACTTCAGAGACAGTTATAATTGTTTCTAGTGGCAATATATCAAATTATAATCATCCACTAGCTACCCCAACTAAACATATTATTTTGTCATTTTGCTGTAATCCTTCTTCTGGCTGTAATCCTGTTCTTCTGTTGTTGCTCATTGACTTTTAACTAGACACAATCTCTCCAAAATTCACATCCTAGTCTCTGTGGGCATATCAAGGCTGTAGCCACATTCTGCAGGGCGTAGACATGATTGTAATAAAAAATAACAACTGTACGCTGACAGCTTTAACCTTTCTGCCACAGGGGAGCTGAAATGCAAACCCTGACCTGGTCAAGCTCGATTCACCCCTTCTCTACTGGTCACAAAAGGCTCACGTTTCCTTGCACAGCCACCCCTCCCAACAAGGGTCCCAGAGCAGCAGGGCACAGATCACTCGCACTGGAGATGGAGTGGCAGCTACAGCCCACTCTCCCATACCCATCACTGAGAGAGACCTTCTCTGCAGGCCTCATTCCATGTGTTTCCTCACCCTTTCTCAAACTTTCCTGCCAGCAGGCATCTACACATCAGTGACAAAGCTAACCAAGCTGAACACAACAAGTCCCCATATTAAACTCTAATTAAGAAACTGTCTGAAAAGTCCTTCTACTTGCATTAAAACTTGCAATTAAGACAAACAAGCAAACAAAATCCCAAGAATTTCTTCTGGAGATGCTCAGGTTTAGATTTAGACAGAGGAGTTTTACTGGAATAGTCTATTACAGTCATAAGCTGACTCTTGTTGCTTTGAGACCAGGCTGGGAGAGCTGCCAAACAGACAAATAAAGTAGGAAGAATGAAGTTTAAAACCCCCTTTCAGACAGCTGTGCTTCACAGAAACATTTTGACTTTTTATGTTATTTGGCTTAATATGACTATTTTTATCAGGGCAGAGCTAGCATGTGTGTAAATACATATTAGAATTAGACAATTCCCTTCAATAAACTATTTCTCTCTGTCTGCCTATGTACACAGTCACCCCACAAATGACTAACCAGGCTTTTACAGGGGTGAAGGTGAAGCTAGAGGTGAAAGTCATGCACACATGGAGTTAGCAAGACAATCAGAGGATTGCAACAGCTCTCCTAGGATAAATTTTCCAGATGGAAGCTGGAATAGCACTTTCTGCTTTCAGGCTGTGGTCAGATCAGCTGAACTTCAGTCATTGTGCTCTCTCCTCTGACTCATACCCTATTGTGCAGATGAGTGAGAGCAGCTGTCAGGTGCTACCTGTCCACTCAGGCAGCCTAGAATAGAGAGGATGTGGGGAAATGGTTGAATTTCCCACTAACATACTTAAACTATGTGGGCTTCAGATTTCAAGTGATCCCAAAGGAGTTGGACATCAAATCCCAAATAATTCTGGCTTCCTTTAAGTTCAGAAAGTTATTTTCATTTCTGTACATTTACATATAAAGTATATTCCTGCAAGACACTACCAGCACTCACCTGATTCCAAGATTGTCAGTGCAACAGACCCAGATGTTGCACTGCTAGAAAATTGCAGAATGTTTTAAAATTGTGATAATTTAAAAATCTTCAATCAAGAATTGTCAAAAAAGAATTGTCTAAAAAGAATTGTCACTTTGGAGTGAGCACTATTTCTACTCTCCTGATTTACAACATTACATTTCCCCAATTCAGCTACGTTCTTGCAAATTCTGAGTGCTTTTAAAACATGTGAGTGTGTTAGATGACAGGTACACCCATGCAAGTTGGAAATCTAGCCACCATCTAGCAAGAACAAAAGTTACTTCATGACCATTATTGCTTCCAGGCTTCATTTAGCTCCTGCGACCCCACAGATGTTAAGCTGGACATTTCTAAAGCAAGAAAAAATCCAGAATAATTTCCAAGCACCTCAGCCAGATTCCATGGAAGTCAAGAGACAGTTATGAGATTCAGTTGTTTCTCCAAGGTCACAACTACTCCACAATGGGCTTTCCACAAACATCTTGCAACTAAACTGTGTTTTTCCTGTCAGACACCCTTATTTCATGTACCTCTCTAGTAAGCCTTGAGAACAACACTTTTCCAGTTGGTAAAACGCATTTCTGCTGAGTTTCTCCAGGGTTCTGACAACCTCAAAAGCATAACCATAAACACAGACATTTGGTAGATAAATTATCTTAAATTATCTTGATAAAAATCTCATGCTGCCTTTCCAAAAAGAGGCAGTACTCAACAGAGAGCATTGCTACAACTTGAAAAATGCAAAGAAATGTATATGCTTATGCCAAATCTTACATGTCCTGCATTAGGAATGAATGTTACTGTGGTATGTAATGCAGCTTTTCTAACAACACTCTTTCAGAGAAGGGAAACACTAGTTTTATCTGTAGCTCGTTAGAGCAACTAAGGTATGAAGATATTTAAGTCTTAGGATGTAGCATGCAAAGTGCACAACTTTAATGTCTGTGAAGTCTCAGACTCCCTTCTCGATGGAGAGAATTAGGTGTCTGAAAGTAGGACTTACACCAGGCAGCACACAGTCCAGTCACTCCTGGTGCCCACTCAGGCTGCACAGACTGGCTTATCCCACCCTGTCAGAACCAGCCAAGTCTGTCACAAAAGAGGTTTCCACTTCCAAGATTAAAATGAGGAGGGGAGATTCCTTTTAATTTATTTCCTTATAGGTAGGTATGACTGCTGTACCACTACTCCCTCTCTTCTCTATTTCCTTCCCTTTCTCCCCCATTCCTCCTTCATGTAAGGCAGTGTCACACTAGTAGGCTGGGTACCTGCTGAAGAGATCTGTGTGCCAAGCTCTGCCCCACAGATACTTAAAAATTACATCCAAAAATCCCTAGGGGAAATAAATGGGCATTAGAGATGCAAGGAGTCTCCTAGTCACTAGCCCACGAAAAAGAAAACATGTATTATTTTTTGACACCTTGTGCAGCATCAGGAAGGGATAAGGTTTGGTACCCACCCTTGAGATCCTCGGTAGGATCAGAGATCTGCTTTGGGAGGTAGACAATGAATGTTCAAATGCCTTTGGACAGCCAAGTGAATAATGAACCACACCTCCACACTTGCAGTCTATTTAAGTCAAGAGGATATCATGAAAGACAAGGAAAGAAATCTATTGCTAAGGCCATGCTTTGCATGGGAACAGCAGCTGCTTTATTATGAGCCTGACGTTGCATTAGCTCTGTATGGAGTGTCTGCCTAATTTGCCCTTAGGGAATATCCCTAGTTTAAAACCTATGCATTAGGTTTTCTCAGCTTTACGCCCATTTCCACAGTTTTGTATCAATAGATGTCAATTTAAAAAAAACAAAACAGATTAACAAGTCATGCAATCCATAGACGCTCTCATTTTCATATACACACCAAAAATCCAGAAAACATCTAGAGATCTTCTCTTAAGAAATTATACAAGAGATGTAAAATTACATGTTATTATTACTACTACATGGTACTCTAGCAGCAGAGTAACTTCTGGGAAGATTTCCTAATTTTATTCCCAAGAAAATTCTGTAATATTTTTTCAACTGAGAAATTACTGAACACATACACCCTCCACAACAAGTTGGGGGAGAGGAGATTAATCCAAACCCTTTTTTGCAGGAATAATTACTGCAGGAGACATTCTGCCTCTTCTTAACTACACACAATTTCTGTACTCCCTCCTGCATCACTCTCTGCAGTTTCTCAGCACTTTGCAGTTGACATTTCTTCCCTTCTGGAATCTGTTCCAACCTTCCCTCTCTCACCTAACACCTTTTCCCTATTTATACATCAGATAAAGGTATACACGTGCCCTGTACACACACACCTGTAAAGGCCCTCCTGCAGAGATGCAGCTTTTAACCACACTGCACTGTCACCAAGATGCCACACACATCTCAAAGGCTCACTGAACATCACCTGCAAGAACTGTTACCTTTTATCACCTCTTACCTGACAGATCATGAGCACCATAGATAACAGTGGTCCCAGGCTTTATCCAGCTCACAGGAACATCATCGGGTCTCGCACTGCCAAACACCACCGTGTCTGCGTGACCGAGCTAGGGACAGCCCAAAACACCCCCAGAAACAAAACAACAAAACAAGCATTTAATCTTAGAAACACGT
>VRYO01002297.1:44271020-44281469 GCA_009812075.1 Sialia sialis
CTTATAATTTTGAAATTACTGTAAGTTAGGTGAACAAATTGTGAGATCAGGTAAGTGAGGTCAAACTAATTATCAATATTTAATGGGGATTATATCCTTCCATATGAAAAGTTCTACCATTGTTCTGAAGTCCAAAATAACTTGGAGTAATTTAAGAAAAAAAAGGGTTGAAAGACAGTAAATAGGCATTTATAAAGAGTACAGTCAGATTGTTTGACAGTAGAGAACCAGGCCAGGAATTCAGGATGACCCCTTCTGCAAAGATCAGTGCCTTTTAATACCAATTAAAGCACTTTTTTCCTTCTCAGTTCATGTCTGCTAATCACTGTCCCAATTTAGCTCAACCTGGTAAATGTTGGAGCAAAAATGGTTACTACTAAAATTCTTATAATCAAAGATATAAGTGCCTTTCTTTCCTCACTTCCTCTGAAACAGGGCCCTTTACCAGTTATTAGAATGACCATGAGTTAAGGAACAGCACCAGAGGCAGACATATTAGGATACACTAAAATAGTTAAACACATCACAGCACTGCCTCAAGCCTGACTGTAAAAATTATTTCAGAAATATAGCAGTTTTGGTAATACTTTGGATAAATGCAAAGTGTCACAAACTCAGTGAGCCACTCTACGAATTGATTTGTGACTGACAAGCGTTCCAGCTTCTTTTTTGGCCAGAAGTGCTCTGACACAGCCCTGCCCAACACTCTTGCCAAGAAAGAACAGCTACAAATCTTGTCAGGATAGCAGGTTTTTGGCACAGCTGAGCATCCAGGAGGGGAGGAGAACAAAACTGCTGCAGAAAAGGCATAAAACTAAAAAAACTCCATCTTCCCCTTGGAGGACACAAGGATGGCCTAACCCTCCTTAGAGATCCCAATGTGGAAAACAAAGCCAGAAGTGTGGGAGAAGATTTACTTGCTTGACAAATGACTAATGCAATGAGCTGATTCCGGCTTCAGTCAAATGTCCAGCAACACTCCTGTGATTGCCTGTGCACAGTCATTCAGCCTTATTCAAATTGGTCACACTCCTGAGTCTGGTGCAAATATCACTTTACATGCCACTCCTAGAAGGCCACATAGGTCATAATGCTTCACCAGTGTCAGGTCAAATGATACTGAGAAATCTGCCAGGAAATCTGGACACAAAGATGCTGTTAATGCCTCGTGTACCAAGAATACCATGCTGAAGGCACAAAAGAAGGAAAAGGAGCAAAAGAAGGAAATCTCTGCTGTAACAGTCAACATCAACACAGACAAAACCAGTGATTTTTCTCAGTTACATGAATGCAGCCCTTTTTTTGCAAAGAAAAAATAATTCATATTCTAGCAGTTATAAATCATGTACTGTAAGTCAAGATGTCTTTCCATGCAAAGCCTCTGGGAAAAGGACTAAGAGCTTTGCACACCGCTTACATCGTGAATTGATGAACAAGTTGAGAGCTGTATGCAACAAGTAATAATTCTGATGAATGTTCAGCCAACATACTTATGACAGAATTGATTCAATGTAACTAATGTCAGAAAACAACTGATGGAACCAAATATTCATCTCTATGACTACTGACCCTAATGTTGAAAAATGTTCTTAACAGCTGAACACAATTATTTTTGTAGCCAACATTAACACTGGTTCGGACAGCTAACATCACACATATCCATAAATTTTAGCAGAAAACCAGCTGGACCTTTCATCTCATTGCCCTGCCCCACCTCGTCCATGAAAACAGCATCACATAGCAGCAAAGAGTTGTACCACAGGTTAAAGACACACTGATTTCTCAGAGCCTTCCCCATTGTGATTTCATTTCCCTTACTCCACAAAGAAAACAATATTTTATGTGCAACTATTGAAAAAGTTCCTGCAGTGTCAATAAAATATATATCTCACAAACAGTTTAGAGAATATTTCCCCTGTGAGTATTTTTAAAAAGTATATCCAGAAACTGGGAGAGCAAATCCACCAAAAGCAAAATACTTGTGCACAGAATTTGGGGTTTCCTTGGAAGAGATTTATGTGATCTCCATGAGGGAATTTTAGAATTTCAGTTTCACTTGCAAGACGGTGTGCCCATGCCTCCTTTGCTTTTAGATTTTTCTCTCTTGCCATCATTTACCCTTTAGACTGGCTGTTTAATCACTAAAGTAAGAAAGCCTTGGGATGCGTGTTCAGGGTCAACTCCTACATCAGAAACTGACTGCAGACGTGAGAGACAGAAAAGTATAATCACATTTAGCCTCCCTCAGCAAATGCACCATAGTCCCTGGGCAGAGGACACAGATGACACAAAGGACACAGAGGACAGGAACCAGATGCTACAGGCAGCCATAGCCAGAAGGTCAAGGAGATACCCATGAGGGAGAACATGTGGCTGCCTGCCTCATGCTTCCTGGACAGCAAGGCTCCATTCCATCAGGCTGGCCAGAGGAAAGAATGACAAGCATCAGGCCAAACCCTTCTTAATGTACTAGGCAACAGGCTGGAGACAAAGTAAGCCAATAGTCCAGTAGTATCCTGCCTCCTCACCGGTAAATATTTTTTCAGTTGGGAAGAGCTGTGCCAATAAATAATCTGCAACCTTACCTCATAAGAAAATATGATCCCCTCCATCAAGATTTAAGTTGAAGATTAACAAGCACCACCCATTCCCAAGACAGAACACCAAATGTTAAAACAACAATACAGACTTTCCAGCCAAGTATTAAATGATAATGGCACAAAGTAGCTGTATATTACAGATCAGTGGAACTCCATTTTCCTGTGAAGTCTGCATAAAATTTTCATTTTCCCATAGTTAAAATGGACTGCTACAAAAGCCATTTTTAAATGCATAATCAAACAACAAAAAAATAAAAATTGAAATGTAAAAGTCCTCAGAATCCTGGGTATGAAGCTAGGCCATATAAAATTGAAGAGATGCAATGAGGAATAGGAATCTGATTAAAAATTTTTTCACAACTCTATGAAAAAGTCTCTTTGCACATCAGTTTACAGATGTGGTTCTACTTGAACCACAGCAATTCTAATTACATACTTTCTGAAATCTTGAAAATTTTTAAGTCAGTGACTAGTTTCAGGTACTTTTTGCACCAAGGTATGTACTAATCACATCTTTTCCTCCAGCTTTCTCTGCCATATCACCCTGAATGCACTTGCCCTACACAGTGCATGTGAAAATCAAGCCCACATCTCTGCTGTGGGCTCAAGCCTGCACTATGATCCACGCTTTAGCAGCTGCTCCTCCAGATCACAAGGGATACATTTCAAAATCACAAGGAACAGAGATGATGTGCAAAGATGTTGAAGTGGAAATACTTTGTCTACATCATCATTAGAAACCCTCGCGTAGCTTCTCTCTCCTCTCCTCTCCTCTTACGGGATCGTGCCTGGCCTCCTGTTCTTCCATGCTTACAATAAAAAAAAAATATTTTTCCGCCCATAAACAAGAGCCTTGGTCTTACCGAGACAGCAAAACTAGGACAGCAAGTAGTTAAGAGATGTCTAAGAGTTTGAAGCTCAAGTGTTGGCTGTAAGGAATAGCACGCTGTGGCCAAAAGAATTTATTTTTCACCCTGAAAAGGAAACTCCCATTCAGCACTCCATCTGAACCACGCTCATGCTTCTTAACCTCACTTTTGCAAACAACTTTTCTATTCCTAATTACCTAGACAGACCAATTCTCACTTTTTTAACAATGAAATTGTAAAATAAAATCTCTTTTAATCTCTTAAAACAGGCATGATGTGGTTCACACACAGACTACAATAAAGATGATGTTCTGAAATAATGACTGACTGAAATTAGATGACTGAAACAAAATTCTGTTTTCGTACAGATACTAAGTATTACCCATGTTTTGGCAAGAAAATAATCCATTTTTTACAGCACTAATCTACTTGACAACCTCCTTTCAAGCTAGAAAGCACAATCCTGACATAATAAAGGATTAAAAAACATCAGCTTCCATTCTTCAAATGTAATACTGAACTGACTTTTAGGGAGTCCCATTTTGAAATTAAAATTATGGCAAGGGATGTCCCTAAAAGTGTGTCACTAGGTCATTCTTCAGGCATAGTGCTGTGAATGTGCTTTGAAGAGCTATCTACACAAAGCTTAACAGAATGATAACATCTTAAGTATTTCCTCTAAGATGCTTATGTCTTTATCTCTCACTTTGTAACTTCTTTTACATTGAACACATCAATGCAAAAAGAACAATGTTTCTTCATGACAACTTTGCTCAGATGTGACAGAACCTTCAAAAAATGCTGTCTTGCATTTGTGAATTATTTGAAAACCCAGGAAGCTCAACAGTTCTGAAGAACAAGGCTCAGCTGTGCTGTGAGAACTCATCAAGCAAATCCAAATGGAACAAAAATATTAATAATCTGCTCAACTTAACAAAACATGAAGTGGGCAGGGAAAAGAACATTGAAACTGTGTCCATTATTTCAGATCAAAGCAATGAAATGAAAGTGTACCATTATTTATTTTATTCCCTTTTCCTGCCATAAGATAGATCAGACTTGTTTTAAAGGAGCACACTAAGTCAGATGGTAGATAACATGCTGTTTGTCAGGAGAGCTATCCCCATTTTTTTTTAAGTTTTCCTAAGGTGGACTAAAACATACTTCCTCTTGATCATTTTCAAAATATTTTTGCAAAAGTGCACAAAGCAATAACAAGTCCATAGCAATACAAAACCTTATCCAAAAAACCTACAAACTTAGTGTTGTGTAACTCATTTAAATTAAAATAATTTCTAAAGGAAACACTTGATGTTATGCTGTCCTTTTTAAAAAGAATTAAAAATCAGCAGAGCTAGTCTAAGGTAATGTAGTAACCACTTAAGAAAGGTATTACATCATTAAGGTCAGGGTTAGTGCTTCAGCGCAAACAGGCCTGGCAAAAGGATTACAACAAATGACATTCCCCTACCCTTAAGATGAAATTCTCTTTTCCTGTTACATATTGCAAAACAAATGCATCCTAGTGAAAAAATCATCTTCTTCATAAGTTTATCCCTCACTTCCTAAGTGAAATTATTATGCTACCACAGCAACACAAACTGCCACTCCAGAGTTGTCCCATTCAGACAAAGGAACAGTTGGTGTATTGTGCAGGAAAAACAAAACATGCATTGATTTTTTTCAAGTCTTAGAAAAACTTAAACATTGACTAACACATTTTCTTACTTGAAATTCAAATAACAAAGAAAATCAAGAGAAGAAACCTGGTGAACATTAAAGCTGTTCTTCATAATCAGCATTTTAGACAACAGAAGAATATAAATTCTATAATCATGTTATCTAACAACATTGTAGTTCAAGTATAGGTTGCCACAGTACTTTGTTGTTTCGTTAGAAACTTGTGCTCATTTTCTGATTCGCCAGCTTCTGGGAATATGAAACAGGATAGCTTTCCCTGCATGCACTAGGTTTTATCAAGGAACTAGAGTTAACCATCAGAGTGACATCCAGTCAAGGTCAGCACAGCTCTGGGATTACTGGTGACATGCTGCTCCAGGCTCACAGGTGAGCAGGAGGAAGGCATGTTTTGCCTGGGCTCTGCTGACTAGTCCCACAGGCAAAGTACAAACTCTTTTACTTCCAAAAGTTAAAATGAACCTGGGAGACTGAAGTGCATTAAGCCTCAAACTTAGGCCTCCCATTCTGTTTCCCATCAGTGGCCTGCTCCAAGAGGTAAGCTATGGGGAATGCCAAAGAGCGAAGCATGATTATGGGAAAGCATCTGGATGGAAGGAAACAGAATTCTCCCCGGCTATTGACAGCATTGCACAAGCAGCTCTGGGGCAAATCCAGATTTCTTGCTGTAAACCAGTGGAAACGTCTCTGGCCATCCTGTCACCCAGCCCATCCAGCCCAGAGCAGTCCTGTAGCACAACCCCAAGCAATGGGAAATAACTGAGGAATGAGACATGGCAAGGATCAAGTTCACAGCACTCCATCTCCCAGAGAGCCATATGTTTCCTAAGTGCTGTCAGTCACTTAAAAGCCCAGCACTGAGACAAGCCTGACAAAAACATCCACAGCTGTGAAAACACGGGTTTGCCAGAGAACTTTCCATCACAGCCGCTAGAGTTTGTTTGCTCCTTCTCTAGGTGTGGAGTTTGGCCACCATGGCTTTGCCTCGGCTGCCACCCTGAGGCATGGGCTGGCCAACACAAGCGCTGTCCCCAGCACCGCACCCCTTTAGCACACAAACACAGCAATTTCATGCAGATGATAGTATCAGAGGATGAGAAAAAAAATATGTAAGGGCATTTCTCTTGCATGGAGAGAAAGCAAAAGGGAGATCTAAAACATTTGTTTGTTGTATTTCTTCTCTCACAGGCCTTGGTGTAAAGTAATAAAGTTAGAGCAGCTGCTGTTACGTGTAACATTCTGTAGAGGCCTGTGTTTGCACCATTCCTGAGCAAGCAGGAAGGAGAAGAGACCCTAACCCACACTGACTACCAGTGATCCCCATGCCACCTGTGACTGCAATGAGGAGTCTCCCTCTTGGGAAGGGTAGCGAAGGACAGGATTGTCAGCTGACAGGGATGAGCAGACAGTGGGGATGGAGTATGAGCCCAGGCAGACAGAAGAGCACTCACCTCACTCTGCAGCTGTGGGGATTTCCAGTGGCAGCTGAGGACGGTGGCTCCCTGGCGCTGCAGCACACTCTGCAGGGCAGCACCCTCTGCCCCACGCACTCCCACCAGCAGCACCTTCTTCCCACCTGTGCGACACAAGGGAAGTCATTCAGATCCCCCAGCACAGGGCACAAGCAGCAGCAGCTGCATGGAGCTCCCCCAGGCCACCCAAGGGTGCAGCAGGGGCCGCAAAGGGGCTCAGAACAGAACAGAACAGCAGCCTGTGCCTGCACAACCACAGCAGCTGTGCCAGCACGCCAGCTCTTCTGGAGCCTGTGCTGTGACACCGACCTCAGGTCTTAAGGAGCTTCCTGCTGGCTCTCTAAATTCTAGTAGCCAAATACTGTTCTTCTGGCTTTTTGGTATTTTGCACAAATTTTTTCATTCATGTTTGTTATTAAGTACATTTTACCTCCTGTCTACAGTTCTGCTACAGAAATTCTTGCGTCAACAATTAAGAATCACTGTAAGAGAGACTGTAAGTTCTGAAACACTGCCTTAAACCAACAGTGTCTTCACACACAGTAAACCTGCTTGTTTAAATTTGCCACTTCAGTGTCAGCACTGACACAACACAATCCAAAACAGGAATTTGCCCAGCAGCAATTTACATGCAAACCTGGGTTTCACCAACTGCTCACACTAATCAAAATTCAAGTGAAATCCTCAAATGATGCCTGTATTTTTTGTATGGAAGATTCACATGTGTTGTGTGTCTTCAGTGAAATTAAATCTGCTGATGACAGCTAAGCCCTGCCTAATACCCAAAATCTGTAGGCCTGAGATCTGTTTCTACAAATACAGCATTCAGATGCCACTGAGCAAGAGGAGTCCTCCTCACTAGCAGGAGACAAATACAACTCAGGTGGGAAAGCAACACAAAACAGAAAACTCAACAAGGTCAGGATTAAAACTGAGTAAAATAGGCTAAAATTAATGTGATGATTATAATAGAAGGACTCACCTATATTTTCAAGAAGCTCCATCACAGCACACACTGTAGGAGGAACTAGACAGTCATCACCGTGTACCAAGCGTCCTAGGTTTACACTGGATAATCTGCAGTGGAAAAATATGGCAAATTAACAAAAAAAACCCCAGAGTTTGTGCAACATAAATCCCCAGCAATGCTTGTAACATGGCTAAGAGCTAATCCCAAGAGCAAACATCTCCCACAAAAGCAAATCCTTTGATAGTCACATACTGCACATAATTTGTATCATCCCACACCCCAGTTAGACAAACACTGAGCCTCAAGAGAAGCCAGGAAAGGGATCTGAGTTAGAACGAGGAACAGAATCCCACGACACACAGGCAGCTCTTCACTTGTCATGATGGGCTACCCAGCTCACTGGGCCCAAACACTTCAGTGGCTGCACTGAGACCAGACCAGAGCTGCCAGAGCCAAGCTGGCTTAGGAGGGGGCAACCCAGGTGTTCCCACACTGCACTCCATTCTCTCTCATACAGAAGGATGCTCCAAATTTTCCACTCTGTGACAGTCTCCAGTAGTCTACATAATGGAAAGGTAACTAACTTGAAGGATTTTTAGATTTTCTTTTTCCTACATTAAAAAAAAAAAGAGTGAGTGGGATAAAAAAATTGTAATAGCCTGCAGCTAAAAGTGGAAAGGCTGCAAGAGCAGCAAAATGGTAACTCACAAACCTAAATTACACCAGTGGTCTCTTCAGAGAGCAATACAACTCAACACCAATTGGAAACCTGTGCTAATAGGTACAAACTATTATAGCTTACTCTCTCACCACAAGAGAGTGCTGTAAGGAAGTTAAAACCTTCTCTGCAATTTTTGCATCAATTCTTCTTATGAAAATTCAGTACTTTGTGACTACCACTTGTAGTATTGAAGTACTGAAATACTTAAGTATCACAAGTAAATCAAGATTTCGTTTTTTATTTCTTTGAAAGCACTATGCCCTGAATATACATTATGTAAAAAAAAAAAAAAGAAAAAAAAGAAAAAAAAAAGATAATGACCAAACTACTTCAGCAAAAGACTTCTCATTGATTCAGAAGCATCTTTTATCACTGCTCAGTAGCACAGCTAGACACGTTGACTGAGGAATCCATTAATGAAAAGCACAGGGGAAAACTGATTTTACAGAGCCATCAGGCTTGTGCCTGCTAATATTATTTCTCAGTGTTCCACTTACCCATCCACATCCTTCTCTGGTTTCACAGCATTTAATACCTTACTGCTATATAAGCTTTCTGGGAGGTCAAGAGCAAGGCCGTGCACATTAGGATCCTCATTAAGTCTCAAGATTTCACTGACAATCTAGGAAGTTAATAAAAAGCATTAAAGATCAGAACAACTGATAAACGGAGAATCTGATTAGAATGAGGTAAAACCTGTAATTTTTTTTCAATTACTTTACGGCCACCTTGGCTTCCCTTGCTTATTACTGCAAATTCTAAATGAAAAAGCAATAACCTGCTCTACTAGTTTATTATCAGCGGCTTACCAAATTAAGCCACCCTGACTCTACTCTAAACATCTTGCAAAGTAAACACGTATTATGTGACATTATGCTGCCAGAAGCAGTTTGTGTTTCATTACTCCAAACCTCAGCAAAAGCTTGTCACTGTAATGGCTTTGGAAGATGCTTTTAGAAACAGGATGCCTTGGTTAATATGCAGTGCAAAACAGGACCAGATCATGGGGGTATAATCCAATACAGGGACAAAGAGTTGTAACACTTGAAAGAACAACTATACAAGAAAAAACTAATTTGATTAAATCAGCAGATAGGGCTACCAATTTTCCTTCTCAAAAACTTGTGAAGAACTGCTGTGTTGAAAAGGCACCAAAGAGAAGTTTATGAATTTCAAGTACTGAACCAGACACAAGTTCAAGAGGTTTATAAGTGGTCATATTTGACATCTGCAACTGTACTACCTATCCTTGACTCCTTCCTCTCTAAAGTGTAATGCTGATCCATGCTATTCTGCTGTGATCAGAAAGAACACAATGGAACAAAGCATGTAAAAGGTTTTTTTAGGTGAGAAATGTCATGCAAGCATGTCTTCCCATCTTATATCTAAAACAGTGTGCAGGCATCACAAAGCTTTATAATAGAATTGGATTAACATCCAACAGAAAAGGATTAAAAGTAGGGTTTTTTCCCCTTAACTAATACCATGACATTTTTAAATGCTTTTCTTGCAAACTCTTAATTGTAATTGTGAACTCTGCCTAAACACTTGATATGAAATCAATATTAAGCTAGGGGAATTAGGCAGGAGTTAGATAAGCTGCAATTCTGAACCAAGAGAACATACTACTTTCATGCTAAACACAGATTACACAAGCATGTCACTGGTGCAGAAATGCTTCTTGAGTTTCCTGACTCCTGAGGCAAAATCAGGCATGTCTCTTAAGGTCCTATAGCACTTGACAGCAACAGGACTGGTACACAGAAAGCATGAGTGTATATACCAGTACATGGACATGAAAACATCTGCACTTTTCTTTAAAAAACCTTGATATGCACAAAATGCTGGGGCCCTACAGAGCAATTAAAACTTCAAGCTGTATTTCTGACTCCTGGGAAAGTAATTCAGTTTTCCATTTTAATTGTATCTTACATTACTTCTGATTTCCATCATCACAGCATTTAAATTACTTTTAACTCATGCAGGGTGAAGTGGTGTAGTATTAACTTGGCCTTTATTGTACACAGGAAGTTATGGCAGAATCCAAATATGCATGGTATTGAAATCCCTCCCATCTTCCCACTCCAGGGAACACAACTGAGATGTGGATTTTAGTAGA
>VRYO01002297.1:44282469-44297219 GCA_009812075.1 Sialia sialis
GCTTATAATCGTGAAATTACTGTAATTTATTTGAAGTAACTTCTTTTAAATAACAAAAATACCCCAATTTTCTCTTTAAATACACAGCTCAAATACTTCTAAGATACTACTTCACACTAACTGCAACTACTGGTGCATAGTATTATGACCTATTTCTGTATTTTACCTAGTGCTATTTCTGCATTACCTAGTGCTGTATTTTACCTATTTCCTGCTGTGTTACTCAAGAGATAAAACACATTTACCAAGAACAAAGTGTATTTGTTTTTCATTTCAAAATCCCACTCTTAAATGGGTAGCTGACTGTCCATAATCTACTAAATTTCACAGTAAATTCCTTTCAATGTATCTGAAGCAGTTCTTGAGATTACACTGCAAGGCAGTAACATTTTAAAAACAAAGTGTACTGAAAAACAAAGAGTACACAGAACTCACAAGCCTGCAAGATTATCAAACTTGCCAAACACAAGGAGGCCAGTTGGGAACAGTGCCATCTTTTACTATACATTCCTTCAATGGTTTAACTTTCACATGGTTTCTATATGTAAATTAATAATTTATATTAAGTGCTGTGCCTTCAACATGGTAAAGAATTCAGGCCTCTAGTGATTTGGGGTGGATGTTTGTTTTTTAATACATTATTGCAACATTAAAAATCATAGACAAATTCAACACCCTCCCTCTCCTTCCCGCCTCCCTTCCCCATATAATCTCTAAGTTCCCTGAATGATCTGGGCAACAGTCAGGCACAGTCACAAGAGCAACTGCAAGAGACCAGGATACCTGAGCTGTTATGGGGTTTAAACACCAAGCACAAAACGAAAACATGACTCTATTTTTTGTGCCTCAGCTTGCCAGGGAGCAGAAGACATGTCCATTAATTCTCTTTTTTCTCACTCTTGCCAGTAAGGGGATAATATTTGCTATTTAAAACAAGGCAATCCTAAGCCTAATTTGAGTTACTAGAGGTCAGTCAAAATAATAATAAATGTCAGCATCAAATAAAAGCTTATGACAAAAATGGAAAACTGTTTCAGGTACTTCAGTTACCTCATTTTTGGTGGTGCCTTCAGGAAGACTGATGTGAATAACACGTAGGCCAATCTGTTAAAAGGAAAGACTTAAAATTACAAAAGGAAAGCAGCTCATGAGTATTAACATATGTATCAGCTAAAGCTTACCTCTTTGGCAAAGTTCTTGTTTGCTTCTTGAATCAACTGGTCATTATGTGCCTTGGGAAACAAAACAGTAACTGAGTTTTAAAATAATACATTCTAAAGATGAGTACACCAATGTACATGTCTATGCAAGAAACATAGTGACAATGTCTGTGTCTAAAGGTACTCAAACTAATAAAAAGAAATCTAAGAAAGAAGCAGAAGGCCATTCCTGTTAATCCCAAATAGCTCAAGGTTGCTGACAGTAATAAAAAGAGCATTTAAAAGCACAGGCTTCATGGAGAGGGGCAACTCCTGTAAGGGAAGGAGGGCTTGCCCTCTATCCCCCAGCTCCTTCCCTGCACTGCCAGCATTCCTGGCACTGCACTACCAGCATCCCATTGCCCAAATGTGGCAGCTGGTGGTGAGTGGCAGCTCATCAGCTGCTTCCCTGTGACAGTAAATGTGGGACTGTACCCCCATACTGACTGGTCAAGAAGTTTAACTGGGATGGAGCAACTGGTGGTAGCACACTGTACCCCGTAATGACCCTGCTGCTTCAGCACTGACAGCTGAACTTATCTTGTGTGAGTGCACAAAGTCGCTGCCCTAAGACAGTTCCTTCCCTATCAAAACCCACTGGGCAGCATAGGTGAGGCCAGAGTTCAGCACATGAGCTGGCAGAGTGCAAGAGCAGGACAGGAGGTACAGGGGAGCCAGTGGTGCTTTGCTGAGCTTTGCAGGGCAACAGTTCCACTGTTAAGCAGGATCCTGATGCTTTATTTTACTTTTCAGCATCAAAAAAATTAAGTAGCACCCACCAATCACTTTTTGCTGTTGCACAGCTACAACCCAGGTTCAACATGGATAATAAGCAACACTTATTAACACTTATTAACTATTAACACTTATTGCCTATTATTTATGATTTATTAACTCTAATATCAATTTTGGCATCAATTCAGATTCCGTTGACTTGGAACCTGTCCGAGGAGAAAAAGGACAGTCATAAAAATTATTCCACTGCAGGTTCAGCCAGCAACCCCTCATTCCTAGTCCTGCTGAAGAGGTGATGCCTTGTCATGCTGACCACCATTACTCACAAGTGGCTGGAAAAGGAGATAATTTCACTGCCCTCCCTCTGCTCCTCTAGGCAGATGTGGCACATGGGGGTCAGCACAAACCTTAAGGCTCTGCCCAAAATACTGGTAGAGCAGTGCATCACAAGAACATCTGTAGACCAAAGCAAGTTTTCTTTGCACGAACAAATGCACATTTAAAATGAAGCAGAGCCCAGAACTAGAGTGACTAGACAGCTGGAGAACAGAGTTTGGGTGAATTTTACCCAGAAGGATCTAGGCCACATGCTCCTACAGCTACTGCATGAGGCAGACCAAGTGGGGTAAACAGGGACAAGAGGGACATCCCTTCCATTGTACCAGCATAAAACATGCATGTAGCCACACAGAAAAATAGATCCAGGAGACAAATGTGTTTGAAAGGAAGCCTTTTCAGACCCCTTGGGCTGGAGCGGATCATAATCCTAGTCCAGATCATGGTGCAACTGCATGGAGACTAAGAGTAGTGAGAAAAACACGTCACTGCTTTTCTAGCAGTCCTTAAGCTCTAGCCTTAGAGGGCTGTGTGAAAATGAAATTATCAGGGAGGATGAGAGATGGGACAGCCTGTTCAGATACCCTCATTAGAAGACCTTTTGCAATAAAGCTGTTGCTGCATTACTTAGATTTACTGTCAATACTTAAAAAATACTTACAGATGGGTTTTAAACTTAAAACCTACTGGGTCAGAGTTTCAGTGTGTGCCCACTCAAAACCAATACCATCATCCTAGGAAACAGGACAGTAACATTTTAAGAAATCTAAGGACGAACATCTTTCAGCTTTGCAGGGATAGCAATCCTCATCTCTGATTTTGACTGCCTATCAGAAATGGCACTATCAGTGGGATGGAAAGCTCTTCCCAGCATTAGTAAAACAAGGTTCTCAACTACTGCAAGATTCCTTCACATCAGAAAGATCTGCTACTTCTACAGGATGCTGACACTTTACACAAGACACTTATTTCACATAGAACTTCTGAGCTGACTGGGACTTTTTGGTGTGATTTTCCTCTCCTTAGAAGAGCAGGAAGATGTTGATAACCTGTAGTTACTCAAAGGTAAAGTGGTTGACAGGAAGCAATTTGGCCTTTCATTAATCGCGGCATTATCTCAGGGGTGGGAAGTTAACGGTGGCCCACATTTTCAGGTAGATAAGCACTAGGCTGAGGATTGCAAAAAAAGCTTCAAGCTAAATAAAGATTTGAGAACACTATTTTAATTCAACTATTAAGTTAATCAACTTAGACAAGCTATGAGAAAAAGTGATCCATACTCAAACTGAGGAAGACTACTTCAGCAAAAGGAGGAAGGGATAAAAATGTTCCTTTCCTGTGCAAAGTCTGAAGTTTCCTGCGACTGTTTCAGGCCTGAAGAAGGGCAATCTACCATCTGGTGGAACTACCTCATCCTATTGCTTTGCTTTATAATAAAGCAGACAATATTCTTCATAAAAAAAGGATTAAAATTACTCTGCATGGTGTGCTTCCGCAGTTTCAGACAAGTAACAGTACCAATGGAGATCTCTCACAGCCAGTGAGTACACAGACATACTTTACCTGAATAATGGCAAGCGTTGGCTCAAGCTGAGGGTTTTCTCTCTTAAGAGAGGCCAAGGAATTCTTTGTATTCTCAGTGACTCTGCTGCAACACAGTGACAAGCAAATCTTTAAAAAAATAAATCCTCCAAGCATTAGTCGGCAGAAGTCAACGTTAGTCAACAATATAACAGAAATGCTTGGGCACGTATGTTTTTAATCTCCACAATTATGGTTGGATGTGAACTGTGAGGGCTGGTGTTCAGCATGTAGGTACAGAAAATCTTAGCCGGCCTTTTTTTTTTAATAGGTATGTAGGGCATCACTGTAACATCAGAATGCTTGTCCAGCCCCACCATGGGAAGTGCAGCAGGGAATCTTCCTGCCCTGAGCTGTCTGATCAGCTCTTGGGTCAGGTGGGTCCTTGGTTTCCCTTCCCTTGGCCAGGGCAGTGACAGATGCAGAGGCCTTCGCAGCTGGGGCTACCACAGCTTAACACAGGCTGCATCAGCCCCATGAGCAGCAGAGCAGCCACTCTCATGGATGCATTTCAAAACCACTGTCAGAAGGGAGACAAGGCAGCTCTGTTTGCCACACTGCTGCTTGGAAAAAACAGTGACAGCCAGGCACTGGGAATGCTTTCTGGAAAAAAAACAACTCCTGGGTTAGTGGCAGCCAGCTCTCCTCTGTTACCTTTTGTGTGTGCAGATGATACTTAAACTAACCGGGCAAAGAGAAGACCCCCTGAAATATGTCTGTCTGTCCCCCACAGCAAGGAAGACAAACAGAGAACAGCCTGGAGTGGATTTTTGATAGCTCCTATCCTCGCAGAAGCCAATGACCAGTTCAATACAATGGCGTTGTAAACTATCCCGTCTAAGGCTGAATCGGGTCGGGGAGGTGGGGGAGGCGATCGGGGACACGTTTTTCCAGGCACACACCGGCGCATCTTCTCACCTGAGCCAACACATGATGGCAGCTCTGCTCGCTCTCAAAATGCCACTAAAACCAAAACCCGCAGCAACACCGCCAGCGGTTCTGGGGGAAGTGAGGCATTTTACCCCCAAAAAGCCCGTCTCGACAACCAAGCCGACGCACGCAGCGAGGGCGCACCGCCCAAACGGCCCTCAGCCCTCCTCCCTCCGTGCCCACACCACGGTATCCCGGTTGCATCAGCCGGCGCTGCCTCCCCACGTGCGCCTCTTACCGGGCGGCCGCGGCCGCGCCGCCGGCCCGGGCGTGCAGCGCGCTCAGCCCGCGGCTCAGCGCCGGGGCCAGGCACCGCCGCAGCATCGCGCTCATCATTCTCCGCTGCTCCGGGCGCTCCGTGTGCCAGCGGCGCCGGCACGGGACAGGGGTAGAGCCAGGGGGCGGGCAGCGATGGAGCACCGCCTGCCCCCGCTCCCCGCCCCGCCGCTCCCCCGATTTCGCTTCCGCCTCTTTTTTTGCGAGAAAAAAAACCCCGTCCGAATCACCCCCAAACGTCAGCTCCGACAGGCAGAAACCAATAGCTTCCTTCGTCCACCCCCCGCAATGAAAAGCACCCAAAGCTTTTGCATACTCAGCGTTTATTAAAAATAGTATGAAATGGTCCCTGGGAGAAGTTACAATACTAGTAGAAGTCCCTTTTTCTGGTTGGTTGGTTGGTTGGTTGGTAGGTTGGCTGTTTTTCCCTCCCTCCCACCTCCACTGATTGTATGAGATGCGAGTTAAACATTTCCTAACGCCGTTAAAACAAATCTAGATATGCGCCCACAAATTTATTTTCTATCCATATTTACAATACTTTACAACCTATATTAAATAAATATGGGCTCTGCTACACCTCGGCACTTAAATATGTACAACATTATTTCTCAGTCGGATTTTACTAGATAGATATGGGTCCTATCACAGGGGGTATGCTGACTGGAACAAACATCCCTGTGGTATGAGCTAGTAAGTACCATAACCAACCAGCCCTCAAAATAACAATTCCTAGCCAATGCAAGATATGTGTGGTAAATAATTTAGTCAGTTCTAATAAATTCAAGTCCTCAAACCTTAGTCTACAAGTAATTAGCTGTACACTGATAACTTCAGGTTTTCCTCATGGTAACCAATGTAGTAAATAATCAGCTGTTCTGGAAGTACAGTGCTCTGTAACTGAGGGGAGTGATACATGGTTAGTAAAAATAGTATTTCAAGGAAATTCCTTTGTTCACTGATATGTTTATCTCGGTACTGGCTTTATCCATGTAATCTGAAAAATGTAAGCACCAAAAAAGAACAACAGTCACACAAGATGATCAGTGTAAATGTATCTGGGTTTTCCTTTCAGTACAATGTTTTCAAGTAACAGAATCCAAAGCTGTGCAACAAAGATGATGAAGGGTAGTTAAGTGTAGGTGGTACTGGAAAGCCTGTCCTTGCTGTGAACGGCAGCATTTATTCTATATATTATTTGCAAAAGAATGGAATGTATTCTCATTTTTTAAGCTAATTTTTATTGTACATAAATTGGATTAGAGTCAGCCCCTGACTAATTTACAAAATCTATCTTTTACCTGTCTCTGTCAGGAAGGGTCACTTCCTGCTACAGGAGATGCATGCCCTGGGGACTGCAGCTTGTCACTCAACCAGCAGTCTCACTGAACTGCCCTACGGGCCAAGTGCCCCACAATTAGTATTTCACTCAAGAATCTGGACAAGCCTCATTCTCTCACAGGGTTACTGACACTGGGACTTGAACAAATGCCCAGCAGGTCACTGTGTGTAACACAGCTTTATCTCAAATTCTACACAGCAGCTTTCAACTGCTGGGTGCTGAGGTGCAAGATGCTCAGATTTTGCTCGCATGTGACAAACACCACCATCACTAGAGGTACCAAAATGGTCTAGCCCTCTTGACAACCAGTGCAGCTCCCCTTCTAATGCCAAAACCATCCCCCAGGCAAGGACTGTGTCACTCCACAGGTTCTCATAAAAAGCCTCCACTACCTGTCTTCTGCCTCCTATGAGGGTCCAGAAAGTAGAAGAGGCTTCAGACACAGAGCTATCAACCTGGCACAAGCACTAGGACTAGATTTACTTTAAAATGTAAGAAGCTTGCTCTTAAATAATGTAACGTATGCATTGGTCCCACACACTTGGAATCTGTCTGATGAAAAGTAATGTGCAAAAAAGTACGTGCAGTTGCACACGTAGCCTGTTGGTGTAATCACCAGAACTCTGCTCAGAAATCTGCACAGTCACAGGAGCAGTGGCCCAGCTAAATGTTCCTGCATGTAAGCAGAGTAATCACACAGGTATTTTGGATGCAGAACACTGGACACCAACTGGAAAGTCTAAATGCTAAGGTTTCCAAATGAGCAAATGGTTTAAGAATCAAATGGCATCACACCTGGTTCGATGGCAAGACTCAGGGAGCATCACACCTAACAAAGGAAGAGATGTGAAGGTTCAGTAGGAGATATGATCTCATGCCCCACAGAGAGACCCCAGACAGTGGACATGTGGCATTTTTCACATCCAGGATTCCAAACCATTTTTAAAAAATACATTTTGCATCTATTTACAACATTATTGTGATACAATGCCTGATAGTGTAATATTATGGAAATACATGATGCCAGTACTGATTGTCCTAGTATATACTCGGTCACGATAAGGCAGTACAGCTAGAAATTATTGAAAGCATCAAGCAAAGCTACTTGAACTGAGACACTGAAACTTTTCCCTTAAAGACTGGACAATATTCTGCTGATTAGGAGATGGTACTCTCCACAGGTAGTCATTCAGTTTATCTGAATCACAGTATGCAGTCAGATATGGGGTAAGTGCGTGTTTGCTGCTGGCAGACTTTGCAGGAGTACAGGAGACAGTTTTGCCACAGAACATTTCAGAAGGAACAGCATCTGTGCTACGCAGTTTAGGATCTGATTTCCTTGTTTGGTTCTGAGAAGTCTCCAAGTCAGATTCCTCATCTTCAGACTTTATTTCAACATAGTCATCATCATCCCCTTCTCCTTCTTCAGAATCTTTGAAATTTGAAAAATAGTTCTGAGTGGCCATCTGTGCTGTCAGAGGGGAGGCTCTGTTCACTCTCAGGACCTTTTGAGAATCCTGCAGAATCATATCTGAACAGTTTTCAGGGATCTGCTTTCTCATCTCCAGCCCTGTGCATCCTGAAGCAATTCCAGGAGTTTGATGGCTGTTGAACCGAAAGTTCCTATGAAGCCTTTTCTTATCAATTTCATTATTATATACAATTGATTCTCCAGACCTGTTGACCACTATTGAGGATGAGGACTGTGACCTGCTGTATGCCTGTGGTTTTACACTGCTTACTCTCCTCCCCAGTGAGTTATAGACGTGATCTTGATGCAAGTTTTCTTTGTTCGGTTGGCTTATAATGGTGCTCCACCTCTGCGCTGGGACATGCATACGGTTGGAAATCTGAAGGGAAGGCACCGAGCCAGCTGACAGCAACTGCTTTGAATTGATTTTTGTACCAGCTTCTGTATATGAGTTCTTGGACTTTGAGTCCTGGGACTCAGACCATGGGGAGAAGTCTGCCAACTCGCTATTACTGTATGTAGAATGCAAAAGCCAATCTTCTGCTTTTGAGCATTCACTGGCAGGCTGGGAACAGGGAGGACACGTTCCCATGGGTGTGGAAAACCTCCCAGCTGATGGCTCCTGAAGAGGGCCCCTGGCTTCCTTTTGGACCTTAGGAGTACTCTCTCTGAAGACAATTTGGTCATAAAGCTGAGAATATTCAGCTATTCTGGCACCTAGAAAGAAGAGAAAATTAACTTAGCAGAGACAAAGAATCCATTTTGGTGAATCATGTGAAAATTTAAAAATCTCAAAATGCTTAGTATCGGTAGTGAAGAACTTTCAGTTGTGTCAATAAATTTGGCCTCTGCAAAGTAACATGAAACACTGGAGGCTGGAAAGGCCTTTGCATCACATTTCAGTACATTTTGTTGAGGAAAACAAGCATAAAATATCTTGCTACAGAGAGCAGTCATGTAGGACACAATGCAGCACATGGTTCCAATAATATGCTGCTAGTTTAATATTAAAATGGAAAAGAACATTCTGAAAATGGCCTAGTAAATAAGATATTTAGGGACTTTAAAAAATATTACAAGAAGATAAGAATGACACTCTGGTGCATGGAGTCTGCTGGCTCCTTATCTTCCATTTGTTTCAATTGATCATGGAAAAAAATAGTTCCAGAGCTGTTGAATATCCATGACATCACACATCCCTTAGCTGATAGAAAGATTATCAGCTCTTTCTTATCTGACCACATTCCTTATGCTTATAGGTATGATTCTAAATGTACCTGAGCAAATGTATGTGACTTGTTAGAAGGCAGACTGATTTGAAAAAACACTGGTTTAGTCAAACTCTCAAGGTAACACTATAAAAGGAAATAACTGTTTTTCTGTAGGGAGGCCAATAGGGCTTCAGGCATGATTTCTACTTCCAGCCTCAGCTGAATTGCTCTTTCCTGACACTGCCCTATCCAAAGTCATCTTGTTACCAAAGTTACAAGAAATGAGATATAAAGGATCATTCATGTTAAAGCAGTCTGAGAAAATTAATTTCAGTTGTAACAGAAAATACAATCCTGATACTCAATGACCAAGGTGAGGAAAATTCATAATCTTCCAGTTCAGAACACAAAGTTCACTCAAAGTTACTAAAGAAATGTATCTGTACAGAAATGTTTTTAACATACCAATAGCAGGACCTCCTTGTTTCTTCTCCTCCAGAATAGCAGCAAGATCTTTGTGTTTCAGTTTCTGTTGTCTGCTAGCTGGCTGTTCCTGCTCTGGACTTTTAACTTTCAAAAGCTGGTTAGCCTTCTTAATTTTTTGACTGTACTGCCTTGCCATCATAAAAACTCTGTTCTTTGTTTTATCCATAACAGCCAAGTCATTTTCCATGCCCTCTGCAGGTGTGCTGGACAGAACACTACCGGTGGGCTCATATGGACTATCTACAAAAGGCATCTCACAGGAGAAGGAAGATCTGTTCAAACTCATAAAGGAGTTCTCCTTGCATGTCGTAGTGTCTTCAAGCCTGAGATTAGCCTCACTTATGGTGGCAGCCCTGGGCTTCACAGTTTTAGGGAAAATAGGAGTTTCTGGCAGAGAGAGAGTAGACAGTGAGTATTCTACATCTTTACTCAGTTCAGGTGTGCTACCAGCATGCAGCCTTTCCTGCATGTCATCCTTACAAACAGGAAAGGCTGCAAGGACACGGTCTCTTGTCTTTTCCTCGTTTTTCTTGATGTAGTTCTCCAGGTCGTTCCAAATCTCATCTACTTCTTCTGAGAGTTTATCTGCCGCAGACTTATGTGACAGCGAGTCAGAGTTGGAGGAGCTATCTACTAAGCTCAGATAGTCATTATCAATGGGAACATGATGGTAAGGACCTTCATCTTCACTGAACTGAAGACTCTCCTCGGAAACAAAATGTTGTAGATTGTCACAATAGGTTAAGTCTTTTTCAAAAAAACTCCTCCTTTTAGAGGGTTTTAAGGGGTCACATTTAAAATTCAATAGAGATGTTTCTGGAAGCCGTATGGTGTCATAGATGTTGTCTTCAACAATTCTGAGCTCGTCCAAACTTGTAGTTGGTGCTTCTTTACTGAGTAGTATCTCCTCTCTACTAGCATGAATGGAGGTCCTCTTTTGATTTGCTGTTTTCTTTTTGGAAGTTGAATCTGAGCTGCTTTTGTTTTCAGCCTCATACAGAGAGTCTCTAGCTGATCCCTGGGGACCATGGCGGGTCTCCTCCCTTCTTGTCAGACCCATCAGCTTTAAGTCTTCATAGCTTATATTATCATAAACATGTTCAATATCATCGATAGTTAGCTCCTCTGAAGATTCGGGATACGCATTCCTACTGCTCCCCTCTGTTGTGGTCACTTCCCTTCGAGAGCCACGCTCCCCTGCTTTACACCTGGAGCTGGCTGGACATGTGTTGCTTTCACCAGCACTGCTGGCCCGTCTAACAATTTTGTGACGAGTAGGGCTGGAAGTCTCATTTTGATGTGCTTGCCCCAAGTGCCAGCTGCATGGACGCCCAGAAGAACCCCTCCTTTCTCCACCAGGAGCTGAACTTGTGTTGGATGTAGACACTGATGGTACAAACATCTGGTAATCATCTTCATCATCTTCGTTCTCATAAGGTGGGCGCCGGCTGGGGAACAATGCCTGCCTGATCTGATGGTCCGTCCAGATGTTTCTGACGGAGGTACCTCCCCCCAGGATATTCATGATCAGAGAGTTGCTCTGGGGTGTGCTGAATTGTCTAGGAGACTGTGGCTGTCTAGCTGTGCAGGAAAATGGGAGATCAGTATTCAACTGCATTGACTCTTCATCTGAAGGGTCCTTGGAGCTCTGTGGAGATTTGAAATTTGCAGGTAACATTAGCAGATCCCTGTAATAATACTGCAATTCCCTGTATTTCACAGGACTGCCATAGCACCAGGGTGTCCTGCAGCAGAGACTCATGTGGATATGGGCAGGGCAAGTGCTCTCTCTCAGCAGAGAGTGAGGGAGCCAAGCTGGCAGTGCCAGACTACTTGCCTCCTAATGCTCATTGTGGCTCAGAATTCACTCTTGGTGTTTAATAGCACCTTACTTCAAATACAAGACAGTAGCTTATGTTAATGCATGAGTAATTAAAGGCAAATTTGTTTGGCAGGAGTTAGATTAAACCTTTTATGCTAACTCTGCAGTTTCACAGTTGGATTAAGCTAATCTTACCCTGGGCTTGTGCCAAAAGTTTTGTTCTTCTCCTTTTCCTTGCTTATAACCCTAGCAGAAAGGAATCTTATGTTCTCTAGCACATGCCACTGAAAATTTCTTTTTCTTTTTAGTGTAAGCTTTCATCCAGATCTAATCTACAGCAAGGCCACATGCTCACTAATGCCAACATAAAGGATGCTTTAGATATTGCTGGCCAGACTTTGAGGGAGAGACAGAAAGATAATTTGTCTTCAGTTAATGCTGATTGGTTTACTTGGTTACTTGTTTTTTCCCAGCCCGCAAAAGAAAGTATTTTGTCACAGATATGAATATTGTAATGATATGAACATTGATATGTGACATAAATAGAATATGATGTATCTGTTAACCTAGGGAAAACAGATTTCTTTGACATGCCTACGATGCACAGCAAAACAGAAGTAAAAAATAATACTTACCTGCATTTCACATTTATTGAGATTGAGACTTCTCCGTTTTTCAACATTTTCAGCAGCTTGACTATTAAGTCTTTTTCTTCCTCCTTTTGATTTCTGCAGTGAGTTTTGCTGTGATTTTAAAGAAAAAAGAAAATCTGAAGCTCTTTGTAAATTCAAGTTCAAAGGAATTATTAGGGGCTAGAACAGGTCAGGGACCTATACTGGGAGATGAAACAGCTTATGAGTTGTCTGCACTGCCACAAGAATTATTCAGTTTATAAAATCCTGTAAAAGTATCATTGCCACAGCGGTTAGTAGTAACCACCAAGCTAATAGTATCAATTTTTTAGTGGTTTCTTTTGTGCTCATTCTTTCATTCTTACATTGGCAAGAGGGAGAATTACAAGACACTCCCCTACACTGGTACAAGATACTATTTTGTCAAATATTTATTATGCAAACAGTGTAATTTCAAAGAGAAAATGCAGTCAGCTTCAAAAAGATTTCAGTAACTTGTTTCAGGTAATTAAAAAAGTAAATGAACCACACAAGGATATGACCTCAGTATCAACTAAACCAAATAAACTGAAAATGTCAATTCTTTAATACAGCCATATTCTGAAGTCAGATTTAGTCTTTTAAAGGTACTACACAGGTGTGGAAACATCATACTGAGTGAGAAAAACTACCATTGGTGCAGTAGTAAGAGATAAAGACTCATTTTCAGAAATCCTGCTCAAAACTTCTCATATTCAAGTTCACACATTTGTAGCTACTGCCAGAGGCTCACAGATCAAGAAACATCCCCTCACATGCAGCAGTGCCTGAATCTTAATATTCAAGTCCTTGAAGGCACTGTCTCTGCATGAGGCCTAAAAAGGTTTTTCAGGGCATCAGCTGAAGCAGCAAGGAAAAGCCAGTTGTTTGCAATAGATAAAACTTTTCTGTAACAACTAGGCTGGAAGACTGCAAAGGACTAAGTAAAATTCAAGCAGTGAGAATTTCTTCCTCTGTATAGAGGCTTTTAAATTTTCTGTTAAAATGCAAGTGAGTATTGTCTAAAGCCGAAATAGAAGCATTTCTAAGGAGAGAAAGTTGTAAATATTTGCAATGCATTCCTGCCTGTTTTACATATAATTGTGGGAACGCAGGATGTTGCCCTGGCTTCCTTGGATGCCTTGAGACCCAGGCAGGGGGCTTGGAGACATTGGCACAATGCCCAAGGACCCCTGTGGGTTCGATCTCAGTCCCTGGGTAAAGTTACCTTCATTATATGAAGAATTGCAACTCATTAGAAGTAACTAGAGTAAATTGGAATGTTACAAAGTAGAAAAGTGAATTTTTAAAATTGTTTATAATAAGGGTCTGGGGACAAGAGGGAGGATTTTGGCTGTGGCATGTCTTTCTTTCTCCTTCTTCAAGGTGTCCATCTTTTGGGTTAGGATGGCACTTTTGGATTGGTTTGGGAGAAAGCTGGACAGTGCAATGTAGGTGTCATGTACCGGAAAGTAATTGTAAACTGTATTTACATAGCTTGTAGTATAAAAGATAAGACCTGCCCCGTGGGCAGGCAGTGTGCCTTCGGCTGACCTGCTGAACGGACCTCAGCAGGTCAGCACAGAGATTCCTTAGATAAGGAAGAATAAACCATCTTGGAAACCTCAGAAAACAACTTCAGAATCTTCCTTTGGTGCCCGAGCTTGAAAGCAAAGACCTTCGAACCATCACCTAATGTGCGGTCAGTGATCTCAGGCCATAAATAGAGACACCACCATTCACAACTGGCGTCCCTGGGTGGGCTCACAAGGTGGGCAACAAAGAGCTCAGCAGGCACAAAGCAGCCACCTGAGTGGGCAACTCCAAGGAGAGGAGAGCTCGCATGCACTGGGCAGCAACTCCTGGGCAAGAGGAGGGCAGCCTGAAAAAACAGCTCGAGAGAGGCACACCACCAGAGAAGACTGCAGGGAAGAAATTTTGACTTCTGCTGAGAGAAAGACAGCTCCAAGCCAGACTTGGACGGGAGGACACCTGGGAATCCTCACCTGTGACCTGCTGGCCAGAGAACAGGAAAAAAACATCCGGCTCGACTTTGAGGACTTGCTTTTGGTAAGAAAGGTCAAAATTCGGAACATGGGGGGTGGATTCAGCCAGGAACAAATCAATCTACTACCAACTTCAAAAAGCGTGGCTTCTACCCATCCCATGGACATCCCAGATAAAAAACTTAAAAATCTATTATTTTGGGCCAGACTGAGGTTTCCAGACGCTGAGACAGATTATTTGAGCCAGGTTTATCGGCAGGAGATAAATCGTAGTCTTTATCATTTATCAACTCAGGAAGACAAAGAGGCTTTAAGACTCTTGTCTGGCAAGGGTAATGCTGAAGTTGTATCTCGCAGATCTGCAAGTTCAGCTAGCTGTAGGAGGGCACTTCAGAGTCCCTCAGAAGCTGGGTGAGAGTCCCTACCCAGCCAACCGCGGGGGGGACGTTTAACGCCTAGCCAGCCGCGGGCGAGGAAAAGTTTATCTTATGAGCCTGACAAAGGTCAGGTTGAATCCCCTGGAATACCAGAATCCCCAGAATCTAAAGTTTCCCCTGGGTCACCTGAAACACCTTATTTAAGGCCGGGAAAACTCAAGTTAGAAATTTATCCGAACGAGCTGGAGGATTTAGATTTCTGCTTTTTTGAGGCTTGTCTCCCAGATGCGGCAAAATCGGCACAAAGCCCCACGGAACACGATGTCGT
>VRYO01002297.1:44313293-44392064 GCA_009812075.1 Sialia sialis
AATGGGCAAAGAATTACATGATATGCATTTCTGAAATGGGATACGCTTATGACTCCCTTTTATAAACTAAAAAATCCCCCCAGTTTTCTTAAAGCAATATAAGTATTAAAAATGTAACATAGAACTGTGATTCACTGGGAACCTGGAAACAGAATGAGAGTAAAAATTCTACAAAAGAGCTTGTTCTTAATGCCAAAAATTACTCAGGGAGTAGCTTTTCTTCCTTCTCACCAAAAAATCTTCATTTGAAGGAAAGTTAGCATTTTCCGAGTATCTTGTTTCTAGGTTTATGTTTTTCAAAAGAAACTGATAATGAGTTTTCTAAAATCCAAGAGGAAAGTACTTAAACAAGAATCAGCAAAAGAAATGCCTCAAAACAAAATTAATCAGCACAAAGAGAAGAAATCGGAAACCACAGGATTTCTGAACAAAGCCATGCCCTAGGGTTGTACAGCAGTGCTGTACAATTGAGGGAAAGAAAGAAAGAAGAGTTATCTTAAGTTCCATATTACTGCAAAATAAATGCTTTACAGGATGCTGCTTGTAGGTTAGAGATGTCTGAGATTTTCCTGCAGCAGTTATGACCGTGGTTTCCAAGATCAAACAGCCACAGGCATGCTCAACAGGAGTCTAAATTATGACTGACAAAGATTAAAAGAAAAGATAAACTAAAAAATGTTAATTGCGTATATATTGACAAAACCAGGTTCTCTCTGGGAACTCACCTGGAGCCTGATGGCGTGTTCGTGTTTCCTCTTCATGTCATTTATATGCCATGCCACTCTCTGCATAGTATCTATGGCATCCAGCACCACATCATAGCCCTCAGTGTCCTTTTCCAGGTGGTTTTCTATTTCCTAAGACAAAGGGAAAAAACCAGTGTCCCTTTATTCCTGAGTGAACTTTGCCAGTGGAACGCACTACTGTTTTTATCTGTACTGTTCTGTCTGTGCATCGCAATCACTTGAAGGCAACGTTCCTGCCTTTGTTACTGACTCATGTTGCTATCAATTTGATCAACACAAGATGACTAACGAAGTCAAGTCTTGGGGTCACTTCAGCAGCAAGGACACTTGAAGCAGCCAGTGTGAGCAGAGAGGCACAGAAAGAGAGCGCAGCACACTGACAGGAGATTTTTCAGACAGCATTTAACGGCTTTCCTACAACACAGAACATTTCTACACACTTAGAAAACCCTGATGGAATTACACTAAGCATTGCTTTACAGTTGGAGAGCAGAAAAGCACCAGGCATTTAAAATAAGCATCAGTGTCTTTACACTTCACTAGAACATGACTGTCTAATAGGAAACATATGTGGAAAATGTTAACAATAAAGCTTGAATTTCTGAATTGCTCAACTCAATTCACTGAATGTGGAAAGAGTTCCTACCTCCTCCATCATTCCTCTCCACAAAATTCTTAGCAGTCATGGTGTTTATATGTATTTAGTCCTTCTTTCAACCACCCCCAGCATTGCAACATGTGGAAAAATTTGTGTACAAAATGTTTAATCATGACAAGAATTTTCCAAACAACTACAGAATTACAGACCAGTTTTCAAAAAAAGTGCTAATTATTTGGATGCAAAGACTGATGCTATGTCTAAAATAATTACCATAAATTCCCCACTCCAAATAGATGCATGTGGTGTGAGGTGACAAAGACAGAAAGCCTCCACATGTTGAAATCAAACAGCCACAAAAGGAAGAGCATTTAAGGAAAAACAGAACCTTTCTAGTCACCAAGCCTTGTTCCAGAGGCAGGAACACCGCAGCCCTAAACTCAATACATTTCTTACGTGCAAAAGCAGGTGGTACTTGAGGATGCGTTGGACAGGTTTCAGGAGGTAGGAGCCCAGGGGCAGAGAATGCTGCAGCGCTTCTTGCCGCTCTCTGAAGAACTTGGCCAGTGCCTTGTTCCTCATGCACTCTGTCAGCACAGCCACAGACCTGAAAACATCAATACACGGCTTTAAGCCTCCATAAGTCTGTAGGTAAAGAATTGCTTCCTTTTGAGCTTGCAAAAAGTGGGCAGCAGGTTCCCATTCTAATAACTGCTGTTTCTGGTTTGGCTTTTTAAAAAAAAATCTTGTGCATTCAGCTATGTTCTCCTTTGACATGCAACCAGTCTCTCTTACTGGGAATATAAGCAGCATCGCAGAATAAGACCATAATTTTATAAAGAAGGCTAAAGCAATGAACCACAAGAATAGATGAAACAAAACTTCAGATAAGCATTAAAAAAAAAATATTATATGTTTTCTTTTTTTACATAAAAAGTAAATTCTCCCCAGTTTAGGAAGGGGAGAAGCTGATTTTTTTTTTTTTTTTAAATAAAGTATAACTTGCATTACACAAACTGGCCAAGGGACAAAGGAAGGAAAGGAGAATCCATAATTCCTACCTTGGGTAGTTGGTGCAGTACTGCGTATATATGTGGAAATCTTCACTCTGCACAGGGAGGAAAAGTTTGCATATATTGAGATTTTGTCAAACTAGCAGCTAACATGTGCAAGATAAAGATGATGTCAAGACAACACCTCCTTCAGTTCCTGATCAATGACTCCTCTGTGTTCACTGTGATAGTCATAACACAACCAGAATTTATTTTAATCTTTTCTAGGGGGGGCAGCGGGGGAGATCTTTCCTTTACTTGAAAGAAAAACCAAGAAAACCTACACAGAGATAAAATAACGTGATTTTGCAACAAAGCCTCCAGGGTACCCTATGAAAATCTATGCATCTCAAAAAAACCCCAAAAAACCAAAAACCCGACCAAAACATCATCACTACACATACATCCTTCCAACAACTGGCTGCACTTATCTAATTTTTTATGTGCTGAAGCACACCCATACCATAGAATCATAGAACATCCTGAGTTGGAAGGGACCCACAACCAGCTCCTGGCCCTGCACAGGACAATCCCAACAATCACACCGTGTTACTGAGAGAAGTAAGTTTTGCAGGTTATGTTTGGTGTGCCATTTTCAAGCAATTATAAATACTTTCACATGTGAGCACAGTCTAAGCGTGAAATTAGAAGCCACAAAAGTGATTTTTTTAAGAGGTAAATTATGTGAAAGCAGACAGCTATTACCCTAACAAGTTGTAACTAGATCTGGGTGGGTTTCCACACTTGGCTGTCACACTGAAATTATTTAATGCTGATAAGCTTCTCAGAGCAAGTCTGAATTTCATTTCTTTCTTCCCTGGCCTAAGATTTTTTCTTAATAATCATCATTTAATTAGATGCAAGAAAAGATTTCTAGAAACACTCCCATGACCACATCTGCCTATGAACTTCTATCCCAAACAAACACAGTTTCTGCAGCTTACTGGAGTCCTAAAGGCTAAGAAAGCACTGCAGAATGGTGAAGTGTTCCCCGTATCAATCACTTTTTCTTTCATAAGCCCTAGACAGATAAAACACAATCCTCTAGCAGTGAATAAGACCCCAGTCTCCACTCAAAGCATCTTCAGAACGGGCTCTGGCATTCTGCAGCACAATAGCTGTGCTCCATGAGGGGCTGTCTCCCGGGGGTCATTGCTGGTGAATGGCACAAACCAAACATCTGCATTCACAGAAGGCACAGTGCTCTAAGGAGCACCATCCCTGGGGAGAGGGCTGACACAGGCTGTGGCTTTTGTTTCTCACTATTGAGTTTGGTTGTTCTTCGTTCAGCCATTCATCAGGAAGAGCCATCTCGGGCAGAGCTCTTTGCCAATCCCAGCAGCACTGGTCCCGTCCCTCTCTCCCAGGAGTAAAGCATTGCCATTCATCTCTCCACTGAGCAGTGATCCATAAGGACCCCATATAAAGTAAGATGTTACCCTGCAGGAGTACAAGTCATCTCAATTCATTTCAGGATGTCTTACTGGATTTCAGTATTCACTGCTCTGAAAAAAATAACTCAAACAAACTTATAATAAATGTTTCCCCAGAGGAGTGTGATCCCCATTTACTCATGGTGGGATGTAAGCTTATCAAACTGCTCTTCTCCTAGAAACCAACAAACCAACTAAAAGTAGTCTTGATACAAATACAATTAAATAATTTAGCTTGGTTTTTCACACTTGAACCAACGTTGTCATCACAGCTAGTTTTTGTGGCATTTTTGTGCTATTTACCGACATCCCCCATCCACAAACAGAAGAAGTGAGCCTGTGTCACAGCCAGTTCATGTCCATGCTTGGAACCCCAGCCACAGCTCCAAACCCTCTCCACTCAAAATGAAGCATTAATAAACCTCAGAGAGCTGCAGATATTACACTGTGTAATTTTCTTTGGAAATCACTACCAAACTAGCCAGCACTCATTATAAGGCAGGGTGCTTAAGAGAGAACACAAAGGTGAAATTTAGTATGGTGAAAAAATGTAATTAATTTTATATATGCATATATTAAATCAAAGTTTTCTTTTAGGGGATTTTGGTATGAATTTTAATACATTCCCATAGCTATGATAACAGAATAATACAACTAGAACTACTTAATAAGCAGAGTGAAGAACATTTTGAGCCAATTTAGTTTTATGTTTTTTATTCTGCTCATATCATGTGATTATTCTGCTTTTCAAACAAAAAGGAAAAGTGTATCTGTTGTGAAATTTTAACCAATGAAAGTGCTATCTGTAAAACAAACAAGGTCAAACACTTCAGGGTTACAAAGTAGGCTGTGTGCACATTCCCTTCAAAATCAAAAACATGTCTGAAATCCCCAGGAGCCTTTTCACACTCTCACTCTTTGGCTTGGTTTTTGGTTTAGGGTTTTTTTACACAAGGTCAGAATTACTTTTAATGTTTTTTTTTTGTTTTAAAATAATTTTCATCTAGCTATTAAATGCAAAAAATTTGTATTTAAAAAAGATATATATTCTTATGCCCTCAATACATCTAAATCTCAAGAATGGTTTCACTATCATCCCTGTTTTCTGAACAGACGTAACACCACATTCTGTACTGCACTAAGGTGTGTACTCGCTCCAGTGAGCCACAGCTCATTTCACCACACAGAGCCATCAGAGAGCATTTACTTTTACTGAGCAATGCAAGCACAGTGCCAGGAGAAAGTCAAGTACATGTGTTTTGCCTCCAGGATGAGATTGTTGATACGCACTCAAACTTGCAGATCTCTTGTGAATCAACATCATACACCTTGCCCAGGCATTGGCTGGATTCATGTGAACATGTTGGGAAAGTGGCCAAGAGAGCCACTTCCAAGAGAAGTTCTTCCTCGTCCTGACAAAACTGCACTGCTCAGAACAGAAGCCAAACAAAAACAAGAAACTAAGATGGATTTATTATTTTTCCAAATACTTTCACGACATAAGGAAAACACCAGCTATGCTCATCAGTGTTTCTTTGGACATTCTTAAACATACTCAGCTTGAAAATAGTGTTGTTCACTCAACTATCTTCAGACCATATTAAAACTGATCTCTGCACGAAGACTGGAATTGCTCCAGAGATCAGTTTAAATCTGGGGGCCCAAAGCTGTTGCGGTAGAAGCTGCAAAAATCTGAGACTGACGCTGATTGCAAGTCCCTCTCAACAGCAAAGCCAAGAGTGAGCAGACCTCAGCTATATTTATACTGGTCCCTCGCACTGGAATCAACTCACTGCACATCTCCTCCACATACATTCCAGATCTTCCCTCAACTCTTAGTGCACCGTGCTTTTTTATAGCCATAAAAGGCACTTTAAAAGAAAAAGGAGACTGAGAAAATGAGTGGAGTCAGTGTGCAAACTGAAGCCAATTGCCTGGATCTCCTCTTCACTAATGAGATGCTAGATTAAAGTAATTCTCCCTTTCCCCTTGGTTAAGCTGTTAGTGTGCCTTTCAGAAAACATATGTTCTGTATTTCTGGGGTGCTGAGTGAGAAGAGCGATGTGCCAGAACTCAGCTTTCCTTTAAAACAACTCACTTAAATGTAAACATACAGAAAACTGAAGTTAATCTTATAATTAACACTGGCATTATTACTATGAAAATGAAACACTGAACTGGCAAAAAACTCCTTATAAACAGTCTTCTGTATGAATAATTAAGCCATAGCTAAGCTTGCACTGGAACCTTTTTATCAGTCTCCAATTAGTTACCAGCAAAATGTCTCCAAAAACTTTTACATACTAGTATTAATGCAGTTCTTCTAGACAAAAAGAGAGGACCAGAACTGGTATAAACTGAACTAGTTCAACACTACCCTCAGAGGCAGGTTATTTCCATGCAGCAGCCATCCCAAACTGTTAAATAAATACCCATCCACACTATCTGCATTTTAAGAAAGAAAGCCTGCAATTCATGATTGGATAGCAGGTTTTAAAATAAGTGTGCTTCTCTGCATTTGTGTCTATCTGCCTGTGATTTAATTATTAATGTATTAAAATATTTGAAGCAGACAGATTCAATACAATATTGTAAGTTGCTACTAAATATTTACATTTCCAGAAAGTCACAGCTTTGCATCATTATTTTATTGGTTAATAAGTTTGGCTAGTTTAGACTAAAAACATTGCCAAAGTCTGCCATTTTAGGGGCTATTTACTTTGGGCACTCAACACAAAAAATGTTAAGATAAAGATTCAAATCCACAATGATGTGTTTTTATTCAAAGTGTGCTGCAGTATGTTTTGATAATCCTTTCCCTTAAAAGTTACAAGGCTTTTTGCTACTGAAGCATGAAAGTTATACACAGGAAACACAGTCACGTATGATTGTGTGAGAGAAGCATAATATGCTATACAAGAAATTTTATTGAGCAAAACCAAATAGCAAAGTTCAAAGAGAATGATCCAAAACATCAAAAATCAAGCTCCCCATGTCTTCACAAATATAAAACATTTTATACAATAAGCTCCAGTGTTACTTTAACCGTAACTGTTCTGTTATAGATGCAAACCAACGTTTTGTGATTTCACAGGAGTCCAAAGAAAGAAACAACTTTTTTCTTTATGAGCTTCTTAAGAGTGCAAAAAAGCAAACACAGTAACTATAGAGAAAACTTGATTACACTTTAAGATCTGCAACACCTACAAAATTCACAGTTGAGTGAAAAAATGGCACTGGGGCCAGAGATCATGTAACCTTGCACAGCTCCACTGGAAGCATTCAAGAAGCTCCAGCACAGCTACATCCATTAGCTAAGGCTGTGAGCTATGACTTCAGCATGATAATATCCCCGTGCTTAACTCACAGTGAAGCTCTAACGCACTCGAAGCAATGAAACAATAAATGGCCAAAGTCCCATAAGACTTGAGGGAGCACATGCTGCCCAAAAAGGCAGTTTTATTTCCACTTCTCGGTACTGGGAAGACACAAGCAACTAAGAATGGACAACTGGAGTTTGTTAAGGCAGTCAGCAGTTGCTGTAATGAAATCCTCATGGCCAAAACCAGAACTGTGGGGTATTTTGGTATTGTTTGATTTTGCTTTTAAGTGTTTGCACTTGTCTGGATGAAGCTAAAAAATGCATGTTAGTACTGCAATCTCTAGCAATTTCAGAGCCATCAGGCAGTTGTCTGCCAATAATACAAATGCTAAAAGCATTTGACAAGGAAACAAAAGGCACAAGCAATGGTATGCAGATGGGTTTTGGAACTAATGGCCAGAAAGTCTACCAAACAAGCCCTTTCAGTTGGCCAATTTGAATGAGAACACAATTTTTTCCTGGACTTCTTATTATCAGTTGCACCATCTCTGTTTTGCATCCCAGCAGGAGGAGTCCCAACTACAAGCAAGCAATACAGCAGAAATATCTACCAGCTCCAAAATATTTTATCTGTAAATGCCCTGAAGGCCTCCCAGCTGGCCTTCACTGCACAGGCACTCTGTTGACTTACTCACAAGTTCTTGCCCACCAGGATCCCGGATCCTTTTTGTTCAGTTGTTTTCTAGTCAGCTAGACTCAGTGCACACATGGGATTATTCTGTTCCAGAAGCAGGACTTTGCACTTGCCTTTATCCCATTCTCTCTCTCCTTCAATTCAGTTCAATCCAAGCTATCTGTATCCAGGCCAGCAATTAATAACATGCCATAAACCCCACTGTAAATGGGGCAAAAATGCATGCTACTTTTGTAGTAGTGGTGCCCACACTAAGGTCTCTCAGCGCTTACGAATGACCAATTACTAGATAAATTACAGCTTTCTCAAACTCAGCTGAAGAAAGAGATCTGATGAAACAGCAGCACTTAGCTGGTACCATCACTCTAATTTACTATAAAATCCCTTATGTCACAACAGGGCCAAACAAATTACTGAATTAATGAGAGGGTGGTCCAGTTAATCCCAAATCTATGTGTTAGACTTATTACATTGAGTGCTTTGTGCTGGCAATGCTGAGTTCAGGACAAAGTATAAAATATGACAGGCTTTGGCTTTTTGGTTTCTTTGGAGATTTTTTGGTGTTTGTTTCTTCATTTTGTTTTTCGTTGATGTGGGTTTTTTAAGACAAAAAGCCAAACACACCTATAAAGAGATTATTCAACTTTAAACAGCTACATGACTGCCTCTTCCTCCAGAAACACCACTGAGATACCATTACCTTTTAAACACATTTAGGCTCTACAGATACAAGATGTGTAGATTCTCTGGTGAGGTCTGCAGTGAACTGGCATCATCTGTAGACCAAATTATTTAATTTCTTGTTGTCCTACTCATTATAGCCATTCCTCTTCTCCCTGTCTGGCCCTCTGTGTTTCCTACAATGAAGGTCACCTTCTTCTCTGTATTTCTGCTGCACCTAACAACTTCCCGTACTCTATATTTTTGGCTTCAGTATTTCCCAACAGAATCAATATGTCCTATCAATGTTCAGATAATTCAAAGCATTACACAGAGAATGGGATTTGAAACTTAAGGCTAGACTTTGGACCATTCCATTTAAAAAGAAAAATTAAGGCATAGTTGTGGTTTTCAGGAAAAATTCTCAGAAAACAATATGGCCACATTTTCTATGTTAGTATTACAGCCTTTTCTAAAAATGCAGCAAAGTTTTATTCTCTAGCTGTTTTTAAGACGACTTGATCATCTACAGTAACAGATATAAGTAAAATAGAGAAACCTGTAATAGCTGACAAAAAAAAGTAAACCCTAAAAATGAACTCAATAAACAGCTCCACAAGCTAAGACACACTTATGGAAGAAAATGACACCTTTGTCTTGATTTTTTAGAAATGTAAATCCGAGGCATATCCCTGTCAATTACTAAGAGAAATTACTTCCTTGTCCATAGATTTGCTGACTTTTCTTGGTTAACAATACACAAGATATTAGGATTTGGTCTCAAAAGCTAATAAATTAATCTTATTTCCCCCACAGCGCTCTGCAACTGCTGCTGCAGACTTACCTTGGAAACAAAACAATCTGCTATAGCCACAGGATCATTTTCACAGTTTTCCAAATCTTGCAGAAGTTCGCTAAAACAAAGAACAGGACATGGTAAGACAATTATGGCATACCTTGGAACAGACACACCTGTATATTCAGAACCAGACACTGCTGTGCTATTCATGTAGAATGTGATGAAGGTTACTCAGGAAAATTAGTCTAATTTTGGTGTGTTTCTTCATTGAAGACAAAATAGTTAGCCTGGAAGAAGTTTTCTGTAAGGAATACATACACATATATATTCTACATGCATAAAAACAACCCGGGAGGATTTTATAATGTTTACATGCCAAAGAGAAAATGAATTCACTTGAACAGGAGGAAAGCAACAAGGGAGCCTGTTTGCTGTTGAATTAAACTCCGTTCTTGAAAGCAAATTCAGTGAAAGAAAGAGTTCAAGTAGAAGAAGAAATCCTCAGAGGTATCTATCTCCCTGATCCAAAGAGTTTTCAGTCTTACTGAAAGACAATTCAGAAAAATGAGAGAAGAAACTGAGTTTTCTGCCAAATTGTTCTCTAAAACTCTCTGAAATAATTTTCCATTTAGGGCTACTTTTCTCCCGATTCACAGCTGGTTCCCTGTACAAGTTTTACTTAAGAGTTCCTATGCCTGTATCCAGGGAACTACCCTTTTCCCCTGTAAGCAGACACAATTTCCCTCTGCATGTACAAAAAACAGTAAAACAGAAGAGTTTCCTGACTTGTTCTTTGCTTCTCTAATTACTGGAGGAAGGAAAGGGAGAAATCAATGTGCAATCACAAGGAACAAAAACAGGCAAAGACCTTAGGTTCAGCAGTCACTAAGTCACTTTGTACAGTGACAATTTAACCTCTACACCTCAATCTCTCCCTTCATCAAAATGGGAATAAAAATATGACCCTTGCTTGATACCCCACACTCATGAAGCTCATTTACATCAGCAAAAGAAGCAAGCTGTAGCAATGGTGACCACAGCCATTAGTTATACTGACCGACTGTGCACCACACATGAGTTTTGGAAACAACATCAAACATAGGCTCAGGGGATTCCTGCTGTCTGATGGTTTAAACTATGCAGCATATGGACATTTTATTCCTACTGGTCTCCAGTAAAATCACATCATTTCTCCTTTATGGTGCAGAAGAGGAACACCTAAATATTTTATATATCCATGCAACTAACTCCACTTGTACATGTTAAATAGACTGTGGTTTGTGTCTTCAGCACAAGCCCATAGTGTAAGGGCTGTTTCTGAAAAGAGTTTGTTACCTATGCTGCACTCTCTTCTGTCTCATCTGGATGGTAAGAACAGGATTGGTAAGAGCAGTCTGCCACTGTAAAAACAGCAAAACTGTCATGCTCAGGAATCCTGAAAATCTTAAATAAATCTCTATAACACCAAGCTGATGTGAAAGAGTGGGGCTATTATTATAGCCTACATTTAAGCACCAGGCAGGAGGCAGAAAGAGCAATAGAGAAAAGTGCTGGTCCTGTTCACCTGAATATCCAGAGGTTTTCTGCTGGTCCCAGTTCTTGGCCTCTGCAACTGGCTTGTGCCAGGCAGGCAAGGGAGCACGAGCGAGCTGCTGGAGGAGCTTGGAGGAGCTCCATGCTCTTTCAGCTGGATCACTAACAAGAGTCAGACTGAAGCCTGACACAGGAGCCAGGGCCAGTTAAGACCACGTACTGAGCTATATAGCTGGGGTTACTATGGGCTGGGAAAACCTGAATCTGTATGAACATCATCAGGAGCTAATGCTAACTCCTTTGGGATCAGAGAGGGAAGCATAAAGACTGACAATTTTTCATACAGTCAAATGAATGGAAGTCTTATTAGAATGCCTCTTAGGATGCTTTGATATTTTGGATGAAGTTTTATGATGGCTTCTTCTCAGAAGAAGACAGACCTTATCATCACGAAACTCAGAAATAAATAGTATTTCAAAAAGAGATCACAATCACGGGACTAGTAGTTACCATTATGACCACCATTTTTGCCATTCAACACACCACTTGAAAATCCTAGGTAGTTAGCTGAGCAAAATTCCCATTTACTGAAATTAACTTTCTCAGATCTGCAAGTCTGAAAAAAACCCAAGACTGAAACCTTTGACTACTGATTAACACTCAAATTCAAAGTTGAGAAAAATAAGGTAATTCTAAATCTATAAATCATGCTCACAAAAAACAACTGAAACTACTAATACAGAACTGCCAAGTAGACCTTTTTCTGAAGCTAAGAATCAATAAAAAGGCTCTAGATTATGTTTGGGACCCAGAAGCTACATGCCAAATTTCACACAGGAGTAAACTTAATCCTTGAAGCTATATTGGGATCTACAGTGAGTGTTCCAAGCAGAACTTTATATCAGAAGGCCTGAACTACGTTAGGTAATTTACTAGATGCTTTGGATAACTTTCCAGTAAGTTTAAACCATTCTAACAGATCTATCTCTAAAATCGCCCAAAACTGCTTTTCTTTTACTGATCATACTTGAAGGTATTTTCAGTAGGCAATATTTGCAATGAAGCTGGCATAAATGCATCCTAGCTATCAAGTCTGTTATTTTTCTAGCTTTTGAAGGATTAGAAAATACAATGGCCAGGACTGTGTTTTTCCATTCTGTGACCACTGGGAATCTGTAAGCTCACAATTATTGTGTTATGGCTCTAAAACAGTCCATGAGCCTGTTTTAGCATGTTCCCACTATGTATTTTCCAGCTGTTAGACATTCAGTAAAGTCAGTTGTTGGAACTGAAGCAGGACACAGCAGCTTTCTAGTTAAGCATATTTCCATTACCCTGCATAGCTATTTTAAGCTTCAGGAAAAGACTTAGGATTTCATCTTTGTCTATAAATTCTGAATAGATCCATTCTCACTCTTTCCTTTGACACAGCAATCCTAGCAGTTGAAGCCCTTAAAAGTAACTTCCCATGAAGATGGAAAAATGTTGAAGATGATCTTTGACACAAAGTGTTCCAGAACCCTTTTTTGATTCAATTAAATTATCTGTTGTTCTTCAAAGAACACAGTATTTTGGGAGATGTTTTGTCAACTACAGCAAACCCATAAGAGAGGTTTTACAGGAGTATTGGTATATAAAAGATGTGGGAACTTCATGTCAATATATTTCCTGCATCGATTGAACCATCAGGTTTTCCTTAAATGCTGACTAAGTTAATAATTCTTGTAGTAATAGAGGAATCAGAGAAAAGTAGCAGTAGAATGCTCCTCAAACTGCAGATACTGACATCCCACACAATGTGGCACTAGCTATGCAAGCAAGACATTTTACTTCAGGCTCTCAGGATACACCAGAATCCCATCTGCAGAGTTTTAGAGAAGGCTGGGAAGATACTGAACAAAAAAAATCAGTGAAGGAAAGGTTTTGAATACAGTTTTAAGAAATTAATCCAAGGAATAGCTAGTAGCATAAAATACTACAAAAGCCAGATCTGTGTGATGTACGTAGGTACACAAATGCAGCCAATACAGAAGGAATAAAACAACTCTTCATTAAGGCAACAATTTCTTTTACAGTGGTCTTGCATTAAGCTTGCACATTAAATTCATGTAAATATCCAGCATAAAAGCAAAAAAAATAGCACATGGAGACAACTTTTGATGCATCAAATAAACAGCTAAAAAAACTGGTTTCAGCAAACCAACTTGGCTTGAAATTAAAATTAGATAATTTCTCAATTTATAGATTTTGGTGTTTTAAAGTGATAAAGGTGAATTAGGCTGGTTTGCTCCCTCTCATTAGCACAGGCTATTGAAATGTTTCCTTTAGTTAAAAATGAATTTACCTGTTGAAATGGTAGATATCCCGTATGTTTCCAAACAGGGCTGATCGCTCCTCTGTTCCCAGGGAGAGCTTGGTCTGATCACTGATACAGTCGAGGTAATCCTACAAGAGAAATGAGAGGGAGGTCTTCAGACATTTCCTCCTTTCCTAGATCAGTAAACAGAGCCATGTTTCATTGTACAAGATGAGTCTCTGAATATCAGTTTCACCTTATTATTACAATAAAGCCTTCAGCAGCCCCTCTGTGAACAGTCACTCTTTTATGAATGGTAACAGTACTTATCTGTTCCCTGAAACCAAGAAAATAACAAAAGACTGAAAGTTAACTTACACCTCTTAGATGAGACAGTCAATGTTTCTCTTGCTACTGATAAACAAATGTTTTCAAATTTCACTTACAGTGACAGTTTAATTGATCATTTGGCTGGCTCAATGACAAAAAAAATGTAGAAGAGATGAAGAATGTCATTTAATGCAGTCTTAGTAACAGAAAAGCTATATAATTCAGAACAGAAAGCACACAAATTCAAAAAAGCAACCACTGAATAAATTACTTTTTAAAAAATCATGGTTACCAAAGAATGCAGGGTATGTAGATGAGAGATCTCAATGGATCTATATCCATGCAATTTACCATGCAAAGAGTTACATTGCAAATTACATTGCTATATATACTCCAGCAAAAATTTCTTTTTGCACTTACAAGACCAAAAGACTCTCATCCAAGGACTTTATTTGAATAAGGACATTACAGCTAGAAAAAAACTCAGTTCAGCATTGTTCTGGGAAAACAACTTTCCCATCTCTTCCCTCACTTCAATAAGAGCTCAGTGTCACCTTTTCTTCTGTTGCTGCTACAGTATTAAAATTCTCGAATAAGGACAAACAAATCCAGCAGGCTATTTAACTAACTACAGCGCATGAACAAGAAACCTGATGTGCTGCCACATTCATGAAGAAATTCTGCTGGAGTATGGAAATAAAAGTGAAAACAGCTGAAACAATGTGAAATAAAAATAAATAAAATCCCTTAGCCTGTGGCTAGACAATGTGGTGTGGCAACCTCCCAAGAGCAACACAGTATTCCAGGGTGCTGCAAGAAAGGAGCACTGCAAAATGCCAACAAGCTTATGAAAACTTCTAAGATATAACTGTCTTCCAGAGTCATATAGAAAAAGATATTATAGAACCCATACACTGGCCATGAGTTATTCTTTGTAAATTCTGTGAAGACAAAGGGTTTGAATCAACCAAGGATCTGACTTTTGGTTTCTAGATGTCCTCATAAGGAAGGTTAGGAATTACAGCATTTAAATTTCTATGCCCATATCTTTCTGTTAAATTGAAGTAAAGCAAAGTCAGAGGTGTAACCAAGATTCAGGTTTAGGCATCAGCAGAATTTCTTATCCCCTCTCCCTATCAATAATCCACATTCTGTCATCACCTCCAATTAAAGGTAGCCCTCATCACCCCCAGTATTTTTTGGCAGAGGAAAGCAAATAAGTCTATTCCAAGGTAACCTCAGTGTCTTCATGAAGAGCAACAAGTTAAAATAGACAGGCAAGTCCCTGGAGAGCCAACTCATCTCTCCTGTGATAGCATCCAGCCTTACTCTACCTTCCCTCCTGGCTGGCAGCAGTCTCAGAGCCCACACCTGACCTTGAAATGTATTTGTGCAGTCTTTGGAATCAAGTCCACAGGCTCCCTGAACTTCAGCTTTATATTTATCTCAGAAGCTGCAGAAGAGTAATAAGGTTCAGGATGGTGAGGCAGCAAGCAGTCAAAGGCAGAAGTAGATAATGTATTCATATAAAAGTAAAGAATAGACAAGCTCTGGTGGGATTGTGATCCTCTGAAAACATTTTTCTCACTGCTGGGACACTGCAGCACTGTGAGCTGATATGACAAGTTTGGGCTGCAGGGAAATGGAAATTTTTCAATAAGTAACTCCATACAGCACATTTAATGAAAAAAGAGGAGTTCCTTTCCAATTCATTCATCTCAGCTTACCTGGAGCTTGGGTTTCTTCAAAATAGCAAACAGTCCACAGTTATTTTTCCAGTACTGTAGACAGTTTTATATGCATGACCTGGTTTCTGCTCCTTCTGTCCTCCTATCCTGATTTTCCTCCTCATAGTCATAATCTTCTCAGTCTTTTACCAACCATTAGTAAGAAAAAGTGAACCAGGTACCTTTCTACTGTTGCTGTCAAGCAGCAGCCTGCAGGTGCTTTGGCACTTTTCCTGCACTCCTGTAACATATGCCAGTATCAGCCTATATACACCACCCACCCACAGTCTGTGCTCCCTTTGGCTACACGTTCCTTCCAACTATGCTTCAGGCCCCCTTCTTCATCCAGTCTCAGACCTGAAACAAACCAGAAACAGCTGGGTGGATTTGTGCTGACCTTGTGCTTACCTGGGGTAAGGCAAGCTGGCTATTTGTTCAAAATGCTTGGGGTTAAGAGCTACCTTATACCTCACCTCAAACTGCTAGGAAATGACACAGTTTGGGAACTGCTTTCCTGGTTTAGCTTTCTATCTTTGTCAATACTGCTGACCTGAGACTAGAGAGATGTTTACGTTGCTGTTATTGGTGTAAGCAGATACCTGCTGTAAACACACAGCAAAAAGCTCCAGGTACCCAAGGTTTTCTGAAAAAAGGGGACCTTGGACAGTCTTAACACATTGGTGTCACACAGACCAGGCTCCACACAGCAGCACACTGCTTGCACTGACTCAGCCAGTGGGACCTGTCTGATTACACTACTTTACAGTGCACGTGTGCTCCATAAAGGCTTCATGAACTCATCCAGGAAACAGATGCAGTATCGGCATATAACGTCTTCTGCAAGGACAACATTGCAGGCAGATCAAAGCTACCCAGACGTGGGGATTTTCCTAATTATTTCTTAGCAAATGGTACTTTACCCCCATGGCAGTCACTGCCGTGTATCAACAGCTGTTATCATCTGGAGCCATAATGAAAGGTTTGGAGCTACGAGATAACAGGGCAGGCTGCAAACGCAATGACATGGTGCAGAAATCAATGAAATTTATCAGAACAGAGTACTGGCCTTATTCACTTTATTTGTTTCTTGTCAGCATCTATGAACCCTCTGTTGGCACCGAATGATTTGTTTATAACCTTTGCCTTTTATTGCTTCTCTGCAGTTATGGCATAAATATTTAGCTTATTTTATAGGAGAAAAAAACCCTCACAAATGGCCATCTCCTTAGACTCATTTATGGACCATGTTTTTTTTCTTGTGATATTGCACAATTTTCTCCTCCCTTTTCCTTGAAACTCTCCAAAAATTAGGAGAGTCTTGCCAGACTGCCCTGCCTTTCTTGCGGGGTTTGACGTTCTCCCCATTTGTCTTTCATCATGCCAAATCCATCAGAAGGAATGTCTGCTGGAATCTGCATATTCCAACTATTGTCTCCTCCCCTACAATCACCAAAAAAACCAAAAAAACAAAAGATGTCTAGAGGAAAAAGATCATGAAAACACTAACCTTAGAGGCTACAAAAAAATTATATTGATCAGAAATGAGAGAAAACTATGAAGATAAGCACAAAATGAGCAAAACTGTTTTCACATATTGATTAATGTTTTCCATGACCAAATTTTAGAAACCAAATGCAAATTAGTGGGACATTTCCATCTAGCCATCTCGGTTTTCCTTTGAACCCATACACACGCTTAACTTTAAAAACTTCATCTATTGTTGTTTAGACCATAGTATAAGTCAGCCATTACTTTGGTAATGTTAAAATTACCCATTAAAAAGGGATAATATTAACGCTAATATTAAGACAGTAATTCTAAAAAAATGTGTAAAAGCCACACTGCCTTGTAAAATGAGAATCAATTTTCATCCTGCTCTGCAAGAAACATATATACTACATACTATATAATTTCATATATACTATATAAGAGGCAGGATAGGTAATATTAAATCAAGGAGGACACGACCCAGGCAGTGCCATAGCATCACTCAGACCCTCAGTTTTCTGATGCTCCCTAGATCTGTGCTACTAGTAAAGCAGTTTTTACTCCTAGGCACTATGCCATACACATGGCCATGTTTTTTCCCAATTCCCATCTACCCAACAAAGATGTGCTTGGCCAAAATCAGATGGCGGTACAGAAAAGCAGCAACTGAAACAGCTCAGCAGCCTTGGCCACCCCTAAGCATTACTTCCACACCACTTGGAGGAAAATGTGCCATGAAATGGATCCCATTGGTAACCTGCTAGCTAGAGCCATGCTGCCCAAACTACTCACATGCTTGTAAACTAAGAAAGTTGGGCAACAGATGAACACTAGAATAGACACTATAAAATGCTTCCCAGTGCTTATGCTGCTAATTATATAGGTAAGTATAATATGCACCAACTCCTCTTTTGCCTGATTTTCTTCCTATTCTTCCTTCCCAATTATTTATTTTATTTATTAATTTATCTAGCATATATAGCAGCATACTCTGAGTGCCTTGTGGTTCAAAGAATAGCATGCTATCCACACAACAGGTGGCCAAGGATGATGAATTTTGGTCAGGGCAGCTCACTCCAGCTCTTTTCAATTATTTAAAGTACTGCTGTGCTCTGCAAAGGCAATGTGCATTTGTGTACTAAGCATACTTCGCTATCTTGCTCTGGTTCCTTTGGCTATATGAGTCCAAGGGATTGAAACCTAAAACCTCTTCCATTTGCTTTATATCCTTCAGTACTGTGAATGTTAGACTGCCACTTGTCAGCAGCAGCAAAGCTCTGCCCTTGTGGGAAATGGGTGTGTCAGGCCTTGCAGGTGGGCTTTGGAGGACACAACCTGTCCAAGGACTGCTTGGAGAGCACTAACTCTGCCATCAAGGGGAAAGCACATGGAGAAGACAGAGGTCTTCTGGCAGCCTCTCCAAACAGGAGCAGCCCAAGTAACCTGGCTGCTTTGCACGGTCTGACACTAGATGTGGTTTGTGATTGATTTCTTTCCTCTCCAACATCCCTGCAGAAGAGCAGCCTCTCAGGTGGTAGGAGGCCACCTCACCAGCACTAGCCCTCTCCCCAGGCCCTGAGGTGATGGTGGAAGATCCATCCCGAGCTCACATGTGCTCCCAGGCAGCTTCCCCAGAAGTGCCAATCTACACGTGCAGCTGGCTCACACGCAGCCGGCGGGTAGCGGCAATAAAGCGTGACACAGTAAGATGATACTCTGCTGACTGACTGCATGCAGAAAGGGCAAAGATTGATGGTGGAGCACTCATGAGAACATGGTATGAGGAAAGACTAAAAATAGAGAAGCAAATCTAAGTTTTATTTCCACTGTTTAGCACTGCAAAGTAAGGCGATCATGGCAGAGATCTCCCTACACTTCACACAGTTAGGGGTTTGTAAATAAGTTAACAGTATTAACTTAAATTTTACCTAGAGAAGTGGATTTAAAAAAAATACGTTTTTTCATATAGCTGTTCCTGAGGGACAGATTTTTGATAATCAACTTCCTCACCTATATTATAGATGTTAAAACATTGTCCCATTTGCAGCTATTAAGGCCTGGAAGTAGTGACCCCTACTACGTCCCCTTGGCTTCATCCACATGCATGGAAAGCTACAGGGGGAGTTATGTATCAGCCAAAATTAGCAGTAAGGAATTCCTGAGCCCTAACACTATGCCTTGCACCTTGAAAACATATGTTTTCTTTGGTTTATGGTGTCTTTGAACAGTTGTGCCCATGTAGACATGAGCACAGGCACCGTTGCATACAAAGTTGGAAATTTCTAGGGCACATCAATGTCAACAATTTAACAGTCAGGAGATCTTGTCACAAGACTTCAAGCTGTCAGAGCACAGCTAATCTCAGGAAATTAACTAAAGAATTTGCCCTGGAAAACTCAGCCCCTCAACACTCTGTTGCACTGAATCCATTCATAGGGGCCCTGGGCAAGGACAACTGCCTCGCCAGCGTGCATGGCTGGGAGACAGCAGAACAGCTTCCTGCAGGTGTGGGCTCCCCTTCGCTGCTTTAGAGCCTGAGCCTTTAAAGCAAGCTCTGCACACCCTCCTGCCCCTGCCCCAGCATCAGAGGATGCCTGCATCAATTCCCACAGCTGCCTGCTAGGACTGGAGGCATATGTCCTACAATGCCCACTCCATCAGCCCAGGGTCTTATGTCCTTTCTTTCTGCCCAGTGTATCTTTCTTGTTGTGTCCCATGAGACATTTTAGCATAAAGGTCTCTGGAGGGGTGGAGGGGGGTGTCAAAACCTGACACCAGATGATCCAGCATTGAACTGTCTGGATGCAAACATGTCTGGTGTCTGTCTCCACCCTGCCTGGATGGACTGCTCTCATGGATTTCTGCCTTCTTTGTCGTAGTGAATTTTTGCTCTAATGAAACACAGTCAGAGTTCAATAATACTCTTTTGTTCAACTGCAGGAATTCCATGCTAAAATCTCCCATCTTAAAAAGACACGTTGGAAAGCAAGTTGTCAATTAAATCAAACTGTAATTTGACAGAGATGCATTAAAAGCACTCAAACTGAAACTGGATGGATTGTACACAGACAAGTCCTGTAAATGGTCCAGCATTTGTAAAGATGATTATGGGTAAATCACTGGGAACAGAAACTCACGTGAAACGCCACTTAAGAGACTTCAGCACACTAACTTAATGAAGTTGAAAACAAACGATTAAAACCATGTCCCACTGGCTGGGTAACAAGATTTTTTCCCAGAAGCTGGCACTCAAAATTGCTGCTCAGAGGTGTGGTAAGAAGCAAGTTCAGAGCACAGGTGGAGATCATGGGATTACAAATGCTATGAGTAGTTTACCGATATGTCATTAAGGAGTTAGGAGACACCCTCATCTAATACCTTTCTAAAGTTAAAAGGAAACACAGAAGAAATAATGAATTTAATGAAAACAGTAATGAAAACAGCAAAATGAAAATAATTAATAGTAATTAGGATATCAAATAGTTTGAGGTTGCCAGGCAGATGAAGTGCTGTAAAGATTTCTAGATCTACATCAATGGTGTCAATCATCATCATCATTCAATAATCTCAATCTTATTCAAAAAAGTACCAGCTGGAAGTGTTTAGTAATTATAAATTAAAAAAAATAAAGTTAATCAGGACATCTATAAATTAATTTTCACAACACACTTTAGTTGGCCTGCTTATAAGCTTATTTAATCAAACAAAACACTGAGAATTATTAAGGTGTATTTGGCCTTCCAATATGCAAATCACCCAGGAAAAGAACTAGAGCCTTGTGGTGTAGACCCTTGCCCTGTTAAATAAACTTTACACAATTTGTAAGGCAAATGAATGCTACCATTTTTAAAAAGAGATCTCAATATGCTTACAAGTTAAATGGGACATTCCAGAAGAGAAATGTTTATTTTAAAACACAAGAAAGGAAACTGAAAGAGTCTGTTTTCCAAAGAATGAAAATGCAAACACAGCAAAATGGAGAAAATCTGCACACATCCTAAACACACATTGATCTTAACCTTAGTAACCACATGACCACCAGAGACTTCTGGATGGCTTTTCGTATTAATATAAGAAGAGCAGTGAAATGGAACTCCATAGTGGATGGTTTGCAAGGAAAAACTTCAAGTGTCTTATTTGCAAAATTATTTTCTCGTTAAACAAGGAAAAATAGCAGGTACCTCCACACCTCAATTTGCAGGAGTTGTGAGAGCAGAAAAGAGAGAGACTACTATATGGTTTGTTAAGCATTCAGGCTTAAATGTCATGGATTACTAGAACACTGTTCACTGACAACTAATGTTTAATAACAGTGATATAACAACTTATAAAGTAGTCAAATATTTCCATGGACCAAAATGGAAATGGGTATAATACACAAAGGAAATTCCAGAAACTATGGCCTGGCTGGAAATGCAGAAATGTCACCTCCACATGTTGAAATTTCTTTAGAGAAAATCCCAGTCATTCTGCAAAAAAATATATAATCTCATTAAACCATTGTAATGTTTACTGAAAATTTTGCAGCATAAGTTATACTTCCTCTCCCCACCTCTCAGCTCTCAGCCCTCTTCTTCACAGTTTCCTGCCTACTCTAGAAACTTCGGCAGAGCTGCTGCTGCTCTGTTCTGCGGAGCTCCTTCTCCACGGCCAGTGAGCAACAACAAGATGGAGGGCAGAGGTGAACAGACCTCTCCTTTGTTATTTCCTGGATCCCAGAAGGGCTCTGTGCATCCCCCTAGGCAGGGATACAGCCTCCCGCTCCAGCCTCAGAGCAGTCACAGGAATGACAACCCTGGAGTCCCCTGCCCACCAGCAGCACTCCTAAATGGCACACTCCACATTTAAATTACATCTTCCCCTTGCCTCCCTGCTCCCAAAAGAATAAAGCTTTCTGGAACAGAAGATTAACTTTCATCCTTTTATCTGTATTCATTCACATTCAGCAAGTGGGTAGGAGGTTGCAGACAGCATGGTCGAATGATTTACGCCCTGCTGCCAGAAAAGGGAGGACAAGAGCAACAGCAGCCAGGCTTTTCGGCAATTCTGTGCCTCCCTGGAAGAGCAGCAGCCCTCCCTGCTGCTTCTCTCCCACCCACAGCTTAAGAAAGGCTCACTGTACATTTATAGACAGCTCATTTATTACTGCAGTGTAACTCACCCTTCTGTGCTGTCCAAACACAGCTGACCTTAAAACAAACCCAAAGCTATGGCTATACATTTGTGCTGTCTGAAAGTTTGCAGTCCCAGGCAACCAGAGAAGCTCTGCAATCACCTGACAAAGACAGTCTCTGTCCCAGCAAGTTTCTACAATGTAGCTGTAAGATAAGAACTGGATGCAAAGTACAGATGAAGGAAATAGAAGGCAGCAATAACATTTTATTCAGTGTCTTTCAAGTACTTGGGAACATGCTGAATGAAAGAAATTTATTAATGTTGCCAGCAGAAATAAGACTGAAGTAGTGATGGTGCAGATAAGAAAAACCATGCATCAGTGTATTTAACCCTGGCTTTGCGTATTTCCTGTGAAGTTAGTTTACAAACAGCTCTCTGTTCATGGCAGCATAAGCAGATGCTTACACCACACAAGTTGTTTATTAGGTTACTTCTGGTTGTCCACAACACATTATATTCCTACTGAACAGCTACAAAACCTATTTTTCCAAAACCCAGAACCATTCCCATCCTGCCCAGCAAAATTAGGTTTGGGTTTTGCTTCTGCTTTTGTTAGGTATCATTAAAGGGCACATATGATGAGGAGTTTATAGCGTATGTAGCTGGCAGAACACTTTGGTTCAAGATCTCAGAGTTCCAGAAACAACAAAACTATTTAAGACACAAACACAAAAACCAGTTTGTGTATACTTCCACTACTTTAGGTTGCTTAAGGATGTTTAATATGGCTCACATACAGGAAGGAAGAAGTCTGCAGGGAAAAGTGAACTATCCCTGCAGTGCATCAGAAGAAAGAATGATTTACCTAGGTGTTTCTTTAAGGGTAGCCAGAATAGCTATTTACACCTGTTTGGTAACTTACCCTGTGGTGTTTGTAACTACCTCTCTTCTCAGCAGGCTGCACTGGTCCTGATTCATTAACAGTGACTTCAGAAACAAAACACAACACTAATGTACTCTAATAAAGCTACTTACAAATTAGTTACAAATTAATTAAGTGGAGCATTTTTCTGCTCTGATTTATATTGCTGTAATTCTGTTTAAACTTCACAAACTTCTAGAAGACCTCTTGAACATGTACAGAGATGCTTCAGTGGATAAAACTTCCCTTGCTTTTAAGCCAAGCTTTTACTAATGAGGTCAATCAGAATTTGACACTGCTCTTTCTTCACAGATGAAAGAAAAGCAGTGAGAAAGTTCAGCTCAAAAATTTAACAAATGCTAATCACAGTTAAACTTATCACTGTTGCATAATCATACCACATTTATACAAACCATAATATTTGTTTTTCATGTAATTTAAATTGTTTATCCAAATTTTCACATGACTTATGTCAGCAATCCAAAGGTATCTTTCTCAGGTATACAGGTTAGCAGGCATGGATAAAGAGGTCACGTGTAGAAATTAACCATAATGTGGGAACAAACATTATGGGATGCGTTAGATATATTGGAATTCCCAGGTTTTGAATCTACAATGACTTTCACAGCTACACTATCCAGCAAACCCAGAGCACAAGCAGCTATGCTTTTACTAATACATCACAAGTGACAATGTGCACACTGCAGTCCTCAGAGTGGTCTTTTTAACCAACTGAAAACACAGAAGGAGACGTCCTCTAGCTGCAGCACCGGGAGACAGGAAATAAGGAACAATAACATTCCAACACTGACTTCCTCTCAGAAGGGTTTCCCTTAATCACTGGTGCCCCAACACGTATCTGCCTCAAACATCCAACATTTCCCCTTGCAGGGCCTGTCCCCACCCCACAAGGGGTGTATGGCTTCAACAGACCTGTTCACCTCAGTGAAGCTTTCCATGCCAGAAACCTGCCTTCCTAATGAGTTGTTCTAGGAGATTTCAGCAAAGCCATTCCCCCGAGGCTTTTTTGAGAAAGAATGCCCTTTTTTGCTCATGTTGAAAAATTTTGGTGACCTTTCCCCCTGAGAAGACAAGCAGCCCCAGGCTGACTAGCAGGGACATGAACCATATCCTCATGTCTCAGGAGAGACTGCAGCAGATTCAAGCATAATGGAGACTTTTGCTGCCTTAATGTAAATTCCTCTATTTTTTACCACGTTGGGGCAGGGGGAAGAGAAACCCTCCAAATTCACATATCCTCAATAGGAGCTTCTAGCCATGGTCCTTTGCAAGGTTCAGCCCAAGCTTCACAAGGCCTTAACCCACAGCTGCCATTCTCAGGTACTGCCAGCAACATCTGGCTCCGATCTGATCCTCTGAGGCAAGAGCATGGAAAAGATTGTTCCCATGTCTCAGTGACTCTCTGCAAACCACACACAGTATAGAAAAGCACGCTGTGCAATTTCAGAGGAGTAATAGAAATATAAAGGAGTAATACAGAAAGATGGGAAGGCAAAATGGGAACCAAGGAAAGCTTGGTGGACACACCCCTCAACTTCTGTGTACTTAAGAGAGCAGAAAAATTAGGAATGGTGATAAACATGTTGTCAGGACTGCTGAAGAACTACAAAGAGAGTTCTGGAATCAGCAGAGATGAAGGACATGAGAAAGATTAATACTAAAAAGCAAAAGATCACATAAGGAAATGAAACAATGTACTGATGGGATGCAGATGGGATTTATTGAGAGAAGACCTAGGACGGAGAGGCAGCAAGATCATGGGCAGGAGACTGTGGAGAAGGGAATGGGACTTTTTCAAATGGGGACACTAACGTATAAAAGGAGGGGGTCAGGGACAAAAGATCTGGAGAGGACACAGGACAAAGATTTCAACTACTTCAGTGGAGATGGTTTAAAAAAAAAGTCACATGAGGAATTAAAAGGTAGAGAAATTAATTCACATAAATAAAGTCTCCCAGATTTCAGATGGAGTTCAATATTTCTGAAGCTCAACCTCTGTTTACATCAAATATATGTGAAACACACTGAAAATGCACAATTTAGTCCTCTCTAGTCATTCTACAGATACCAATGATCTTTTACATATATTATTACACTGATAGGGGTGCAGATTCAAGTATTGTAACAGTGCATTTGCATTATTCTTTAATTTTGCAAAGGTAAAACAGAAATGTCAATATCTACAATTACAAGCATTTATACACATTATGAATGGGAGCTTCTGACTCCTATGAACTGCAAGGGCAAAACACAGATTTTTTATAACTTCAGGCACAGCATTTTACTTGGGGGGCAAGTGGGAAATCACTCTCTAGATTGTAGAATCACTACACTAGAGAGTGACTCTCTAACTGAAGTTATTCTAACTACATTACTACGTGAAAAAGTCAGGCTAGGTCCTGAAGAGGAAAAGGTCAGTGAGTTCTGCCCTGGCCAGTACACCTGTCAGCATGACACAAGCAGGAAGCAGAGGTATCAAATTTCTCATCACAAACTTGCCCAAAACAAGCTTCAAGCTTCACTCATTCAAAATTGTAATTATCCTTAACAGATCATCTGATAAAACGTACCAAATGGTGGAAAAGTTCACTCTATCATTGTTGCAGTGCTTGCCTGTGCAAGAATCACAGCGTGCCTCAAAACAATCCTAACCCAACTGTCCTTCCAGGTCACAGGCAAAATGGCTGTACTGGCTAGAAAAGCAGTTGTTTTTTCATGCTTATCCTGGAGCAAAGGTGCCAAAGGGCACCTGTATGCCCTCCTCTCACTCAACCAATGCCTGCCAAATACTTCTTGTTAGCAGTTGGACAGAAAACTGGAAAAACTCGCCAGCTCTCCAGGATCATTTAAAAATCACATTAACTACATCCCATGAAGTCTATTTCTACTTCTGTCTACCAACTTGGCCCTGTTAAGATTACCCAGATATTCAAAAGGCAACAGAAGTTATGACTTTTTACTTTATTTATTTACTTACCAGTGACCTAACAGCATTAGATCAATACAAGCATGAAAAAGAACTAAATTCTATGTTGCCCCATTCCTCCACAGTATTTTACTTCAGGCACAACAATGCCATGTTCTTAGGACAACACAGGTTGGAAAGGACACTGCCCAAAATACTGTGCTAGGTTAACTTTTAATGACCTGACTTTTGATACTATGACTAGTACCAGGATCCTACACGCAATTTCACAATCACCCATGCTAATAGGTCATTTGTGCTCAGCTAGTCCTGGAAACACAGTGTGCTAGTTCTTGGCACACTAAAGACAAGAAGGTAATTAAAAATAGTCATCAAGTATTTACCAAGAGAAAGTTGACCAGTCTGATAACCTTTTAACTGTGAAATGGCTGGCTTGGCAGGTGAATGGAAAGCAGTGAAAATTGTTCACCTTGGCTTCAGGAAGGCTTTTAATTCCCTTAAGATCCTCATGCACATGCTGAAGGAGTTTGAGTTGGATAAGCAGACAGTAAGTTTGACTGAGAACTGGCTGAACTAACAGGACCTGAGGGTGGTGATCACAGGCATAAAACCTACTTGAAGGCCCGTGGCTAGTGGCATAACCTAGGGGCTAATACTGGGTTCCATCCTGGTTTGTGTATTCATTAATGATCTGGCTAATGGGGAAAAGTGTGGATATATAAAAAGAAATTATCAAGAGAAATAAACAAAACCAACAACCCCCACTCCACTGAAACTAATAAAAAAATTCCCATCCCCAAAAAACCTAAAAGCCAAATAAATAGCACCCTCACCCAAGGAAGGGGGTGGGGGGGGTAGAAATGCAAATTTGCTTTGCATTTTTATAACAGAAATGTAGAGCATATAGATTCATGGATGTGAGTTTTGACACCCTCTTGGTTTCAGCCCTGAAACCTGTTTCAAAGAAACAACAGTGAGTATGTTTGTACTGCCTACAGAGAATGTAGCAGCAGCAAATCCCCTCTACTAGAGGAGAAAAAGCATTAGCCTACATCTCTACTGATAGGTCTCAGATGGGGGTAGAGGGTGATTAAAATAGCACCGATTGATTTTTCCCTTTTTCATGTTATGCTGTCCTCAATCTCACACCTCTTCAGCTTTTAGCTCTTTGTTTGTGGGTTGCCCCCTTCCTCTTTCTCCCTCCCTCTACCAAAAAAAATTTCCACCCTGAAACAAAAAAAAAGCAGCCCTCCTTACTACTTTTAGACTGTGTACATAAGTTTCCAGGGGTCCTGGTGGACAACAAGCTGTCCATGAGCCAGCAGTGGGCCCAAGAAGGCCAATGGCATCCTAGGGTGCTTGAGAAAGAGCATTGCCAGCTGGTCAAGGGAGGTGATCCTGCCCCTCTGCTCAGCCCTGGTGAGCCCACATCTGGAGTGCTGTGTCCAGTGCTGGGCTCCTCAGCACCAGAGACATGGAGCTCCTGAGTGGGTCCAGTGGAGGGCAGTGAATATGATTAGGGTACTGGGGCATCTCTTTCATGATGAAAGGTTGAGGGAGTTGTGCCTGTTCAGCTTTGAGAAGAGGGGAATCTTGTCAATGAAGCACTGGAAGGAAGGGTGTTAAGAGGATGCACCTTCTTCTCTGTGGGGCCAAGCACCAGGGTGAGAGGCAGTGGGCAGAAACTGATGTGCAGGAAGTTCTACTGAATATGAGGAAGGGTGACAGAGCATTGGAACAGCTTACCCAGAGAGATTGTGTAGTCTCCTTCACTAGAAATATTCAAGGACCACCTGGACCCGTTCCTGTGCTGTGTGCTTGAGCAGGGAGGTTAGACCAGATGACCCCACCAGTGTTTCTGTATTGACTATCAGCCAAAAACTCGCTAGAGAGCTCCAGTTCCATCCAATCTTGTGCGTTAACTCTCCACTTCCTGGTTTTCCCCCATTTCCTCACATTGTTTTCCCACTAATTATTTTTTTCTCTCCCTCTACTTACCACTGATTCACTTGCTTATGCTTTTACTCCACCAGCTCCCACCTTCATGAGTCTCTTCCCACACACTTCTTGGGCAGCAGTTGCCCTTTGACCTCTCTCCAGCTCCCCTTTTCCCATTCTCATCCCATTTCCTAACCAGCTGCCACATCTGACCCACATTTATCTGGAAAATAAGACAAATCAAGCTTCTTCCCTTCATCTTAGTTTGGCTCAGCACCAGTTATCTGCCTGCCAAACTAAATGGCCTCAAATCATAGAGGCCCAGATAATCAAGGATTCCTGGGAAACTTTTAAAATGGGCCCTTCTGAAGAAGTTTGCTCCCAGTTATGCCTCCCTTCCTTGAAACCAAGAGAAGAACATTCTGCACTGGCTGAGGCAGCTGTTCCTGCACTCCCCCACTTACTTGACCATCTGGGAAGCAGCTCCATTGAAGCCCTTGCATCCTCGGCACCTACCTAAGAGAAGCTCCACTGCCAACCATTCCATGTGTCAAATAAGCTCTCTAGTTTCACACAAAGCTTTCTAGATTCATGATTAGTTGCTGCAGGAAATAGGCTTGGGCATTTCACAGGTTCACAATTCCTGCACTGAAAGTGCATTTGTCTTATTTACATCTACTGTAGTGATGCTTGAAGTATTTTCTAGAAAGCATTTATTGGTACTCCTGCTTGTAATTGGAAAATCTGTTACAAGTTACTCATTTTAGTTTTAAGTTTCTCAAGTTGTACAGTTTACAGCGTAGGAGGACAAGTGAGGGCTAAGGTTTCCAAAACCAGCGAAGCCATGCCTAGTGAGTGGCTACTATGCACAGCAGCTGACTTGGTCCTGCAGCATCTGACAACCTTAAACACCCCAAAATGAAACTCAGGCAACAGCTGAATGCAGCTAAACAGCACCAGCTATGGAAACCAGTAAAATCTTGCAGAAACAGCAACCTTTCTCAGAACTTTGCGGCGTGGGGTACTGGTGTTTTAATCACAACATGCATTTGAGTTACCAAAGCCTTCACATTTTTCCCCAGCTGTTGTGGGACCACACAGATTAGAGCTGCAGGTGGGGAGAGTGTCTCCAGCTGGCTGATATTTCCTATCTCAGATGACCACATACACCTACCTGGAGCTCTAAGTTCTACAAACAGCACACCAAGCACTTCTTTCTGTGTTAAACATGTAGGCTACAAACAATAGCCAAGGGACTCAATGCTGATGGCACAGACACAAGTACAGAGTGAAAAGAGCAATCCTCACAAGGACTCATCCATATTTTTCCCTCTACTAGAAAGAGGAAATTAAAGGTACTGTTAGGCTAGGGATTGAACATTGCTGATAATAAATGCTACACCCATTCAGAATAAGTATTAAAAAAAAAGTTAATTCCTTCATACTACAGCCAAACAACAGTATTTTCCAGCAGATACATATGCCATATTCAATACTGCGGGTCAAGGACAGAGAGAGAACAGACTTCAGCTGTGAGCTGTATGAAGGGAACAGGGGAAAAGACAGAAAAGAACTTGCAGGACTAGGACTTGGAAAGAGCTGGGAAAAATCAGTCAGACAGACCCTTCAGATAAAGCATATAAAGAGGCAGTTAAAGCTGTCTTGCTTCTTGCTATACATTCTAAGACACAAAGCAATCTAATTCTTTTCTTTTTTTGGTAAATATAAAAATATAAGATTTTTTACTGCAAAGCATTTATCACTCTTTGCTCATACTGCTGCCAGCTGTAGGATGGTTTTTTCTGTTATTTCTTCATGAGCACATAGTAACATCATAGATTTATGTAATAAAATAAAAACTAGAAACACACTTGAACAACGATGTTACACTAATTTATAAAGAACAGCAAATGCCAGTTCCATTGTCAGGTCCATCTGTCCTACTGTGAAATCAAACAATGTACAAAATGGCATTATGAAACAGTTAACACTGTCTTAACCAAGCCCCCTACCTTGACAATGCTCTTCAGATCCTGCACATACATCCTCTCTGTCTCCAAAATCTCTTGGACGACTCTGTCTACGTAGAGGAGCTTCGGACTGGTGGGCTCTGTCACCAGGGACATCGCACAGTTTTTGCTTGCTCCTTTTGGTTCTGCTTTCCTTGGCATGCTTGGCCTTTTCTCAAGGCTTTCCTCAGGATCCTCGTGCTCCACAGCAGAGTTTTTGCGTGTCTTGTTACTGGAAAATCGCCTGGCTGGTACCAGTTCTAGCTTGATGGCACCTGTTTCTTTATCCTGGTTAAACAAACCCAAGTGGCTGTTTGAAACCAAGGTCATTCTGCTTCCAAAGGAACAGTGGCTGTCCCTGGAGGATGCAGAGGAGGAAGTGGAACTAAAGCTGACAGGACGGTCACTGTCTGACAGGTCCATGGTCCTTTTTTCACAGTAGTGGAAAGATCTGCTCTCCTTGTGCAAATCTTCCTCCTTCTTCTTGGAGTCAAGACCTTCTGTCACAGCTGGTACAACATCAAGAGGTAAGTGGAAGTCATCTAAACAAACAAACAAACAAACAGAAGTGGGTTTATTATTGCTCCAGGTATTGCAAAAGTTGAGGGCAAGTACTCTTAAAGATTTTTGCAAAGAAAGCTGCCAAAACCCTATTCAAACCAAAAGACAACCAGAACAACATGGTTTGAGGGGGTCACTGTAACTCTATTGCTTTTTAGATTGTGGGGATCCCCCAACAAGGCCTACAATACCACATTCCTCCTGTTTACACTTCTGTCTCTGGCACATCCTTCTTCTGCCAGTGTGCCAGGCTTGCTGCTAGCACATCCACTGCTCAGGCTGTGCGCAGGAGAAAAACACAACTCAAAACATTTCCCCTAAGCTTATAAAAGACCCCCACAACTGTACAGGAAGCAGTCCCTGCTATCTCCCAGCTGAGCTCTGACTCTGGCTTGGGAGGTTTGGAAACCTCAAGAAACAAACAGTGATACCAGAAATGTCTTATATTATGAATCCCATAAAGCCAATAGTCTTAAAAAAACTAAAAGCAGTTATCAATTACCAACTCTGTGGCTTGTACAAAAACACTAAAAGCAGAATGATTTCCCAAAGAAAATAATGTAGTTTCTGAAGAAAGAGTCCCCATAGGAAAGAGTGCTGCCAAATAATTCAGTTTTCTACTGGGAAAATAAGTAATTCTAAAACTGTTCTGCTCAAGCCAGAATATTACCCCCTGCTGAACTGACCCAAAGCTGTTTTTCACATCAGTGCAACAACAAAATAAGATGTCTGTCCTTCCTGTTGGCATTTCAATTCTGCTTTATTTTCCTTGCCAAAATGCCCTGCAGGACACTGTCCACGATGCAATGCAGATTTGTCTCTGGCCAAGTTGTGTGTGATGCAGCACGACAATCTGCAAAAGTAGCTGCAGGTAAATTCAATACTTCAAAGCTCTGTTTCAGTAAGAAGTGCCCTCCCCAAAGAAATCTTGCCACAAACTCATGGAATTTTGTAATGCCTGTCCTGTGAAAAAGGGAAACTTGTAACAATTTAGGAAGAAAAGCAATACTGAAGCTACCCACAGAGCGGTAGCTGAGTCCTTATTTTAGTCTAACGACAATTTTTCAAAAATTCATACCAGTAATTACAGCTCTTGACAGCAGTTTCAGAAAGGAAACCATAAAGCTGCAAATCAAACCCACCCAACCTTTAAGGTGGCCCTTCTTGGACTGAGTCAGACTTGCTATGCAATTACAAGCAGAAACCTCCTGGACACATAGCTCCTGCAGCTGCAGAGCACGGGGAGGATTTCAACCAAAGCTGAGTGCAACTCTCCCGTTTTTCAAAATAAATCCAAAGCAAACAGAAATAAAATACCAGAAAAGAATGTTTTGATTTATTTGGCCTATCTTGAATGCATAAGATTTCATTTGTATGTGAGTAATTACGAGCACCATCTCGGTCATGAGGGGATTAGCTTTCTATTAAGGAGAAATATTGCCCTCAAGGTGATGCATAGAATTAACACTGAGAGTAATTTGCTCATTACAAGGGTTAGAAATTGGTCATTAGATTAAAAATCTAATTCAGCAGGTCTCTAACTCTGGTTTTATCTTGTAGTCTGAAAATCTATAGCCTTTCTTTGTGCCAGATTCTTTTAGTTTTGAAGCACAGAAGTATATTTTCTTACCCTTTTCGAATAAACTACATCAAGTACCAATTCCAAAATAAAATATAAAGCAATAAAATGGAGAAAAAATTAAAACAGAAAAATGCAGTGAAATTCTCTTGTTTCTAGGTGGGTACAGAAAGTGATGTGTGCCTTGCTGTTAATTGTGATAAGAAAGTATACATTTTTGATAATAAAGAATGTATTTTTGTTATCAGCTTTGGATCATTTTTCACATTCAAGTTTGAAAGCACAACACTGCTAAATGAAAAATGCCCCCTTGAAAAATGCTCAGGATAAACAAGATAACAGGGGTAACACTTCCGCTAACTTACTCCAAGGTATTTTACTAAAATTACATGACAAAGAAACACCTGATTAGCTACATTTAGGAGGGAAGTAAATGATTCTTATGAAATTCCATTATCCCACATTCTTTCCTTCCTGTTTCATTGACATGTGGTCTGCCTCTCAGGTAATAACCCAAAGGCATTAATATGTAGATTTTTTTTGCAAAAAAATTTATTTATATAAAAAAAATAGAAACAACAGTTCATGTCAATGACATTGGAGTCAGAAAAAAAATGTTAAAAGTAGTTTTACATAGGACACACTACAATTCAGAAGCATTAGGAGAACTTAACATTTCTTAGAAAACTAAAGCAAACCCACTTATTCTCTGGTTTAATGACAGTGTCATTGCTTGCTAAAAAAGCTGAGGATTAGTTGTAATAGTTAAAATAAGCCTGCTCTTTAACACCTGTATTCCCAATGACCATAGCAAACCCCAGCAAGACATGGTTAATTAATTGCATGCAACATGGTTGAGTCAAGTTCCTCTATTTTTTATATAAATTGCTATTCCTGTATTCTTCTATATGAATTACACTAAATTGGGTATTTGCTGTTTGGTCTGTTTTGTCCTCAAAGCCTCATCCTGACTATTAACCTCAAAAGTTACTTTCTACTTCATTTTTACTCTTTTCCCAGCCAGATGTAAATTGTCATTTGGTTTCTCAGTGGAGAGCTCTGTTGCAATTTTGTCCATTATGTCTCCAACCAGTAAAATATGTGTCTCAGGGTGCACTCTGCTGGCACAGAAGCCCAGGTCTGCCCAGCTCCCAGTTCCTGCCATAGATACAGGCAGGTATACCTACAGCCCTTCCCAAAAACACAGCATCTGTAAATCTTCCAAGGCTTCACAAGGTTGTCTTTAGAAACCCATCTGAGCATTGTGCTTGACACTAGTGAGGCCATATCTCAAATCCTGTGCTCAGTTTTGGGCTCATCACTGAAAGAAAGACATTGAGGGGCTGGAGCATGTCCAAAGCTGGGGAAGGGTCTGGAGCATGAGTCCTACAAGGAGCATCTGAAGGAGCTGAGGGTATTTAGTTCAGGCAAAAGGAGGTTCAGGGGAGCCCTTATTGCTCTCTATAAGTGCCTGAAAGGAGGTTGTAGCCAGGTGGGTGTTAGCCTCTTCTCCTATATAACAAATGATAGGACAAGAGGAAACAGCCTCAAGTTGCACCAGGGAAGGTTTAGATTGGATATTAGGAAATATTTATTTACCAAATGGACTGTCAAGCACTGGAGCAGGCTACCCAGGGAAATGGTTGAGTCACCATCCCTGGAGGAATTTAAAAGATGTGTAATGTGGCACTTGGAGACACACTCTAGTGGTGGACTTGGCATAACCACTGGGCTAACAGTTGGACTTGATCACCTTAGAACACTTAGGTAGGAAAATAACTTCTACAATTACTCTTGCCATTAAAATTAGTAACAGAGTTTTTAGATGAGGACAGAGAGCAGTTGAATGGAGCTCATTGCCACAACCACATGCCCATCCTCTTTACTCTCGTCAGGGTCTGTATTTGGCTTCTCAGAACTCTGAAGAGTAGTTTTCCTCTGCAGTTGTACCACAAAGTAACTTCACTCCTGTACCAGTTACCTAAGGTCTGTAGCAAATGCCTGGTGAGAAATTCACAAATGAATTGATGAGAGTGAAGAGAAAGTAAACAGCCCTCCCCAGCATTGCTGTCTATGAATAATAACTGACCCTGTGTCTTTGCAAACTCTGTAACCTCCTGCAAATTTCTGTCTTTCATACAAACTTACTATAAAAAGCAAGTAATTTGTCCCATACCCTGTGGGATTGATTTACAAGCCCACTGCAACCCATCCTCCCAGTTTCAGCAGCAGCACCAGCAGGTAGGTGCATTCATCAAAAGTCAGGCTGCAAACACTGCTTGGGATTGTAGGTACCCCCAGAGCCTGTGGAGCCACACACTCTGAGCAAGTCTTCTATACCCTGACCCATGTCTGGCCTGGTTCACTGCTTTTTTTGTTAGGCTTTCTTTTGGTTGCTGAACCTTTTCAAGGATGAACGAAAATAATATTGAGAACTTTTGTCAGTTGTGAATAACAGTGTTTAACTCAGGGGAGGAAAGAAAAAAAAGAAATCTTCAACTTGCATACTTTAATTAAGGAATAACAGTAATTACTTGTTAGTTCAGCACCGAAAGGGGGATAATTACTACTTGTCCCTACTCACAAGGAAACACGCTCCCCAAACAAGGTCATTTCTTGTTTGTGCTTTCGCATTAATTCAGTTACTCTCTCCCCCTTCCCAGCCCCTGCAAAGCTCCCTGCTCCTGTGTCACACACACACACTGACATGGCACGACCCCAGAGTGTTCCCCAGCAAGAACAATGACAAGTCCCTACTCCACATGCAAGGGCAAGGAATACTACTGTTTCATCCCAACAGGCAGCTCTAATATTAGTTACAAGACTGAAGGCACATGCAAAAAAACCATCTTGGCATGTCTCAGGGTTTCACTGCGCAGTCATAAACAAGTTGTCACCAAAAATGCATAACTTTCTTTTATCACTTGCTTTCCTTCAACCAAAACCTCCTTCCTGTAATTATATTCATGGTAATGATAAATGGCTTTCCATTATCTCTGCAGCTTTGGCTATGCTAAAACATTAGCTTACAATGAGAGATAAAGTGTTTTGTCTTTAAATATAAAGCTGACTTAAAGATTCCCAAGTCCTATCTAAATATAGGTGTTTATTCCTCCAAGTTGTTCACTGCACATGAAATTTTACAACATACTGCACAAGTAAAAATCAAAAGTCAATTTATATTCATGATTAGCATTGTTGTTGCCTTTCTCCTGGCAAGCAAAAGAGCACCTCAGGTGTTATCTACAAAGTCAGCATTACCAGAAATTATAGTCACATCCTCTGGAGTTTAGCTACAAAAAAAGCGATGAGACTGCAAGAAATATCTTTCCTGTTTTTTTCCCTGAGATATCTTCATATTTCAAATAAGGCATTCATACTGTAGGTGCAATTAAGCAAACTAGTTTAGAACAATTTCTACATTCAGTATTGAATTCAAAATGCAGCACTGGAATTGAGAAACAAAAACACTCTACAGCTTCCTGACTGAGAAAGATTAAAATCCATCCACTACCGATCCCAGTTGATCTTAAATACACTCCCTGTATCTTCTGCTCTGAATCCTGTCCAAGTGAGGGTCAGTAGATTTTTAATCACTAAATTTTGTATATGAATACATATCAGTTCTAAAGCGAACACCCTCTGTGAAAAATATCACACTAGAGAGCTAAACTATTTGCAGGATTAGATGTCTTGTCTGGACTGCCACAAACGATACTCTGCCAAGTATTTTAACTGAACTTTGAGCAACAGAAATCCCATTTATTAGAAATCTCACAACAAGGGAAAAGAGTCACCAACTAATGTGCTTCTATCAGTCCAATTACTGTTCCCCCCACCTCCACTCCCTGCAGTATTTAAAGCAGAATAGCCTCTGTCACAACCGAGCACGCTAGTGCCCGGGAACATTATTGCAAGGGAAAATCCTCTGCGACAGTATCTCACCACTGAGGAATGTCTCTGGCTCCTCGCAGCCGGGCTGAACAAGTCCTCTGTATTTTTCAGTCCTCTCCGAAGAGCCCACGACCTACCTGTGTGGCAGAGGAGAGGCGCGGGCTCTGGCTTCAGCTGTTCCCGAATTAGCTCATTGGGCACTCAGGTAAAATGAGAAGCCCTTACTAGTCTGTACAGCTCCTCCACCAGAAATATTGCATGAGTCAGCTTTTATCTATCAAAACCCTAAACACAAAGGCTTTACAGAAACCTGATTCACAACTTTCTCATCGCCTTTTTCCCAGCACACCGACAGTCTTAGGCATCACTGCGAGCTTTAAATGGCATATGACATCATGCAATTCAGGGACAGGACAATGGGCATCACTGTGGGTAACTTTAAAATGCACACTTCACTGAGCAACACTCGCTCACTTCCATTTTTCCAGGCACAACACTGAGCAAACATCAAATGGAGCCCCCACCTCCATAGCATTTGTTTGCTTGATTTGTAGGCAATATTGATAAGCATGTGAAGCAAATAAATCGCTTGCTGCTATTGTGAAATTTCTATGTTTACATTAGAAACTTCCATGAACTTGCAATAGAATAGGATGATCCTGGGAAATACAAGCATTCTGGATCTCATTCTGCCCTAACATAAACAGGAACAGGTTTTTGCAGAGCGCTTGCAAAGCTTCAGTGGCTTGGGGGTTTTTTTAGGGCAAGAGAAATGAATTTCAGAAGAAAATGTGAAAAACCAACCCATCAAGTGTTCTGTGCTAAATCACAATGATAACAAGTAAAAGGTAAAAAAGAAAAAAAAGGGAAAAAAAGGAAAATAAAAGGAAAAGAGACAGTGAGAGGAGAAGCAGGAGAAAGGAAAAGATGAAAAATAAAAAAGGAGAAAAAAGGTTATAGGCTGATGCTAACCCGTGAGAAAGATGACTTCTCCTTTGCTTTCGGAGGGGGTGGTGTCATTTCCATCTTGGAGCTGGGAGGCAAAAGAAGTCAGAAGAGTTCCTAGCTGCTGGCACCACTTTCCAGGTGTGCTCTTACAGCTGCATGCTCAAACGTAGCCCACAAAGAGTCATTCTATCTTTAAATTTCTACTTGAAATTCACTACTTCTATCCTCGTCCATGACATGGCCTTGGCTTCATTCAGAGTATTCCTACAGAGCAGTCCTTGCAACACCTTACAGCAGGAAACTGGAGGTAGAAAAGGAAGCAAGGACAGCCTCGAGAGCATGGCAAAGCTGTGAAACACTTTGATCTGAAAGTCAGGGCTCTTGGGGTGAAAGTCCCTTTTGCCCAGGCTAAAAGATCAGGTGTTTACAGCCTGCCATGCTGACATCACAGATCACAGAGATGTGCTCCCTTTTGTATTCTCTGGATTCCCTACAGCTTCTGAGGGTTTTTTAAATACTTGCATATTTACATTAAAAGATCTTTTTGCAAGATCTGTGCAAAATACTTTAGAGCGTGCTACCATGTATCTGTAAGTCCTGGACACACTCAGAGGCACAGAATGGCCAACACTGGTACTGAAGTTCTCAGTACATCTAAGTGCAGCACCCAGGTACTAAAATCACGTGAATATGGCAAATTTGGGTTTGCTCTGTTCCACATGCACACATATTTCTGTCAGGAGCTAATGATTCACTCCTCTGGACTTCTGCTTCTTCACACCTTGTGTCCACCTTGCCTACAAAGCTTTTATCACCTCCAAGTCAAGTTTGAACTAATTCCTGGACAGACCTGTAGAGCATTAACCAGACATAGGGCACTGCTTGGTCAATTCTGTGAAGACCTAAGACATACAAGTAATATCAGCAAATCATCATTTAGTGGGGACAAAGCTCCTGAACTGTGAAGTCTCAATGACAGAAAGCATCCCACATCTGTGTCAGTGAGCTGGATAAAAACAGGGACTGCAGCACTGCAGTGTGAGCTTCAGTCACTGGTCTGAACTGGCACAGGGAGCTCTCCTGAGCCCTCCTGTGGGTGAAGGGAAGAGGGAAACAGAGCTGAGATCCTTACTTTGCTCTTTCTCTTTCATCTCTGCACACCCACACCTGACCTTAGCTCTCCCTTCCATCCCCAAGTATAAGTCAGCAGAAGTTTTCCCCATACCTAAGAATTTCCCCAAGAGCAACCCCTCAACCTCCATCACTTTAAACATGCACAGCAGGGCAGAAGACTGGAACCCAAAAGCCTGCTGTTTTACTGATGTGCATCAGAAATGAAACAGTACACAGAAGTGCCAGAAAAATAATGGTTCTCATTTTCCGGTATTGAATGCATTTTGTTTATCTGTGTTGTATTTTAGGAGTTCCATACCTTTCTCTGCCCCATCTCCTGCTTCCTTCTATTGTATGTACAGAGGCACAAGACCATGTTTTTGGTATATCAGGATTAAGATTTGACAAGGGTGACCTGTTTTTATTTTGGAACAAGGCTTTAATTTTTCAAAACTTGAACAGAAAGTGAAGTTTATAGAGGTTAAGAACTACTATTCTATAGTTCCCAGCTTGCTAAGGATTTACTGAAAAAGCAAGTTATCCTCAGCAAAATTTAAAAAAATCACCCCTAACTCAACCACAAGGTACATTCAGGCTAAAGGACATACTGACATCTTCCCTGGAAGTGCAATGTAATGTATTAATAACTCTCTGCAATGCAGTAGCTATTTAATCTGTACACAGTGCTGCAGAGACACCTAACAAAAGGAACAAGCCATCACATGCTGCTGATGTACTGTAACACAAACAGAGCATATGGATCCAATCCTCCATTTATAGGCCTTTTAGAAGAATTGTATTCCATCTCCCTGTCAATTTTGAAGGCTGGTTTCTCTCCTCTTTAAAAAGAATTTTAAAAAGGCACTGTTCAATTCTTTTCTAAATCAGAGCAAATGAAAATTCAGTGAAGATTTGTAGATGTGAATGCATATGGAGGAATAAGATCCTAGATGACAAAGAAGAGTAATACTCTAGATGACAAGCAGTCAAAGCTTTTGCATCCTTTTCTTCTCTGCTCGTACTGGCATTAGTGAAGAAGTGTAAAAAGTGTGTTCAACATGTTGCTGCTCGAATGTTTAGTACATTTACACTCAAACTGTTATGCCAGAATGAAAATCCACATGTAGTCTTCCTTCCACCCAGCACAACAGGATCAGGTCTTGCTGCTGGCACATTGCTAGGGACTTTCCAAGCTCCGCTGTCTCCCTGTAAGAGAGCTTGGAGACCAGGTTTGGTTTCTACTTCTTCCAGGACTAATCTACTGCTCTGAGCAAATGTTCTGTCAGGCCAACATGTAACACACTACTGTTTTCAACTTCATCTAAGCAACCTAAAGTTGCTCCTGAAGTTCATTACTTTTCAAAGCCCTCTGCAGTAGGAGCACACAGAGGGTCTTGGCTAGGCAGCCAATATAGCACACATTTGTTGCTCTACCAAGAACATTAGGAAGTTTTTAAGACTAAAAATTGTTAAATGTCTCTCTCTTTAAAGCAGGTAAAATAAACTTTAGAGAGATACAGTTTCAGAAGAAGGAAACGTAGTATCTATGAATCATTCCTTCTAGTTCCAATGAAAAACTTAATTTTCTGACCCTAAAGAAGACATCCTTTTACAACTCATCTCTTTCAATTTTAATAAAATTTGTAACTACAGTATCTAGCACAAATAGATCACTTCTTTTAAACTCATTTTCCTTCTGCCACCAAATTTTCTGTTGACTTAGAGATCTTTGCAGTGAAAATCCCGCATGAAGCAAAACACATTTTATAAAAGCCAGTTCTCTGACTAGCAGACAATGTTGGATGCCAAATAGAAGTGAGTTTCAGAAGCTTTAAATAATTGATGTTTTACTTTAAATACAGCTAAATTATCTCTCCCATTTGGTTTTGAACTAAAACCACTTACTGGAACCTCCTGTGTACCTCAGGAAGTTTAGCAACCAGAATTTTGAAACAGAACTGAAATAGTAACAGCAGGCTCATCCTAACAGATGTTCCCATTTACAATAAAATGAAAACTTTCTTCTGTGTTTCCGCTCTTGAACAAAAATATAAATTGCAGAAAGCAAAATTCACGTTTACGTCATGGGGAGAAGAATCATTAAATTCTACACAAGTTGGAACTAAGATTGTGCCATAACATTGGTGGTCTGGCTGCACCACAGACTGCCTCTGACATTTCAAGTCAGTTGTTTTCTTGTGCTCAGCATCCTAAAAGCAAACATTAGGTCTTCTTTTTAAGAGGGCATTACAACAGGGCAAAAGCTAACAGCTCTTTCAAAATCCCAGTTCAATAGGAACATATGCAATGATAGTTAAAGGACTCTCAATTTAACGACTGTGGCAGATTTTTGCAAAATACAATAATCAGTATTATGACATCTCACAAACCTTTAAATGGAAATAAATAAAGAGAAATCAAGCAGATGTTCAAGTTCAAAGGAGTTTAACATACACAATGTCTTCTCACTGTATTGTTTCTACAGCTAAGTGTGGAATTTTACATAAATAAGGTCAAGAAGACTAAGACTGCCAAATGGCAGTGAAATAACTGGTCACAGCAGAAAAATCAAAGGTATCTTGTTGCTGCCTTAGACAGCAGATCCTTAACAACGTAGCCACTCCAATTCTTCCTTTTTTATTTTCTACTAATGACCCTATCACAACAAGACTGCCATTTACCTTAATTTGGTCTTTTCAAATTGCCCCTTGGAGCATGGGGAACCATATTTTTAAATTATGGGCATCATGTTTTACACCTTTTCTCTCAATGTCCTGTTGCCTGTTGCAAGTACAGTGCTACCCGAAAATTAATCTTCCCTTCCCTGTCATGCCCTTCCACGCCTTGTTGGCTTGTTTGTGATGAAAAAGTCTTCACAATGCTTTCAGAGTTGCTTTAAGGCCCTTCTGCAGCATCTACAATACTTCCTACTACTTCTTTGCTATTATTTCATGAAGACAAACCATTGACAGCAAAATTCCTATCCTAACAAGCAGTACTTTCCTTAGAGTTTTTGTATTCAAGAAGCAAAGTATGAATTGAGATTGATATCTCTGCAGTGTCAGTGTACAGAGCAGTGCAGCCTCTGCACCCATACACAGATGGTGCTAATGCCTGCAACACTTATTGACATATCAGAATTCATGATTAACAGTGACAACAATCACACTTCAGAAGCCACAGGGCAAGAAGCAAACAGATTAAAGGCCTAAACTTGGTTACAGAGAACATTTGGTGCATAATTCACAGCAACTGACTTCCTGAATCATAAGCCTTTCTCTGTGCTTCCTTATCAGAGCAATAAAAACTTAATTTGAACCAGACAGTCATTTTATTAAAGCTATATATATTGCAGAGTCCCAGTGCCTTCTTTGCCAACAGCTTCAGAAAAATAATCCTATAGACTTCAAAGCATTAAAATTCTCTAACATTCCTATTCAGGAGTATATTAATTGATTTTTATGCACATGTAACACCATACAAAGAAAGTTAGTTTAAAAAGGGATCCTCAGATTTCTTCTGACCATTGCATTTATTATGCAATTTTTTGTCAACCTGGAGGAAAAAATTCCCTGACAAATGCAAACAAGAGAGGGGCATGAAACCTCTTGAAGATATACGCTTTGTGGTTCACAGCGAGGTAGCTGAAATTTGAAACATTCATGGAAAGATAACAACTGTCTGCTACCATCTTTCTGCTTTTTTGGCTTTTATAGTCAGTACCATTTTACTTCTCTTTTGCAGCCTTCAAGCACTTCTAGACAGGGCAGTTTTCAGAGCTCTTGTTAACTACAATAAACAACACGTAAACGCACTGGTATTCAGTAAACAACTCAGATGAATCTTCTCAGTGTTTAGATCAGAGATGGGGAAAACAGAAACTCCTATTTAAATCCAGTTAGTACAGCTAAAGCAGTTATTTTTCTCAGATGTTTCCTTCACACTTTATCTTCCTTCCAGATAGGGACAATCAGTCTCAGCACTTTCCTTGTTTGGGTTTTCCACTTGCTTGTTTTTTATGAGAAAGAAGTAGCAAATCCTTCCTATTTAAAATATTAGAGGTAGAATCCAAATCAAATTCTCAAATCCAAAACACACCTCCTAGGCTTGGAGAAACTCAGCCACAAAGGCCAAAACAAGTGTGGGTTGGGAGCTGAGGAGGGGAGGGTATTAACTCTGTGATGGAACTGCAGGGTTTTCCTAACAAACCATACTAAAACCCAATTATTTTGTTATCCCTGTTTATAGAGGGAGCATCAAAGCTTTCTTAACTCAGTACCCTACACACATGGGAACTTACAAGGTAATTCACTTAAAGCCATTCTCATGACTTAAGAGTGTCTTTTTATGTAAAAAAAAAAAAAACAAAACCCCAAAGCCTCACACAGCTAAAACACTTATTTTCTTCAAAAACCTGTGATCAAATTTAGACCGTTACGCTGTTTGGAAATGAAATGAAATGAAATGAAATGAAATGAAATGAAATGAAATGAAATGAAATGAAATGAAATGAAATGAAATGACTTCTGTTTTGTCTGTGCTTTTCCTTAAATTCAAATGTCACCTCCTCACTTCAGGGAAAGCTTTCACTCTACCTTCATCAGGAGACTCACCAGGAGGGAAGGAACAAACCCCTTGGAAAGAACAAACCCCTTTCCCTCTCCCATCCTTTCCCCCAGGCGCACTGCGGAGCGGCAGATCCCGCAGAGCATCACAGACAAGGCACCAGGCTGGGGGAGCAGGGAGCCCCGAGGAATGGCCAAGCTCAAGCCAGGCTTCTCCCAGCCCCCTGACAAGAAGGCTGCGAGCTGAAAATGATTTTCCCTCGGAGTGCCCCGCCATCCCGAGCGCTCCGAGGCTTTTCCCAGGCGAACCATGCGGCGCATTGGGCGCGGGGCTGGGGCGCAGGACGCGGCGATTGTCGCAGCGCACTCTGCCTCCAGCGCAGCGTGCTCGCCTTTCAAACCCGCGTCTCTTTGGAAACCCTCGCTGCCTTCATTTCAGTACAATGAGGCAATGAGTTTAAAAGAGTTTTAGCGGGGCAATTTCCTGCTCTTCCCCCTTTGATTATAATGTATGACTCGCATAGGCAGAATTTCATTAAGAAGTGTTCACTTTCACATTTGTGTAGAAATTCTGTCACTATTGAAGTGTTCCCTCAACAAAGATTTTGACAAAAGATTCGTGAAGTTTTTTGTAATTAAGTCAGTAAGAGAAAGCAAACATATGACCAGCCATAACAATTTAGTAAGATGATGAATCTGTTTGCAAGCTGATTCAGATAAAGTAACTTTACTCAGCAAAAGAGAAAGATGGTGGGTTTGCTCCATTTTTCCTTCTTTTGCACTGATTTTTAAATACAGCCATGGATGAAAACAGCTCTACTTATTTCTGTTTCCAAAACCATGTATCTCTTAATACCACAGGGCATAAGAATGGTTATAATCTTTGCCCAGCCAAGTAGCATGAGAGTAAAAGTCCCTTTACCCTTTATTGATCAGTATCACTTAACAGGGCACCAAAACATACTCAAATTTCCTCTCCAATGATATTTCAGTTAATACACGTTCTTTATCATGTAAAACTAACACAGTTCAAAACTTTATGCACAGGCCCTGCCAATTATAAATTCATTGCAAAATATTTTGAAAGTGAGAAAAACAATCTGGGAGAAACATTTCTCTCCTGATGAAAATATAGCAAAGTTCTTTGAAAATAATGACAAAGGCCTCTTGCACTGAAGGCCTGAACACTTCATAGCAAGAATAGTCAAAGTGACTGTGGTCATGTTGCATGGCAATTGTTACAACTTATCTCGACTCAGAAAAATGCAACATCAAAAACTGAAGAGTGCCACAGCTAGACTGTGACATGAATGTGCACTTTGATGGAGAGAAGCTGCTAGTGGATCACCATGGGTAAGAGACTTTCAATGGCAAAACTACCAACAAGCTCAACACAGATTCACTGAAATTATTAAGAAAAGGTTTCAATATCCATAATCCCCTTTGCCCTTTAAGTTGTAATAATATAAAGTCATTTTTAGGATTCAATGAGCAGCATTGACACAAACTGTTTCTAGAAGTATCTGCCAGAGGATTGCACAAAATCTAACCCATTTTGATCAGTGCATTTAACATATATTGATATATGTCAGATGTGTGATTTATTTAGAACTCATTCATGCCAAGGGAAAAAAGGATCTCTGTGTTAGAAGAACATTCAAGAAAAAATATTGATACAGATGATTTATTGATAATACTTTTGCATCTGCCAATAACTTTACAATGGAAGAATACTGCACAGGGAGAAATGTAAGAAGATGAAAGCCTAGGAAAGCAAGAACAGAATGTTAGCCAGTCACCACTGCCAATTTGTCAGACTGAGTTGTGGTCTCCCATTTTATTGATTTTCCTTGCAGTCACAGTAACATTGGCATAGAGGGATGGAAGCAATACAGTATCATAGGGATTTGCCAGATTTGTTAGTGGATAGACAATGAGGTTTTTTCATTATCAAGTTCTATTTACTATGAAAAGGATAGCTCAAACTCCAAGCCTCATGATGTCAGCACTCTCTCTCACATCCAAAGGTGGCAAGAATCATAAAAGACCTTATGATCACCATTAGCAAACAGGAAAACAATTATGCAGTATGCACTGTGTTATACTGGAACCCACCATTCCCCCACCACTCATATTGACATTACTTCCTCTTATGTTTGCTTTTCTCTTTCCAGACTAACATAGTTGGTTTAGGAACATATCGCTGATACCGGTGGCTCTGCTTTGAGCCTGTAATATTACTCTGCACATAGTGATGTAGCTAGGAATCCCTCCTTAGCACTCCCACTTGCCCCTTTCATTTATCCCCTTTGTTACAGAGATGAATGGGTGTGGGCAGTGACAGCTTACACTTCAAAAAAATAAAGGTAATCCACTATGCAACTCCACATTCTCATCTGAAATAGATTCATTTTAAGGAGGAGGGAAAAAAAAAGAAAATAAAAAACCTTCAGACTTGCCAAAGCAGTACAGAAGGGATGTGCATGCAGAATGTCAAGGTTTTCAAATTTCCAAAGTGTTTCGACACGGACTTTTTTCATGTGAATTTTCAGGAAACATCTACTGTATTTAGATCAGAAGCTAAAATAGCCACCCTACTAAAATAGGGGAAGCAGGGGATTGGGAATAATTCTTTTCATTAGTAATTAGTTATCACTAGTCCACGAGAATAATGTTTTATGCACTTAGAAGACAAGCCGGTTTTGTCTGCCACCAGCCCTGTGCTAGGGCATAGCTGGCTCTCTACCACAGACACCCAGCCCCATTGGCAGCAGAAGCTTCAGCCAGTGCATCTGTAGGGGACTATACCCATTCTGATACTTTTGCTGCTGTAGAAAGACCCTTACCTGTTCCTCAGTTTAATGCAGAAGCCATCTCACACGTGCTTATAGCACATGTAATCAGGGTGGTGTCCTTCAGCACTGCAACATATCCAGATATGTCCTTTTATGACATAAGGAGAGGAAAAAATCTTTCAACTTATTATTATCTAAGGCATAAATGAATGCATAATAATCATCTGTTTGCCAGATTGTACACCTTATTTTGAAAAAAGAAGGACAAAGCTTGATCTGTTGTAACTGCTACAACCCTTCAGTCTTACTGGAAAAACACAGGCAAGGTTAAGTAGAGGTTTGATATAATGGTTATTCCAAGTGTGATAAAAGTCGGACTGGCATTGAGTTGCTCAAGCCTGAAGGTTTGATGGATATAATACCCTGAGACAGAGGACATAGAGAACTACTTCTTTCTTCAGCACCTACACGCACCATCGACTGGGGGCACTCCTGAGCCTGGGGTGAGCCATCAGGAAACAGAGTGCAGATGCTGTAAACTGATTCCTTTGGGAACGCTTTAAACAGCTGCATTTCTCTGCTTGTTACAACAGCAAGGGCATTTTAGCAACTTCGCACAGGGCTCTGTTGTCTCCTGCCTTTTCAGGCCTGTCTCACTTGCCACATGAACAGAAGGAAAATGAAGTTGTGACTTTGCTGAGCCTGCTTTTACAGTGGAGAATCAGTGGCCTAACCTATTTGCAAGTCAATTTCAGAGTCAGAGAGTCACCTTTTATTACACCACATGAAAATTCAGCACACAATGCAAAGGAAGAAGATCATCTCCCCTTTTTTTTGTAGTGTGCAAAAGTCTTGTGTAAACCTACCCCCCTCGTTGCATTGGGTTCAGTTTACACTCTGATCATAACAAGAGATGTTTCCTTCTCTAGTTGTTACTCTATACTTCAATCCCCCATCACAAACAGCCAGGCTTGTAAAAACAGACATGTCTAAAGGTTAAGAAATGAACAAATAGATCTTCTCCAGCTGTAGGAAAGTAGCTGACAAACTGAACCTTTTGGATCACAAGAGAAAAATATAACTATACTAAATGTCTGGTATTGATTTAAAATGGAAATAAAGGAGCAGATTAGTTAATCTAGGAAAAAAGTAAGCAACTGCATGAAGAAATATTTTCAGTTTGAGAAAACAAGATGATCTTTAAGTAGAAATAAAAGCATCTTCAGAGATATAAGAACTGGTTTATACATTATTAATCCAAAGCAAAATCCATTATAAAAAAATACCCAGTTTAAGTGACCATTACTGAAATATTAGTAATAACCATGTATCAGCATAAAGGATGTTCAGCAGGGACCACAAACATTTTATAAATCTGAAATACTCATCTATTCTAGAGCTTGTATCAAATTTGTAATATACTCTTGAATATTTGATACTTTGCTTTCAACATTTGGCTTTTATGCAAGATGCAAAATGATCTGTATTTTCAGCTCTGCCTTTACACCCAAACAAGACTTAAACAGAAAGTTACCTTCTTTAGCAGGGTGGGGAAAGGGATTTCCTAATGCCTTTCTTTTCTCCTTTTTCCTCTCCACCCTCCAGTAAATGAAATGAAAGGTCAGTGCAGTGGAAAGCCCCAGGTTACAAATATAAATTAATTACAAAAGCTATCCAAGATTACAGTAACTGGATGTGTATTCTCTAGACTACTCCCAAAACCCAGACACGGTTGTGGAAATACACAAAGTGTCATGACATTGCTAGCAAAGATGATTAAAATATATTTATATGCATTACAAAAAACCCCACACCATACACAGGAACAACATGGTACCCCAAATTTTTGCCCTTGTCATTCAAGACATTTATACCTGAAGGAAACAAGAATATAATGCATTTTCCACCTGCTGTCTTTCTGTCTTACTCTAAAGGCACAGGAAAAATATATCTTTAAATATTTTCTTACTCCTTTTGACAGGCTGTAATAAACAGTTACCTAGTTTATATGCTAATTAAAATCCTTGCAAGAGGATTAAATGGTAACATTTAATTACCATTACCAGGGATCTATTTGACAGAAAAATATATGTATGATCTTAATTTTCAGATAAGTTCAGTCTCAGAGCACTCTAAGGGAGTCACTTTAATCCCTGTTAAGCCCACTGGTGGGCTTGCCTCTCTCCTCTCACTCTGGATCACATACCCTCAAGCCCACCAAGAGCACATTCCAGCAGTCATGCTCCTGTGGACTCAGCTCCCATTTCACCAGGTTTCTGCTCAAGCTGGGCAGCTGCAGGGCTGTTCCTGCCCTAGAGAGGGAGTGACCAGAACACATGGCCCAGGGACTACAGGGGAGGAGGAATTATCTCCTTTGTCACCTCACCAGTGTCTGGAAACCTTGGGGACAACAAAGGTCCCTGCACTCCAGAGCTGCACAAAAACCACCAGGCTGAGCTGTTCCAAAGGCTGGACAGACAGTTTCTGCAGATTCAACTAGAAAACATGCCCATGCCCTCACCTATCAAAGGACCTCTGGGGAGGGCTGTGGGTTGTTAGAAAGCATAAGAATCTGATGACAGACAGACAGGCAGACAGATGGACCATATCCTCCTAAAATCCCCATTTAAATGCAGACTTCACGTTCAGGCTTGCAGTGTCATTCATTAAACTGGAGTTAAGAAATCTAACAATCCGAGTGTGTGTGTGTGTGTGTGTGTGTGTGAAGAAATGCACACATGGCACATTAGGTTCTGGTCTGACACCACTTCATGTCAGCTGATTTAAACAAAACTGAGTTGCAGTAAACCTCATTGACTTCAGATGTACATTTTGGGACTTCCTATCTCTTTAAGAGATAGTTCCTTTGGGAAGTGTTAAATGTATCCTTATCCTTTCTTCCCACATTCTCCCACAACTAGTATAGATTTACTGCAATCCATCCTTTGTAAATCACTTACATGGAGGCCAAGACATACAACTGACTTATTTTCAACCATAGTAAGGTAGCAAGCTAAAGGAGAAATGCTTCTGAAAAAGATTTAATAAAATTAATCAATACCTTTTTTTCCCTATAACTATCAACTTTTAGAGAGAGCAAATCTTTCAATCTCAAAAGGAAACCAGAATGATGTTAGGCCATGATCTCCTTAGCTTTAACTAAAGACAACTACTTTTGCTTTCACATCACACTTCCACAAATCAATCTCCAGAGATAAAAAAAGATTAGCAGTGACAGGATTAGAATATTATGCTGACATCCAAAATAAAAAAGACTTTGCACTTCTATGGTTTATGCATAAACACATCATGAAGCATCTCTAAAACAATCAAAGTCTGCAGCTTCTCTCTATATAATCTGCTTCTTTCCCCCCATCTTAAAGAGAAATGCAAATGAAACATCCAGAAATAACATATTTCGGGTTGTAACGCAGCTTTTCATTCTTATACAGCTATATAAACCCATACAAAATGCAATTACCAAGATGATCAAATCAGCCCCAGAGCATTTAACATTTGTCAGTCAGGTATTGAATTAGAGACATTCAGGTGCTTGACTGATGACAGAGATGACAGAACACATGCATACAGAAATGGACAAACTCCAATGGTCACAGTGACTGATCATCCCAGTGATGTTCAACTCAATGACCAATTCAGGAAAGACCCTCATCTCAAAATTTTGTCATGAAAATGCAAGGTGTCACTATTTGTCATTTTTCTTGCTACTTCATTCTCAGAAATTAGCTTACCTTAGAAATTAATTGAAATATCACAATAAATTTTCTATTTTAAATGACTCAACACTGAATGCCTATTGCATTACATTATAAAGTTGGTACATGAAAAGATAAACAAAAAAAAAATGCATACAGAGTTTTACAGAACAGCATTATTAGAAATTTAGAAAATATTCTGGTTTTAAGATCTTATAGGAACTCTAAATATTGGTGAAAACTCTTAAGAGGAAGCAGGCAAAAGAGAGAAAGAGGGAAAGGTGAAAAAAAGGAAGAGCTTACCCCAAAAACTCTTCCTACAGCAAATGCAGATTCATTTTCTCTGGAAGCATAACCCTATATACACCATACAGCCCAATTTAGCCAAGAAATAGCAGAAAATTAGGTACTGTGCTTCTCAAATATCCTAGAAATGTTATTATCCAGAAACACACTTGCAGAATGAGCCCTCCATCCCACCCAGCTGTGATTGTTTGTGCACTTGTGAAGCTGAGTAACTGGTTACTCTCCTGGAGACCTTCAGCACAGGATTAGCAAGTGGCTGAAAGCCATCCTTTCATTCCAATTTTAAAACCGCAGTTTAGATACTGAGCTGGACACCTGCCATCACTGCAGGCCTCAAAGAGGAATAAGGCTGAAAAAAAAAAAAAAAGAAAAGCATATTTTCTTCTTTCGGGAAAGTTCTTTTCCCCTGTCTGCTGCTCTGCAACATCTTCAGCCTCCTCGAGGAGTGCGTTTATTCCCCTGCCAGTTTTACATTCCAATTCCAGAGAGCTGCAGGCACAGCAAGCACTATCTTTCAGTTATTTAAGTTTGGGAGTCCTCCAGGACTGCTTTCCATAAGCTGTCTGGGAAATGCTGCTTGATAAATTCACACTATGTTTAGGACTCAAACTCCTTGCCCAGACTGCAGAAAAGACTGACAGAATAGACTTTTTAAAACAGTAACATCCCACCCCATGCACATGCCACACCACCAACCTAGACCCACATAATTTGGCAAGACAAATGGGAAGAATAATTCTATTTTCTGCCAAAAGAAAATAAATTAATTGTATATTAAAATAATTATAATAACTTAAATTTCTGAAGTGCACATCTTTACATACACATCTCTTTCTTTATTCTCTCTTCTAGACACATGGTTAAATTACTGAAGTTACCAAGCAGCACCAAAGCCACAGTGGACATCTCTACAGAAAACAAAGTAAGATGTATCAGCCTAGCTTCTTTTCCATGGTGTGCATGAATACCAAATTTTCTTCTCTTCAAACACAGTCATGGAGAGACAGAGAGTTGCTTTCCATTTTGTTTGTTTTGAGGGTTTTAATTATTAATTGTTCTAAGTACTATTTTTTCCTAATTCAAAACTGAAAGCTTGCAAATCTTTAGAAACAGCGGAAACAGGGAGAGAAAACACTACTGCCATGCAGCTATGTAAGCAAGAAGGAGTCTTTATTTTTTCCAAGATTATTTTAAACAAGAACACTTAAATATGAGCCTAAATCTCAAGCAATGAGTTAAGTATGTAACAAAAGTGAGATCTAAATTAACTGAGGAGCTCCCAATGGTACATGGCACCACTCGCTAGCAAAGCCACACTCAGGCTAGTTGCATGAGTGCAGTCAGTTTCACACTTATATAATGTTAGTAGACAAGCAAAGGATAGAGCACTGTGCATAATTAGGAACCCAAACTGATGTTTTAAAAGTTCAACTCTAGCCCTTAAAGAGTACAAGAGTTTAGGTCCTAGAAGTATCAATTAGCTGTTCAAAGGGCAGGCCACACCAGATGTGCAATTACCACATATTCTAAAACACCTGTTATTGCTCACTATCACTGGCAGTATTCACTATGGCTTGTATTATCAGCAGGACAATGCATATCTCAGTAAAGTGATCATATAGAGTCAAAATATTACTTGAAATTATCCTGGCATTAAGAGATAAGTTCCAGCTGTATTGGAGGGCAATACATGCATTGAATAAGTGCTAAGCTGAGTAACAGCCACAATTCAATGCTCCATCAGTGTTTGTCAAACAGCTATGTGCATACCACGCAATGTATTTAAAAGAAAGTTCACTGATATTTTCCAGAGCCTAACTTCAGCAGTTATCACATCAGCAGCTACATGCTTCCCAGCATTTATTAAAATACATCCCACAAACCTAAGTAAAATACTTCATGGGTGGGGGCCAACAGCCCATTCAAGCTTTAGGTGAACTACCTGTCCCTTCTTTCATGCGTTCTGACCAAATTTTGCAACAAGGAAGCTGCAAATGGAAAGAGACTAACTAAGAAAGGGTTTTCGTTAATTATTTTTAAACTTCAGCTGTGTGAATTAATGATAAAATATGTTTACTCCCTAGAAATCATATTAAAGTATGAAGTGAGTCAGGGCCCCTAGAGATAAGAAAATTATATCTTCAGATAGGCTTTACAAAGCTTAATTTTAAATTGAGATGACTGACAAATCCTGAGATTTAATTAGTCCTGGCAGGTCTGGACCACTGGGAACATTTCCATAATTTCAATCATCAAAGTAATTATTGAAGGTTTTAGGCTGGATGAGAGAGAAAGGAGATAGGATAGCAAAGAGGAAGGAGCAAAGGAGGCAGTTTGTTTCTCACCATCAGCATAGCAATTTTTAACTTTGCAGTTCTGCACCTAACTTTGATCAAAAAAGAAAAATAAACTCAGCCCAATGATAACACTTGAAGCCTCTGAACAAACAAACAGAAAACTAATTTAATCATCTTCCAGCTCTTTCCCTCAGGCAGCACTAAGCAAATGAGCTACATCTTCCTGAACAAAAATTCACAAGTAAATCCAGTGTTTGTCTCTGTATGACCACAAACAGATTTGTTCCCTTCATTTTTTCCTTTCAGCATCCAATAATTTGGAGTTTTTATATCACATTTTTAAAAAAATAAAGTTCTTTGACATATTTCATACACCTTTCTAATACACAGCACTATGCACTTTTATCTTTATCACATAGGCTTAACTTTGTTCTTCTGAGCAAAGAATGAAGGTCAGAGCAATCTCAATTGTCCGCTAAGCAGAGTTCCTCACTTAAATATTAAACACATATTACTCAGAAGTTATATGTACATGTATTCACTTGAAGCACTTCCTTCTCTTTTTGTTTTGTTTTTTATTAAAAGCTCTACCATCACAATTACACAACCTGCCTAGACTGTGACAATGTCACAGCTCTGTTGTGGATTGTATTATCCTACAGAGAAATTTTAGATCTTTTTGTAACAATGCATTTTCACAGAGTAATGTTAGAGTGCAAATACAAAAGGGACTTCAGAAAGGCCAGAGACCAATGCATTAAAGGCAGCACCTATAGACATACCAAGGAAAGGACAGATACAATCACATGATCATCTTAGCTATTGTTTTCTGAATAGGCACTGACAACATCCTGGTGCAAACGTAGCAGCAGAAGGGCTACCAGCTCTTCTAACCTTACTCAGCTTACAGGAGGAACAGCCACGGTACCACCAAGTCATCACCATCACTGCTACATTCTTTATTTATTCAACATTTTTAAAAATACTGAATAAAACACATACTGTTGGTAGAGTCTAGATATAGAATCTAAGCATACAATATAAATCATACCATCAAGGCAGCAAGTAATTGATAGGTCTTTTCACAAAAATAGGATCAAATGCTAAGCAAAGCTTAGTTCACTTGCTATATTCATTAGAAACACCTCATGTCACTTCATGATTTATTCTTACATAGACCTAGCAAGCATAAATATATGAAAAATAATTGGTGTTGTATATGGACTATAGGTATAGTCATTATATCAGGCTAACCTGCAGCGAAGCTCAATGATTTTGTAAAGAAAAAGGCAAGTGTTGAATTTTAATCATTGATAACATTTTCAATTTTCAGTAAGTTAAGAATCTAAGATCTCTTACTGTTTGCCTCACATAACCTACAGGAGTAGAAACAAACAGAAACTGCAGCAGATATAACAATGTCTTTGTAATCTTAGATTGAGAACTAGTTCAGACTAATGACAGTAACATAAAATAAAAGATATTCCCCGACTTCCTCATAGCTTTTATCTGCCAAAAGCAATTAAGAGTACTGCACCTTTGGGGAGTCATGAGGAAGGGAGGGAATGCTTGGTGAGGTTATGACCCTTTCTCTGATAAAAAACAAAGATCTGACTCCATTCCACAAGAGACTGGATACCAAAACCTATTATGCTTTCGATTTTCCCTTGGAACCTGTTCACTGTTTAAATCTTACCAGCAGGATCAGCATTACACTCTGATGTGCAGATTGTTACATTCTAAGAAAAAGTAAAAATAATAATAACAATCAAAAAGTGTTAAAAGTTGAGCTTTCAAATTCTGAGTATTTTGGTTGAATTCCCCCTTTGATCTGAACAAGTCAACCCTGAATTCTTAGTTAAATGCCTCTGAGCAGGCATACTCTGTACTACCATTACATGTTAAACTTGCAGCAGAAATAACATAAAGAAAATAACATAAAAGCACTTGCTTTTATTAGGTCTAAACCAGCATTTTTTTTCATTCCTGCCAGCTGGTGATCACTTTCAGTGCAAACACCTGTGCCCATGGCCATGACACCTGCTTGAGGGGCCATTCCCACTAACTCCCCCTAAAGCTCAAAAAAGTTTTCAACTAGGGCATGTGTAATCCTTCCTTCACAGCTTAAATGCAGGGAGTATTAGAGAAAAAACAGAGCAAAACCCCTCCATTGCACCAGGGAGATATATCATCTTAGTCTAGCCCAGTTTATGCCATTATACACTAACAGCAATATTGCTGTTGCTGCAGTATCTTCAATAAGAGCAACAAAACAAAACAGATCAGAATTTATCTTCTTCTTGTAAGGAAGGCCTACACCATGACCTAATCTGAATGGCAAACTACCTGGCTCTTGGGTTAAAAAAAATACAAAGGCAACTTTTTCAGGTGTAAAGTCTACAAGCTTTTACCATGCAGATTATGGTTAAGCCAAAATTATAATTTCTTGACTTCTGTCTAATTCAACTTCCCTACACGACTATCCTTCTCTCAAAATGGGACAGGAGAAAGCATTAACTTCTGCCATACTCCTTGTTCTCCTTCTGTGATGGGATACTCTCAGTTCACCAGTTGTCAGTGCAATCATACACTATTATAGAACTAGAAACCTGAGAAACAGAATACAATGGTTTTACAGATTTTCTTTTTCACCCACCACTATCAGGATTCTCTAGGATTACCTTTAATCCTGTAATCAGAAAGACCATTTCACAATGGGGCTAAGAATTTACCAAAACCAAACTAAAATGATACCTTTTTCTGCCAAGGGAGTAAAGCTGAGTTAGTTCCATCATGGTAAAATGGAACTGGGCTCCTGTTTTGTTCATGCTGAATTGCAGAATACGCTGTGATATCAGCTTGCTTTAGACGAAGAGATCCAAGAGCCCACTAGGATTTCACATTGAGATTGCTATCGCAAATTAGCCATTGTCATTGAACAATTCCCTCCTTCTGAGCACTGAAAACATAGCCTCGGACATTTGATTAACAAATTCCATCCTCCCATGCAGAAACAAAAGAAAAAGATTCCCCTGTAAAATGGTGAAACAAAAGGTAACAAACCATGTCACAGGCATAAGCACGTCACTGGCACTCTTTCCGAGGTTAATCACAGCATCCAACCTGCCACCAGGGAGAAGAAATTTACATTCACGTGTGTTATTAATTTGCTTACCAGCAAACTCATTGTTTATCTGACACTTTTTTCACTTCCCATTTATACTGGGATAGATTACAAAAAGGCATTTCAAGGGAAATTCCAAAGCTCAACATAAATAAAGGATTAGTTGGTGGACACCACTCTCAAGATAAGGAGGTATATGCCAGCAGTGAAGGCACCTGAGCTAATTAAGCCCTTCTAACCACAGGATGTTTACTCTGTACAAAAATCGGCTCCAAATGTTTTCAATGTGACACTAGCTGCAGAACAGCCAACAAAAGTACTACCTGTTTGCACAAAACAAAATGAAAATGAGATGACAAAAAAAACCCCCTTGTCTGGGTTTGAAACGCCAACTTGTTTGATTTTAGTATTAAGTTACTCAGTTATGAATGAGGGATGAAACAATGGTAGCCAGACAGAACATGCCCAATAAGCAAAAAAAACAAAACAACCTTTCAAACAGGATTATACCAACCACTGAGCAAATATTGTAAAAAAAAATTAAAACCCACCAAAAACACACCTTAAAATCAGAGCTCCTGTTTGCTCTCCTTCAGACAGATTAGAGATTTGGAGAGCACAGATCATAATCATAGGCTTTATTTAAATATCATTGTACAAAGAATAAGCTAGTCTGGGCACTGCATTCTAAATACAACCAAGTAATTATACCAAATCATTGGTAAATATAATCCCAGGACTTTGAAAATTAGCACTTACTCCAGGAAAGCCCAGACATTTGTTGTGTATTTTACAGGCAAATCCATTTTTCTATGCCGTTTCCCAATCCTTCAAGTAAGGATAAGGTCTCCTTTCATCCGCCCTTAAGGGATGCAGTTTCAGAGGAAATCTCTAGATACTTTTTTTATTCTTCCTGGTGTTTATGTGCGCAGTGACACCTCCAAATCAGTAATACCACACTTGCATTTCTCATGCTCATGACATTGAGATGTATTTTTTTTTATGAGTATGTTTTATGCTTTTTTATTTTGGATTGTAATCTGCAGTTCATCAGAGAGCCTCCTGGATTCTAAAAGCATGAATGCTTCTTCCCTTTAATTTGAATGGATGAGACCTGTGAGAGCTTGAGTACTGTAGTATCCAACTATCACTGTAAAAATATTTTTAAGATTATATTTGTATATGATAACCTTATTCTGTAAATCCATAACCAAACAGTAACTATCATTGTCATTTAATCTCTCAACAAAATCTGCCAAGAGCTCATTGCATTACAGTATGGGTGAAGCTTCACCTGAAAAAGAGACAGCCACTACACCTCAGTTTTCTGTCCTAGTCAGAACTTACATCCTTCCAGCTGCAAACATCTGTCTCCTGTAACACAACTAGCAGCAGGCATTAAAGAGCCTTACAGCAGTGGATAGTTACTACTCTATAAAAATATGATTGTCACCAGCATCTTTTTTGCCTTAAGGTAAGATGTTGGCCTATAGGAACAAAGAAGGGTGATAGGCAGAGTGAAACATTATTAAGTACTAACCATGGAGGAGAAAAAAAAAAGAGAAAATTCCCCTGAGATGACAGGTTAAATTCTTCCCTTTGGATTGTCTAGAACACTGTCAAGTTCCTATCAGGTTCCTTAGGCAAGTCAAGGATTTGTTTAAATATTACAGGCAAGGAAATAAACAGACCCAGATTTCAAAGTCTCGTCCCTGAGCCAACAAAAACGCCACTTTCCCTCATCAAGCTGTGCCTGTTGCTCTGTGTAAGGCTATCAATTACATCCTTTCCCAACTTGGCATTTAAAGTATCAAATTGCCCTGGCTGGATGAGAAACAGCCCCTCATCTGCTTCAGAAGTAATGTTTTTATTGCTTGAGTCCAGAAGTTCCATTATTTCATTAGCACAGAGTTAACACTAGAGAGAAGAGAAAATGAGTTACAGTTACTTTTTCAGCATGCAGAAGCAGAACATCTTACTAAGACTTCTAAATGTTAAATTAAGCCTCACATTTAATAAAGCTGGGCAAATCCACTGCACAAAGTATGGTTTACCCTGCAAAGTATTTAAAACTAACATGGATGTTTAGCAGCCAATGGTAAGTGGGCACAGGGATGGTTAATCAGTTCACATGCAAAAAAAACCCCCGTCAAATTTAAAAAAAACACTAACAAAAAAAAAAGTAACATTCCTGCTGGTCTTGCTCCTGAAACGTGGTTTGCATGCTGGGTGAGAGCAAGCAGAGGTAAGTGAATATGTAACTAGACACAGGATGAGACTGTTCCTTCTTATGCGTACTACTGATAAATCTGCTTAGCTGTACCATGAAATCACAGCTTTTTTCCTGCAAAGGGGAAATTTTAAAGTGAGTACTTAACAATGAGCATGACAACTTCATTATATCTATGAATTCTTCATTAATTTAACATTACTCATTTGCTTAAATGTCTTGTTCTGAGAACTTCATAGTACTGGAGTAGTACAGTCCAAATGTATTGATTTCTGATTCAATAAGCACTTTAAAGTTACATTTTTTCTATGCTAATATTAGAACTGCTGCTATTGGCAGCGTAATTTACAGGATGTGTTTCAAAAGTAACTCATTTTGGTTTTTCAGCAGAGGAATGGCATTCAAAGAACACGTACCAGATTTAAACACAAAATATTGCTATGGTATCTTGACATGAAGATCTCAGAGTATCTTAAACACACTGAACAAACTTCAGAAGACTATTCTGTGATACTAATCACAATTATTCTGTAGTTACAAAGACACAGCACAGTAACTTGGACTGTGAGCCAACCACCTATGATCCAAAACAGAAAAGAAATAGATCTTGTCTGTGAAGCACATAGTTTCTTTAAGGACTTTTTTTTGTTTTTCTCGAAGTTGGCAAATCAGCCTATATCAATCTCCTCCCCAGAACATACCAGTGTTTCCAAAGGGACATATTTTAAGCAGAAAATTAGCATTAAATGCAGCATCCTTAGAGCTTTTAACCATAACCTGTGCATCAATTTATTTACCACAGTGGTAAAAAAAGCCAGTGAATCACCATGTATTTTAATTTCTTTTTCATCAGACACTATACTGTTTTCAGTATTCAGTACTAATAAAGAGGACTCTTGGCATTTCAGCAAGTGGAATCTCTTGTGAGAATCCAAGAGAATCCAAGACAATGGATATACCGGCAATATAAGTCGTAATTAGGACCATGCAAATTTGTGAGTCATTATTTTGATCTCCAAGTCATGTGCACAAGGTTGGGAGACATAATACACAAAAACGCACTCGACTACTTTGAAGAAGCAGATAATATTGTGTGCAAATACTAGATAACTAAGCAACTATTCAACATCATAGAAGAGGTAGGGGAAATTTCTGCGTTTTTGAAAACAGAATTATCTTTTACAACTTTTAGGAAACCCTTTGCTGATGACTTCTGAGCCTAATTTCAAAATCTCACTTTGTTTTAAACAAATCCATTTCACATATGAATGTTTTTTAATGTTCTTCTAGTAGGGAAAAAAATAGGAAAGAAAAGAGCCCACAAACCTCCAACATTCAGGGTTGTATTACACACAGGAACTAAAAACGTATTTCCCATTTGTTTGGTAAGTAGGCCACAGATTTCTTTTTCTTAATTCTGAAACCTGTCCAAGTTAAAAATCTGCGCTCTTTTTCAAGCTTTAGTGTTTAGATTTCAGTGGCACATTTACGAAACCACCCTCCTTTGCATTTGCATTAATATTTGCAATATAACACACACAAAGCAAGAAAGGTGGGCATCTAGGTAAGAGAGAGACCAGCCCTTAGATTCCTTCCAGCCTACTGCAGCAACAACACCTCTCAATCAGGAGGTGCTGCTTTGGCAAGGAGCTACAAAAAGCAGTCCCAGTCCTTCTCTCCTTTCTAACTCTCAGCCAATCTGATTATCAGGGTTTTCAAGTACTCTGCCAAGGTACTGAGAAAAGATCACAGGATAAAGTCTAACAGCTACAACTGTGTGATTTAAGAACGAAAGTGACTTTAAGTCATCAGTTCAGTACTGTTTCCTCTAATTACCGGATTATTTCCTATCTGGACATTTATAGTTTTTGATTATACAGCTGCTAAGATACCTGTGATCACAGATGACTGCTATATTCAACAGCATCCAAAGTTCAAGGCAACAAAGTGAGCTCAAAGTAGTTTTTATCTTCCTTTTTGCTTAACCCTTCCAACACCCTGTGCTATTATATGGTAATGTAAGTTACTGCTTCTCTGCAAACTCACAATACCAGGGTGGGCAGGGAAGAACATGACAAAAAAAACCCTGCCCTGGATTTAAAAATTACCTGTAAGAAGGGCTCTGTTATTTAGTAGTTTAGCACAGTACTCTGTAGTACTCTGTTTTGCTCTGTAGCCTCAAAACTTTTATTACCGTTTTGGACTAGCTCAGAGATTTAAACCAGGGATTGCTCCCTTTTCCCTACTAAAAGAAAAAAGAATAGAAAAGCTAAAAAAAAAAAAAAAAGTAAATAAATTAAAAGAGAAGTTTAAAAAGAAAAAGGGAAAAGAATGTGCATTAATTACAAGGTACTGACTGACCTGGATTAGCCTTTATTCCAAGTCAGCAGAAAAGAATTCGGAACATCTGCATCAATTACAAGGACTGCTGTTCCAAGTAGATTTCTTGTGAGAAATAAATGAAGAAAATCAACTTTTGGCTTGTTTCTGTGCCTAAGTTTAACCCTGTGTAGTCTACTAATGAGATGGTACCTTTCTTACAAATTCTTCACATTATTTTAGGAACAGACCAATATTCCATCTCACCAAGTTTCTGCCTGTACACTTTTTTATTCCAAATGGCTGGGGGACCAGTTTTCCCCTATTTATAAATAATCCTAAGAATCGTAATCAAGTTGGAATAAGGAAAAAAATGCCTTCTAGACAAATAAAATAATGTGCAGGATTTCAGTGCACTCAAGCTTTAGCTTTTATATTTCAAAAAGAACATCCAAGCATTGTAATGATTACAAAATAATGCCATGAGAAACATATGCTGTCAGAAATCCTACACTGTAACCACAGGCAAAAGAAGCTCAATGTTCAATTTACACAGTCAAGAGGTACCTGTCTGAGGGCCACAACCATTTCTTCAAACAAAAGTTTAATGGTTTAAGCTAAACACACAGACATGTTCAGTCTAGAAACGGGATTGAACTGATGGCACAATTAGGGATAAAAATCTTTTTGTCATGGTTGATTCTACAACAAAAGTCCTTGCTTAAAAGACTAAATCTCTTTCCAAACAGTACAAGATCCCAGAAACAAAATCTTTGCAATTCAGGTCTTCAGCTTCCAAAGACCACATTTTGCAGGGATGGGCTCACACACCTACTGCAGTACATGAAGGCTTTAGGAACTTCTAGACACCTTTACAACAGGTGCAGATTCAGTGTTAATTCTTTCCATCAGGAAGTCCACAAAAGTCATTTGAAGACAAAAATTCCCACTTCATGCACCAAATCCACTAGGCAATACACGTATTGACAAGCAGAATTACTGCTGAAATCATCACTGGACTTGGAAGAAAGACCAACTAACATATACAATCAAACCATTAGTTTTACTTTTATAATTTTACATTTCAGCTTTACATAAAGGACAGAACTATCAAAGGTATTCAAATACAGAAAGTGTCATATGTAATGGCTTTGCAGCTCATCATAAAATAAAGTTAAGACAACAAAGATGTCATCTCTGCAGGGACAGACTGTGCACTAAAGCCAGACAAAACACTTAGAAGCCAAGACCTGGAAGACATTGCTAATTTGAAAAAAGGTGGAAAATAGTTAGTGACTTGCCAAGTTTTACTATACCTTGTTCAGTAGAAAGAGTACATATTCTGTAAAACTGTGAAGTGTTTAAGATAAACTACATAGTAGCAGAACTTGCTGAAGTGGAAAACGTACTTCCAAATACATAGCATACTGGTAGAAAAATTATATCTGATGTATAAAGTGAAATATCAATTAGTTGTTCTTCTTGACAGGTTGTAAAAACAACTATAGGCTGAAATGTTTGAACTGGGATTGCCATACATCTTTACAAAGTAACAAACTAAGTCAGCCAAATACAGTACTTGAATACATCCAGACTTGAGGAAGCTTGCCAGAATGTCTAACTTGGCAGAAAAAGATTAAGCAGGATCAAGTCTGGTCAACAGGCAGTATTTTCAGCTCTACAAGACTCAGGGGTTTTTTGGTTGCTTGGTTGTTTTCTTAGTTTTCTGGTTCTTTTCTCTCTTTTTAAACATGCATTCAATTTTAAAGGAATCTTAAAGGCTTAAACCTGGAACCAAGAAGCCTTCTTGTATATCAGTGCTTACAAACACATCTGTTGGTTTATGCCAAAGGCAACCTATATTTCTTTTCTTTAAATTTAAAAACTAAGAGACAAAGTGATAGACATAAAAGCCCCGCAACTTGCCCCGCAAGTTTCCCTCCTCCCCATGTTCTCTGTATTTCACATTAAAGATTTCCTGGTATGACATTATCAGTGTGGCCTTTCCAGTTCTTTTATTCACAGGCAGGGAAGGGTGTGGGTAACTTATAAAAGTAGCTGTAAAGTAAATATGCCTATAAACTCTGACAATTTTATAAAAGGCAGTTATTTGTCTGTATTCAAAAGTGACAACAATGCAGTGACATTTTCCCACAATAGGTAAGTGCAAACTTGGTTTTGAGTATCATACACTTCAGTCGCAGCAGTAATTCCATGACTTTTAAATTTGTGAACTTAAAAAGCTTGTGCAATAATTTTTATTCTGAGTAAGACTTTGATTTCCCCACGTCTCAAGGAAAGGGTCCAGAGAAGCCAACTCTCCGGATAGCCCAGCTAGTCTTCCAAAAATGGTGAAAATTTAAATACACACTCAGCATCCAAAAAGAAGTAAAAAAATAAAAAAAAACAAAAACAATCCCCAAAAATTTTTATTTAGAAACACTACATTCTTAAAACACTAAAGAAATGTAAAGAAATGCAGAGTCAAATCCTGCACATCAGGACTCATTAAAAATTTTACCTCTATCCAAACAAAGTCTAAACCACTATCTTCAGGCTATTCACAAAAAGGAGGGCTCAGCACTTAAAAATGCATTGCAGTTCTGGTGGTTTTGGCTCACTCAACTGCACCCTGATTACACAAACACAGCCCCAGCTGGGGCCACTGCTAGCTCTGATAAGGTCACACCGTTCCATAGTGGTGGCCAGGAGAGCTCAGTGTAGCACAGGGCACTGGAACACGCTGGGACCGTTGGATTTAGACCAAAAAACGACTCCAAAGGCGTGATCTGAATCATATCCACATGTCTCCATCTGTCTGAAAGATGTGTGGCAATATGGAACTGGAGGTGCTGTATTAATAGTGGGGATTCCAGCCAGGCCTGAAGTGATGAGCAAGTTGTGGTCTGCAATCAATGCAGAGCATCCATATATAAAACAAAAGTTTAAGTCACAACAAAAGATTGCAGAGGCCCAGCTGTATATAGAATCAGTTGTTCTGACTTTAAAGCAGAAAGTCTAGCTTTCTGACTCGACACAGAAGTTTCTGGAAGCAGTGCACCGAGCAACATCTCCAGAAGCATAAAGCACTGTGAGTTCCCATTGCTGCTTCTCCAAATCAAATGAAGCTTGTCGTATCACCATGAGCCCTTCAGCTGCAGGTGTTGGCAAAAAAACCAGTACATCTGAAGCCTTGGAGGGTAGATAAACTCTATTGCTGGAAAACCTTTGGCATCAATGTAAGACCCGTTCAAAAAAGCCATCAAACCCTGTCACCCTGGTTGTAGCCACATCTTGCAGTAAGAGCTGAGTGACAAACACAGGAACCTCAGCATGGAAATGCAGGCAATATTTTTCTTCACATTTTTCTTACGAAACACTTAAAATATTTCTAAGCACTTCATTAAATGCATTACATTGGCAGGAAATATGCAACTAGCCAAATATTTTTATTTGTAGATCCTAAAACTACCATTTCAAGATGTAACCTGAAACCTCAGTGCTGCAACACAACTCACCCATATGGGTCCTTGCACCCAGTGATTATTCCATAATTTCAAGAAGCCACCTCCTTCCAGTGCTCTTTTCAGACCAAAATCCTAAGAAGTGGTGTCCAGGTATATAAGAAGATACAGGTGTGAATTTTTTCCTTCAAGAAGTTGAAATGAAAGGGAGTGGAAAGCAGCAGAACTGACCAATAATCATTAATAACAAGTACAGATTTAAAATACAATTAAGACATTCTCCATCAATATTTCTGAGGAGAGAAATGAGCAACCAGTTCATAACAGACTTCACACGCAAGAAAGTCATCTTTCTATCATGCTTCCTTTCTGTCACAAGGATTTTCTAACTAGCAGCTGTCAATGGATTGAGTCTTTGCCTGTTTCAGAAGGTAACAAAATATTTGTTAAGGAGGGCAGTTTTGGGGCACCTTCAATTTCCTATTTGAAATTTGCCAAACGCTGCAAGATTAGATCAGTGCCTCTAGTTAATACTGCCACTTCTTTGAAGGGTAAAAGCCTATGATCCCCAAAAATTTTAGACAGCCTTTTAACAAAAACAATGTTTCTTATTACTACTCTGCTGTGAAAAAAAAAATCACTACAGACAAGAAAAATTTAATTTATACAGATCCCACTTACAGTGTGAAGAAGGCTCTCTGTGTCTCTTTTTGAGTGACTACAAATCTCCTAGGACTGGGATCTAATACCAACACTCTCACAGGGTCCTAACTAGGGACAAACCTTGAATGCAGCTGTTTGCTTTTTGAGAGAGTTGTAGCAGAGTCTTATCTTCCTAAAGGATTTCCTGTTGCCTACAATTTGTATTCATATGGCAAAACCACAAAACATTCATGGCAGGACATCCCATCTTTAGAAATGCTGGCTTAGTTCGGATATGACCAGACAGAACCATCTCCTGGCCAGACATCAGGCAAAATTCCCTAACAATTAGCCTCATACATGGCTTGTTTCTTCCAATACTGCTTTCCATTGTGAAACACATACCCTCTCATGAGATAAGATTTAACCATGAAATTTTTAAGCAGTGAAAAGTACAAATATATAAACTGATAACCACCCTTCTTAACAAACAGACATTGAGAGCAAGCATGTGGTACAACTATCTCAACAGAAAGTAGACATAACAGAACCCAAATAACTTGGATTGCCCAGCTTTCCTGAACCAGAAAGTCCAGATTTTCAAGGACAGAGGTTAAGCCCAAATTCTTATTACCTTAACTTTTTTGGTTATTCCATCATTTGAAGCACAGGCTACATTGTGCACATATGGGAAAACAAGTGTTTACTTCCCCTGGAAGCTGTGTCCCCTTTAAATTATTCTGCAATATATAAGTTGCAGGAACCATTGCCAAGATGTATGTAATGGAATTTATTTTAAAACCCACTCTGCAAAACCCACAACTAAGGATGGAATTATTTTTTTAAAAAGAATTTATTAACTTTTCCTATCTTGAACTGCACCATTGGCTTTGCAGCGTATTCTGACCAAAGAGACGACCAGAAACTAATGTGGATAGAATTTAAAGAATTGAAGTATCCTGTGTGCTCTTTTGCCTGCACCACTAATGGGTCTGGGCACAGTACCACAGAATCAGCCTCCCACCTTTACTCCCCTTCCCTGCTCTCCTCAGCTTGCTGACTCTTCAAGAAGTTGACTTCAGGAGTTTGACATATTGCTTCAAAATTTTTTATTGCTCATAAAACATCAAAGCTACCTCCTCTTCTGGTTTATCAGCATGCAGTAGTTCCCCCCTTTGGAAAGTTAAATAAAACTACAGGGAATCAATTAAAAAAGCAAAACCACAGCTATGCTTTCCTCTGTCTATATTAATCTCTCAAGTTTAAATTCAGGGTATCAAGGCCTCTCAGCCCACTTCTAATATCAGTGGCATAGTTTAAAATTACTGCAAATATAGACATATAACTGGGTAAATAAACAACAAAAAATAGTGATACTTACAGGTTTACGTTTGCTAACTATATAGCACCTGTCAAAATTCTTCAGAATCAAGTAGTCAGTAACAGGGAGGTGCTGCTTCAATTCAAACAGCAAAATGTGTTTGTATCTTTATTTTTCCTACTTTGGATCTTTTGGTTTTAAGGATATGGTCAGCACAAGATGAAAGAATGCAACCTTGGCATTCTCATTTATCTTAAGAGTGCAACTCACTTTAACTGGTAGCAAGTAATCCATTTTTGCCTCTTATCCTTCCATGTCCTTTAAGTTACTTTGGAAGAAATATGGCTGGGGAGGAGGTAAAATCAATGAATCTGAAAACAGATTTCTGGCTTGTCTCTTGAATAAAGCAGCAAGACAGAATATGGCAGAAATTCCAAAACGGGGGGAAAAACCACAGTTGTTGGGATGAAAGCTGATTTACATTTAAGAAACAGTTGAAAGATTGACTGCTAATATTACTTATTTTCTGTATATTAACATTGTGCAGTTACCAGCAATCTGGATTGTGTTTCCAAACAATAGCATGGAATATATGATAGCAAAGAAGAACACCTCAAGCCACTACCATCACTAAAAAAATCCCAACAAAACAAGCCATTATGAAACTGGCAAAGGAAATTACTTTAAATCAGCATTTCTAACAGGACAATTTCCATTATAACTGAGTTTTTAGGCTTTTCCAATTATTGCAGAACAGCAATTTAACACCTAGTAGCTGCTTTAACAACAATAACTGTTCTGTTTGGTGACAAAGTCTTCCCATAAAGTAATCTCAAGTGAAGCAGTGGTTATCAATCCCAATCTAGAAAGAGCAGATGCAAAGCATACTGCTAATATTTGCAATAACAGAGTAGTACATTTGTATTTTTATTCCAGGTCACACAGAGCTAAGATTGCAGTATTAGAGTGTAACTTCTGGTTGGAACCTTCTCCAAAACTATCACGGTACTCAAATTATTTTTAAACAGAAAAAGATAATTTAAAACTGCAATAGCTTTTGGGTTTTTTTTGTTAGGAACAACAGCACATTTCTGAGGTGGTAAGCAAGACAGATGCTAAACATGACACAAAAATTAAAAAAAACTATTTATGAAGGAGTGTTCAATATTTTTTCCCAAGCATTTTATATAAACAGCTAAGATCAAAATAATTAATAAATGCAATAATTAGATCCTGTTTATCATTCCTGATAGGAAAAGGAATTTTTACATTTCAATACACAGAAAATTAGTAGGCCACTTCTTTCTTTTCTCTAGCAAGGACTCGTTGCTCCTCCAGGAATGTTTGAATTGTTTAATATTTCTCTCAATTTGAAAGATCAATTTAGAAATAAATCAATAACATTAAGATTCAGAAAGGCTTTAAAGAAACTAGCTGTTTTTCATCAAGATGCATCACATTTGACTGCTTCATGCAAGCCACATTTAGCCTCCCTATTTTGAACTACTCCAAATTGGTTTTTTAATATGTGCACATTATGTGTGAAACATTATATACGTAATTTTACATTGTGTGCAACTTAATGACACAAAAAGCAAAAAAAAGCAAAACTCAAATGATGCTCTTAATTGCTTGAGAACTAAGAATTAGTTACCTTTGAAACAGAAAAATAGAAGTAATTATTTGAAAATGGAATCATTGATATAAAAAAACCCTCCATGGTTTTCCAACTCTCAAGTTTAAGCAGTTCAGGCCATATAAACTTTTTATAATTTGTTGATGACTGAAACACTAATCTTTAGCCAGGGAAAGCCAGGGAAACCAGTGAAAGTGTTTGGCATTTGAAGAACCAGTTATTCTAGTTGTTAATGGCCCAACCTTTGTAATCAGTGACCTCATCAACATTACATTACAGCAACCGCATCTTCACTTCTGATGAGGAGCAGGTTTTACTGCACTTAAACATTTCACAATGTCCAGAATAGTCTACCTCTCACTGCCCTTCACTGCCCTAGATCAAGACAGCCACCTCCTCTTCCTCCTCTTCCTCTTCACCGAGCTGAGGAAATTTAGAGCCTGTCCAGTTTCAGCCTGCTGGAATGGAGGAAGAAAGTGGGACCCAGCCAGAGTGGCTCAGTGGCTAAGGCAGCTCATCAAAGGGCTCTCAGGAAAAGAGCCAGTTGATGCAAGGCTGTGGTTTGGTGCCTCCTGCACTAGCAGAGAACATGAGCTGTGCTGCACACCACAGGGGCTGCACACAGGCTGGCTGCAGCAAAGCAGCTTGCTTCAGCTGCGGCAGGGCTCAGCTTCTGCGGACTGGAGGCTCGCCCAGATGTCAGGAGTTATGACAAGACTCATTACGCCTTACAACAACAGCCTACAACTCCTTTTTCAAAGGAAGATGTGCCACCCTCTTGCAGTGCGCGTAGGGAAGCCAGCAATTTAGCCAGGACTCAGAAATAAAATATCCAATTTCATCACCCTTCCACTTTGCATTTCTCCCATTACCAAACAGATTTCAAATCTACTTATGCTTTATCACCTCCTTTTATAAACACTAGGGTTAAGAATTTCAGACAGTGTCTTTATACAGAGACTCCCTTCTCCATCAAGATATGATTCTGGGGGCACAAAAAACAGCAGCAGAAATAGCACACAAACCTAGGTCAGAGGAGTTACAGAATGCCATGAGAGCTTATCACAAACACCAACAGAAACAGCTGGTAGGCTCCCACTAGTGCCATCAGGTACACAATGCAAGGAAAACCACTGCTTGTTGCTGTAGGATATTTTACAATGACATCAGCTTGTTGTCCGCAGGGATTTGTCAGCGGCTGTTTATAAAGCCCAGGTGTAACATTCGCTTCCTTCAGGATGCAAGTGTGAACCATGAAGTCAGTAAGAGAGGATCCAGCTGTGGGAAGTCATGCCTCTCACTTAATGAAAAAGTTGGTGTGGGAAGAGGGAAAGGAAGTAGACTGTGGGAGTCTAACTTCCTCATGTCTTCTTCAAATATGCCTACTTTTAAGGCACAGAAAAAACAACCAGTCAAGCTGACTGGAGAAACTGAATGAAGATTCCCACATTCATATATATTTTCCAAGTGTTTTGCATAGAGCTACTGCTAAGGTAGCATTTGACTGATATCCCAAAAACTTTGAGACTGGAAATCTTCCAAACAGATACTAAGGAAGACCTCATCTAGTTTCTTTGAGGCAAGCCTAGCTGTTCACAGGTATCCTGACAAAAAATTAATCCATTATGCACAGGATGAAACGCTTGTGTTTTATGAAAAAATATTCAGTACCATCAAAATTTTGTTAAGATAGAAAAAAGTTTTAATCCTATAAGACAGATAATTTGTAATGAAAGGATTTGACTATCATTCCCCTAAATTTTTGCAAATAAGTAACTCCTCAACTCCAGATACCATCATGAGCAGCCACTGTGAATCACAGCAGCCTCTTTACAGGAGAGAGGAGGAATTTGTGCAGTGGGTGGGGTACTCCTGTCACAGCCTTATTTCCAGTGGTTAACTATACTAGAAGTTTAAGAGTGACTTTTCAGCAAACACAAGCAGCACAAATGCTAATTCCTTTGCAAGCTAAAACAGAAATACACTCAATACACTTCCTGGTATTGACATAGTACATTGTTCTAAATGCATCCATTGTAAATAGAATATAATAGCTTTGCCAAAGGAAAACAGTTAAGAAATAGTTATACGTGGATCATGGTAAGAGTTTTTTGTTTTAATTTGTTTGTCTACCACTCCTTGATAGCTAGACAAGCTTCTCGAAAAATATTTTTCCCTGTATGATATGCACACACTTCCATCTTTGCAACAACCAAATCTCTAGGTCCTGGTTTTTTTCTCCTGATAGCACAAAGCAAGCACTGACATTTATAAATACAGCTGTTGGCTCTAAAAGGTTTGACAGAAGAGGTGGTAGAAAAGCAAATAGTCTGCCCACCCACTGGGGACCCTCGAGTCAAGGACTGAGTTACAGTAACTTAATTACAGGAAACTCCTTTCTCAATTGTCTGCTCCTGTGCTTCATGGCTTAACTGGAGTATATGGAGCAGTGGGTCAGGGGCAGGGAGGGGCACTGCTAGGTTAAACCAACACTGGCTTTTTCAAAGTTTCCAGATAAGCAGTTACTTGCCAACACTTTGCTCAACCCAACTTGACCCTGACAAACGTAAGAGGTCAATTGTTAGAAATTTGTAACAACAAATACACCTTTTTCTTTCCTTTTAACCAGTGAGTGCATGAACATTCCTTTGGGGAAAAAACTAAGCAGTAATAAGATGATATTATTTCTGGAAATAATTACAAAAGTTCACATAAATGTTTATGCACATAAGGAGCATTGATATTTTAATCATGAGAAATGAAACACCCACTTTCAATTCTGACTCAGTCATACTGGCAAAACATTTCTTCAAACCAGTTAGATGTATTAATGCTAAGTAAATCAAAGACTAACTATGGAAGTTTATCTTGTAAATCCATGCTGCAGCAGCCACTGGCATACGTCTGACCATTTTTTCCAGTAAACATTATCATAACATCTTTGAACATATTTATTAAATAAGCCAACACAAACTATCATTAACTTCCAGCACTCATGACTTCGTATCATTGGAATGTTTTATCTGCAGTACAGGATTTTCATCAAGACACAAAACCAGGTCTCTTAAGTGCAGATTCATTATTATTCATTGCCTCACCTTTTTTTTGAACATCTAAAGATTAGATTATAAAAAGCAATTTTAAAAACAAATCCAGATTAAACCAAGATTTTTTTAGGAAACGTTGCATTTGTTAAATCACACACACAGAATCAGATAGAATATTCTGAGTTGGAAGGGAACCACAAGTATCACCAAGCCCACCTCTTATGTGAATGGCCCATACAGGGATCAAAGCTGTGACCTTGGCATTATCAGCATCCTGCTTTAACTAAAGGAGCAAGGATATTTTATACAGGCTCTGAAATAACTCCATGAGCTCTTATCACAACAAAACACAATGATAACTGCAATTTGAAAATTGAAGATTCAGAATAATCTCATCATTTTAGTTAGTCATATTTTATGGTAGGCTTTTGCTTCAAGTGGATTCATTCCAATGATTTTAGCATAAGTATTTATTTACAAAGATGGCACACAACACATGAGACAGAAAGAGCTCAGTCTTTAAAAGACTACCTGTAACTGCTTTTCCTCTTGTGTTGGGAGTTCTCCCAGTAACATGTTAAGCTTTGCAGTAAATTTTAAAAAGGCCTTCTGCAGTTGAGCATAATACCCTTTACATGAAGAGAAATGCCTTTCTCTACTACTACTGATACACTACTTGAAATTGTTACTGCAGCCCTCCATGCCTTCCAAATGTCAAAACTGAGGTTCAAAATCCACAAAAATGCTTAAAACTAAATTTTGACATGTCTGTCTTGAGGCATAGGATAAAGCCTGAGCTGTAAGCTTAAGTCAAACTAAACCACACATTTGAATTAGTATAGCCCTCGTGTGAGGACAGCAATGGTTCAAAAAGCAAGAGTAAACAAGAGCTACTACAGTTTTGACACAATACCATCAGAAACACCTCACAATCTTCACGTGAAATAGCAAATTTTTGCAAAATATTTGAATGACACATCCAGCAGTGATTCTGGGGAAGGAATCAAATTAGCGGGGTTACAATTGTTTTCAAAGAATTTTTTCCTGAAACCAAGTACCAAACCTTCAGATCTTGAGAGGAAACAAAATGGCATTTCAAGATTCCACTGATTTACTGAAAATCACACAGAAAATTCCTCCTTGTATGAATCAACCCACATCTTAAATGTCAGCTGTGGTTCTGCGAAACTCAAGTATCCCAAAAAAACCTGAAGCCAGCTTCAGTTAACAAGATCTCTTTAGCAAATGGAACATAAACCACAATGCTGAAATCCTAGTAGTGCACAGATCCTTCCCCATTATTATATATTTTATTACTATCATGGATGATGGGCTAGGGAGGGATGGAAAGGTTACTCAAACACAAGTGAAAATTTCCTGCTATCTAGATAAACATTCATATATAATACTCATTCAAACCCAGATTTTAAGTTCAAAAAAATCTTTCACAGAATCCCAATGTTTTTTTTGTTTTGGTTTTGTTTTGTTGGTTTTTTTTTCAAAAGTCAAAAATGGAAGAAAACTACTAACCTTCAGTTCTAGGCACAGGCTCTGTAGCACCTGGTGTTTTATCTGGCATCTCTGCAGACACAGGCTTAGTAAAACCTAACGGACACAAAGCAAAGAAAGAGTTCTCCATCAAAACCAGCACATTTCAGTAAGGCACTTCCCTGCTCCGTGGCCCCTGTGAAGGATGGGTTTTCAGCTTTCATCACTTCTGTGTTTGCATGTAAGAAGTGTAAACAGGCGAAAATCTCTCGGCGTTAACTGCAGCACTACTCAGTAGGCTCTCAGTTGGATGCACCACCAGGTAGTCAGGCACAAAAGGACCCTCTGGTACCTGAAAGCACTAATTACATCTGGTGAACTTCTTTGATTTAATACCTTTTTTCTGCCTCAGCTAATCTGTAGTGAGAGGTCGATAAACTGGGATGGAATAGCTGCTTACACTCAGGTACTGCTGAAGTTAACCATGGAGTGACCATCCAGAGGGTCACAGCAGCGTGCATAAAACAGAAAATCCCACTAACTTTAAGCTTCACTAGGCTGTAGAGCACCAGTATTTCTTCCAACACAGCAGTGGGCAGAGAAGAAAAGGCTTCTCAGGAAGGCAGTGAACACATCTCCTCTCGGAGCAACCTTATGTACGCTCTGTGGTACTGGCTAATGGTCAATATGTGGCCACCACACACTGGCTGGGATTTTGTACTCTCCTTTTTAGCACCTTTGAATATTTATCCCATCACCAGCAACACTGACACTCCATTTTACACAATGAAAGCCTCAAGATCAGACAGGGTGCACCAAGAAAAGACAATCAGAAGAGGGAAGATTCTCAGCCTGAAGGAGTTTGTGTGCCAAGTGGGACAGGGACTTCACCTCAGCTGACAATTCACACAGTTCAGTGCTGTGTACAGTACTGTACAGAGTGCACAGCATTGGAAGTGTTCACAGTACAGCCTCAATTCTTATTGAAGAATCATCTACTTTCTAATAACACCAAGGGGAAGAGCTGGCGTGCAGTTTTCAAGACAGCCATCAGATCCAGACTTTTGGGAGACCTCCCTACATAACCCTGAACTAAGACTGAACTTAAATAAATGGCCCTTTTTTCTTTCATTTTTAATTACTTAGCTTTCAAATTAATATATCTTGTTTTGAATCCTATCCTCAGACATAAAGTTAAAACTTCTGCCCTAGTGTCCAATAAAGAACTTAGGTTTACATTACAGCCAAACTATACAAAATTTGTAGGATTTCTTATGCTGTTTAAGTCATAAAATAGTATTTCAGATGTGTTATCCAGGGCAAATATATTAGTCATATTTAACTCACAAATATGTAAAACACTTAGAAACATTAGATATATGTGAGGCTACAATCTGCTAGCACATCCTAGGGTAGATTTTAATTTCTATTTAGCTGATGGAAAATCTACTACATATGATTTTCTACATTAGCCAATTAATCTCTACTCAAGATAAAATCCACCTTATCTTACTCAGGAATTACTTTGTCTTTATCATAGACGTTTTATCCACTCAACAGTACATATACTGAAGACTGTAAGTTAGCCAAACATCTTCTCTAACTCCCCCAAATTAATAGTTGTAATGCTTATCCACCTGAAGGGCTGGGTTTATGAGCTCATAAACTACAGCTAGACAGTGCCACAAACTGATCAAACAAGTGTGCCCACAACAGAGGCTTAAACAACTATAAACATCTAGGGGTCTCTACTCCTTTATAAATCTGCTGTAAAAAAGAACCCACTCTCCAGAAGACGATTAAAAAATAAATTTGCCCTTCAAATAGATTACTCAAATTTAATTATCTATGCTTATCATCACTAAGCAGTTGGCTAGAATAAATACACCAACTAATTCTAAAACTTGGCAAGCTCCTGTGTAACCCTCTGCATTCAATGATGCACTATATATTTTCTGAACATTGCACCAGTTTTTAAATCAAATTCCAGTTATCCAGTGATTTACTAGTAAAGTTGATAGGAACCAGTTAATCACACAACGTATTTGAAGCAAGAAACTTCATCAATAAATACCATATTTACTTTCTGTGATTAATTTAAAAACACATAAAACATTTTCTTTAAATTTTATGTTTTAAATAAATAATTTCATATCACTTATTCAGGAAACAATATGTTTAAAATGGAAAAACATGGATACCCACATATTTGTTTTCTGGTTTTGGTTGGTTGGAGTTGCATAGGCTTGAAATAAATATGTTAAGTAAACTTCACCATGAAAATGCTCACAGAATCCCTTACTAATATGTTAATGACAAAAAAAAAATCAATAGTCCCTCCCTAATGACAAAAAAAAAAAAATAAAATCAGTACTCTCAGAAATAATTTTGGGCTTCTTTGCTGACAGTTTGTAGAGGTGCTAAATGCAAACAAGAAAAAAATACTTTTTTCTTGCCTCTTCTGCCCTGACTTATACTTGCATAAGTCAGTTTTTTTCTTGTCTAAAGTAGGTCAGCCTTTTCTACTTGGCCTTCTAAGGAAGTGATAGCCTTGCTTTTCTGTTATCAAAACTCAAAACCAGAAAGCAATTTTACTGCAAGTAAGACACACCCTAACAGTCATTTATCCGAATTTAATGGAGTTCCTGTGCTTATCCCTTGCTATGGAGCATGACCTGTGACAAAACCAAGTGGGATTCAAATGGGCGTTGAATGACCTTGTCATTTTTAATAAAGGAATGGTAACTTGAAAGCTGGATCATTCAATTACTGCACACAAACCAAGGTATTTATTGAACAAGTCCAGACCTGCCACAGCTGCAACAACTCTGTTTCAAGAGCTCATTTGGATAATCCATAGCAGTTTTGAAAACTACAGTCCCACTAATGGTTTTCTACAGACTTACCAGTTTAGCAGCTCTGCATTACAAAATGTGATATCAAGGGCTTAACATAGCTACAACATGTTTAAGAAAGTCAGCCTCTGTGCCTAGAAAAGTGCATCTTCAGAACAATGTCTAGAAATTCTCAGACCTCCAAGATCCCTGAGCCCAGCTGTTAAACTGACACTGCCAAATCCACCCCTAAACCACGTCCCTAAGTGCCACATCTACTTGTCTTTCAAATATTTCCACAACGGTGTTTCCACCTCTTCCCTGGTCAGCCTGCTTGAAAAAGTGTTTCCATGAAGAACTGATTTCCCCAAATATTCTTGTCGCTGTCTGTAATGGTTTTCAGTAATGAAACAGTCTGAAATTTGTTGCTGCTTTTTCTAAAGCTTTCAGGAGATTAGTTGTACCAGAATAGTACAACCAGGTGCAAATATATGACAGTCTTCAACACTTTTCCAATTTGTTGTCAATTGAAAACATTACATCTAAAAACTGAGGTCCAGTAATATGGCACAGAACAGTATTTTATGACTTCTTTAAAAAGTACACAAATCTATATATTTTTTAAAATACCCTTCTCTCTTTCTGTCTTATTAATGCAAACCAGTTCCTCACTATTGCTAGAAGTGGCAGAACATACCAAAAATCTTAAAAAAAAAAAAGACATACAGAACTTTGCTGTTGTGTTCTGTAGCACACCAAGTTTTCAATTATTCAAAAAACAGAAAGCAGTGTTGAGCATTCTTTTTATTTACAAAGTTCCTCCTTTTAATCTAAGAAAGAAATCTCTGACAAAACTATTCATCAGATGAGGAAATGAAATCTCTCTCTGCAGTAAGTCCAAGCTGGACACATGTAAAGTACAGTAGAAAAGCAGCATTTGTGGTACAAGCATGCCAGTAGTAAATGTAAAAGGAAATAATACTTGCTCACTTTCCATACACATAATTTCCATTTATCCAGACAATCTTAGTAGTAGTATTCCAAAGTTTTTAAGCACCTTATAAAACATTCCAGGTACACCCTTCTAAATACTCTTGCAATATAATTATTGAAATAGTTTTAATTGTCTCTGAATCTCAGGCCCTGCTATTCTAGTAGTCCATGAGGTACCTTGTATTTTTGAATTCATCTGTCACAACTGCTACCTATTGCTTAGAGCACTTTTTCACAGAACATCCTAGTAAGTGAACTTGAAATACATATGCATTGATAATTTATGAATAAACAGAGCTGTACTGTTTACATTTCTCAGTTAAGCGAAAAGTCTTTAACAGCAACCAAAACCAGTCAGATGTATGACCACGCATTTTCACGGGCCATAATCAGCTAGGGCCACCCAAACAGGCATACTGGGAGGTCCTAGTTCAACAATTTTTTTGTTCCTTCCAGTAGATTGATTTGCCTTTAAAATCCTGAGCTGCTAAAAGCTGCAAATCAGCTTTAGCATTATGAAAAACATAAGATTCTTTAAACACAGCATCTAAACCAATAGTGTGCTGTAGGTGAATTAGTAAAACATTCAAATTTATAGCACATGGGTGGCTAAAAAATATTTCAAAAGAGCATGCTTACAAAAATATGGATTACTTGTGATTCACAGAAAAATACATTCCTTGTCTCTTAAATTAACTGTAATTTGCAAAAACCAACCAAACAAAATCAAATAAAAGAAAACCATGATTGAGGGCTTCCAACTATTCAAAATCACTGTTTATCAAAGTATCACAATTTTCACTTTTAAATTTCATGGACAAATTTTCATTGGAGAGAAGACTTCTATTCCACTTTTGTTCTTCCAGAAATTTATTGCTATATTCTCAAAAAAGCATCAAGGCTCTTGAAAGAGACTATTGTTTGTCAAAGGACTGTTTGCAGATGTAACTATGGAGCCTAGCTATGTATTTATGTTGAACAACGATCATCACTAACCAAAATCTAACCTGAGCCTCCTCCTTTGTGTCAAACCCCTGGACCCTAGTCGACATCTGTTCCAAATAGCTGGAAGTGATCATATTTAAGAAAGTTGGTTGGATTTCTTCAGAAACTTAAATACAGTCACTTTTCAATGACAGACACTGTAGACACTGCACTTCTCCCCCATCTTCCATAGGCACAATCAACACTAATAAAAGATTCTGCTGCAGTCACTTTAGTGACAATCAAAATACATCTTCCCTTACAATACTTTATCACAATTTTAAATGCAGCCTTTTACAGGTTAAGTCAGTGCTTTATACACACATATCAATACATGTAAAACAACTGAATCCTGAAATTCTACATTACATTCTGTGCTGCTAACAGAAAAGCTATCTATTGGTTTATTTTTAAACAATATCTAGATGAGCTCTTCCTGCTAAAATAAAAAAAAAATAGGTGCAAGAGGGGTAGAAATAAAATACAGTAATTTCACGAATATAAGCCGCACTTTTTTCAATGAAGAATCCATCCTTCCCCACTAGTGTGGCTAATCATCAGGTGAGGCTTATTTATGGAAAAATCCCAGCGAAATGCTGACCCGGAAGTGTGAGCCGGCAGGGCGGAGAGCTGCTGTGGAGCCGTGGCCGGGCAGATGGGGAGCAGGCTTTGCCGAGCGGGGCAGGCGTGCCGGCGGCAGGGCCGCCGAGGAGCCAGGCGGGGTGAGCCGGGCTGGCTGGTGGCGGGGTCACCGCCGCTACCAGGAGGGGCGGCCCAGTCGGGGAGCAGTGCCGGCAGGGGAGCGCCGCGCTGCCGCTCGGGGCCACCGCACCACCGCTTGCTGCAGGGTTGCCCTGCCGCACTGCCGCTCCGGGCTGCCGTGTGCCGCGGGGCCGCCCTGCCACGCTGCCGTGGGGCTGCGGCAAGTGGCGGCCGGCGGGGCCGCGGGTGAGCAGCGGCAAGAAGGGCGGCGGGACCACAGGCAAGCGGCCGGGGCAACGCCGAGCGGGGCGGGCACGTGGGGCTGCGTTTAAAGGCTCCTTCAGTCTGTGAAAACTGTTTGCAAATTGAGCATCTGATAACAAATCCCACGAGTCACGCGATTCTGTTACTAACTCGTTACTTTGTTGCACATGGATACTCGCTTAAAAAAAATAAAAATGCGGCTTATATTTGGGGCGCGGGTTATATATGGACAAATCCTGTGGTCTCCCTGGCTACCCGGATGTGCGGCTTATAATCAGGTGCGGCTTATAGTTATGAAATTACTGTAGATATTAGTAGATTTTTTGACAAGAAATATTTTGTAAACAAATAAGGCAGTCAGATGCCCAGAGACAGCCTGCACAGATGACCACCCTTCTTGGATGAAAGGTATTGGATGTTGCATTTCTGAATGCAAAACAACTCACAGAACCTCAAAACCAGCACTCACATTCTCAGGTTTCAGGATGAACTCCAAACTCCAAGGATGGCTATGGCAGAATTCATACTCACATCAACACACTCAGGCTTTGACATTTGACTATTAAACACCGCATATTATCTTTGTTAGAGAATAAGGACATCTGTCCCTGATCTGGTTTTTCCCATTTGTTTGCCTACAAAATCCCTTCTGGAGCAGATACATTGCTGCTCTGAACCCCACGAGAATAGCTTTGATCCGAGGCCAAATAAACCATAAACCAAGCTGGTATGCTAACACTAACACACAGTTCTTTCACATGAAGCAAGAAGTGACACTGAAAGAAAGGGATAGCAATTATAAGGACATAAACCAAGCCCTTATTTCTGCTCCTATTCACCACCACCCCTCAGCCTTCCTAAGTAATACGGCAGTACCTGTTTAGGATTCAAGTGCTATTTCAAGTTCATAGTTATTCCTTCAAAATTGCACAGAATTCTAATGGCTCCTTTCATTCCCTTCCAGCAGCACTCTGGATGTGGATGCAAGTTGCAGCTTCCCTTCTACAACAATATCCCACAAAAAAATCTGGAAAAATCTTCCTGTCTTTTCATCCCTGCATATCAACACATACCAAAATGTTCCAGCTTCAAGGGGTTTTGCTGGAGCTTGAAGTTTGGATTTTGTGGGGTTTTTTGGTAAGATGCTACACATTTTGCTGATATTCCCAAATCAGGCCATTCTTTCACTTTCTTTTCCACAGAAAGGCAGTAACTGTGACACTTTAAACAAATGCAGCAAGAGATGAGCTGGTCCAAACAAGACTCTCTGATCTATATTGTCAAGAAGGAACAAAACCCCCTTTACATATTTGCCCATAGATGAAAGCTACAGTAACATCGCTCTCTCTTCTGCCCACTTCTCCAAAACATATTTAATCTACAGAATCCTCTGCCTAGTTTCTGGACCTAATTATCCATACTGTGGCTCCAATCGAAAATACTTAAGTTTTTTGCCAGCAGGCAAAGACCAAATCACAGAATCCCTTTGTCACTTTCATTCTGGTTTACTCTAATTCACCATGTTTGAATGTGAAAAACATCATAAATGTTCTACTGTGAGGAATGAGCTGTCTGGCTCCTCTGCAGTTTAACTGCTACGCGTATGTCTTCTCCCTCCTCCCGTCTCTCCAACAGTTCTGAATCCATTCCCAGTGCTATTCCAAGGCTTTGGTCATGGTTTTCCAAACCCACTAAAAGATCAAGTTCAGCAGCTAATCACCATGTTTCAGTCTGCAAGGCAAGACAGTGTATTTTTTACAAAGCAACACCGGATAGAGGTCTAGAAGGGAATGTGACACAATATTTTCTCCTTCAAACTTTGTATAGAACTTCTTGAAAAGATGAGCCATGCTCAATGTTTGGTCTGTGTCCAACCATGTTGCAAGGCTCTTTACTTAAAACAGCATAAGCTGGTTCTATGCCAAGTGAAACAAAGAGGAAATCTCCCCACAGGGTCTTGTGGGAGGAGGAAGAGGGATCAAAACCTTGACTGACACTCCCCAAATACGCCTGTGAAGTGTATGCTCAAAACCTAAACACAAAGACATCCGCTTTAATTGGTGAAATGCATGTATTTCCTGCATGTATGTATTAACTCTGTGCTGATCACAGTAGTTTCTCAGCTCAGCAGAAGCGCTGTCTTCCGAACTCAAGCCACGCCAGCGCAGTTTGTAGGAAATTCCTTAGCACAATTATCCATTGCTGCTTCTCTTTCTGTAAAAATGAACCATTAATGAGTATTTTTGAAAACAGACTTTCAGCACGTCCTCTTTTGTTCACGCAGCTTTGCTCCAGAGGCATGTAATCACGCTGCTCTACAGAAAAGAACGCAACGCCTCC
>VRYO01002297.1:44392367-44407779 GCA_009812075.1 Sialia sialis
CGGGATGCCGCCTCTGGGGGCCGCCAGGCGCCGCTTCCAGCAGAGCTCCCGCAGGTGGCACTCGCTGCTCCACGGGAAGACAAAAGTGAGCGCTTGCAGCAGAACCTGACTCTCCCTCCTGGTCAGCGAGAGGGGAGGGCTAAAAATCAATCTGAATTGTCGTGCTTATCACTCGAGTCTGGATTTGGGGGTGGGAAGCCTGACAGCTAAGCTGCTGCACCGCCTTTCGCTTGTTTCAAAACTCTCTATGAACAGAAGGAACAGAATTATTTTGTAAAGCACGGGGCATTTTCCAAATTATATACACATATTGCTTCTCTCATACAGTGCAGTTAATATCAGCAGCTCTTCCAGGTCTTCAATGAAGTTAAAAAATCCCACATGAACAAAGAAATAAATCCATTAAAAGATTATGTTTCACTTGCATATGGAAGGTCTGTCACTTCAGACACTTACTTTTGAATCTAAGCTTGAAAAAACAGACAGACTAAGGTGAAGTGGCTCAGCACAGGACATGCCTGACATACACTGATGAAAACCAAGGCAAAGCAGGATAAGCAGGCCAGTCCCAAGATATTTAGAGACTTAGAGGCAAGTCTCAGCACAGACCGTTCTGAGTACATCAGTAGCAAGTCATAGCTGCCAAGAACAGCTATCGTTATCACAAAACACTGTTGTCATCTACTCAAAGAAATCTGCTACTCAACAAGCATACAGTGAAGCCCACAATGTATTCTAAGTAAAGCACTTTCTAAGCAAATTAAGAGCCCCATGCAATGCATTACATGTAGTTACTCTCCAAAAGCCAACCAACAGCATAGTTTTCTTTATTGACACTTAGAAGGATAGAGATAAAAATCTTTTAACTGAGCTTTCCTTACATTGTTTTCTGATTTCATTTTTAGATAATACCACTTCTACTGTGAAGTGCTAATTAGGGCCACAAAAAGAAAGTGAATTTGAAACAAACCTATTTAGAAAGAAACCAAATGCCTCAACATAGACAAGACATTTTAACATTTTTTTTATTACAAGACCACCATTAATTTGTGACTCTTCAGTAAGGCATATACCAAGTGCAGAAATAGCACAACAAGATTTTAGGGTACAAATCTTCACATTGTGGTAACCATCAAATCCATGGCCAGAACCCTCACAGCCACCAGAAAAGAATACCTGACTTTCCCTTCAATGAATTCTCTGACACTGTCAGAATTTACACAGTCATTTTACCATTTTACCCTAAATACACTCTCTGAATGTTGGATTTACAGCTGCATTTCTGCCTTGCTCACCATTCACCCTTCCAACTCCAGGTAACTGTTCAGACATTGAGGGAAGAAAAGTTTAAAGTTTTTTTTTTAAATCTGCATTAGGTATTTTGACTGGTCACTAGTGTCTTCTTGCATCTTTCTCAAGAGAAATATAATACTAATGCATTAGGTCTTTTATTTTGCTGAAGAAAGTCCAGATGAGGGCCATCAAGTTGATTAGAGGGATGGAACACCCTCTAGGTGGAAAGGCTGAGACACTTGGGATTGTTCAGCCTGGAGAAGAGAAGGTTTCAGGGTGACCTGATTGTGGCCTTCCAGTACATGAAGGGAGCCTATGAGAAAGCTGGAGAGAGGTTTTACAAGAGCATGTAGTGACAGGATAAGAGAGAATGGCTTCAAACTGAAAGGAAATAGGTTTAGCTGAATATATTACTGTGGGTGGTAAGGCACTGGAAGGAGTTGCCCTGGAAAGTGGTGAATGCCCCATCCCTGGAAGTGTTTAAGCAAGAGTACATGGACCTCTAAGCAACCTGGTCTTGTGGAAGGTGTCTCTGCCCTTGGCAGGGGGTTTGGAACTAGATGACCTTGAAGATCTTTTCCAACTAAAGTCATTCTATGATTTCATTCCAGTAAGCCGGAGAGGTTAAACCTCACTACTGGGCCAAGAGTTCTGGCTTAATAAATAAATAAATAAAAAATTCCAAAACATTCCAGAGCTGAATGTGAACCTGTCAAACTTCTTCAATAGCAGAGATTGCTATATAGTGCACATGGTTAAGAAAAGGAAACCGAAGAGGAAAGAATTTCAGCATTGTTTATCGCAGAATTACTCAAATTCCTTTCAAAGCTCTGAACTTTGCTACAATTAGGAGAGATGCTGATTTGGCTAATAAAGAATCAGAGAGATGCACACACATGAAGAGACCTCCTTTAGTCTTTTTCATATTTAAGCCTCTGGTGCTCAGCAACTACAGTTTTAAGATTTCTCGTTAAAGATGAGGACTACTGCTGCTGTTCCACTCTGCTCACAGATATTAAAAAAAACCAAACAAGCAAACAAGCAATAACCCAGATAGCATCCTAACAGCTTTTATTCCCATTTCCCTCTTATACAAGAAAAAAACCAACCAAAACAAACAAACAAACAAAAAGCCCTCCAGACTTGCAAGTGGCATACATAGCAAGCAACCCCTGGTAGGCTGTAAGGCTCCTCCAAATTGTTTTTTTATTAGAGAAAAAGACACTTCTCTTTTTACTTGAGGCCTGTGCCTGATACATCATCTTGGAAAAGACCAGTGGGCAAATCCATCATTTCACCACAGGCTCAAGTAGTGGAAGAAATAAAATCAAAACAGGCTGCAAGGAAGCAAAGCTTTCGTCAGAGCTCAAAAAGTCCCATTACAGCAAACAAGTCAAATAAATTATATAAACTATGCAAAGCCTTATATTAATTTGAATCCAGTCCTATGTGCTGAACAAATACTACAGTGATGGATAACATACCAATGAATATCAATATATCTGAAGTAGTGGATCTAATGATGATTGAAACAATCTTACCATGTCTTCAGGCATTTCACCCTCTGATACTTTCTGTATTTTTCATATCTGTTTCAGGAAATTTCTTGACACCCAGCTGAAATTCACTAACTTTGTCACACTTACTTGTCAGTAGAAAGGAAACAACCTTGCCATATGTTTAGTAAAGACATCAGGCTGTGTCTATTAGGCAGCAGTTTCTCTTGAAATCGCAGGACCATGATAAGAGTGAAGGTTTTTCTGGGGCTTGTTTTGTTTTAAATTAAAACTTTATAGCCCTCTTACAGAGATATTCATTATATTTAAAGTCAGTAAAAAGCTATTATCCATGGGACAAATGAAATTTGTATGCATTTTAACTCTGTGTAGGGCCAAAGTCAAGGCATTGAGATAAGGAATGACATCTTCCTCAACTCACATAACCAGTATGCAATGTAAACCCTGACAACTTGACAGAGATAAGGTGCATCCAAAAGCAAATACTCCAAGACTACAGAACAGCCCAATGCTTTTCAAGAGTATAAATACAGAAAAGTGCTATTCAAAGCCAGCTGTTTCAGGGGTATTTCTTCTCTGCCCTTAAGCATGTTTCTGAAAGCTTCACCCCCCCAAAAAAAACCAAACCAAACCAAAAAACAGGAAATCACAAAATGCTGCTCTGCACCAAATTAAAATCATAAATTTATTCTCTCGTGCATATTTTTTTAAAAGCATGGCAGTTTTTCTTCCAGTTTGGCTAACAGCAGAGAAATTAGCATGCATCAAGTCCCATCAGGCTGCTACACCTCTCCTGTAAAGTCCTTGTAATATGTTTGAATTCACTGCATATTTTCAAAGAAATAACTTCAAACCTCATTGAAGAAAACCACTGAACTTTTAGAATAAGGTCATACTGATGAAAGACAAAAATGTCTGCACTGTCCAGAAAGTCCATTTACTTTCTTAAAAATTTTCTTAAAGAATGTTCATTCCAAGTAAAGAAGACAGAATGATAGTTTCGCCCTCAACTGTAAACTCTTTTGGAGATTTAAAGCTAGGGGTGGGAGATACAAAGGAATGTTTGAATGTTTGGTTTGGCATTGCTGACAAGGTGAATGTTCATGAAGGGGAAGCCTACTTAAAAGCAGAATAATGGGTAATTATTGCTTTATATGTGGATCCTTCATTAGTTTTGTCTCCACGACACACAGTGACACCGTTAAATTTATAAGGAAAGACAGACACAGATTTGCCATGAGGAGAATGGGCTCCTAAAAAGTCCATTTGTGTGTTTCCTTCAACTGCAATTGCCTGAGTACAGCTGAAATGGGAGGTTTAGATGTGGACATTATAATTATTAGACAAGTAATAGTCACTTGGCTTTTCCAGAAATTGTCATTTGAGTGGCTACCAGAAGTACAGCCATGCATAACTACTTACGCATGCCCTCTGAAACACGTTTCTTGTGGGTTTTTTTACCCACAGCCACCAGAAAAAGTCCATCTACCTTTCTGACTGCAGTGAAGTATCATTAATGACAATTTTGGGGTTTTGCTTTCATCACAAAGTATGCAACGTTAGGAAACAACACAGCAAATCACATAAAAGAGTCAACAGCTAAAGCTTTCTGAGCCCTGACATATTCCAGGCTCCAAATGCTACCAAAGCTGGCAGTCCCCCAGCCCTGGCTCAGGCAGCTGACTGTAGGAACCCTCCACGTTCCTCCAGCTTTTCCCTCGCCCTGCTTTGGGAATACATACATCTATGTGTATAGATGTATGTATATTTATATACACACTGTGCACACATGTTAAAAAAGAGGAAATTAATAACAGACAAGTTAACAGCACTGTGTACATTCCCTTGCAATTTACCCAAATGAATGGCCTCATAACTCAAACTGGGACATTTCCTGTAAAAACACTCCACTCTGGACTGCAACTGTTGAAGCATGGCTTGCAAAAAACATGCTTTCTAGAGCCAAAGTTTGCAGTTATCTACAGAACACTCTAACTAGTTGGAACAGAGAAGCCAGAGCCTACTTGGCGTACATTAGCTTTGAAAAGTGTGTCTCCAGTTCAGAGTTCTGTAACTGCAGGCATAGTCCAACTGGCTTTTGTGGCACTGAATTGACTATGCAGTGCACAGAGAAACAACAGCTTCAAATCACAGTCATGCTTAATCTCTGACAAAGCATATGCATATCTACATATTTGTTAAATGTATTAATTATAAAGAATAAGGAGTATTAGATGAAGTAGGACTAGAAATGGAAAGGAAATAATTTCATTCATTCATGATCAGCACAACTATATAGTCTAGCAGGCTAAAACTGGTAAAAGTGAAACCACTCATGGTAACAACCTTTAACCTGCCACAATTTCCAAATGAATTTGGATGACCATTTCAACAGAAGCCAGTGACAAGCTGTTGAATAAACATTTCTTTTGGGTTCAACTGCAGTATTCTCTAGACATGGAAACTCCTCCTATATAAATATATAAAGCTTGTTATCTCTGTTTTCTTTCTCAGAAAAGCTAAATTTCTTAGTAAACACTGAATTGCAAAATGCAGATCTTCAATGGCCCCTGATCAAAATACTACTTCCATTCAGAAAAATCACATGGGGAAAAAATTAACATGACTTAAGAGTATTATAGTTGGAAAGGTGATCTCCTTCAGCTGAACATTTTTCTCCTTTCTTATACATGTCTAAGAGACATGGTTTGATCAATCAGTTGTTTATAAGTAATTCTCAACAACTGCATGGAGTCTGAGCTATTTGTGCACTTTGATACTTCATTCACCTTCTCATAAAAAAACCCAAAAAACCTTAGACTTATCTTTTAAACACAGAAACAAAGAAATACCTATTTTGTGCTAAAACAACATAAAATTCAGCCACAGCAAGACCACTGACAACTCCAGAAGAACCTATTTTTAAGAAAACAGCTTTATGTTTCATTGTTTATTTGATCTAGTAGTGGAAAGCAACAAAAAAAAAAAAAAAAAGGACAGGGTGTGAGCAGGAATCTCTAAATAGTCTTGATTAAAGTAAATATTCAAAGGGATATTACTCAAGTCAGTACCAAGAGCTTCAGCCAGTTTCCAAAGCCTTTTGAATTCTCAGAGCTAAGCTCGGTGAATTCAGATGAAAGTTCCTTTTCTTCCACTTTTAAGGGAAGAAATAACTATGTGAACTTGCTGCAAAACACTCTTCTGAGTGTTTTAGTAATTGGGGAACAAACCTAAAGCACTGCCAAGACACAACTAACCATTTATAAACCTTAATGTTTCATTTGAATATTAAGTTCTGATCTACTGAAACAACACAGAGGTGTTCCAATAATGCTGTTTCAAGTTATGTAATACCATCCTCAGTACATAAAATCCCAGCTGCTCCATTCTTGCTGCCTAGCCCACATTTTGTCCTCTGAGAAACACAGGCACACAGAGTGCATACTAACAGCACCAGGTTCCTACGAACCCAGCAAGAGGCACAGCAGAGCAAGGAAACCACCTGGCACTGCCTCACTCTCAGATTATACCAGCCTCTTCAGTGGGGCTACAGGGAAAAAAATAAAAAGTCCCTGCCCACACAAAGAGCTATCTAAATTATCACAAAAAGCAGGGAACCACTCTATCTGATCAGCAGACGAGTTGCTGTAGCCCTCTGAGCCTTTAGCCTCTGAGGCAAGCGGAGTAGGGGGAAGAAGCATTTGCTCCCTTTAAATTTGATGACAGTTGATCTCCTTCTCATCCTGTCACTGTTCCCACAGCCTGTGCAGTATTCCCAGAGATACCACCAAGCTACTATCACTTTTCCCCAGTGGTCACCACTATGCGTTCACCCACCAGAGCATATCAATTTAACAAGAGCCAAGTCAGTTCCAAACGCTTCTGCTTCCTCTTTCCCAATTCCAAACTCCTCCATTTGTCTTTACAAAACAAACAATCCAGAAATGCACTTCAAAATAAACAACAGCAATTCTGTAGAACAAACTTACCCAAGCAAGGGACTAAAAAAAGTCTGTAGAGAAATGCTGACTAAGAATATGTGCTCACATCAAATAAAAAGTGACCCTTGATCTTCCCCACAGTGAAAATTCTCATGGGATTTCTAGCCTAACCTGCAGATTTTCTGATGCTGAATAAATGCTGAAGTCCCATCGCAGGGTTTCATCATCAGAAAAACTAAGGCTATTCTTAATTCATTGCATTAGATGTGGCAAAAAAGTGCTCCTGGGTGCAAAAGCAAGCTGGGACAGAATAACACATCTGTGGTAATGAATAATCCTAGTCTCCAAAACAGGGTGCATAAAAGCCATGTCTCAAGAGTGACAGCTGAGCTGCACTAGGGACTGAGTCAAGCCTGGAAAGTGTCTGTGGAGAAGGTCATCATTTCCCAACATCACACCAGCAAAGATGATCACCATAGACCATCTTCTTCCAGGCATGGGAACACTCCTAGGCCCATCTGAATTCTACACAGTTGTAACCTTACGTCACTCCTCTCTCAGGCCACCTATGCTCATAAACCTTTGCTGACACATAATTTCAAACAATTTTTTCTTAATTGAGTCTTATTACACACTTCAAAGATTTAAAGAACTCGGAATGGAGACAGAGACAGAAAAACACACACTGGCACAAAAAAGCAGAACAGGGAGAGAAGAAAGAAAAAAAGACAACCATACTTTCTGCAGAGAAGTACAATTACATGCAACTAAACTACTCTTCCCTTAAGCATGTGCCACTGGCAGTGTAAAGGTTTGCTTATACCTTTCAGTCCTGACCTTTAAAACAGACAAGATACAAATCTTACATAAAGGAGCATAATGTTCTGTGTCTGTACCTCCAGAAATCTTTCTCTGCAACTTAAGCTCCTATGTATCCAACAAATAGTGAACGCCTCCTTCCACTGTGCCAGAGTAAGAGATTTTTGCACAAGGAGAGTTCAGAGACAGTCACCCTGCTCTCCTGTAGCAAGGGAAGTCCTCTTTTGGTTGTTCCATACACAAATTTTAGTCTGAGCATCCCTGTGCTATTACTAGGCTAATGCCAGCATGACAGATCTTTAAAGGAAGGGAATTTTTTATGGTTTGAGGGCTTTGGGTTTACTTTTTAAATCCAACTGTAATACAGTTTAAGCAAAATCGATCTATCATGAGCAGCATTTTTGGAAGTAGAGGTTTGTGATCCTAGATTAACATGTAAGAATCATCAAGGAAAAATTATTTACTTTTAGGGATAAAGATCAATGGCAGGAAGCATGATACTGTAGAGATATTAAGATATTTGTATGATGCCTACTAATAAATAGATGTGTGTTTATGCTTTCCACATGCACAGAAAGAAGCATGCATTTTTCTACCAGTACCGCCAGTTCATTTTAAGGGAAACCCCCAGCTACTAATCTCATTTCCAGCAAGCATGCAGCAGCTCATGTCACTCACCTTGAAGACTAATATCCAAAAAAGCAGGGAAAGAAATTACTTATGCAGGGGAATTTCATGCCTCCTTCATTTATACAGTTATTTACACTACAGCATTTACTCAAGTATCTCTATGTGTCATAAAGGTATGGGTAAGACAAAATATGATTTGGCAATCTCAAGAAATGTACACCACTCTCAGTGCTGAAAGGCTGTTAAAGAGCTTCATGGGAATGTGTTCCAGGCAGTTAAACTACATCTTGGGAAGCAATTTACATGGAATGAGTAGCATCAGGGATGAAGAGCTGGGGGCTAATAGTTTATCACATATGCACTGCTGCACCACAGGAAATGAAGCACAACAGCACTTGTGTGGGCCTCCTCCAGACCCCAGAGTAAAAAGCATTTGGGTTTTTTGTCTGTCATCTCTCCTGGCCAGCGGGGAAATCAAATCAAGCTGTTCTCAAAAATGGAGAATAATAGTAAGCTTCAATCCCTGGAAAACAGTCCTCTCACTCATGCAAAAATTACCTAAATTTTATAGTTTCATCCATCTTTTATTTCCTTGTTATGCTTAGTAACAATACAGATACTAAGATTTGCCCAAGCATGTTACCACAGGCGTCACTCTGTCTCTTAAAGCCTGCTGGACATCAACAACCCAGCAGATGGTCATTACTCCAAATTCCCCACCCTCCATCATCATTAATTCAGGAGCAAATTCATTTCAATGGGCTAGCCCCAATTCATAAAGAACTCATTGTCCTGACCAAATTAATAGCTTTACATCCTGCATTACCAGATGTGCTTCAGAGACACAGTAACATTTTATATTATAATGTGCTGTGTAAAGTCCACTTCAATGTCATTTCTCATAAGTATTGCTGTACAAGGCAAACATACAACTATGAACCTATTCCCAAAATAAACACTAATCTCTGTATTTTTGGTTTAGATCCTAGACAGATTTGGCACAAAGCATTGCTCAATTATCCTGCAACCCACTTGATCAAAAGCTGTCTACTCTGATAGCACAGTCTTTTGGAAGGCATTACTTCACCCTGAAGATTAATAAACCCTCCACACTGGCACATCCAGTAAAGACACAGGCACTTACAGTGCCTATTACATAAGCAACACAGTCTAGAATAATCATAATAATAGTAACAACAACAAATGGGACAAATCAAATTTATAAGGAGTAGGTCTTAACTTCACTGATAAGCCACCAGCCTATTTTGATAGATGTCAAATGGGGAATGAAAAGGAACAGGGGGAATCATTTGCCACTACTTGAGTCCTGTCATGTCTGCCATTTGTCAGCAAGTTTGCATTAAAACAGTGGAAGACTCTTTTCCATAGGAACAATTTGCAAAAATGAACATCAGTAGACTAGGATCAATTAGGAAGCTATCTTTCCCACTTAACGGAAAAATAAAAAGTGTAATTTTGAAAATATCCATGTTCCTTGTGAGAAAGAGGTCAAGATCATTAAAGGACTCTAAATCAAATAAAAACTATAATTAAAAATAGAGACAGAACTTTCCAGAAAGATAGCATTCATTTGAGTTTTAAGTTACATTGTTATTCTTCCATGGAACTAAAACAAGTTTTCTACAATCCTATATCTAAAAAACTTCTCTTTGTGATAGTTTTGTTGAAAACTGCTTGTGTGAAATGTTCTGTTTTCAATAAATTGTTGTTTTCCAACAAAATATTTTTGGCTGAAAAATTCCTAACTGGCTTGACTTAATTTCTCAAGTCTAATATTTCATTAAGTCCAATGCCTTTCCTTACTTAAAAGGATGCACTGTATATTTTAAATACACATTTATATCTACTCACTCTCATACCAGCACAAAACAAACAATATTTGTGTTTAAACCTGTGATGCAGGGAGGGCATTTTCCCTAAGAAATCACCTGGAAGAAACAAATATAACAACTATGAGATTAAGGTCTATTCTATTCTACCTTGAAAACAGAATTAGTTTATAGAGGTTTAGGTTTATTGGAGATGTAGATTCTATCTTTACTAAGTAACTTTACACGTTTAAATTATGTGGTAAACAAATACAATCCAGGTGGATTTACCTTGGAAGTACATTTTACAGCCATGGCTGAAGAGAGGGGGCTGAAATGTCTGTGGTTTGACAAACATAATTCTGGGAGGGGACAAGGCAGCAAGGGAGAAAAATAAATATTTTCTTATAAAAAGGAAAACAAAGAAAAAGGAAAGTCATAGTTATGTCTCTTATCAAATTCCATACTGGTATAATTTTTAACACAATAGAAACTCATGAAACAAGAACATAAGATCATTTGATGTATTTCACTTCTGTAACTGAAGCTAAAAATGCAAAGGCTGGGGCTTTTTTCATGTATTAAATATTTTTCCAAATTCTTACATAACATAACTAATAAAAATATTTACTTTTACAAAGGGTCAAGTGTACAGAACATTATTCTCCCAGAAGGAAACCAGATGTTCAGTTCCTTCAAAGCGATGTCCGTGCTGATAAAAGCAGTAGCTAATCTTTCTTTCAGAGGTTGAAGGTCTTGTTGAAGTTTCTTTTACTGAAGAGCTATATATCAAGCTTTAACGAATATCTGCCTCAATGGAAGAAGAATTTTTAATTTTTAATAGGATCTTGGCTTGTATATATAGTCATCAATGCATACGTACACAAAGAGCTGTCTTTGAAAATTTTCTAAAACAATTTATAGTCATGCTCTAAGTCACGTACTGCATCTTAAACTCATGATAAAAGAAGTCACATCTGTTCCTAAAGCCAAAATTCCATCATAAAAACATCTTAGCAAACATCTATAGAGTAATTTGAATACATTAAGTCTTGCAAATATTAAAGTACTTCTCACAAGTAATTCAAGTAGTGCAGAATTATCTATCAATGTAGTGCTTAGAATTGTAAAAAGTTCAAATTAACAATACATTATGTTTCTTAATAATCTATTATTTAGAAAACTCAATATATTAAGAGATCCATAAAATGGAATTTACAAAAACTTGAACAAAAAAAATCTTGAATGATTCTGTGGGTTTTTCCTGTATTACTTGGCTTTTGTCATTACTAATATTTAGCTACACCATAATTATTGCCAAGAGATGCAAGATAATCCTGAAATCCTATAGGGATAGGCTAAATGTTTAAAATGCTTCAGAGGCATGTTCAGGGTCTTTGTGTATCTCACTCAGAAAGCAAAAGAATTACTTACTTGTTTAAATTACTCTTAGATAAGTCTTTGGGGAAGAAAACTCAGTTTTATCACAGGTAGAAGGAAACCCCACCCAATTTAAATTTAAATTTGGGGTTATGTCACCTTCTTTTTAACTTCTGAATTTTGTTCTGATGAAGGAATGACTGAAAGTTAATCTGGGACATTAACTGCAGCATGATTCACTTATGGTATCACAAATTGTGTTCAGTCACGTTGGTGTGGACCTATAGCACAGAATGCTCTTGCTCACTTTTGCCATCTCTAGTGGCCAGGTGCATCTGTTATTTGAAAAACCTGTTTCGTTCAAGGAAGGCTGTAAGCTTCCAGCTAAACAGCATCCTATGGATAGAAAGTTGTACATCTCAAGACACTGCTTGTTAAGGGTTCACTTCCAAGAGGACAGGAACAGAGCAGCTCTCAGGACTGCAAGTGACAAGGGCTGAAAAAACCCCTATTTTATCCAATATGCATCAAAAACCCCCAAGGAAGTGGGCAGCACTACCCAGGCCACTGACTTTAGTTAACCAGCTGTATCCAAGCCCAACATAAACTCTGTTAGTTTACAAATGTGTTTAGTCTGTGCAAAAGCACAGTACTGGCACCTTGCTTACAAGAAATGGTACAATTAAACATGATGAAAGGAAAGGAAGAAATATAGAACAACTAAATAAATGGCAAGAATTGAGATTTACAGAGCTCTTTCAATTAATGGTTTTTCAAGCACTTTGCATGGCAAGAGAGAACAAAATGGTCAACACACACTTAGGGTTTGCATAGAGTGCATACAAATTTCACGTATTTATAGTGCAAGAGTTAAAAAGAAGTGGAAAAATTATGGCTGGAGTGATGGAAGGGACAAGCTACCATAACTTACTTCATCCAGCTGCTTTACTGGCCTCCCTCAATTATTTCTGCTGACATTTGTCTTCCCCAGAATCAAGTCCCATTCTTCTCTCAGGCCACACACTTACCAATAGGTCACCATTCATCTGCCCCCAAAACTTCCTTCCCTGTCATGTGTAAAGCCAAGTAAGGAGTTCCATTCATGCCCAACCTCCTCTCTGGGAGAGCAGGAGCACACTGCAGAACCCCTCAGTTTGTTCCTCAGCACTTCTGCTGCAACACATCAAGCAGCAGATGCTCAAGCAGGAGCTGGACAAAGATATCACAGATTTAGAAATGGCATTGTAGAAACTGCAGGGAAAGCTGCGTGAATGTTTCAACTTTTGGGTCCTTGGTACGAATGCTGTCTTATTGCTCCCCTTCCCCAAAGAAAGCCATTTCCAGCTTGATTTTGTAGTATTACATTTACAGTGCAGCCATCTATGAAGACAGGACTCACATGCAACAAATACACAGCACATCCCTGAAGACTTCGTAAGATTGTGTGTTTGTGTGTGCATGTGTGTAAAATACACTTGTTTGAGAAGCAAGTTCGTTTCTAGTTAGTTCCTTCCAGTGTGCAGTTTGTTTTTCTGCTTTGGCTACACCTGTGACAAAGAAACAATACTGTCACCTGTACCCTCTCTTAACTAGTCCTGAACAGGACACACACACAAAAAAAAAACCAAAGTAGTAGTCTTCAAGACAGTTTCACTGCTGTACAGGATGCTCACCAGAAAACAACAGATGTGCTGTAATCACTACTGGCCATTCATTTCCTTTCTGCCAGAAAGAAAGCAGCAGTCATCAATTAAGAACCCCTATCTACAGGACACAAAAGGAAGTATACAGTTCTCCTTGGTCATTTGACTGCAACAATAGGAGATGGCAGCGGGAAAGGACTGACCGCTCTGAGCAAGTGTGGTGGGCGGGAAAGCAGACAGGCGAGAGCGAGCTTATTTCTTTGGACTTTTTAAAAAAGAAATAAAAGAATTTTTGTTCAACACTTTAATATGCAAATGTTAAAAAATAAATCACTTTGCCTACAAATTATACAAAATCCTAGTTATATTATTTCTGATCTTTTTCAGACAATTCATTTACTCCTTTTCACAGCAGAAAATCCCAAACATGGGAACTGACAAGAGAATTAAGCAGCCTCTATCTGGAAAAGCTGTTTTATCATTTAACAAAGACTTTTCTGAAACAGTTTTTATAAAAAATTTTTATAAAAAATGTGCTAGGTACATAGACTTTCAATACATCACTGGCATAAATTATTTGGATTAATATTTTTAAGAATATTAATAATATTAAGAATATTCTAGTTAGATCTGTGGATCCTTCCGTTAAAGATTACGTTTGCTGGTCAGCTTCATTGCTCTGAAATAGAATGACAGCTTTCATAAAACTGCCAAGAAGAGAAAACCCTAGAGATGGGCTTTATATTATGTCTGTTCCACAACTGTAGTCAGCCACAAAGGGTTTGCAGGAAACTTATTAAAAATGTTAGCCTTAATTAAGGTATTAGGCCCTAATCTAGCGTGCTAAATTAAACCCCAAATATTCCCATGGACACTAATGCAACTGCTCTAAGAGCTTGGTAGGCACTTCCCACAACAGGAAAACTTTTACAGGCCTTCATGTTGAGACTGAACCCTTATTTTTGCCCTGTACCTCTGCTTCAATGCATACCAAAAATAGACCAGACTTACAGAAAAGCTCATACGTGGGCATAGAATCATTCCTCTCCACCCCCACAGAGATTTGCAAGCCCTCACACCACTAAAGGCATGACCTAAACAAAGCATTCAGTGATGCACAGATGCTCGAGGAATTTTTTTAATGCATTGACTTTCAGCAAAAACATACTGCATATTAAAACTCACAGAGAATTGTCAGAGTAAAGTTATTGATCTAATGTTTCCTTCTCTGCTCCAACATGTCATGATTTAATAGATGCTAATGCCCACTTTAATTCTTCTAAAGATATTCTAAGCACCAACTTATTGAAACAATAAAAAACAAAAAATACTGTTACGTAAGTCAAATGGATAATAGCAAAATAGAAACAAATTTCATAAGATATTTCCCTCATCACCTCCAAAACTTTTTCAGAATGAAAGTATTCTTAAAAGTTTCAGATGTATCCTTGACATGTAAAACAAATTTGGCAAAATTATGGGTGGTTATTTGGTAAGATTCAACATCCATACCTCAAAGCTGTATCCCTTAATGCCTAAACCATTAAGCTCTTCTTTTAATGGAATACCAGTCCTCATATTTTGTGTTTCTTCCTTTTTCCCACGAAATTAATTCCTTACTGTATGCACTTCATCTAGTCCTTGAATGCCTTATTCCCTTAGCTGATACATTCCCACACACTCCAGTTTTGTTGACACAACAATTTTTTGAAGCACTTCACAGTGAATGCTTGTCTGCCAGGAATCCCAAATAATCTTAGGAAATCCTCTGCATCTTAGGCCACAGGCACAGTCCATGTTTCTCTGCTTTCAGAAGAGAGGTTATTTGAGTCTGATGGTCTGCTAAGCTTTTCTGTTCATCATGAAAACACAATAATGCCACTGCAACTCAAACCAAGGCCAAGCAGCACACTTGAAATGAAATGGAGATCAGGGAAAGGGGAGAGTTTGTGAAAATAATTCACTTGAAGGTCACTAGGCAAATACTTTGCGTGCATTTGGATACGCACAAACTTCAAGCTAAATAAATAAAATTATTTCCTCTGTGGAAGCTGGGAATGTACAGCCCCTCCACACTGGTGGATGAAAAAAAAAGCTAGTAATTACCTATAAGCAAATAGCACAGAGAACTAGTATCCTGAATTTAGGTCATGCAATTATTTTTCTCTAATGCATGTTAAAACATGCAACCTTATTCAAATCTTGCTATTTTTGGAAAACTCTGAAGAGGAATTTCTGGTCTTTACTCTTGTCGCCTCCGCAAAACATTTTTCTACTTACAGAGACTGTTCTCCCTTGGATCTAAAGGAAAGTAAGATCTCACTAATGTTTGTCAGATGTAAGCTCGAATCTCATGCTAC
>VRYO01002297.1:44408779-44482952 GCA_009812075.1 Sialia sialis
TTTTCCAAATAGCAATGTCTGAGTTATTAGCCACTAAACATCTGCTTTTTTCAGAGAGAAGAAAAGATTCCTCTAGGTTGGCACCAGGAATCTTTCTTGTTGGAGAAGAGGAGAAAGGGATCTTGCCTAAAGCTCTAAAGCTCTCTTATTCAATATTTTCTGTTGTCTCCTTCCAGCCCTACTGTGAAGTCTTCTGGAATGTCAATTTGTTTCAGATAATCAAATGAGTGAAGTCAGTTATTGCAAACAGGTTACATTTCTGTGGCATGTAAACCTGCTTTTCCTACATTCCCAAGTCCCCTAGATGCTCCAAGGCTTCCAGGCAGTGAGATTATATGAACAAATTAAATCACTAAAAAATAAACTAAAATGACATAGACTAACATAGGAAATTTCAGGAAAACTAAGTTGTCCTGGCTCTTCCTATCCCCATAGGGAGACCATTGTATCACTGTGAAAGTGGCACTTTTTCTTCCAAAGGGAGCGAATCAAGCAACTGAACAAAATTTCAGCTACAGATCTTCAGCAAAACCTCAGTTTCAGAAACAAGGACTAAAATGGAACCTACCCTAACTGCTTAGGTGCCCCCTCAAAATTTGATTTAATTAGCATAAAACCCCACTAGTGTGCACATGAGGAGCACCCTGTCTCTTGGCTAACCCATACAGCGACCTACTGTGGATTTGCATACAAAGCAGCCCCATGGTTAACCTGAGGCAAGTTCGTTCACCTTACACCAATGGTAATCCTCTCAGTCAGAGGCACACCAAAAATCACATTTAAAATAAAGCAAAAAACACAGAAGTTAAAATAATAGTAAAAAAATTTACCTGGCAGAGCACTCACCAAATATATCACTGTTGGGTTGGACAAAATGGAGTCGCTTTTTCTCTCCTCCGTTGAATCTCTGGCCTTCTGCAGAAAGGAGGGTGGAAATTATGGAATTAGAGAAAGGATAAAAGGGAGCTCAGATGCACAGCTCAGCAGGGGGTCAAAGCACACCCTGGTTTATTCCCCTTATGTCACGCTCGCCGTATGTACGCCTCCCGTTCTGGCCTCGAGCAGCTGAATAAAACATAGCACGGGCTGAATCCAGTTCAGAAAAGCTAAGGAGTCAGATTTTGAATAGGAATTAGACACTAATGTGATTCTGAAAATCCCATTAAGAGTCTTTTCCACCTCTGCCTACCTACATATCTTTAAAAATCTAGATCAGACAGCTTGTCTATGGTTGTGCTGTAGCAAGGAAGTACTGCTGGGTTCCCAAGCTCTAAACCCCAAGGGCTTCAGGCCACACTCCTTCTGGAAATTGTTAGAGCTGATTTTCAACTTAATTTTCTTTAATGCCTGGAAACCTCTATCCAAATGAGCCCTCACTTCCCTGGTAAACAACATCAGTGGCCTATAAAGTACATCAGAGACATGGGTTGCTGCGAGCTGCCTGGTACCTCCATCAAAGCCAGATATTTTCACAAGGTCAACAAAGCGTGATAAATCACTGAACAAGAATAATGTTTCTCCTACAACTTCACAAAACCCAGCTATTTAGGTAGAATTGTGGTGCACTTTTTTCTTGCAAAATTTATTAGCCTGCCTTGAAGCCTAAAAATGGAGGATTTTTTGATTTAACAAGGGAAAGAACACATTCCCTCTGCTAAACTTGCAACCCCTCCCAGCCTCAGCAGAATATCAACTGGAACTGAACAAGGATACCTTTTCTTATTATTTTCATTTCTCTAAGACATTGCTTTACATTTCCCTTTTCTAGAGTATCCAACATTAATTCATCTCTCCTTCTGTGCTATTTCTGTGCCATGGACTGAGCCAAGGGTGACAGTGAAGAATCCACAGAAACTCAACATCAAATGTTCCTGTTCTGAACTTTCAAGAAACTTTAATAACTTTCTTCTTTTTTTATATCATCATAAGGCCTGTTTATATACTTGAAGTGGAAGCAGTGCACATTCAGCTGCAATTGATTTCCTGTATGGCAAAATACCTCAGGCATTCAGCTGGCTGGGAACACTACAGAGGCCTCTTACCATCACCAGTTTTTTGAAACCAGGAAGCTCTGCCCAGTGCTTGTTCTTATGCCAGAAAAAATGAGAGTCCCTGCTAAGTGTCCAAGTTAATTTGGTCTAGGTGAACCAATCATAAACAGGCAACATTTTGTATTTCAAAAAGCCATTTAAAAAATATTGGTCTACTTTCAATTTTAACAGTAATGCCATCAATTCAATCTTGCTAATGGGGCATAATGTTCATCTACAGACGTTCTTTAAATACAAAAATCTACTCCACCTGACATTTTCTTTTAATAAAATATCAATATATTTGCTTTCTCTATGCTATCTTCACAGCAATAAATTAGCAATAAATTAACAGGCAATTTCACAGACTAAATAGTGTATTTTTTTCTTTTGGCATCACTGAGTGACTACAGCAACAATTTTATTGACTTCACTCAGGTTTTCCTTTTAATAAGTGAAGACAGTAGTCTCCACTAACATTTCTAGGAATTTGAAGAGGGAAATACCAAGTTCCTGTGATCAGACTGTAACAGCTGTTACATTCAAATGCCCATACACCTGACTGTACTTCAGATTGTAATTTAAGCAAAACAGAAATGCAAAGTGACCTATAATTACCATCCTACTTTTTTAAAGTTTGCATTATTTAAAACCGTCTTAGTTAATCTAGAAATATATCACAGCTATTAACAAAAAGCTTTACTACTTAATCACATTTAGAAAATAGGGCTAAAGCATCAAGCAAGGAGCAGCTTAAGAAGCAAAAGCACCAAAGAAACTTGAATTCAGATATTTAAACTGATTTGAACCATAATGTCTGGCTCTCCTGGAAAAAACACTTTGGAACCTGGAGTTCATACTACAATGTTAAAATAAAAGCTCAGAAGCTTGAAAGTTATCTTTCAAAATTAAGGTTCTCCTTTCAGGTATACTCTACATGGGAGGCAACCAAAATAATTTTCAGTAAGAGGATGGGTGCTTTACTTTATTCCTCAGGAGTTATCTTCACCTCAGTTTCCCTAAAAAGCACAAATGACACATAACCCTTGTGTTTTACACACTCTCAATGTGGTGAAAGTTAACATCACTTCAGTCCAGTTAATGGGTTGCCTCAAACCATGGGGTCTGAGCGTTGAAATCTCTCCTTTTAAAGAATTTCCTTATCCTGTTTCAGCTAGGCTGAAAGACCACATTAAGTCAGAGTCACTCAACCACATGTAATTGTGTTCCACAAACTTACAGGTGGGAATTTGCCTCAATTTCAAGTAGGATATCAAGACATTCATTCCATTCATTGGCATTCCTGCTCTCACCTAGTCCCCAAGCACACCTCACATCCATACAACTCCCTTCTTATGACTTGGATTATATTGTGTATTGGACATAATAAAATTGTTTCAACACATACTGTAGCATTGCAAAACAAATAATTTTGCCAAACAATTCCACATACTGACCCTTTAAGAAAAGCTCAGAATAAAATTCTTTGTAGATGTTCACATGTGCTAGACAGGAAACCACTGTGCAAGTTTAATCACCAGTGAGGAGGACTAAAGTGAAAATTTATTTGACATGACTTTTACTGAGCTATGTGCCAGTTCCTAAAGCACAACTTTTCTGGCTGAGGAAGGCAGCTTGCTTTTACAGGAAGGCCACATATTGTAGCACCTTCTCATTGCACAACATAACCGATTAACAGAGGAAAATGTGCCACATCCCAAGCAAACTGATTTATTCCACATGCAATCAGTTGAGAGCTTTCCCAGGCATATTAAGCTAACTTTGTATCAAGATAAGTTCATGCAGCAGTCGTGGAGTTTCTTTCACCCTACCCATTCACAGCAGTTAACAGCACAAAGGTGAGTTGCATGACAAGGTCAACAGCTGGGTGAGTCTTTGCCAGAATTCCTCCAGACCATTCCTGGTATGACCTCAAACTGCCCCTAGAGAAGAAGTCAGCATTGGGCAAGAATAGGCATAGACAAGTAACTGTGATCCAGATACCAGAACTAATCACTCCCTGATATGACTCAATATTTATAATTAACAAATAAAAGGAACCAACCCAGTACATTTTCCTCTTAGCATCAGAAGACGGTCATCACTGATCCTCTATTAAATATTGAAAGAACTCTTTGTGCAACACTGGCATTGAGTTAAAGAGCAAAAGGGAAAAAAAACCTTAACATTTAGTGGGCAGACTCCTCATCGCTGCAAGACAGCGGCAGTGAAGAAGCATCCAGACTCCTGTGGCAGCTCCAAGAGCTGCATGATGCACACAGCCAGGGTGGGCAGGTGCATCTGTCAGGTATGTAGGTCAGCATTGTCCCCTTGAGATGAAAGAGACTCTCAAGCAACAAATCTTCTGTGACAAAGGCTGATGACCAGCTTTTCTTCTGAAGAGAACAAATGAGATCACCATGGTTTAGTTTTTTCAAAATTCTTCCTTGAAAAGCAGACACAGATCCTATCATATCCTAACAGCATGCAGTGGTGTCTGGGAGGAAAATCTTTCTCCTCCATACCCCACCTGTGCATATCACAGGTCCCAATCTAGTCAATGCTTCACCAAAGCAGGGCAGAAAAAAAATAAATCACCTGTTCTCCTTGCTTCGACTTTGTGGGAGCCTGAGTCAGCACCTACTCTGTGCTTTGGATGAACAAACTGCTTTGAAGGGGCCTGAGGAGTGCAAGAGCCAAATCTGTGTTTGAGAACGGAGGTTGCTTATCAGCAGGATCCTCTGCTGCAGTGTTGCAGAAATAATCTCTTCAGCGTGGTTCCCTTTGGATCTGCAGTGTGTATGGCAGAGCAGGACAGCCTAGCTCTCAGGTGAAGAGCACAAGTGACACTGTCAGCATGCACAGGGCACAGCCTGTGTTGGGAAGAGGCCACACTGCTGCAGGTGAAGTGGCAGAGTGCAAATTGCAGTCACTGAGATCACCAGGGTGAGTCAGCACGCAGGAGAACAGCTCTAAAATCTGCCCAGCATGGTTTGTGCCTTAGCAAAACACCCTGTCCTTCACACCAAAAGTGGGGATTTCTTAATGCTCTGGTGCCTGCTGGCAGGCTCTAAGAAAATGGAAAACGATTTCAGAAGGGAAGGTCTGCAGAAAGCCTGTTCTTTTCCCCTGAGAAATTTGCCTAGCACTGACTCTTCTTAGCACAGATATCTCTGACACCAGTTTAGGAACCGTGTCATCTAGAGCAATGGAGGAGCACAAGCATAGCAAGATACTGCCCTATATGTCAGAAAAAAACCTTGGAGATTAAATAGTCATTGATTCCCTCAGAAATTACTTATTTTCACTTTATAATAGATGGCGGTATTCCAGAGTAAACCACTGCCTGATGCTTGGCACTGCAGCTAGAGTTTAGAAGGTAAGTCAGGAGCTTTGCCCCAAAAATCCAGGGAAAACTCAGAAGATGAAATGAGTTCAAGCTCAGGAGGAGGAGGTGCTAGAGGCAATCTCCTCCTACCATAAGGCAGAAGAGTCTTCACAGTACAACCAATCCAATAAAACAAGGATTCTCAGCTATATCCAGCGAGGAGTGGGATAAGTGGTTCTGTCTGCCAGCAGGACACAGACAGCAACGTCCTCAAGACAGGAGGAGCACAGAACGACCAAGATAAAGCAAATCAGGTTTATGATTTCAGATTCCTCCAACACGAAGCCAACAACTACCAGAAAAGACTGACAGAAAGATGTTACAAATTGCATGCTGGTAGAGTATGAGAGAAGGCAAACTATCTCTACAAATTCAGTAATGATTTATTAAATACATCTTTGCCTGCCATTCAAATAGGCCAAGACTGCTGATTCTTCAGAAAAATTAGTGTTTCTACAGGCCAGTGAAGTCTGTGATGACATCACTCAGACACTAAGGTGTGACAGCTCTCTGAGCAACCTCACAAGGCATGATATCAGGATAGTAAGAAGGAATTGGAACAGTGAGAAAGCTTCATATGCACTCAGGTATGAAGCATGCTCATCTTGGCAGCAGCAATACTGCTTGTAAGCCAAACCCAGGTTTCTGCTATTAACTTGGTTTCAGCTGAAAACAATAAGTGGAAAGCTCTGTGCGTATTGAAGAAATAAAGATTACTGATGTACAAACAAGTAGTTCTTCATCTCACCTATTTTCAAAATTATTTCCAAGAAAGGAACCATCATTTTTCCCCCATATCAGACATCAAGGACACAAAGCACTATGTTACTTTATACTGAAGTACCACAGATCAGTGGCAGCAGCAGAAAGCAAGTTGTTCTGCTGCTTCCTTTTTTGAAATGTGTCGGGAACTCAGCTATGGATCCGGACTCACTGGGGTAGGCAACGCAAATACGGAAAAAGAAACAAAACCAAAAAGAAAACCCCCAAACAGCACATTGGTTCTGGTATTTCCAAATCATAATGAAGCTGCAGCTGACAGTATGTCTAATCTTAGGGGACGTACATGAGGGTGAACATTGGTAAATACTTCAACAAAGCAGAATTTACTGGGGGTTAGGGAGTTTATAGAGTTTATAGAAAACTCTGCATAACACAAGGAGAAGCACGGGAGAAAGAGCCTGTGCACTAAAATCTAGGAGATAGAGACTCCTCCTGTAGACTAATGAAAAGGCAGAAGCTGGCCTTGAAGCCCACACCCAGATGACGTTGCTGGAAGACGTCAGCCATGACCATGAAAAGAAGCTGGCTGTTATGCTGCCCCTGACACTGCTCATGACAACCCAAACAGCCACCTCCTTCCCAAGGCACCAAGGTTTTATCTCCAATGCTGTGAGCAAGCAAATGAGCAGGTGATTCAATCCCAGTACCCATGACACACTTTTTATCTCTTCCAGTGAAAGGAAGCATGCATCTTATCAGCAGAAAACAGTAGCTGAATGACACTAATGCTTGGAGTGTGATCCTGAAACAGCTGCATGGATATGAAGGCTCAAATATTTCAATGTTTACATTCATTAAGTCAGGTTTTAAAAGATCTGGGCAGGGCCCATGCAAATTTCTACAGAATGTATGCTTACAGGAAGAGGCTTGGCACCACTTGCAGTCTGAAACTCAGAGCAGGCAAGCAAGACTTATAGTTAATTAGCACTGCTTCAGTCTAAAGTTTACATGGGAAATTGCTGCCAGCCCAATTTATACCTGTGCGCTACACTTATAAAAAACAACACGTGCCATCTCCACTAGCATAATCATTATGATCCCACACAACATTAGGAAGAAGAACTAGTGGAATGCATGTTGAGGAAGGAAGGAAGAAAATAATCAAGTCAAATGCATGAAGTCACTCTTACAGATAAATTTTCCGACTGTCACCTTGCTTGGTACTTTGACAGCAATGGTCTGCATTGTGGTAAGTGAAAACAAAAGTAGTGACCACTCCCACATGCAGGTTCTTCAGAAGGCATCTTAGTCAACAGATGACAGTGGGTTTAACAGTTTGGAACTTTGCTTGGACAACTGCTTCTTTCAGGCCTCCTTGATAAGTAGTTTTTCCCTCTATTTTCTTCCCCTGTCTAGGCCCCTTTATTTTCCTGCCTTTGTAATCAAGTTCATGGTTAAACCTATTTTATGCCAAGTTCATATAAACTTAACTTTTAGTGATTCAGACTAGATAAAATTATTTGATATAACAACTATAACTTAAAAAAAAAAAAAAAAAGAAAAAAAGAAAAAAGAAAAAAGGAAAAAGGAAAAAGAAAAAAAGCTTATATCCTTAAATTATATCCTTAAAGTCATTTGGGAAATTTAAAAGCCCAATAATAGTTTGCCGCACACGTTTTTTGCTTTTTTTGAAAATTAATGAATACCAATAGGCTATACTGATACTTTCAGTTATTATTCAATCTGTTCACATTCATCTCTTGCATTACTAGCCACATATATAAAAGACTCCTGTACTTACAATTATAACTGTTGCCACTGCACTGAGATTGACTTCACTCTTCATTACCTTTACTCCTGTTCCCAGGCCAGTTTTGTGGTTCCACCACTCACTGTGGTGTGTGAGGCTTTTCTAAAGCACAGGGGAAATCTAGGCTCCACATCCTTTGCATTCTAAGTTTACAAGAATAACACTTTCTTCCACTTTCTTTCTCATTGACAGTCCTACTAGCTAAAACTTTTTATGTGCAGTGACAGTAATGCAGGTTCTCAGAATTAACCATTCAGAAACAGTTCTGCAAGCCTTTTGGCCACTCCAGACTTTGCTGAAGGCTGCAAAAATTCTTTCCCTCCACCTTCCCCTCTTAACTCTACAGAAGCAGAATGTCATTTAGAACAAGCAGTGGTAAGACATCCTCATTGTCCTCACCAGAAAAAAAATTCCAGCTTATTATAAGAGGATTGCCATCTCTCCAAATGTCTTCAGTAGACATTACATTATTAACTCCCACTTTTTCATATTTTATTATTCTATCTTCTATTGTATATTCTAGCTAAATATCTCTGTACTATATTTAGCAATCAAGAAATTTATGGCAAAGAAACTTAAAGCCATAACTAATTTAACATGTCAATAAAACATGTTTCTTTAACACAGCAACTCTCCTCAACACGGCTGAATGCAAAAGGGAATGCACATCAGATTAATTCCTTTGTTCTAATTTATAACTGCCACAGCTTTATACATGTCTAATCTGAGAAACTTCTAAATGGAGCCTGCAAATGGCTCTCTTCATCGGCTTGGATGTCCCCATTATTTCCTGATCCAGCACATCTGACCTTATGGAGCTGGGGAACATGACAGGGTCAAGCTGCCACCCAGAAATGTGGTCCCTCTTCTTCATAACCCCATGCTCCCACGACCAAGAGCTCTGGCTTGGCTGGTAGAAACTTAGTGGTGCCCATCAACTGATGGAAAGGCAACCAAGCATGAAGAAAATTAATAAATGAATAAAAATCAACAGTTGAATGGGTCTTTGGCATCCTTTAACAATTGCACTAAGCATCCATTAAATACTGTTATTTTGGACTTCTTAAAAAAATAAAGAAGGCTCCATCCATTCTGTAGTATCCTTCCCAAATAAATGCTTTGGTTTAGGATTGGTCTGTTTTAGTGACAATTTTAGAGATTACATCTCTGTACAGAAACTTTTTTTCAATATCATTATCTCAGGCTAATGTGTGGATCTACTCTTCAAAATTACTAGCAGCAGATTTTGTAACTGTGTTCTTGATTTCCCCATTTTTGGGTTGATCTCAGAAGTACTCACCCGAGCCTAAAAGTTGTATTGGTGGTGATGCTACCACAAAGCAAGACAAAATGACAATTTTAAGACATAAGAAGCCAATATCAAATTACAGTTCTGTTAGTGTTCTATGGTTGGAGAAACGACCAGCTTTGCACTGCTGAGTTTGCATTCAAAGACGATAAAGCACTACTTCAAGTAAATGCCTTTGTCAGTTGCTACAGCCCTATCTGGTTAGCAGGGCTTTAAAAGCCTTTCCTGAACAGGAGCCAAGAAATCACAACCATACAAGAGGCAGAGGACAACAGGTATACAACAACTCAATCCGAATAAATGCACACAAGGAGGCTTTCAAACATGCATGCTGCTCTAAATGACTTCACAAAAATATTATCACCAGTGCCACATGAAAGACTGTGTCAGTGAAAGGTTCAAACATATCAACCTACACAAATAACAGTAGCAAAAAGTACACAAACTCACTACTTGCCACTTATTAGAAAAGCAAGCAGATAGGTTCACTTCCCTTCTAGCTTTAATTTTCTAGGTCACAACAAAGGTTTGAAATAAAATAACCAAACAAAACTACAAAGAAACCCAAAACACAGTGCCATTTAAAAAAACCTACCTAGACAGAAACACCTCACTCCCACGCAGGAAGGTACCAAGTGTTCAGTTAGATAGCTCCAAACCCTTTCTACCTTCTTCCATGGCCTTGCAATCAAACACTTTAGTCTCGAAATACGCCTCTAGACAGTTAATTTGCAGTCTCACATCCTGCCCAAGGAAGAAGAACACATTAGCAGATGTCCTGAAATGATGAGAGCTGCCAGCAAACTAGGCTCACTACTTGAAGATTTCCACTTAAAAATCAAGTCAATGCTGTCTTTGCAAGATGTTATCAAGTAAGACTATAAATTACAAACTGATTTGGCTACACAACTGGTTTTATTCCACCTTCTCTTTTTTTGGAAAATCAAAAAACAACAAGAAAAATCACACCTTAACACCTAGTGTTAAAATCACAGCATGCCTTTGTAGAGATGCACTAAGTTGAGTGGCCACAGGTGGACGTTGTTTGCTTAGGGCTCTCTAGGTCTGTGAGAAACAGCCAGCATTCCCAAAAATGAGCACATTTAAAACTGAACCTTTTATCAGAGTGTTTTGCACCCTTTCTAGTTTGCCAACTGAGAACACAGAGCAGAAGTAGAATCCAAGTTTAATAGCTAAGCATCTGTGTGGACCCGAGAACAATACCAATATTCATTAAGAGGCCAATCTCAAACTGCCTTCTCATATTTTCAAGACAAGCACTCTATTAATACATTTCCTAACCTTAGCATAACTCTTATATTTTCATCCCAAAGTACCACACACACATTGGTGAAGAGTTCCCAAAATTATGACAACTACATGCCCCATACACACCATGAGAAACAAAAAAAACCAAAAATAAATCTCAAGGAAGCTATATATTGTGCCTTGCCAACCACAGTGAATTGTACAGCCGGGAGTTGCTAGAGCCAGATTTAGCTTCACACAAGCTAACAGGATTCCTTTATAAATTTAGCTAGAGGCACGGGTAACAAACGCTTCTGGAAATTTGAACCGCAACTCTCCGGCAGCAAAGACTGCTCCCTCCAAGAATGAAACAGTAGCAAAAGATGACTATTAGTAGGCTCTTATTACATAGCTTTCAAAACACCTATAAGTCATCAGGTTCTCTAAGCAGAGTTATTAAACTACTGAAGTACCAGCAAACATTAAAAGAAAAAAAAGCAAGGCCAAAGCTCTTTCTGTGTCTGCCAATTAATAATCAAAGGAGGAAAAAAGCCAACCAAAGTGAGACCGTATTGGAAACGAGCTGAACGTTCGTCTGTTTCAGGTCCTTTTCCCTCGTACTTGGAGCAATGTGGCTTGTGAAGAAAGAAGGAAACGAGTGCCTCAGGTCTGTCAGTGCTTACTGAAGAATGAGATCTCAAGGGCTTCTCCTTCGGCTGGAAGGATTGGGGCACACGACCCGCAAAGCAGGGAAAAGACGAGTGCAGGATATGGGGAAATTCATCCAGGTCCTATAGGGCAGCTCTGCCCTACTGCTTCTCCACAGAATCAAAGCTCCTGCTAGTTAACAATAGATCAATCATATTTTTAAACCTCTTTAGGCCATACTTATCACAATCCCATTAACTTTAAAACATTTTAAAAAACAGAAGGTGGGTTTTGGAGGGTTGCTAAAGCATCCCCACAAAACCTGAGGCCACAGGGAATTTCATTATATTTTACAAGAGGTACCTCCTCCCTCGCCGAAGAAACTCGAGGAAACCGGCAGGCTCGGGCTGCGCCGGTGCAGCTGGGCAGGCTCCGGCGGAGCACAAAGCGCTGCGGCGGCGGCGGCGCGGATCGCGGAGCGGATCGCGGTGCGGATCGCGGCGCGGATCGCGGTGCGGATCCCGGTGCGGATCCCGGTGCGGATCGCGGTGCGGATCCCGGTGCGGATCCCGGTGCGGATCCCGGTGCGGGCGCGCACAAAGGCTGCGCTCACCGAGCGCCCGCTCCCTGCGGAGCCCCCGGCGCGGCTGCGGGCACTGCGGGACACCGGCACCCTCCCTGCTCGCTCCACGCCGAGCCCAGCCGAGCCGAGCCGGGAGCCGCCGCCCCTTCCCCGGCGCACCCCACCGAACAAAGCCCCGGCAGCGCTCACCGGCAGCCTCTCGCCGTCTGCTGCCCTCGCCCAGCGCTCCTCCTCCCGCTGCAAATCCAGGCGCAGGGGTGCGGGAGCTCACCCCGCTCCCGGTCAGCGGCGCCGGCCGGGTGCTTCCCTCGCAGCGGCCGCGCCCCGGCTCACTCCAGCGCTCCAGCTCCGGGCAGCGGCTTAATCTCCAAACTTCCTCCTCCTCCTCCCGGCCGGGCAGAGGAGTCTGTGAAACTCCCCTCCTCCATGCAGCTCCCGCAGCCCAGCCGCTGCCTCAGCCCCTCCCCGGGGAGGCCCGGCCCGGCTCTGGGCTAGTGCTCGCTCCGCTCTCCTTCCCCTCCCTGCTCCGCCGCCCCCCAGCCCCCGGGGCTGGGAAAGGGGGGCAAGAGAGATTAACCACTCGGATTTGTCTCTGGAATGGAGCCAAAGAGAGCAGTCGGATTACAGCCCCGGGAAGAAGAAGGGAGGAAAAGGGAATGGGGGATAAACAAATGAAAGGAAGAGGGGAAAAAGCATCCGCTACTGTTTTCACGCAGGGAAGAGCGCTGGGCTCTCCTGCCCTCCCGCGTGTGTCAGGTCACAGCCACTCCGCCCGGCTGCCAGCCCCGTCCCCGCCTCGCCGAGCTGCCCGCTGGCTCCCCTCCGCCACCACAGCTCTGAAATTCACTTCACAGGTCTGAGAGAGCTTCTGTAAATGAGTTGCCAAATTGCCAAAATGCGAAGGGCGCAAGTCCACAGTGAAACAGACCCGTAAAAAGCAAATTCCAAGAGGTAGAGACTACACCTGCCTCATGGCAGGCTATTGGGTCATCGTCTTTAGAAAGGTAAGTTTAAAGTTACACAACATTAAAAAAGAATAAATTAAAAATATTCAGAAGAGAAAAAATGGCTTAAACAAAGCCTGCATTCTTCATACATGTTCAGTGCTCCTTGTTCCTCTGAGCACTAGCAAAATCCTTGGTTTCTTATAAAACCTCATTCCATATTTCACATTTAGTAAAGCTGTATTGCTTTTGTTCTATAACAGTTTTTCCCTCTACTCATACTAATATACAGTATATGGAATGCAAGGAAAATTGGGAGGTTAGAACAGCTCATACTTTTCAGATGTCAAAACAAGTAATTACAGCAGTAATTCAGAAAAGCAGGAAGTTTCCATCTTTGCCCTCATCTTACCTGTCCTCACTGGAATCCTAAAAAATCAGTAAAAAAAACTCCCCCAAAAACCACCAAAACACCTTGTTAGGGTTTGTTTCTCTGTTATTTATTCAGGAGCCCAGAGTTCTTTCCCAACATGCACACTGAATATTCTTCAGACCAGTGCTGAATTTTAAAATAATACCAGATTCATGAATTCATTTTAGACACCTTTCAAAACAAAAGTTTTGTTTAATAAGTGGGACTATATTACCTTTTCAAGAAAAAAAACAACTTCAAATGTTTTAATGATAGCTATTCTTGCACATAACATTTATTGACATTGCAGAATTACAGCACAGTTACCATAGAATCACAGAACATTCTGAGTTGGAAGGGACTCTCAAGTTCAAGTCCTGGTCCTGCAGAGCACAACCCCAGAATCCTTCCATGTGCCTGACAGTGTTGTCCAAATGCTCCTTGAGCTCTCTCAAGTTTGGAGCTGTGACCCCTTCCCTGGGGAGCCTTTTCCAGTGCCCAGCCACCCTCTGCGTGAAGTACTTTATCACCAAGGGATAAATCTCACTCCACTCCTATTTCCTTGTGAGACATCACTCTCCTGTCAGGCAGGAAAGGCAGAACACAGAAGGCTGGACTCCACAATTAGTACTCTGGAATGGTATTCTACAAAGTTGCTTGACAGAGGGGCAAGTGGAAAAAGTGTGATTTCAGTTGAGATTTAGTAACTCCACTAAAATCAGCCCACTGGTTGTGATCTCCTGCACCACATAGCTAGTGCATGTCTGAATTCAGCATCCAGCTGAGCACAGATCCTTGCCTCAGCACACTACACTCTGGCCTTGTGCTAGGAACAAAAAGTTAGCCTTCATTTGCAAGTCAATAGAAAAAAAAAATTAAGAAATAAAATAAAAATAAAAAACCCTTCTCTGATGAAACTACTGGGAGAGAAGCATTTGTAACTCTTTCCCATTTGGGTAATCAGGGAATGTTTTTTTTCTTTATGAATAGATCATTGAAAGATGGTAATAAAACAAACTACTGCTTGATGCATTTAACTCAGTCCAAATTTAAACAAATGAAAATGCACACACATCCCCAAATGGGAAATAGAGCAAAACCCCCAAGCCACAGACTATTCCAAGTTCCTTTAAGAAACTGTACAGTCTCTCCAAATATGTTTTAAAGGCCTTACATGATCTGTTCCATATGGAGTTTGTTTTTCCTCAGTGCTGTGACTAACAGGAAAAATCTTCAAGAGGAGAAGTCTCTTCCTCTCTCTTCATCCTTCTACCTCCATTTCCCCAAAGGACTGATCATGAGTCTGTCTGGTTTCTGTTTGCTTGTGCTAAAAATAACATTACAGTGGACTTACAAAATAGGCTGTTTTAAGGCGACTGACTGATAATGTAGGATCATTGTTGCAGAAAGAGTGAGAGAGGTTTAAAGGTCAAGCTTTACCATACTGTAACACAAAATAGTGTATCTGAAGAACCGCACATTTTTTGAGGAATTAGATACATGAACAAATTGTGGGAACTCCTGTCTTTGAAGGTAATTCACCTGACTATTGGTAAAAGGGCATGAGAACAAGGAAGCTGCAGGCAGGTTTCTTTCTTTCTCCTGAGTTTTGCCTGTGTACCAGAAGGTCAGTGGCACAGGGGGAAGCACCAGTTGTTGTCAGTCACCCTCAGCAACACTCCTGTGCACAGGCAAGAGCAAGTCTGTGTTCCCCCCAGCTGCACCTTTTTCGGCACACATCTTTTTCTACTCACTCTCACAGCTTCTCTCATACTCTGACAAGGCAGAATGCCTGCCTTCCCCCATACATGATGTGGGATCCAGCTCCATCTGCCAGCTCTCCACCTCTGTCCTTCCTGCTGCCCTGGCAGTCAGAAATTCACACCACTAATGAATTTGGTGTCTTTCACAGTGATGGCCAGAACTTCATGTACTCCTTGAAAGGGATTTGCTTGCTGTGTTGGGCATCTATAATCTAACATTCTTCTCCTTCTGGGAGGTCTGCTTATATCAACTGGTCTACCAATAAGTTTGCACATACGCATGTTCTCAAACATCACAGCATTTCTTTACATCACCAGCTCTGAACTGCACCAGTCATTGTGTTAATGTCTTCCTCATTCTGGCTGTGACTCAGCAAAACTGTAACCAATGCCTTTAAATGTACAGAAGTCACTGTCACTTCAGTTTTGCTGACTGATGATGAATTTCAGCATTCAGTTGAGGAGAAGCACAAGTTAATCTGTTCTGAGTTAGAATCTGGAGGGGGAAAAAGCCTGTCCCTACAATAACAGAAAACTGCTACTTGTAAAGACACCCTGCCCACACACACTTAAAAGAAAAAGACACATCCCAGAATTGATTGTTTGTTGAGGGGGAGGATCTATAGAGGAAAACCGCTGCATCCATGCAATACACAAGGGTTTAAAGCAGGGAAAACAGATATAATATTAAGCTGGGCACTCCCCAGTCAGTAATAATAATAATAATAATAATAATAATAATGTAGATGCAATGTGCTCCTTGCTTTGTGTCCAAATAAATTATTCCACCCACAATACAATTCAATTGTCAAGCACAGGTACACTCATTTGCTTTGAAAAGCAATATTATTAAATGTAGGAGGTTTTTAGATCGGTGTTTCATAGAACACACTCATCCACACTAATGCCAAGGAGTACACAACCATTCCAGTAATCATATGTTCCAGTAAAATCATTAATATCAAATAAAATGCTATCATACCTACTTTATGCCTCAATCCTGTAGGTATTCAATTACCTCCAATTTGATGAGATACCCATGTGAAAAAAAAATTGGAAGCATATTTAAGTCTTTACAGCAACAGCTGCTAAAACATTTAATCACAAAGTTCGAAATATCTTACCGCCAATCTTACTGTAAAGTTTAAGTGGAAGTACTTTAAATACAAGATGACTTTGCATGCCACTTACCTTGGGAAACAAATAGTGCGCATAAGGAGTGGGAGTAAGAGGATGAAATTTAGTGGTTGCAAGTATGAAGACTATCAACATAAGGACAAAATATTGTACAGAAAGAAATTACTGAACTTAATCTTTCTACTCCTTTGTCCGGGAATATTTCCATGCAGAAGTAAACATCTTTGAGATGATTTGCTTTTTGACATAGCAGCACTGCTTGGATCTTCCACAAATGCAACTGCATTTCATAAAAAAAGGACGGAGACCAGCTCCAGTTTTCATGAAATAGGCTTCTGGTAAATTCAAAAGCTAGTGCAATTATATTTTCAGCTCAGGTCTCAAATTCCTTATAAGTCTTGGGTCTTAAGCACAACCTCCCCCATAATGCTTTTTTCATTGTGCTAAATAATAGCTGTCTACATTTCTCATCTGTTCTTCTCCAGAAAGTTTCTCTTCTGCATTATTCCTGAAAACACTTGCATCTACACCTTTGCAAACAAAACACATGTTTCAGTCTTACAAGGGCTCATCTTCCTCCCAATTAAATTTTCTTTGAAGTATTTTTAGGTTATAAGTCTGAAATTGAGCTGTTAATTTCAAATTTGGCTTTCAGCCTTATTGCTCTAGAAGAAAGTGCCCACTAGTTCTATATTCCTAATAACAAAGCCACCAGTTAAGGTGAACCATTGCAACCCCTCCAGGACGGAAGATGCTTCCCCATTTTCTCTGGACAGGACACTCAAAAGCTGAAAATAAAGCTGGAGCAGCATCCCAGCCACTTCCTCTTCTCTGTTTGGTTGCTTGCACAGCAAACAGCCTTACTAGGCACACAGGAGGTGCTTGTTTCTCAAAATTCAGCTGCCTCTTTTTGGCTTAAATTGATTATTCACAAAAGGAGTATTAAAACATCACAAGGAGGCCTTCATCTTGAGTGTTTTATTTAGTGGCTGCAAGATCATGCTCTTTAAAAGGGTTTTTTTCTTACTGTATGTTTTGTGATGAGTCTACATGTACAAAAAAGCAGGATGAAGTCCAAGGTCTTCAGAGCACAACAAGGAGTATATTAAACTTGCTTTAAGCAGCAGCTAAGAGTTACTTTTCAACACTGCCAATTCAGGTTGCTCAGATGGCAGATGAACTCATCTCATTATAGGACTGCAACTTCAAGGAAACTCCTTCAAACACATAACCACTGGTTTCTTTTGACTCATCTAGGTTATTAAAAAAAACAACTTTTACTACTTACATGAAAATCTTGCGGTTCCCTACTTTCAGCTGTAGCTTTTAAAGCACAATGCTCCACAATAATTAGACTAATTGTTTTAAAGTACCCTCTGAGTAATATTTAATAAACATGACTTTTTTTTTTGGCAATAAACTAAATTCAGCCCATAACTTCTCCAAGATCACCATCATCATCATCACCCTGGAGTATTTTTCTCAAACACAACTGGCCCTGGAGTCTTCTGTGAATTTAGTTTGGTTTGCTGCACTTCATAGAGTGAGGACCCCAGAGCAGACAGATTGCAAGGGCAGTTTTTTAGGCATGGATCAGAGGGTATCCCAAGGGGCAAATTTCCAAGCAGGAGTTAAGAGGGCTGTAATCTCCTTTGCTGTATCACTGTCTAATGCAGCACGCAGTCCAAATCACCTATCAGATAACTGTTCTGCCCCTGTTCAGCCATCCCAATCCTCATCAAACCTGCATCCCCTGCTGTCCTAAGCTACTACCACAGCAAAAGTTTTTCCTCTCTCTTAGCAAGTTCTATGAGTGGCAAAAGCCAACCAGATCATGGGCGGTGGGCATAATTCATCACAACCCTCAGGAAGTTTGAGTAACACTCTAAAACTCACTCTCAGCAACTGCAGACTCTTCAAGGGAAGATGATACTTCAGATCCTATCAAGACAGTACAAAAATGTAACAAACTCCCTGTAGTTTCATTCTGCAGCAATCTACATGGGTGCAGGCAGGGCAGTGGAAAAGGAATAAAAGCTTTATCAGGACTTGTAACAATGAAGGCTGTTAACCTCCAAATGGCAGCTTGCATTGGCCTCAGCCAGCGCCTGTCCAGAAGAAGGATGCAAGCCCTAAAATGAAGATCTGTCATTGACAAGAAGTCAGAAAATCAATTATAGTTTTTACAAATCCCACTGCCTGCAGTAGGGATACATGCTTTTGAGTTTTTAATGGTTGTATATAGCAGTATAAAAACACAAAATATTTTAAACAGAAGTAATAAAAAAGATGGTGCCTCAACCTCAGACAGAGGAGATTAAGAGCAGAAGAGATATCTCAGTGAACTAATGAAATAAAGAGGAAAAATAGAAGAAAATTAAAAGAAAATAAGAAAACCCCAAAATCCTAAGGTGCTATGGTCAGTGTTGTTAATTTTTTTAATTTAACATAGAAGTCTAGTACAGGAGAAGAGCCCCAAATTAAAATCAGAAACAGCATCATTTAGAGAAGGCAATGTGTTGCAGCATTTTGTAAAATCTTGTTTGTATGACATAACATGGCCTATACTTAACTCGTTATTCTATCTCTGTTCATGAAGTAATTTCTTATATAAAAAGTATGGAATTTGAATATTAATGTAACCAAAACAGTTCTAAATTATTCTGAGGCATAACTGAATGACAATTATTACTGTTTTGAAAAAATTCCATGAGTTCAGCAGCCAGCACACTGTGTTATTATTACAGATGCAAGATTTACCAAATAAAGTCACATCAAAATTGGAGTATTTGGAAATAGCAGATCAGAGAATCCCAGAATGTCTCAGAAACACAATAGTACGCAACTTTCCCTGAATACTGTTACTAGATTACTCTGCTATCTCAAGATAAGAAAGATAAAATCACTTTCATAGTATCTTTCTCACAGCCATTGACAAAGCAACTGATTTATGAGACAAAAGTCTCTTCTGTTTCCTCAAACCTTCAAGTTTGTGATACATCTGTCCCAGGACAGTGTCCCACTACATAACTGAACAAAAAAGCCAACAAACACTTAAGACTGTTAACTGCCTGTAAATCTAAGCAGCTGTGTTGTGAGTCATTTCAGGACTGGCTAATAATTGAATAAACAACTGTAACTGTGCTCCATGAAACTCCCATGTTTCCTTTCAGTCTTGGCTTCTCTCATGAAAACTGTACAAGTTAGGGTGCAACCACAAAAACTCAGTCAGCTATGACAATGTTTACCTCATACCTCTAGTCTACCAACCATCATGAAACACATTCTGCTCCTGAGAATGTAACAGTAATCATTTCCAAATATTCCAAATCCAGTGGTGAGAAACTTTCTCACAGAGGGATATCTTGAGGACCCTCAGATAAAACTGACATCTATTATTTATACAGCAGTAATGCTCACAAAGCACAGTGCCCAATTAACTAAATGCAACTTCTGTAAAAAATGAAGGAAAAGGTCCCTGTAACAGGGAATTTACAAACTAAGCAATGCTGAGAGTGTTCTGAACCTTTGAGTAAACATAGCTTAAATTTCAGCTGGAAGGGAGGTCTCTTTTTCTAGATAAGTGGTCTTTAACATGTGATCTACTACTAGGAGACCTGGAAAGATAACTGAGAAAAGAAAGTTTGCTTCAGTAGACTTAGATTCACTTTACAGGGGTCCACAAATTTGAATGAGATCAAAAATACCAATCTTCCTAAAGATTTGTAAACTACAGCATGGAATTGCATTCTTGCTCGATTATTTAATGGGATCATAACCACACTACTGGCTAAACAAAAGAAGCAGTCACTCTGGGAAGTTCACTGAGAGATAGTGAAAGGCAGCAATATTCTTGAGCCCCAGACTTCTGTTGCCTTCTAGCCAAGTCTCCAGACTCATCCATGCATGCTGAACATTTAGCAGCATCTGGGAGAAAGCTAAGAGAGAAGAGCCTAGGAGCCAGAGGAACTCACCTTAGTTTTGCAAAGTATTGGAAATAGTCAAAACAAGCATCAGAGTCTGTAAAAATCTATAGATTTTACTAGTATATAAAGTAATTCCTATTAAACCTCATGAGGTTTATACAAAAAGTTTGTAATATGAAGATTCCCTACTGGTGAGCAGATAGCTGCTATGACTAATTCAGCCTATGATAGCTTTGCCAAGGCTATAAACAAAGTTTCAGCCTGTTTTATTGACAAGGATACTGCTGGGAAAATCTCTGACACCCTCCAGCTGCATATTTCTTTTCACCTACAAGGCACCACTATAACTTGCACAATATCGAGGCATAAAATAAAAAGCAAGAAGTGCTTGTGTCTGAAGCCTAAATTTGCTTTGAGAGTTAGTAACTGTCTGTTTTGCCATTCCTGGAGGAAGGTCCTGACAGTTGTGCTTTCCATAAGAACCATGTCAGTATTGCACACTGCTGCACAGAGCTCCCTTTAACAAGAGCCTCTGTTAATGAGGTTAAGAGAGATCCTGGTAGAGCAACAAGTCCAGAAGTGCAGGGTCAGTCTGGGGCAAAACAGAGAAGCAAAAATAAAGAAGCAAAAAGCTAAAAAATGCTCACAAGATTGTATATTTGGTTTTGACCTGCAGAGTGAGGATCTGTTTTAATCACAACATGATATTATGGCCAACAATAGTACAATTATTTTTCTGAATCTTATGGACAGTTATAACATAAAACTGTTTCACTGGAAAGCAATACCTATAGATGCAGACACTGCTGTTTGCTTTCGTGTATAAAAACAAGAGAGTCACAAAGAATCTTTCTTTGTCTACCAGGCAGTTGATACACATGGTATACAAAGAAAAAAAATTTTAGCATGTTTCCCAGAATGAGGTCTCTTTTGACAGTAGTTAGCAAGCAAAGAAACATCTTTATTTAAATGCACATTAGAGGCAGAATATTTTTCTGTTCTTGTCTAATCACTTGAACTACGTAGAGTAGTCCTTTTTACTACCTTCTTTCTTTTAATTGAAAAAACCCCCACTGCTTATGCTGCCTTTCTTTAGGGCCAAGACCATGTGTTTTAACTGGCTGAGTGTATGGCATGGGCCTATTGTATGCTTAAAATAAAATAATTAGGCCAAATGTTTGTTAAAATCAGTTGTTCCTGTCTGGGGCAAAAGATTTATCAAGTAGGGGAAAAAAGAGAATTTTCTCACAATACCAAATATCTTGATTAATCTCTCTCACTCTACAACCTACCTTTTTGCCATTTTTCTCATTTTTTAAGTTCTTTGTGGGGATCTTGGACTAACCATGTGAATTCTATCACTGCATTCACTGATGCTCAGAGCCAGCTGTTTTTTTCTGTAGAAGGAGAACTTAATTTCATAACCATGAAAATAATAGCCCTAGAAAGAAAGAGACCTCAGATTTTGTCTTATATTTCTCATCTTATTTCTTTTGTATATTAGCAATCATCTAATGCCATATATTATAACAATAAAATATTGAGTCTAGAAAACCCTGTGCTGCAAGCAGGTTTTCTGTGTAGAATACAATGCATGAAGACAATTAAGTGTTATAGCAGGAGGGTAGTGATAGAAGAGAAATTTGTTAGGAAAAGGGAGGGAAAACACCATCATTTCTGACCGGACACCTCTCCCTTTTGGGAAGGCTGGGAGGCTGGCCTCTCCACCTGGGAAGATACTCTGAAGCAGAAAAAGTAGTGGAAAAAAATTATTCTTGGAAGGGCAATCAGAGAGCAAGCACATACACACATCCTTCCTTTTGAGCAGACATTTTAAAAAATTGTCTGTTGAGCTCTCATGGAAGGATTTTTCCTTTTTATTAAAAAAATATAATCAGAACCTTCTTCCTTGTGTTTTGGAGCCAGCAACTTTCCTCACTGGCAGCACTTTTATTGAACAAACCTAAAAAAGGTTTACACTGCAGGCAAAGCACCTGCCTCAACTAGGACCTTGGAGATAACAGCCTAGGCAGCAATATTCTACCTAAAGCTCATCAATAATTAACATGCAGTCACTCATCACATCAATCTCTGCCTAAAGACAGTTCTCAGCAGCTTCATGTTAAAGGAAAATATATAGTCATTGTAGGTGTTCTGCTTGCATTTACTGTAGTAGACTAGTGGTGAGCTATGGGCGTACATAGAATGAGGTCAATCAGAGGAAAATTTGTATTCTTCCATTTGAAGAACACTTTGGTTTTGGACAAGGCTGTTAAGGCAAGTAGTAAAAGGAAATTAAAATTAGCACTGGATATTTCTCTCAAGAAGTTCCCTTCCAAAATTCCAATGAAAATTGGCTTTGACCTGGCAGATTTATGAGGCTTTGAAACTTTCAGTTGGAGTCCAAGCAATAGTTTGTTTTGTGTTTAGAATAATAATACTCCTTAACTGAGGCAAAGAGTGGTGGTGACACCACTATTTATGGCTTGTTGTCCTTCTCAGTTTCTGCACAGGGAATGCAGCTGAACTGGTTACTGCTTTTACAATTACCGCATACTTTTTGTATTGGCAATCCTCACATATTGAAAAACCTCAAAACGTCTCCTCCAGAGCAGAGGATTAATTGAAAAGAAGAGGTTTAAGAAACTGATCTTTTCAGTTGTTGTTGCTTGTCCTATTATTTAAGCCATTTGTGCATGTTTGTTTCAAGTTTCCAAGTTTTTTCCCCAAAGCATAAATACTACAAGCTGAGACCTTCATATGTTTTAGGATTCTGTCATCTGAAGCCAGATGAAAAGCACTAAATATCATAGTATTAGCAATAAACTTGACAGTCACCAGCACAAAAACTTGAAAGCGCGGTTTTGTCTTCTCAAATTGCATTCTTCATGAAAGATAAAAATACCTCAAAATTTTGCACAGCATTTTTGACAGGTGGACATATAAATCTAATTTAAAATTTCGTGTTCTTGCCTTTCTTCTAGAGTTTGTTTAATTCTAAGCTGAAGTTTTCTTAATGTGCTGAAACTACTTCTTTCTGTACAACCTTCTAAAAATTGGCTCAGTAATGTAGTTTGCCTTTTCTAAGTGGAGGCACTGAATAAAATGGGATTTTTTTTTTCTCTCCCTATTGAAAAGGGTAATAGCATTGTTTTTACTTTTGTACAAGAATTCAAGAGCTCCAGAATCAACAGGCTGTTTCATATCCCATCATCAGCAGATACTGGGCTGAAAGCCAGTTTCTTTGCAATGGCTTTGTTTAGCCTAGAGTTTTGTAATTCTAGTTAATTGATTGCTGGTTTGTTTGAGTTAGCACAATTGAAAATGGTAATGTAGACATCCAAGAAATATTTGGGGCAGAACAGTTATTAATCAAAGTCAGAGCATACCCAGAACTTTGTAACAGACCAGGTTAAGTTGGGTATAACCTCTCTCACCTCTCTCCCACCTGACGCTCAGGAACTCCATCCACACCTCCCTGGGGTCTGCTGCACTGAAGGAAGACAGGTCTCTGATCAGGACCTAGATGTGCTACGTCTTTTGATGTCAAGTGAAAGCAGACAGATTCCCTGCAGACAGAGCAAACCTTCCACCAAGTCCTCAGCACCAAGGGGAGACAGGATAAGGCACCCTCTTCAAAAGCAAAAGCAGTTGCACCCAAGCACCTTACCCCCATTAGTGCAAATAGCTGAAGCAGCAAAGGTTACTGCAACTAAACCTTTCCTTTTACCTCTACTTTACATCTGAGTGTGAAAGAAGCTGTTGTTCCATTTTCATATGTAATAACCACAACATAATCATTGATGGTTCCTCATGCAGGAACTGTGCAGAGTAGAACCATTCTTCTGCAAAGAAATGTAAAACATATGAACAGACACCTACAGTTACATTTTTGCACCCAAACTGAGAAGGATGTAGGTCATTCTGATGTAGATGTAATAAACCAAAGTACTAGATTTTTTAGCATGACCCTATAAAACATGGCAGTTATGAAAAAGCATAACTGATCTGGACACTCACTACAGCATTTTGGACTGATATAATAAACTAAGTGATTAAAATTATACTATTCTTTAGGCTGTGTGTCCCTTGCCCTCAAATAAAAGGACTTGCAATTCAGGATCCCATGGTGCAGTCACAGTCCCACTGGTGGACACTGTAATAACACAAATGGGATTTGGATGTGTTTACTATTCCATTGTTTGACTTTATCCTAGTGTAGCATGATTTACTATGTGACACAGTGTTTTCAGTCTTCACTGCTGTTCAGCTTTCACCACCCTTAGAAGAGGTTTAATGACAGAAAATTGTAACTTAGAGTTTCATGGTGTAATGAGGCTGGTATTTGAGCACTGGTCTCAAATCTTAGCTATGTGTTTTCACACCAGAACTGTGCTGTTCGTCACTGGTGAGCTTGCACAGTAGCTTATATTGATGTTATAAGGCATGAAAATAATTTTAAAAGTTACATCTGACTTCAGACACCAGGTAAGACTATACACACCACTCCTAGTGAGTGTATATAAACTTGACCCTCTGTTACTTTTTTCTCTGGAATGGCTAACAGCAGTTTGCCACTGGTTCTCCCAATGGCCTTGGAGAACTTACATTTCTATCTTTCCTCTTATACAGGACAGTGAAAAGCTTTTCTGTACTTACAATAAGCTGAAATAGAGCTGGTCCCTGCTGCCTAAGCTGTGCCATAAGCAGACTCATAAGCAATTTCCAAAGTGCAGACTGATTAATGACAGCTCAGCACGGGGATGGTGAGAGACTCAGGCTCATGACTGAAGCATGTGAAAAGACCGATGAACAGGGGGTGGTCAGGTCTGAGAAAACAAAACCCATCACTGAGATTGCTGAAAGCTGCTGACAATTGTTTTTGCACACAGAGGCTATTTCTAAACATAAGAAAACTTACTGCTACTAACTGTTCTTCTGTGTTTCCCCTTCCTCTTGTCACAATCCCAGTCTTCCTGCCATGGTTAAAAAGGAAATCTGGAAGTAGGAAACAAGTCAAGAGGCAGCCCCACCTTTATAAAAGGAGTCATCTATGTTCCATGGAAGTGGAATTCTTACAATAAAGAGAGTAATTCTAGTTTTAATAATTTTTATTGATTAACTGAACTTCACCAGCCAACCATTATATTGATCAGTGTGTTTATGTATTTGACCTTCTTGTCCTAGGAGATTAACACCCCAAAAGCAGATGTCATATGTGATCCCGAGAGTTCATCTGACACGTGAGGAAAGAGAGTAGATAGTTAGAGGGGAGATTAAATAAGCCATGATATTCTAAAGCCAAAAGTTTTCGACTGTCTATCCATTATTCTATTGTTTTCTTTATTTCTGTCACACAGGTTTCTCTCCTTGGAATATAGCAAAGAATATACCAAAGTCAAAGAGAAAAAGTCAATGCTGTAATACAAGAAGATTGGCTAAATGAAGTTAATACTTCTTCCCTAGAATCCTCAGTCCCAAAACACTTGTTGCACTCCTCTTTCTTTCTTTTTCCCAGTCTAACGTTAGACGGGGTGCGCTGATAGGTACAGCTTCCTTAGATAGATCAGGAAGATAGATCAGGAACTCCAGAATAAGGAAAAATTGAAGGAACAAAAGCTCCATGTGAGACACTATCACTCTATACTTTTACTGTATGATGACAAAAATGTGCGTGATATACATTGCCCTGAAGAAAAGACCATGTGGAAAGCCAAGACAGCACTATTTTTTTTCCCACAGTGGAAAATAAATTTTACTCTCAGATTCACAGTTCAGCGTACCTTCAAGAAAGGTTCAGTCCCATTTTCAGTCACTGAGGGACCTTCAAATGTCTTGGTCCTGGAACATGCCAGGAATTGCCCCCATATTCACAGAAGCCACAATGAGCTGGTATCCCAGATATTGTGAGAAGAGCTTGTTCTGTAAGTGTGACATAGAAAAAAAATTACCTTGTGTGGGAGCCAGCACAGCATATCACTTGAAACAATGGTCAGTGGCCCAGCCAAGTGTATGTAGCATGGATGGGAAATCCCAGCCCTGAGACACTGACCTTCCTGACCATCCCTCACCCATGAGAGAAAATCTTCTGTTCCTCTGTGCTTGGCAGTGCCTTGTCCTTCATCTTTAAATTTCTTCAAAAAAAACAGATAGTAAGAACATGTGTTAAGCCTGTTTGAGACCCTCTCCTTATTACAAGATGCTACAGGGAAAGACTCACATGTTATATATTATGGAAATCATCATCATCATTTGAAGCTTCAGTTAATAGAAGTGTTTCTGTTACATATTGGGAGAAGAGATTTTTATGTTGAAAGAACACAGAACTCAACAGTTAAATACAGCAGGACTTTTTTCTGAAACATTTACCAAAGTGATTTTTATTTAGTGAAATCCATGAAATTTGTGTACAAGCAGGGTTGAGTATAAGAATCTATTCTAAGAGAAAACATTCATATCCTTCATAGCATATAAGTCATGAAACAGCTAGTGGTTAAAACACCATATAACAAGATGGGTGGAGTTTTCCTAGTGGAGGCTCTGAAATTGTTTCCTCCTAACAAAAGTTCAGAAACCATTTGTCAGCACATATAATTTCCTGTGCTCCTTGCTGCATTTCAAAAGCCAAAATATGCATCCTATTGTAACAAAACTCCTGGTTTACCAAGATAAACAAACAACAAAACAGATCTGCATGATGTTAGAACTCCGGGCAGCTCTTTGTATTTGTTGGAAGATCTTACTGGGTTAGGAAACAGTAATTATTTCTACGCAGATTCAAACATTTTTTGACAGAGATTGTGATGAAAAAAAAGTAAAACCTTTTCCCTGTAGCTGAAAACTTGAAATCCTCCATAGTAACCTTAAACCTGACCATTAGTTCAACTTTGTCTCATGTTATGCAGCTATGCAAAACAAAGTCTGTTGATGAAATGAAAACAGTTTCCTAGAATGCCAAAACAGACTGCTCCCTCCCTACGGAAGACAGCCATCGCTCCAGCAGTGAAGTATGTTTACTAATCTGTGTCATTGTTAACAAAGATATATTGGGGACACAGCATTTGAATTGAAGCCTCTGGTAAATGAAGCAAGTGACCATACTGCCTGAATTCAGAATGAAATTGGGCCAGCCTAGAGTTTTAGAATCTTCTGGGTCTCCAATACACAACTGGAGACAATTTAATAGTTTATTAAGCTGCGGCCCCACGGACAGCTGAGCAAACCTGGTGTCCTGTGGTGGCCAACAAAGAGGGAGTGTGACCCTCACCTGGACTCGCTTCTCACCTGCCCTGCTCCTACACCACACACTTGACATCTGGACTCTTCTAGATGCTAACCATACCCAGTAGAAGACTGCCCAGCTCTTCTGCTAAGCCAGTCGCTTAAACTGCCCTCAGTCTGGAAATAAATCAATAGGAATGGACAGGATGGCATCGACATGGGCAAGAACAAGACTCATGTATCTTGGAATCTGTGAGTCATTAGGTTGAGCAGCTGTGCAAGGAACCACTGCTCAGTAAATAACAGTAAGACAAGACTCAAATAGTAAGGACTCACCTCCTCGGCTAAAAAAGACCCTTCCTGATGACTTCAGCTAACTAATTCTTACTTATTTCATGAAATTGCAAAGTGCATAAAAATATTCTGCAGGAAAATTTAGGAAATCCCTGTGCTATTAGGTTTGCAGCAGACATCCAAGAGAGAAGGAGTGCATTTGTTTGACTATAAATGTGTAGCAAAAATTGTCTTCTGCAAATACATTACAGCTGAGAAAATCAGATAAAATCAGAAGTTAAGAATTACCATGTCTGTAATACAGGTCATCAGCAATATCAGAACTCAAATCTAGCTCCCTTGAGGCCATCCTGGCTCACTGTCATGTAGATTTCTCTTGTTTTTCTCAGTGCCTTGAACCTAGTAAGAGGTCCACTATCTCATATTGTGGAGTCTTAAGCTGTTACTGGTCAAGAGTAACTCCATCAAGCTGCAGAAAAAAAATTCCAATGCACTTCAAATGCTTACTAGATGCTGGGCTTAAGGGAGAGTTTTATTTCAATGACAGTTTTGATTCCAATGACATAGTGTCTTCTCATAAATATGGATTGCTAGAAATACCTGTGGGATTTGCCATTTAACAATTTCATTTTGTGCAGGACTGAACGGACAATAGTTGTCATCTTCTGAGTTAAAACTGTAGACAATATTCATGCTTCAACAGAGTGAGACTAGAAGGCAATTCATCTCTCAGCTCTGTCTAAATAGCACACACAGTAGTTAGTATCAACTTGGGTGCACTACTTGGATGTTTATTGACCTGTGTATCTAGACCCATAAAAAATGTGCCAGAGCAGACTGTATTCTACTGGAGCCGTCTGAACTCGTGCTTGTGTCTGTGGTTTGCAGACCACACAAATTTCCCAGAATAAGGAGAACCTCCAAAACATTTCAATTTATGAAACATATGCGGCCCATATGAGAAATGTATCCCAAAGGAACGGGAAATTACAGCTTGCACATGTGTGGATAACAGTCAACTGGTGTTGAAGGCAATTAAATTCTGTCACTAATTAGTTTCAACCAACAGTGTGCATTAATTAATCTACAGTGCTCATGTGAAAGAAATACAGAAAGTTCTGAGAGTGAGGGTTTGTTGATGGATGAAAATTGATGTATAACAGAATAGGGAGAAATTTTTAAATGGATAACTGCTTCAGATTGTCTCTATGAGTGAACATTTCTATTCTGGGGCAAGTTCTAGCTTGCTTAGTCAAAATGCAAAGCAGCTTGAACTCATTTAGAGAGATGAAAAAAATCACCCTTCTTTTCAAGATAAAACCAACAAAACTCCCAAACCAGTTATTCATTAAATCTATAGACAAGCCACAAATCCTATTATTTTATGTCCTGGAGTACTTCCATTGTTGCACATTTCTCACATCTGGCAACTGTGTTGGTATAACTCTGATGATGCTCCCTCTGAAAGGATACGGTAGAATTTGGAGTATTCTGAAGGGGGACAAGGGTGGCTGCAAGTATGTCTCAGCACCTGCTCAAGCAAAGCAGGCCATCTTCCTTCAGCTCAAGATGGCTTGTGTGGCAGGGGAGAGGAGGTTTAAAAAGTCATAACCAGGACAGAGAAGATGAATAATGAACAATTGTTCATTATTCCTTGCCATATAAACAAAATAATTTATCCAACAACAGGTTTAAAAACAGTGAAAAACAAAGAGAACAATTTTCCACACAACAAGAGCTGTATGACTCACTGCTAAATTAAGTTTGGATGTGAAAAATATTAGCAGGTTGAAAATGGCATTAGGCAAGTCAATTGGAGAAAGGTCCATCGAGGATAACTGAACAATGGCCCTAATGTGATATCAAGAGGAGGAAATGCCTGCAGCACTGATCACTAGAAGAAAGGAAAGAGGAACAGATCATTGTTGTATTTCTTAAGCTCTTCCCCCTGAGCAGTTGGTGCTGGCCATTGTCCGAGACAGGCTAATGGGAAGCTCAACCAGCATGGGACTGCTTCAACCAGTGTTTTTATGATGACAACATCTGAGCTTAAATAGGCTTCAACACTACATTTAAAAGTAATGGTAACATATTACACAGAGAGTGTGGAGCACCAGAGCTGGGAATGGATCTTGTTTTGAATCCAACTCTTTTATGTTTCTCCTTTTTAGTAGCAATTACAACTACTCAGCTTATGTCTTTCCTATCTAAGGAGCTCTGAAGCTGTATGGGAGAGATGACAAGAAACTATAAATAATTCCATGTCTTCTATGCACTATATTTATCAGTCTCAAAAAAAAAAAAATCTCTTGATACAATAACCCAAATAAGTGAAAGATTTCTTTATGAGGATCTTGACATTTTGGCAACATGTGATTAATTGAATACTATGGTCATCATTCCAGAGGCTGTATATTGAGAATGGATTTGCCTTGTAACTATCTGGCTCTAAAACTTGATTGAAAGACACAATGAAGTCTTTATAGCCTTTCTGGGCTCTGACAATTTTCCAGTTACCAAAAACTATTGGCAAGAAACTCGTCTTGCTTTTCTGTTTATTTCCACATTTCATTGTGCTTGTTTTACTTGATAATGCATTTTAAGGATAAAATTCTCTCCAATCTATTTTTTCATTCCAGTGCCATCAGAGTAGATATTAAAAAGAGGTTGTCAGTTAAGGGTAAGCACATTCTGTTTGCCTAATTTTGACCTCACAAAAAAAGCCCACAAACAAAAATCCAAAACTAAAACTGGATGAAAGGGGAAGTTCAGTTTGACCTTTTTATGGTATTAATGAGAGAAAAGCCAATGAAAAAATAGATTGCATTGAAAAATAGAAAATAATTCAGAAGTGAGAACATGTAATGAGGACATGAACCCTAAGATCTCCCACATATGCTGAGCCAGTTTCTGTGGAATGGTGGACAGGCTGCTATTTCTACTCTACCATTCAACCTACCAGAAAACCCTACAAGCAATCAACTTTAAAAAACAAACAAACAAACAACAAAAAAAACCCCACAATAAATACGGCCAGGGAAAATAAAAATTTGAATTTGCAGGAAAATATAATTCATGGTAATTGCGTCAATAAGAAGAAGGATGATAAGGAGTGAAGTGCACCACACTTTTGGCCAAACCCCAAGACTTTTAAAAAAGCTAGCTTTATATAAAGTAACCACCTAGTGGATTATTTCTATATCTAATTTTACATTCAGAAGAAATTTAGAAAAACAACAATATGAAATTGCGGAGGGATTAAAAATATACTTACTAAATCTTGATTATGAAAGATTGTAGGAACAAAAATATAGTGCACAGAATTATAAGCTCTAATGTAACATTTTAAATGCCATATTTTCACGACTATAAGGCGCACTGAAAATCCTAAAATTTGATCAAAAATCGGCAGTGCGCCTTATAATCCAGTGCACCTTATATATGAACCTTGAGTATTGAAGGGATCTCAAAACAATTTCTGTTTCACGTTGCGCAGCAACAAACATGAAGCTCACAATGGAATGATGGCAAGCAGGCATGCACACGTCCCTTGGGTCCATCCCTCCCAGTTTTACGCTAAAAGTTGTAAAAGTTGCATGTGGATCAACATTGCAAAAAAAAAGTGCACTTTATAATCCGGTGCGCCTTATATACGAAAATAGTTTGAAAATTTACCGTTAACTGATACTGCGCCTTATAATCCGGTGTGCCTTATGGTTGTGAAAATACGGTACTTTGTGTGTTAAATCATTTAGAATTAATGTTATACATATTAGAGATCTTCCAGCATTCAAATTTTTTAGAAATAAAAATGCCAGACGCCATTGAAGCAGTCTCCATAAAGTACCTCTAGTGAAATCCAAAGAACTTTAACAAAGGGACATTATTGATGAGTGGTTTCTAGTATAGTCTGCCAATTACCTAGGGAGTTTTCATCAATAGAAATTATCTTAGAATTGTACTGTAGCAGATCTTGTTTAAGAAAGCAAAAGTTGTTTATTCACTAATAATAGGCAAGGAAAAAAGAGACTCTACAAAAATAGAGTGGGGATATAAATTTCATGAATTACATACCTAAGTGTCATGCATTTGTTGGAAACCTGCCAAAAAAAGAAGATGCAAATAAAGCTGAGGAATTCTCTGTTGCACTGAAATAGTCATCTTGTGATGCTATTCATGATTTTCCATACTATATGGACAATTTATAAATATCTTCTAAAAATTAAAAAGAAGCTTTTAAAAAAATTCTGTGGACAGTAGGGCCAAATGAATACTTTCCCCATGCCAACCTCACCCCAAAAGTGCTCACGGCTTGTTAAAACTAACAAGAGAGTTACAGCAAGAAAAAAAGAAGAGGTAGAAGGAAAGGTTCTTGTTATTTTTTTCAGAAAGCCAGGCATACATTATGATATTTCCCACTCTCAAATATTTGGGGGGCTATAGAAACATTTCAGTCCAAGATGAACAGAGGCTAGAAGTCTCCATGATAATTATAAACCCATCAAGCTTTATTAAACTAGAGGTATGATACTCAATTACTGCTTTCACATGGTAAAGTCATGCAGGAAAAAACTGATCTAGATTCCCATTCCAGGTCTCCCATTTAAGGCTTACATGGCTGCAGTGTAGCCAGGGAATATCATGGGACCATATTGCTGCACGTAACTTCTTTCTCCCCACTGACCTGAGGATGTCTCCTGGGTACTGGAAATCTCAGCTTAATTCCTTCCTCTGCTTGAGACAACTTGAACATGTATTTAGAAACTTCAAGAGAGGGCCCAGACCACAGGTTTGCATAGCACAGTTATCTGAATTTTTGGACTCTACTTCATCCAAAGTAGGATGCACAACATGGAACCTGGCAGTTCTGCTTCTCAGGGGAGCAGGCAAAAGCTGAGGTCCACTTGCTCAGCACTGATGGGGTAATTCCAGCAGGTAGGACCCTGCCATAGCCTGAGAAGGACTCTCATCTCTGAAACATTAGGAGGGGGTGGCATCTCTGAGGAGAATTGCTTCAGCAGGAGAGGAAACATAAACTCGCATCCCAGGATAGAGTTCCAACAGATGAGCTGCAAGATAAACAGGAAATCCTTCTGATAGACTTTTCAAAGCCACACTTTCTATCCCTGCCCTATTTTCCTTGCTCTCTTCTATCACTTCCAAAAATAAAATGCTCCAACAGCGAAGAACTCAATCTGTGTTGAACACAGCAACTTTAGTTCATCATTCTCTCACAATCTGTACCCCACAGTGCAATCTGACATGGCTCTGCTGGGGTTTTTGTGTCTTCTCAACACAACAATGAACACATACAAAGCTATATGAGAAACAGTGGTCTGAAAAATGCATTATTTCAACTAGAGATGACAAAATCTCTTTTCTCACATAGTGTCTTCAATCTATGATGAAATACAGAGAAGGCAGAAAGAAATAGCATTAATTTGCCTCCCTGACTGCTTTACATGTCCCCTCATATCTCAGCAGGATATCTGGAAATAATGCAAAGCCTTTCCAGTGCTTGATGTGCAGTACCTCCAAATACAATAGAATAGCTCTATAGGCAATAAGCAGGAAAATTTGCATAAAAATGGAAATTTCTCTCTCCATACAGAGAATATTCCGTGTCTGGCAAGCAGTATCAGCCTGAATTTGCATACATTTCTTTGCAAACAGTAATACAGGCACTGTCACATCCATTCTGCTGCTACTATGATAAAAGCAAGCAGCATTTAGCTCAACTGTTTTGTATTGTTCAGTGAGCAGGTTGTTTTAGGACATAAAAGACATCTACCTTTTGCAAATGTTTCTAAGGATAAATACACAAATTTTTATAAGAAAACAATCCTTTTTAAAAACATGTTTTTCCATTTGCTCATCAGCTTCTTGATTTTTTTCTCTGGAGTAGCAAAACAAAGCCATGCTATGTTCTCAGCAGGACTATTTTCATAGTACAACAAGTTTCAGAATTGTGACTTGGTACTCTTCCACTATTAAAAACATAAAAATAAAAAACTAATTCCTCGTCCTTCCTTCAAGGAAGGAACTGGAAGACACAATTTCCAGTGGTATTCCTGGTATCTCTGTAAGCAAAAAAACAACAATAGCAAAAGTTTAGCATACATAATAGAGGAAGGAAGAGACAACGAAAGCAATGTTTTTGTTTATTTTCTTCAGTATATACACTCAACTATCACTGGCTTCAATGAAATGCCATCTTCCATAACATCTGAAGAATGAGACCGGTGCTGTAGGAGCCTTACCCTAAAGTAGGAATCACAGTATAAAATTAGCCAGGCAAACAATCAGCAGTCTGCTCTGAAGCAACCACTGTGTGGGATGGCAATGTACAGACTCCTTTTGCCAAAGTGGCCTTATTAGGAGTTTTCTCATATACTCCTGAGTTCTCATTTTGCTTTTAGATAAATAGAATCCAAATAGAAAAGCAGTAAGTCCCCTAGCTACAGTAAACACAGGTGGACAAAACAGAATTAAAATTGATTTCTTATGATCTTACATTCAAAGAAGATAAAAAGCTCGTGCTGGGACTTGGTGTGTTCTTTTGGAATACAACTTGCTTTCCCAGCTTACTTGTGTGACCTCTGTACTGAATGACAAAAACTATCAATACCATATGCAGAAATTATGTCAACCCTTTGGTATGAAGGGTGACGGATGGCTCATTTGGGATATTTGTTTTAATGATATCACAATCATAAATCGTGTTATTTGAATCAAATAGAGCTTAAAAAACTCTATTGATCTACCTATCAAAATATTTTTTGTTTTTTGTACTCCAGTCTGCTCACTAGCACTGTTACCATTTAAATGACTTCATAGCTGATGCAGTAAACATATTCAAAGATACGAACACCTCCAATTTATTTTAAAAATTGAAACAAAAAAACCTGTCTCAAACAGCAATAAAGAATTAAAAACCAGTTCCCAGTAACTCCAATGGAAAGTCACAAGTGGCATCTGCAAATTCACTGTGAATTTAAATAATCTGTCAGATAATCATCTGAACAAAATCTGTCAATAAGACTAATTTGCTTTACAAAAACTGCACCTCCAAAAAAAAATTGCTCAGTTCCTACCTGTGACCATAATAGTAATTAAAAATAAGGTGATGAAAACATGATCAACTCAGTTGGTGGGAGCACGGTGCTAATAACGCCAAGGTTTTGGGTTCAATCCCCATACAGACCATTCACTTAGGAGTTGGGCTCTATGACCTTTGTGGATCCTTTCCAAATCAGAACATTCTGATGGGTCCGTGATGCCTTAAAAATTCATTTTGGCATCATCTGTAGTTTGCATGGGCTGAATTGAACAGAATCAGTGCAAATTTCACTTTCCATAGGCTTTACAAGTTGGTGGCAATCTCAGTATTATGTATAATTGATAAGAGCTAGACATTACAATAAATCTGAATTAATACAATAACTTAAAATAGATTAGTCTAAATTAAATTTTTCATTTTATATCAAGTTTTCATTATACTTACCTGGTTTATCACCTCTATTTTCAAATTCACAAGGAATTAAAATTCTCATGAAGGACATTGCATATATCAAAGATACTCAAATTTTCACAGCTTCATTGCTTTACTCTCTATACCAGCCATCAGTGTTTCAAACAAAGAGCATAAATTAGTTCAGAATATCCTTGTTCTGAAAAGCAGTAAAGAAAAACATCAATACAGATCACTAGTAGCTGTTGAACCAGAACACAAAGAAGTAAGAGCTTAGGCTAGACTCCCACAATATGAGGTCAAAACAATTTTCTTTTGTATGCAGTCTCTTCATGAAGGAATCTACAGGGATATCTGCTGTGGATGATACCTGTTATAGTTTTATAGTAAAAGGACTGTTCTTGGAGTGTATTTATTCAGCATTTGCCCTACACCCAGTTGGAATGATTATGTGAGTTTATACATCCATCTTGGCTCATCTTAGTGAGCTCCATGGGCTTAGATGACAGACATTTCTGAAGGTAAAACTATCTGTATCATATATACTTCTGCTGTATTTACTGTGGTCTGTTAGCATTGCAGTGATGGCTGCAAAATCCTGCCAAGTATTAGTCTACGTCTAAAAGGTGTGCTGAGAAATATTTTTCATAATACTTGCATTTAGTTCATTTAACTGTAACTGTCATTGGGTTCCAAAATCTGCACCTTGAAACGAGCAGTTCTTAATTTAAACCAACTGCTCTCTACACGTGTGAAAAAGACTGTCACTATGGTAGCAAAACACCTGGGATAAACTCCTGGGCCACTGAATAAGCTAGTTTTGCCAGTTACTTCAGGAGACCAGCATTCAGTCTTCTGCTTTACAGAACAACAGATAATGAAGTTTTCGTGAGGTGTTCTGGCCTACCTCTGCTCTCTGGCAGATGTTTTCCTTGGTAAATTTGCCACCTGTATCAGGAAAAAAAACAACTTATTATTACCAAAATAAAAGACAAGATCCTATATCTTTACAACACATGTTTCCTTTAATAGAAGATAATGTGTTTACAGTCTCTGTGCTTCCTCATCTTGCTTGGACTTCATCACCTTGGCTTATCTCCCATGCAACTTATGTTTGTAAGTTCAGTAGTTAACACTGGAAACGGTGTAGTCAAAAATATTCTTCATTACACGGGCAGAATTTCGTATGTTCTCTGTATTAATGTCTTTTCCTGCAACCAGAAACAAGGACACATAAACTTAAGTCTTTTGGTGCTCCATTAGTACAAAACTACAGCATCCCACCTTTGAAAAACAGTTCAGACACTTTTCTGAATGAGTTCCACACAAACAAGAGAGCGTGTTTCTGATGTAAAACCCAGATGCACAAGCCATCTCTCACAGATGAGAATGCAACATTGGCCAAAGTCTAATCCTCAGGGAGCAGAACAATGCTCTGTTAAACATGGACAAATAATACAGGATTACTGTAACAGTATTAATGGTAGAATACTACTTGTTTCTTATGCCAGAGAGACACAGAAAACACTTGTAGAGGCTTAGGAGATTCCCAAACATTCAGCCTAAAACCTGAGCAGCTATTAATGGTTTGGACTTATTTCTGCTGTTGGTTTGTGAGTCTGAAATTGTTAGAGCACTGCTCTCAGCAAAGTACATGGAAAGAAGCAGCACCTTTTCTCATTGAGTACCTGCTCTCTTCTTCAAGAGTTCCTATGCCCTCTCCAGGTGACCATTCTAGAAAGATGGACAATACAGCTAGGTTGCTGTTTCTCACACATCATCAAAACCTCAACCCTGCCTCATGGGTGCCAGAGATAAAACTCCCATTAAGCCAAGATGGGATCAAATTTCTCATATTCAGCAAGTTGCTCCTAGGAAAACCCACTACAGGTGGAAGTAATCAGGCTATTGTTGAGGAGGTGAGTTAAGGCGGTCATGACATATGGTTAGGTGACCTAGAGTGGACAATTCGAAGGTTATCAGCTGCCCAGGTGTCCCCCAGTGGGCGTATTGTCCTGCAAAACATACTTTCAAGATATGAAAGCCCCGCACAGCTTTGGCTGCCTGTTCTCCTTAATAGAGGATTGATAGTTTAAACACAATGCTTATAGCAATATTATTAATAAAATAGGTCCTCAAGGGTAACAAGCACATACAGTTATCTCACCCCATTGCAGTCATCTTTGCAAGTGAGTAATGGTTATTTCCACCTTCTGGTATTTTATAAGCAAATGGCATTCTCATTACAGCTGTCCCCTGAATTTCTACTACTTCCATCACTACCAGGACAATAGCACAGTTTTACAAAGCAGCTCCTGACTTTCACTGCTCGGGTGCAGGAGCAGGTTTTTCCCATACCTGTTGCAAATTAAAAGCTGTGTTACAGTTAATTCTACATCTAAAAGTCAGATCAGACACTGGCTTACATGAATTATCAGTAAATCTTACAGAAAACCACAGGTCTAAATGTTTTCTTTCAAATAGGGTTAAAGGAGAGAAGGAAGAAAAAACCATCATTTTCATTACAACTTTACTGTTGTGGCTGGATGGAAGGGCAAATTTTAGAGTTGTCCCAACCAAGTTATTCTTATTGTGATTTTACACTAATGTCTTCCTCAAAATAGCACAGAACCTGAGTGAATCGATCCACTAACACTAACTTTTAATTGATGCAAACATTTGGGATTCACAGTTGCAGAGAATGCAGGGAAAGCAGAAAATAGACAGGTAGGTCTGAGATACCAAGATGTCCAGGGGGTACAACACAAATTTTTCAGAGTCAAATATTGCAAATTCAACATAGGCAACTTGCAGGCTCACTGAGAATCAGAAGAAAAAGACTGACACTGAGATAGGAATGACAAGGGAGAGATCTCCATACCAATCCTTTATGAAGAAAACTCAAATAGAGTATTTCCCTAATGGGAATTTTCTTTTAAAGTGGCTGTAAATAAGCTGCAATTAGCACGGAGTTAATAGGATACAAAATATTACCTATTATGCTACTACTTTGGAAAAACTCCAGCAACTTCACAATTAAAAAAAAAACCTAAAAACTAAACCACAAAAATGTATGCTAATCTTCATTTGCAGTTTATGAGTTTATGTATTTTCCCTAGAATACTAATCTCTATTTTATTTATTTGCATTAGAGTGCTTTAAAAAATTCCTCCTCAGACGTGTCTCATCATGTCATAATTATTCATCATCATGAAGGCTTCTAACGGCCTCTGGTTACAACACCAAGAAGTTTTCTAATAAATTATAAAGTGAAAGGATAATTTAGTCTCCACAACCAATTAATTTTTGGTTTTTTAGCAAAACTTAGTTTCAAAAAACAATGTGTCCCTTAGATGGACTACAACAATCAGTTCACCTCACTCTTTCCCTGGAAATAATCAACATCTCTGAATGAATTCCCGTTCCAACCAAATAGGACAAGCCATAACGAGCATATGGAAAGAGGGTCTGAGCTGGCTTCTTTGAACTTGCAGGTCTCCTTAAACAGGAGAGAAGACCAATGAGTTAGCACCTCAAAATGGAGACAAAGGAAAGATTGTCAAGAGCATGACTTAGGCTTGATTTGGAGCAGGATCTACAAACCTTTTCTACATACTTTCTGCATTTTCTACAAACCTTTGGCGAACATTTGCTGAGATCAACGGAAATAGTCCATTAACTTCATGGCTACTGGTGGGCATATTAGGAGGAGAGACACAATCTTAGACAGGCAATGGGGGCAACCAACATAGACATTTGGACTTGCTACAGTAGGTAACCAAGTTGACATCTGTTGGATTATGAGTATTTGAGCTCCAGGAGTAAGTATCCTTAAGAAATGCTTCATTTTGTGGATACTAGTCTAATCTGGATGAACCCTTTGTAAGATTTTGTTTATTTAAATGTAGGTGTCTGCAGTATCTACAAATGTATTCTACTGTATGCAGACAAGGTCAGTGAGATGTTTCAGGTGTCAAGGGGGAAGCTCTCGAATTTCTGGAATGGTAGAGGAAAGATTTATAAAGTTTTTACTCACATGAAGGGAAGAAAGAAAGAAAGTGAAAACATCTGCCAGAGTCATGAGTGGATTGTTGGCTAAATTTATTCAGCAGAGGAGTCTGAAATAGATCATCTCTGTCTTAAGAAGTAGGCGTTAGTGGAATCATCAAAAATAATTACTACAGAGGAGTCCAGCACATACCTACAGGGAATACAACTAATCTGAGAATGTAAATTAAATTCACAAAGTCTGGATAGAAAAGCCAGGAGTTCTTATACTCCTGGAGTCACACAATGTACCAGCCTTGCTAAGGTCGTATGAAACAATAACAGAAACATTTTTTGAGTCTGGAATAGTACTTATGAACATCTCAGTAAAAGAGGGAAAGTTGCAGACTACAGAGGTTGCTACAAATACAACTATGATAACACTACACAGATCGTCACTGTTATGAAACATCCATCCAAAGAGACAAGCATAGATTTCACAGAATCACAATACATCCTGAGTTGGAAGGGACCCTCAAGGATCAGCAAAGTCCAACTCCTAGCCCTGTATAGGACAGCTTGAAATCACAACATGTACCTCAGAGTATTGTCCAAACACTTTGAACTCTGGCAGGCTTGGTGCTGTGAGCTCCCTGGTGAGCATGTTCCAGTGTCTGACCACCCTTTGGGAGAAGAGCCTTTTTGTAATATCCCACCCAACTCCTCCTCAAACAGCTTCATGCCATTTCCTCAGGTCCTGTCCCTGGTCACCAGAGAGGAGAGAGTGGTACCTGCATCTCCACTTCCCCTCATGAGGAAGCTGTAGACCAGTATAAGACCTCCTGCTAAGTCTCCCCTTCTCCAGGCTGAACCAGTGACCTCAATTTCAAACTTTGGCATTGGCTGCGATGTTTCTAATGTGCTCTAGAAACTCACCGGTGCAGAGACAAGTAAACAGAAGTGGGTGGAAAAAAGTTTTGAACAGCTGAGCAGCAGTGACAGTAGTACAAATTTAAACAACTCTCTCCCTTTTTGGGTTTTGAGGAAGATCAAAAGGAGGCTCTGCAGTTTCTGAGGTGCTCTGTCATGAGTGTGCTTGCGCTTGCCACTTGGCACGATTGTATAAACAGCATCCAGCACACCACAAGGAGCAGCGATGCGGCCATTTCCCACAGCAGCTCTTTCTCTCTGCTCGTAAACAAACCCAAGGCTGTGTGTATTCCTTTACAGCCGCCCCGGCCTCTCCTCAGGAGCTCACATGAAAGCGCTTTGCTTGTGTTTTGCATTAGCTTGCTTCCAGTGCCAAACAGCTCCGGGCTCCCCAGGCGCACACCAGGAGCCCCTGCTCTGGGAGGGAGGCAGTGTGAGCCCAGGGCGAGGGGCTCAGCCAGGGCTGGCAGCACAACTGAGACCCCCCTGATGGCTAGGGGATGGCCAGACCTCTGGGCCCGCTGATATCTGCAGGATACGCTCCCTGCACCTGCTCTGGAGCAGCTGGAGCTCAGGGGAATGGCGGTGTTTGCAGCCAGCGCTTCTCTTTTCACTCTGGATGGCAACACCATGGCTTTCCCCTGCACGGACAAGTTTCTGTGGTTAAACTGGTTGGGCACCAGGCACGGGATTTCTTCACAGAAACTAAAAGTTGATTAATCCCATTTAAAGTCTTAAAAAACGTTGTACAGAAATGATTTTATTTCCTTTCTTTCTGATGGCCTGTTCCTCTCTGCTGGCCCTCCACTGCTCTGGCTGCAGGTGTCTCACCCCAAAATAGCATGGACCGGGTTTGTGCAACAAGAGTGCAGAAGGAGTTCAAAACTATGTTTCTCAGTCTGGGCCTCCATAGGAGGGCAACTATAAATAGATGCAAAGGCAAGGATAATTGGCATGTAAAATGAATAATGCCTCAAACTCACCCCAGGAATTTTAGCGGAATAAAACTTTTGCGGCAATTCCACCAGCTTGTATTCTGGTTTTCCTCATCTGATTTTTTCCAGATGTCCCACTTTCCCTTTCTTCTTTGAACAGTAGTACCTTTCCCTGGAGTCCCAATACCATATTGTATAAATTATATGTATTTCAGCCTGTAATAACTTTCATAGATTAAGCAAAAAAATGACCACATAAAAGATGAATAATCCTAACAAGCCTGGTGCTTGTTTAGCTTTTTAGTGAAAACTAGGCATGCTACTAAGTCAAAAAACTTTTAATCTCATGGTCCAGTCTCCCACTTGAGTCTTCTACTATGGGGACTTTCGGCCTCTGAACATGTCACTGTGAAGAGGTGCCTTGAGTCCAGGTAGTTTGGCAGGAAACTAGAGTTGTAAAAGCACACCATTTTTTACCTCCTTCACAAGTAATGATTTGACAAAAAGTGAACTTACAGGGCAGAGTGACTGCTAACCTACTGCCCATCCAGACTTTCTCCAGGGAAACAGCCTTAGAAGAAATATCACATGTCGGACAACAAAATTTTCTGTTGTGAGGAAACTGGAAAGAAAACAGTTAATATGATCTCTCTTTCTAATTCATACCCCCCTCAGACTTGGATCCACTGGAAATTTCCAGGGATTTCATAAAAACAGGATTTGAAACTATGTTGTGGTAAAAGCTTGACATTAAAAAATTTACAAATTTGTTTCTAAGAGCCATTAGATTAATTTACCCTTTGGCTTATGCTAAATCTTGGGGGTGGAGGAGGAAAAAAAATAGCTTCTATAACTAAGTTCTTCAGAGTAGGACTTGAAATTATGTCCTGACAACTCACAGCAACCAGGCAGGACCAGCTTTCATTGCCCCACAGGAAAAGAAATAAGCATGCTCCAGAAGTCAGAAAACAACCTGAATTATCAAGAAAAGTTATTTTAGATAGGGGCAGGGAAAACAAAGAAACAAACTGGTTGGTCAGGTCAAGAGAAATGATTAGTAGCTGAAGTATGGAAAACCACTGCCATCTGTCACCACAAGTTTTTTTTTTTCAAAAGTAAAATCCAAGGATATGAAAAAGGAAAAGAGTTAAACCACAAAGAATAAACTGCTCTGGCAGACAGAAGACCTCAAGAGGTCTCTCTCCATGAGACTGCTAACAGATACAACCCATGGAGAATTAAGTGTAGGCAGACTAGATTGTGTAGTGTGTTTCAGAGACATAGACATCATCTTCAGGGTGGTGATGAAAAAAAGCTATTCAAAATTCAGAAAATGGAAATTAGCCCTTAGATATCAGGGATGAAAAGGTCAATTAATTTAGTTTGTCTCAATCTATGCCAGTTACAGCTATGAATTCGCAGACCCTCTTCACACTGATGTTGCATTCCAGGTCTCAGCCTTCTATCCCTCCTTCCTGGAGATTAGCTTCAAACAGAAAACCATTACAAAATAGTCTATGTCTGATCAGAGTATCCAATATAAATATACAAATTCTTGTGAGTTCAACTAGCAAGGTGACATGAGAAGCTATTCTAATCATGCATGTCTAATATGTGGAAAAAACACAGGTGTCGTTAACTCTTTACATAAAACTGAGAATCAAATGCCCCGTGTCTGATCTGGGTTTCTTCCTAGGAGGGATGGCTGAAAGGTTCCTCTGCAAGCTAAAACTCAAACCCTATGGCACGGTTCAACTCAAGAACTGGATTTCTTTGCAGATGCACAATTCCAGGAGGACTTTCACTAAATAGCAAATAAAGGATGCTCTGAGCTCTTGCCCCTGACAAATCAGGGGGGGAAAGTCTTTGACATTAATGCAAGCCACAAAGGAGCTTTTCTGCATTACATAAGGTAGCTTCAGAAGGTTAGGTCAATAAACCTGAAGTATGTCAATAAACCACCATACATTTTAACAGCCCCTACCCAAACAAGACTACTTCATTTGGATATTTTGCCATCAGAAGGTCAACAGTTTAATTGCATCACCTAAATAGCAACCCAATTAAAGTTACCTCAGCAATGCATAGACACAGTTCAAATAACTCTCCCAAACAAAAAAAATGGTCTTAAAATGGCACCCTGTATAATCATAAAGAATGTCCTTGGGTGACCATCAGAGAGATGAAAGGTGAATGGCACAGCCCTTTACCCACACAGTCTGCTTTTATTGCCTTTCAAAAAGCAATTGTATTGCTTTTAATGCTTTGGCAGGTTCTCCAGGTTTGTTTTTTCTTTTTCTGTAGCAATATCAGGCTACAGGAAGAAAAGGACTGTTAACATTGCAGTGTCTTAAGGACTATTTTTATTGTTCCTGATTTATTTCTGACCTCCTGATTTTTTTTCTGTTTGACCTTTTACATGAAGACAAGGAAAAGAGTACATTTCATCTGCCAGTTGAGAGCATTTTCTTTTCTTCACTAGCAGAATTATAGGGTTTTAAGTGAATGTCAGCTATTCTGCCTGCAGGCTTTTACTTCACAGCAACTGTATACCTGGCCTTTTCTTTCTTCACTAGTAATAACTTTTGTTAAGTAAGGCAATGTTTACGGATCAAAACCTGCACAGCCTCTAAGAGTTGAGCTGAATGATGATGTTTTGGAAATCAGTTTCCCTTAGGAGTCAAAACTGATGACACGTAGCCAGGTGTTTTCTTAGTGCTATTGGCTTGTATACCAAACTTGCACATTTCCTGTCAGGACTCCTCTGAATCACAAAGGATGTCACACAAGCCCCTTCCCAATTGTGGATTGACCAGCAATTGCTGCTTTCTGTTGTCTTACTTCACCACCAATTCACTCTATAGCTTGAAGCATATGGTCCAAGCCAAGGTTAATGCAGATAATTGTGTGCTCTAAACTACCCATGTACTGAGCTAGAGACAGACAGAAAAGGTTTGAGAACATCATCATTGCATTAGCCCCAGGACTATTTTAGCAACCCTGCATGTAGGAAAGTTGAGAACAATTCAGCCCCACCTCCTCCTTTCCCTCTCTCTCACAGTTCCCTAAACCGTCAGCCTTCAAGAGTGTCCTGATCCCAGTTTCCCTGGTTCTTATACTTGCATCCATAGCTTTGGGAACAACAGGAGCAGCAGCACAGTTATGGGTAGGACACTAATCCGAGGTGAGTGTTGCACAAGAGCAAATAGGTTCAGATCTCAGACAAACAAGGCCATTGCCTCTAAGACTTGGGGCAGAACAGATCATGGTGCAGCCTTCACCTTCCTATGGCACTCCCAATCTAATGAGACACTTGAACTCTCTGTCTCAGCTACCACTGCTGAGTAGGCCACCATTAGTGGCCTCCTTCCTGACAGCTGTTAGTCTCTGCTGCCCATGCAGGTAAAAAAGTTAGAACCTTATTCCACCATACTGTTCGGAGGAAGCACCAATGACAGCACTGGCCTGAGATAGGGAGGCTCCTTCTTGTGGTTAGAAGTTGTTCCCAGGACACCACATTCCAGGATCTTGGTGCTAAGGGGCCTTCAAGCCATTTAGAGAAGCTGTTAAGAGAAAGGAGATCAAGGTACTGGGTGCAGGTTTGGTGAATTTCCTCCTTGAATTTCCTGAATTCCTCCTGAATTTCCTCATGTCCTTGTTAGGACACAGAATATACCAGCATGAGGCAAGGGACTCTAGAGCCCAGGAAACCTTCCCTGACTTCTTTCTCCTTAGCTGACTAATAGCATGGACATAGATATTCAATAGCCTATCTTAGAGATTCACTGTCTGCAGTTTGCACTTGTCCTGCTGACCAGCCTGAAGGCAGATGTGGCCAGCAAATGACTCCATCACATGACCAGAGACTTATCTGCCATTTTTCTTGCTTGCATCACAACAGAGCATCCAAGAAAGTTAGTCTGTGCAACTTCACCCTCTCCTTGTGCATAACAAATTACTTGTAGCCCATTAACTATCAGAGAAAGGATAATATCTTGCTTTGTCCTCGTCACAGAAATTAAAATAACAGGAAAGCCTCATCTCCCTCTGCAAGAAGCTTCATCCAAGTTTCTTCAAGCCTGGTGCTTGCAGTGTGCAAACCATTAGGATCTCCTGCCAAAATTATAGATTTCCAGTCAGTCTTTATAAACAGCAGCATCATTTTCCTAATCATACAACTGGGAAAACAGGATATGAAGTCTCAGTTAAATTAACTTAGCAGGTATGCACAGACTAATAAAAATTTCCTTATAACAAATTTGAATGTCTCTGTTTCCCCCGCTGTTTTCAAAACCCAAACAGCATTTTTCTATACTAAAAACAAGTCACTGAACTCTCAAAAAGGCAATTCTGCCTAAAAGGTATTCTTTGTCATATGGAATTTAAACATCTGACTTTTAATTTGCTGTTAAAGATCGTATTAAAAAATATTTTCTACTGCATTTCTGTTTTCAGAGCTTAGGATAAACTGTTGGTTCAGCACATGTGCTGTTACTGAAATGCCTTTTGCTTCATCCACATGAAACACAGGATCCTTTTGGCGATAGCTAAAGCAGTACAAGACATCCCCATCTTCTCCAAGTATAGATGCAGCAGTACTGGTACAAATGTGCCCTCTAACAGCCTGGTTAAGAACATGAAAAAATTCATGGTGGATCAAAAATAGCACCTAGCACAACGTACTGTGCTTGACATTGGCCAGCAGGGAGGAATAAATTAGCATGGAAAGCTCAACTGATATTCTGCAAGATTTCATACTTGGTTTCCAGGGATTTGTGTGTGACAGACCCCTTAAGCCATGGTAGGTATATTTGTGCCTGTTAAATCTCAAGTCATCTTCTTCATCTTTCATCCAAAGCCACTTTCTGAAGCTCTGACAACTTCTAGATGCTGAGCCATACTGTGGCCAAGGATTGCGTAACCTCAGCATGCAGTAGCCTGTGAAGCAGCCTGTTATCTCCTGTTTGTTTTGAACCTAGCACCTGTTGGTTTCATGGCACACTCACCTGCTTTGGTAATGGAAGCAACAGCGATAAACTCTTTCATAATGACTTTTTCCTTCCTACTCTGAATTTTATCAACATCTAATTTAAGCCTCCTCCCACATCCATCTTTCACATTGCAAAAACACATACGGTTGCTTCTCGTAAAGAAGCCGCATAAGGAAGGAAAAAGACACTTTTCAAGTAAAAGAGTAAGAATATGAAAAATACACTAAGTCACCTGAAGTCATGTTTTTCAGGTTGTAAGTAGTAGTGCATTTGTGCCAGTTACTTTGCTTTAATTGCTTATTTACGTGCCACTTCTCTGTAGTAAACACAACGTACATTATCCTGCAGGGAGAGTGAATCATCACTGAAACAGAGATAAAATTTATCACATAGTAAGAATGCATACCCAGGCAAGCACCAAGGAGCAGCTGACACCCACACTGTATTTATGTCTTACTTCAGCTGTCAATACTCAGGCCTAATCCAGCTGAAGGGCCCTTGCTTGGAGATGCTGGGGCATTGCCTGGTCAAACAGCCCACTGACATCCAAACCACCAAAACCACTTCAGCCTCCTTTGCCCTTTCTCCTTGAGCTGTAGCACCAACCTGCAGACTAGCAGGCAGCCCTTTCTTCCCCTCTGCTCACACACTGCCAACTCCCTGCACTCCTCTGCCAGAGCCTGGTGTCCACCCTCCCCTAAAACAGACCCTACTGAAAGACCCAACCCCCTGCCAGTTGCTATGAACTCTATAGGAATGCCAGGGCCTAAGAAAATATCTTTATGGACAATGATATTTATTGTTGGCTTGTGATCATCAGCTGTCCTTAACCTGGACAGAAGATCTGGTTTATAGGGAGAGACACAAAGGAAATTTCCATAGGTTGGATGGCAGGTTAACATGTTGACAACGCTCTAGTCAGAAGGAGGAAGGGAATATGGCGAAGGCTGCTTGAGGTGAGGAGAAGCCAGATTTCTAAACCAACCAACATTTCGCAGGTATTTCACAGGCTGGTTTGCCAACAACCAAAGCTATTTATTGAAATCTTCACTGAGACAAGATAAAAAAACCTTTCCTCCTAATCAGTCTTCATGCAATAGTGCAGTAAACAGTTGCAAGGTAAGTGCATCACAAACAAAATCCACTGTTTTTCAGACTACATATCTTTCTATTCAAATATAGATCTTCGTACAAAGGAGTTAATTACCCATGGGGGTTAATTAATTTGTAACTAGTCATTGGATCACTAGCCCTCCTATCATATTGTTTTCAGTTGATCATGGGCACATCTGTCTAAAACCTGTCCTACATATCTTCTGCTGCACAATTGACTTGACTATTCATATTTCCTTTCTACCTTCTCTCCTTTCCATGATGCTGAAGCAAACCAATTTTAGAGCCATTTATAACATTACAGGACAAAGAGCATTATGAAGCATGAATGAAGACTGAGGTCAACTAGTGCCATGGAATTCCTAGTAGGAGATAAACCCACATTATCTTTAAGTACAATTCCTGCCCATTTCTTCAGAGTAAAGTGCACACACACACACACACACACACGTGCCTACCATCTTCTGTCCTGATGAGCAGAAACTTCTGTGCTTTCATCAATTACAGCCTTCAGAAAGCACCTTAAATAAAGTGGACTTTACATGTAATCTCAAAAGACAGGATTCCTCATGTCACTTCTTCAGCTCTTTGAGGTTATAAGAGTCTCAACCAAGAAACTCCTTCCTTCACACCTGCCTTTCTGAAGGTTTACTTAAATGATTTACTGTAACAGTTAAAAAGTCAGGCTAGATTATCCAGCAGTGGTTAACCATGTGGTCATGAGTCATTAGGTCATGCAGTAAATCAGGCCAAGGACTTCTTGTAGGAACACACCTGTGCGCTAATTTTAAAATGGGTTCTCTGCAGTTCCCAGTTTATGAACCCATGAGACTTTTTTTATTAATGCTTTGTTAGCACAGCTTATCCACTGGACTTGTCAATCCGGATCACTGCTGTTCAGCCATAGAGAAATGATGTGCAGAAGGCAATGCAGAATCTTAAATATCATTATTAGCGTGCTCCAGCAGCTAATTGAAGTTCTCCTACCTTTCTAATTCTTAGTGTTGATACAGGATATCACTTGCTAAGCAACTTGAGTCATATAGTTGTCATAGAAGTACAGCAAGGAAGGGACTTGAGAGACAGCACAGATCAAAGCCATGCACAGAGAGGATCAATTTCATCTGGATAAAAAGTCTTCTGAGGGTCTTGCCAAACTTGTTCTTGACCCCAAGGGGTCTAGATAAATTATACCAATCTGATTTCATCCTCACCTCATTTTAGTATCAAGTAAATCATGCTTACATTGCAGTACTTGAAATACTTATTTTATTGCTCAAATTCTCTGTAATCTATACAAGCTTGAAGAATGTTTCAGCCTTTTTTAGGAAATTCAATGCCAGTCTGTTCTACATTCCTTTCACACAATTATATCAGCTCCTTGAAAATGCTGATACCTCTGCAAATCAATTGATCAGAGATACTGGAATAAGCAGAGGCACTGAAGGAACTGGAAGAGGAATATCCTGCATTTGCCTTTGAGGCCACAAAAACAGCAGCGGGAAGGAAGAATGTCACGTGAAAGCACGTCTCCCCCAGCATCTCTCCAGATGACAAAAGAAATTTAAAATAAATGTTTATGCCACAGGAAACAACAGGAAAACAGGAACTCTCCTGCATAATGTCAGGGAAACAAATGCATGTTTCAGAAGAAGGCTCTAATTACAGCTTTTTAGCTATTTGAAGTCTCCTTAAGCTTGCAGTGTTTCAGAAGAAGACAGATTGTTCAGTCCAAAAGATACTTACATTTAGGCTTTTTCCTTTCTGTGCTTTCTCTGCTTCTTCTTTATAGTCTGAAAACAGCTGCCCAGGATGTCTACAAATGAAGTAGTGTTTCCTGGCACTCTTATGCAAGTTTTGAATGGCTATCAGATGCATAGCTTAGATGTGTGTTAAGTGCCAACAACCACAGCTGTACCCCAAACTTTTGCTGCTTCTTTATGTTCCCTTTTCACACAAGTTTTCACCCACCATGGTCATAGTCCTCTAGCATGAAATTCCCTAATGTATGCAACTACATATGCTGTATATCACTTTATCAAAGTCTCTCTAGTTATTTTTTTAAATACTATCTTTGTCAGCATAATATCTGAAGAAACTATTTTAATGGCCCCTGAAAGATAATCATAGCCTGTTTTTTATGGCATTGTGGCACTTAGAAAGCACCCCGGGCATAACTCCCATCAAAATGAATTCAAAGTAGGCACCTATGTTGGCTACCTTAAATGCCAATATATTGCTTCCTATAAATCAAGGTCTTCTAAAGGCCTGCAGATAGAAAATGTTCCTGAGAGATCTCTCTCCTTGCCTGTTCACTTCAGCTTTAACCATTGGTTTCCACCAACAGGTCCATCATTCCAACATGTAGTAACTGCTGCAAGTTGTGGCAGCTTGGGATGAGACAGTCTTGTAAGTGCAACCAATGCTACTGGCTCCAAACTACTGAAAAACCCAAAATCTTTTAGTATTAAAAAGCTGGCTGATATTTTTAGTTTGAGTAACAACAGGGGAAAAAAGGGGAAAAATAATACATTTTAGGCATATTATGCTGCCACACTCAAGTCAGGTTTAGATTTTTTCCTTTAAAAGATTTTCATGTGGTCTCTCCAGAGAGAAGACTAAAAGGATGGAGACAGTTAGCACCAATGAACAGAAATTTAAAGAAAGTGACAGAAACCATTTTGAACTACTGCTGTTAAAGTTTAGCCACTGAGCCAACTTCTCTTCATGTAGACAAAAATGTGCTGAGGCCTGGCAGGACACAATGCTCCTTCTCCTGCAAGCACACTGGGTGTCACCTTCATACCTTTGCCATCACGAGCCCATGACAGCTTATGTTTTCCTCTTGTAAATCCCCTGGGATGTCAAACAGGATGCAAGAGTCTTGCTCTCTGTAGTCAGGGACATCCCGAGTGTGTACACCTGGAGTGTATACTGCTCTGAAAGTCAGACTGCTTCTGTCAGCACATATTCAAAATGAACAGATGAATTTGTGTGTGTCAGTATTTTATCCATCAAGGCAGGAAGCAGGAAATTCTGCCTCAGAACTAGATCTGTCAATATTTCCTGAAATCGTTGGCTATAATGAAGTCTTGTACATGTTCTGGTTTTTCAGAGGCTGCTGGTAAATTGTCCCTTTGAACTAGAAAGAAGGCAAGAATTATATTGTTAGACTCTAAATAGATTTTATTTTCTGTTTGCTCTTTGAAAGTTTTATTGCAGAACCTCTCTCTTCTTTTTACCATCTGACTGATAGAAAATCAAAGGATTCTAAAATGGAAAACATCTGATTGTAGAAATGAAGCAATTAGGTGGCATCAATATCAACAGCTTATCATTACTGACAAAAGCATAGCTACAACCTAGGATCTTTAAAAAAACACATTAAAAAAAAAGTGCAGCAGCCAGGGCTAAGATCCTCGCCCGCTTAATGGGAGAAAGCAATGGCAAGCTAATGATACTAGCTTTACTTATTACACTGGCTTAACCCATTTGCTCTTTGCCCTTGGAGCATTTTATTGCATATGATAAATACATAACAAGTAAACACTTCAAAAGCGTTAATAAAAAAAATCAGGTAAAGTAACTGCCCTGTCTATTAAGCTTAATGTTCCTGTATTCACTTAATGGCACTGCATAACCAAAAGGCTACCCTGTATTGCACATAAAATACATAAAAATAGCAATTTTTTGTTACTGAGCTACAGAAGGTAGTAAATATATTTCAACAAATACACTATTAGAAGACATAAAGATGGATTCTGAGAAGTACTGTTAGTGACACACTTCATGGAACAGTTTGAAATTATGTCAGGGAGGTTATCAGAGCTGTTTTAAAGGCTCCTGCAGCAGGAGTCAGTGGGGTGGCTCTGAGCCTCAATTCTCCTCTCTGCAAAAGGCTGCCATACTCCTGTTTCAGAGTCAATGATACAAAAAAAAAGGCCAAGTCTTGCTATGCTGGCTCTGAATAAGTCTTTTGGGATCTTTGGTGTAGGAATTAGGCTACAAAGCTCTCACACCGAAACCAATAGTCAAAATCATGTTTTATTTGGAAGTGTTTCTTTATTCCCAGGAATTTATAAGGGTTTGTATAAGGAATGTATAAGGGTTTGTAACAAAACAGCAATAAGAGCTCTGCAACAAAATCACTTTCCTTAGCAAACCAGGAAGAAATAACAGAATGGCCTTGGTCTTTGATGTTTGAATAAAAACACCAAGAGTGATCCCTGCAGCCATATAAAGTGGCCTTGGTATAATCAAGGCCCAAGTATATCTTTTTGCTTCACCCACATTATGCAAGATCTGCATGTGACAGGCCAAAATGTGCCAGTCTGCTGGGCTGAATTCATTACTGGAAATAAGTGGCAATAGACTTGAAGGGGAATTTTTCAAACATACAGGGAAAGGTTAGGAAAAACCAAGGAGACAATTTTGTTCTTTACCTTGATACAGCATCTCTTACTACATTACATTTTTCTCTTCTAAGAGAGTGACATCTCTGTACTCCTAATGAATAATTTAAGCCTTTCTCCTGCCCCAAAATAGGTGGTTATGACCTCCTGCTTTATTACCTATCACCTTAGAATATATAATAATGTAATACATATGTATAAATGTATATAATAATATAATACATATGTATAAATGTACATAATAATGCAGAGTAGAAAATAACACCCATACGATTGAAGTTTTAAGTCCTGTCTCATTACGACTTCATGCAAATGACTCAAATTAGACCATTTCCCTGGGCACAATGGAAATCTCATCCTCTCCCCTGCCTAATAATTTCCTCTCAACTCATCCTTGGTCTGTCTCTTCAAACTTGGCAGAAGTTGGCTGGCTCTTTTCCTTCAGACCAGCTTTCACCCTAGGCTCTCTTGGCTTTGGGAAGGGGAAGGGCTGGGAAGGTGACAGACAAAACTGGGCCAGACCCCTCCCATTGCCCCTGGTATCTGTAGGAGTGGCAACTGCTGTAGTAGAGGAAAAGGAAGAGAAAAGTGCTGAGGAAAGGGAGAGATAAGGAGAAGCTGCAATGGATCATAATGAATAAACATGCAGGTCTGTAAACTACTAAGGCAAAATGCTCAAAGGCAAGAGGATTAATAGGAGACATCAAGGTAAAATTAGGCCAAGTGAAATGACGTCTCTACACAAAGAGACCTAACTGAACAGCTCTGTATAAAAATAACAACTTGCCTTGCCAGCCACATTCTGCCTTTGGCCCCCAGCTGTTTCCACTTCCTTAACATATGTTGAACCAAATAATTTCCCATCCAGCTTTTTCAAAAAAACACAAGTGCACGCACTGCCAAGGCCGGAAGAAGTTAAAAAGACCAGGCAAGAAGAACAGTAGAAGATAAAACTAAAGTGTTTAATCAGTGCATTTCTCTGGGGTTTTCTGCAGGTCCCACTTAACTACTTCATTACCAGAGCTGGCACCAAGATGAACAGCCACAGTTAGCAGTTTTGTGAAGCCAAGTGGATGTCCAGGGCAAGAGATATCAGAATGGGATCAGTTCTTTCCTGGACTGGCTAGTAATGATCACAACAAAAAATAGTAACTGCAAAACATCTGACATTCATGTTCTAGAGAAGGTGCCTGAATTGCAGCCCCTGACAGAGTCCAGAGGCAGACAAGAAAAGCAGTTTTTTCCTTTTAGCAATGTTAGTAATAATAAAACAGTCAAAAGCTTGTAGTATATTTGCTGGTTCTCTATCACTCTTCCAACAGCATAGCTCAAGGATAATTAATGCATGATTCCCTGGCAGCCGTCCTCTGTTTATTCATGAACCCAAGTTAATAACCCAAATCAGTAATTCCAAACTGCTAATTCTCACCCATTTGTATCACATAAACAGGAACAAAGCAGATTTATTCATTCAACAGGGAGAGAAGGAAAGAACTGAGACCAAAATGAGAGCCTTGTTCATATTCAAACACCCTGCTGCTGAATGTGGTGCAGTTGTGCACAGCTGGCGTGTGCCTCTCTGCACTCTTCATATTGATGCAGCCAACTGCAAGAACACACTGTACCTGTAACAGAACCTCCCTATCTTCATAAAGATGCTCACAGCCTAATCTGTTCGGATATAAGTCCCAGTCATGCTTTCACAAGATACTTAAAAGCCAGTGAGAGAGCTCCAGGCAGTGACTGACCACAGAAACAAATTTCCCTTGGTTCCTTTTCTCATGCTTTTCCTTGTAGAGCACAGCTTTGATGGAAAAACAGGCAGCACAACAGATGAGTTTAAAAGTGTGATTAAAAAGTAATCCTGGGATTAGCAGATATAATGAGTCAAAATCCCTGGAGTTTTAATGAAGTAGAATCCTGAAATAGTAGCATGAACCTCCAGTCTACAGAGAGGTTTGTGTTGAGTTTGAAGTCTCAGCATTTATTGTAATTGCTTTGTTTCCTACTATCTCCTGCACCCTGAGATGATTTAGTTAATGAGGGGGAAGAGACTTACATTGTAAAACTTTTTCTCAGCAGGTTTCAAATCAGCATGCAGAAAATACCATACAGAACAGGGAATAATTATTTTTCTGTTGTAAAAGTGAGGCTCTTTGTTGCTCCCACATCTGCTGAGCAAGCAGGTAAAACCCCTCATTTGAAATCTCAGGTGATAGCACTTCACTCTAAATCTGCAGCATCTGGGTAAGTAAAATCCATCAATAGAAATAAAAGGGTACACAATCACATTCCTTTTTGTCAATTAGGGTGACTGTTGCTTGTGAAGAACCCTGCCTTCCTGCCTTGGCATGCTGCTTAAGGTCAGATTCTCTGGAATTATAGAAAACACAAAGAAAAAGCAGGGATATTGGACTTTTTCCTTCCTCTTTCCAGTTACCAATCTCTCAGTTATCAGTTCAGTGACTTCAACACTGCAGCCTAAGGACATAGTGTCCTTATCCTTCTGTTTCCTGGTATCATTCAGAGCCAGCTTGACTTCCAGTGTCCTGCAAAGCAGTTTCATGGCTGCTCTGATCCATTCTCATGCACCATCATCCAGAGCACGATACATTCCAGCCATGACCCTTCCATCCTCCTCTTGGCACTGTGGCTCTACCGGCACAGCAGAGATTCATTAAGCAGAGGATATCCCCTTGGGCTTTCTTCAGTACCTCTTGTTCCTTCTCGAGGGTGGTAAAGGAGTCTGGATAATGAGCCCCAAAGAACTAATTCACAGTAGCTTGCTAAGGGAGGCAGAATGATTAAAAAGGACTGAAAAGCTTACACAGCAGCTGCCAGCCTAGCAAAGAGAAGTAGAGAAGTGTTCTTCATACTGAAAAGTGTGGACCACAGGTTTTACAGCTCCTTGACAACACAGCCCTCTATGGAATAGAATGAAACTGGAAAAATACAAATACAAGCTAGTTCACTGCTGTAGTTAAGATACTTCCTGCTACAGATGCAAAGAAGAAATTTAAAAAAAAAAAAAAAAAAGCTTATGCTATAGAAGAGTAAACTACATTATATCAGCTACTAGACATCCCATATATGTCCCATTTAGCCCAGATAGGTCCAGTCTTCATCTTTCATCTGTGGACCACAGCCTATTGTACTGCACTTACTTCCATTCTGAATCTGGTCAGAAAAATCTCTCCAAGAAATGGTGTTAAGGAATACCATATTCCCTACTTGATTTGACTCTGAATGATTAAGGCTCTTACCAGTTGCACTTCTGATGCGGTTTATTCTTAATCAGTCTGACATTGCTTTGATTTTACTTCCACAACTGCTTGATCTTGCACTGACTTGTCCTCCTGTGGCATTGGTGTTAAAGCTCCAGGCTTCAATCCCTTTTTAATTTATATGCTGTTAACACATTCTTAAAACATTTTCAGCTAAGGAAAGACAATCTCTCTAAATCACCTCAGCTTACACCGAGGAAATTGTCTTAAGTTCTGTCATGAATCTCAAGGGCTACAGTTTAGGGCTGTTTTTTAACTATCACATTTCTACTGGGTAAGTTAGAGAGAGAAAGCAGGATGAAGAGGCAGGAAAACAAGTGCTGCTGCTTACTTCCTCCAGCTTGGTCACGCTGGAACAGATTTTGTCAAGTTCAGTGTGTTATAGGAGCAGCCTAAGGCTGTAAAACAGTGTTCTTATTTCAGAGCACATGAGCTGTGTGCCAGCCATGAAGCACACAAGAGAACCAGTTGTTGATAAACTTGAAGCCTCCTCTCTGTGACAAGGACTGACACCATCTCTGCATTCAGATGCAATTTCACATTTGCATTCCAGCAAGGACAGTATTGCTTGGTGGGCACACTCCTTCCATTTGTACTGCCCTCCCTCACTCACCTCCAATTTCTTTTTCTCAGGCAGATGTCACTCACCCATATTTTTCTTTATACAGTGCATACTTCCCTCTTCTCCTCATCCATCTCTGCCATTATCTTCTTTGTTTCATCCAACAGCTGTCATGAACTCCATTTTCTCTTAGAGACCTCAGTGCACTCTCTGAGGAGCTGAATAGATGGTAACAGAACTGTACTAATTCCCAAACAGTCATTTATATTTCTACACTGCCTTCTAGCTGTGCATCACAAAATGCTCTGAAAAGATAAGCTAAATAAATGAGCAACATTGCAGTTCTAAAGACAGGAGTGCTAACCTCTTTCCAAAATAGGTGAAACAGGGCACAGAATGACAAACTGACATCTTCAAGATGGGTCATGCAATGCTATGCCACGTTGCTATGCAACCTATTTTTCTTACATTTACCAGCCTCATTGTGATCTTGTGCTCTGTTCAGACCTCTCCTTTCACTTTGCTTTAAAACTCCTCAATGATTCTGTATTTTATTTTGTTTCTAAAAATTTATGTAGTTTTTGAGCTGTTGACAGCTAATGTCTTTGCAATTATCAGCCCAGAAGGGCTGCGGCATTTCAGAAAAAAAATATAGGGTTCTATAGAGAACCTGAAAACATGAAGTTTGTGAAAAAAATTGGCTTGAAATAAAAATCTTGCAGGTAAAAGCTGACCAAATTCGCAAAGGCTATAAACCCCTCAACCTTGTAGCCACTATAGTGGCTCTTCAAAAGGGAAGAGACACTCTGAAGTTGTTGGGTTACACAGTGTCCTTGCTGTGCCCTTGCTGGGAGGACAGGTGACCTAAGTGCTTCATGGCAGTGACCAGTGACGTGCTAGTGCCTCAAGGGGAAGGAAATTATTCATTCCTCATTTCTCAGCTGACTTATGACTACCTTGGCTGTGACGTAAGTGAGGAAGCTTGTTGAGCAGAGGAGGGAGAAAAGATAAGGGGATGGGATGACTAAAGGGGTAAACATGTAAAGAAGAAAGCAGTATTACAGACCCAAGCTGCTATTCAGACAGCACTTGCCTTCTGCAAATCCATATGGTCACTAAAGACTCTTCTTTTCCCATGATACTAATCAAAGTTCCCACTGCACCATCAGATTGCTTTTATATCCCCAGATTCTCTTCTGTAGTAATGATCCTAGTTTCTCAGTATCCCATATTCCATGCTCTAGCCCTGATTCTCACAACACTTCTATTCTCTGCCACACATGTTCCTGTTTGACTGGGCAAGAGGCAGCACAGGTCATTGCTGACTTAGAACATTGAGTGCTGACAGCAACACTTGCACATCATGGAAGTAAGATAAGGACTGAACTCAAACTTTTCTTTTGTTTACTTCCTCACAATGAATTTTCATTATATTCTTTAGGGACTTGTCATTTTAGAAGTTTCCACTTCTGCTGGATTTGGTTGAAATTTAGAATTTATTGGTGAAATTGGGCAATACATAAGCAATGCATAATACATACTCAAGTTTTCCCACTTCTCTTTTAGATCCTACATTGATTCCAGGTCAGTGATTCTTTACCTGTTTCTTTCTATAGCAAACATGAAACAGACAAACAGAAAAGATGGCAAAAAAAAAAAAAGAAGGTAAAGGGAAAATAAGCAGCTCACATGTAAGTCTTTAGCAATTTTTTCAGCCAATTAATTATGGTTTAGTCTCCTTTCCTGACACTTAGGAATGCTAATGTTGTCAACATACAGTGTGCAGTTACCTTAGATCAGAAGTAGACACCTCCTAAATAACAAAACTAAAGCTAATCCTGCAATGAACCTTAAAAGCTGTTAAGTCACCAGTGGTTTTTTTGTTCCATAGATTTGGCAAATTATTCAGTCTTGTAGCTAGCAACATTTCATAAAGGTGAAAATCTCTGGTCTTGCTAGTTTTCAAACATGGAAAATCTCTTAACAGTAGGGGAGTCACTGTGAGACTTTATCAATTTTTAATTGTTATGGGGACAATAAGAATTGCTGTCACTCAGTCTTGTTGACTGTCCTAAGCCCAGAAACACACCTGCTGTCAAGGAGGTGATGAGTTACAACAGGAGAATTTCTAGACTGCTTCTTCAAATAAAAACCAAGGCCAGTTACCTTGTAACATGGTTTTCCTTTTCATTGTAGAGATCGAAATATTACTTCTCAGAGTGTGGAACAACATTTTCACTTAAGGAATAATATTCTGAAAAAAATTACATATTGCCTAAACACAGTAAGGAAGAGTAATTTCACCTGTAATTCCTTTTTGAACTATCCTGTTGTGTCATTCATTCATGTCATGAAATACACTGTCCTGCAAATAGCTGTCAGGCCAACAACCTGAAGTTTAATAATTCAAAAGCAAATGCTTTGTATGTACAAGGGATAATTTTTCCTGAAACATGAGGAAATATGTTAGCGTGTCCCATGTATTTAATTTGTGGGAGTATGTAAAAGATAAAGTGGTGCATCAGTAAATATTGGCTGACATTGCTGGTAGGCAGACACAGAATGGGTTAATCTGTGGAACCAGTAATGTAGCTTGGAAAAAAAAAAAGGGGAAAAAAATTTTTTTTTTTTCATTTTTCAGCGTTGTGTTAATAATGTGCCTGGGAAGATATAAAATTGAGGAAGCTGAAATGTTTTGTCTCACTGGTCTTGAGGTCTGTAACAGGTTACTAAAGGAAGGTTATTATATGTCAGTAAAAAGGAAATTTTAAGAGCTATTTTTGTGTTTTGTTCTGTGCATGTTTAAATGATAATTTGTGATCAGCCTGCTTTGTTCACTCAGTGCAGCCAAAGAATATCCCATGTAATAAGCTTGGCAAAATCCTCGATTAAATCAGGTCAAAGGAGGTCAGGACCCAGCAACCTTTCCAGCAAGGCATGCCAGAATTTTTTTCCCTGCCGAACTAGAGATAAATCATATACTGCTTCTCAAAGAGGCAAGAAGCTCCCACCTTCCATATGCTCAAAGCTGTACATTACCTCTGTGCACAACAGGAATTTCCATCTTTCAGGAGCAGAGTATGCCTGGAAGTCACAGCCACCCCCAAAGGCACAGCAGCTCCCATCTTTTGTCCCTGCCCAAACTCTGGTGGGATGCCATTAAGAAGGGACTTGAAGTTTCTAATTTTGGAGTAAAGAATTACTTGGAGGGACAACTCCTCTCACAAAAAAAGACATAGCTTCCACATCTAGCCTGTGGCGTGGGTGCTTCACTTGGCATGTTCTTTAGTTTTGACTTCATGACTGACTGGCTGCAACATGGTGAAACCCCATTCAGGCTCATGCACTTGAGTTATGTCTAGAAGCCTGAGCATGGAGAGAGAGAGAGAGGTGGAAGCTGGCTCATGAATGGAGTCAAAACAGAGCTTGAACAGAGCTCCTTACACAAGACTTGGGAATCACTCCTCAGTCTTCCAATTGGTTTATCCCTAGCCTGTACCATCATACAACCACTACTAGGAAAGTCCATTGTACCACACATTGAGGAGAACAGTGATGTGGGAGAAATCCACATTACATAGACTCCTGTGGACTTTGTGACATGAGGTCCACTTCAGCTTTGGCATCATTTTCAGATGGTGCAGCCATACAGGGAAATCCCTCAAATGTCACCACAGGAAACAAACAAAATAGTGCTAAACCTTGGATTAAAAAACTAGCAGAATAAGTTGTGATGTAGTTTGTTAATGTGGACTATAATAGTGATACTCAGATATAAAGATAAACCTCTAGATATGGTCTAAACATGGTAAGTTTCTGTCCCCTCATATTATTTTCTAACACTGTTTAAAGCCTGCGCAAAACATGAGTGAAGGTGGCATTCAATTTGTGAATTCAAATTGGTGGCACTGCATAACTCTTCTCCCGTCTCTCCATTAAAAGCTGGAGTCTGAAAAAGGCAAGGTAGGAAAGAAGCAGTCACTGGTCAGCAGGTAGACTTTCCTGCCTTCTGCTGGTTATTCAGCAGGGAAGCATATACATGAATCACCAGGTCCAAATCGGGTGGCACTAAGAACGAATGACACATTGGAAAAGAGGAAGAGGTGAAAGGACAACAGATGGAGCTGAAAGAAAAAACTACACAGAGAAGCAAACAAGCAGAATCACGATTTGCATAGGCTGAAAGAGAATTTGGCCTCCATGTTCCCATGGCAGGAAGGCAGGGCTGAGTGGCAGCAATCTCACCTGAAGGGAGACAGGCAGTCCATTTCTCTGCAGCAAGTTTCCAAGCAAGAGTAAAAGCAGGGATTTTGGCCAGCCCCTCTGCATCCTGAGCAGCATATCTTCTGCTAACTCAAAGCCCATGTTCAGAGGCATCCTGCTACACATTCCAGGTATTCATAGAACTCTGCTGTCATGTCCCCACACTCAAGTTTAAACCTTCAGTGAGGAAGTGCATAATTCCTTAAGACAAAACTGACGAAGATTAATTTGGTACAGCTAAACAAAATGCTTTCAGGACAGAAAACTACCCTTCAATGAATATCTAGGTACAGAGCAAAGCAATGAGCTTCAAGTTCCCTTAGGCAGCTTCTGTTTCAGAGGACAAAACTCTAACTCATTCATCTGCCTGGCACAGTGAAACCTGGTAAACTGAGACAGGTATATTGAACATGACAATATTACAGTATTTTTCCAGAGTGATGAAGGAAAAAAGGTCAGAGACATTATTCAGATGGAGAAAAGAGGTGTAGCACCACTACTTATGAAAAGTACAGAAGCAAGAAAATGAGAATTCTTGCTCGCATTATGGGTAGTATTCAGTGCTTTGAAACTGAACATACCAGCTAAAATGTCAGTTTCTGGTTTAATTTACAAACTGGAGCCACAGAAGAAATTGCATTGTGAATTATTTCAATTACAGTATATTTTGCTAGAACAATGCACCTTAATTTTCAAGCAATTGTAAGCTCCTGACAATATAAACCTTAACCAAAACATATTCCTTTCCCTATATTGGAAAAGAAGATTTTATCTCTACAATTCCATGCCAGAAAAGATACAGCTCATATAGCAAAGGTGATATCTGGTACCCCAAAATTCTCTGATGTTTGCTGAGATCCAATGGCTGCTTAAAACAAAGAACCACTTGAACTTCAGTCTCTTCACTTTATGAGCAGTAAAACCGCAGAAGATCAGTGCTACAGATCCTGGCTATCAGCTAGCTCCTGATGCCTGTCAGCATGGCCTGATGCTGATAGCAGCCATGCCACAATACACTGAAGCCACAACCACTGGGGCAAGTGAAACTGATTCTTTAAAAAGCATTTTTCTTAAAACTACTGCTCAGAATTTCAGAAATGACATCCAGTGGTCCCAGCTAATGGAAATGCCTGTAAATTGCTGCAGTGATTGGATTCAGTAACAAAACTAGACAAATACCACAAGGACTATTTCCACCAAGAGACAGGGCCAATTTAAAGGGTGTACTTTTCCTGTTTCTGCTTCACTGAAAGTCCAGTCAAATGCTGCCAGACTGATTGCTTGCCAAAGCTTGTTTTGAAGCTACACACCTTATTTCCATTTCAAGTGTACATTAGAAAGCTTATATATACCAATAAATAGGGCTACAACAGCATGGTTTACTGGTCACTGCCACTTCACAAGAGTTAAGCATTATGGTCACAAAATATTGCTTTAATTCCAAAGAAAGTGTTTTCCCACAAAGAGGACTAATACTATTTTTTAAAAAAATATATTTCTCTATCAGTGAGATTCAAAAAAATTAAATGGTTTGCCAGAGTAGCTTAGTATTCATTATAGGGTTCATTAAGATGTATTTATCCAGTTCTGATCAGACAATCAGGATAAATTTTAAATACAAAAAATAGTAATTAAAAAGTTTTATGGAGCATATACTAGAAAGCTGTGAGACATTGAAAAAGGACTTAGATTGGTTGCAGCATAATCCATTCCTGCAAGTAACACACAGTTACCTGGTTTCACTACAGGGTGCTTTTATGCTTATCAAAAATAAGAATGACAGAAACATGGTTTACACGGACTGAAGATTTTAGTGTAATGGTATCCCATGGGATTTGAATTTATTCAACAGCACCATGTGGATAACCTTGACCCATTCAATTTGAAATAGGTTTTTTGGCTTAATGGTATCCAGTGGCCTTATAAATTACATAACACAGAAAGCCTTCTCATCACTTTGTCAGAGATCTAACCCGTTCTCCCCCTCTCCAAGGGGGCCAACCATTCAAACATAATCCCAGGAAATCCCATTGTTTACAGAAGATGCTGTCATCCCAACTTGCACTTTACAGCTCCCTCCAGGTGTGGCTGGACACTTCTAAATGAAGTCACTGGAAGCCCAGCCATGTGTCCAGTATTGCAAAGTGCTTTTCTGATCTCAAACACCCGAAAATAAAAAAAAATACATGGTCTTTGTGCTCTCACTTCGTAGCAAGCAGCCAGCTACCAGTATTACTGAACCCTAAATTTGGCTGCCCTGCTGGAAAACCCTTGTCTTGCACTCAACAGAGCATAAAGGCTGAGAGCTGTAGCAGCTATATTGCACAGACTTGACAAGTTCTGTGCCCTGAGCATAAGCTTCCCATAAAGTGCTGCCTAATGCTGCCAAGGAGGGGTTCAGATAGCCACGCTGCTGGTTTCAGCTCTGAGACCCTGTGCCAGAGCAGTGCATCTTTAAATCCAGAGGTTACCAGTATCTGGTGCCAGTGGGTGGAAAGGGGTGGAGGCTGGAGCTCTGCAGCCCATCCCAGAGTACTAGGCTAGATCTGTGATAAAGCCTGGGATTTGGGGGACTTGGTTTGCATGAAGACCTGGGAGGGAACTCCTACTGAAACTGCAAATCTTTCCCACACAGCGTCCCAGCTCCTGCCCACACACGGCGTTGGTCTCTTGAAGCCTAAGACCTGGAGGGATTTGCCTTTCTCTATCTCTTCAGGCCTCCAGAAGTTTTCCTCCCCCACTTTTGGCACGGAGCCCAAAATGCAGCTGTTCCACAGTAAGGCAACAGCTCCTCTTTCCCTGCTCCTCCCTCAGCTCACACTGATATCAGACGCCAGCGTGTGGATCCCTTCCCAGGAGGAGCAGCCAGAGTAATTAAGTTCTAGTTCTGCTTGCAGGGATCCCAGCTCCAAAGGGAGACAGTTCAGCTATGCAGACACCAGAAGCCTACATGACTGAAGACATGTACTCCACCAGTGTGTGCTGAGTGATAATTAGAGTCCCCTTCTGCACTCCATGTATCCAAGCCAGACTACACGGTCCAAGTCTGGCTCAGTCTGATAATTCCCGTATTTCTGAAAGCAACTAGCTTCTCCCCTTTCATCTCTCATCTTCTTCCTGTTTCTTCCATCTTTAAAAGCCAAAGCTTTCCCTTGAGCATACAAAACCCCAAGGACATCTGTGACAGATTTGAAGATGCCTGAAATTGTATATATATATTTTGAATGTTTGATTGATTACTGGAAGCCAATTTACTGTATAAAAACATGGAGTTAAATTGAAAAACAAGCTTCCTACATCAGGTAGGGAAGAACATAGTTCGGTTTCATACAGCTCAGCCATTTACCTACCATTTCTGGAGAGGGTTGTCACACCTAGGATCACTGGGCCCTTCAGAGGTTATGGAGGGTGGTCTCATCTCTCCTTTCAGGTCGTAAAGTAGGGTGAGGGAATACTCTAGGACAAGGCTTTAAAATGTTTTCTTGTGATGGTACAAGAGCTTCCCAAATTAACCGATGTAAGAAGTTAGAACTGTGGAGGAAGGATCATCTGACCAGGTTTAGAGGCACATTTCCTGAAGTATTCAGAAAGACTATTAAGAGAGTACACAGCCTTCAGTCTCACCTTCTCTCCACTCAAAGCTGGGAGTCCCAGTAGATTTCACTTTTTGGTTGACAGGCTTCTAAAGAGAACACAGATTATCTGCTTGTATATTTCTTTGATTCCTCTCCCCCAAAGCTTAGTTGTTAGGAAATACTTGGTGCCATTTTATGTACAAGCCTCCTCTTCTAGACTCCAAGACCTAAGGCAGAGGAACTGTAGGGCAATACAAAATTAGAAAATGTTACAATGACTAAAGAGTCACAGAAGTCTTCTGTGATGGACTGCCAGCTAAAGTTGCTCTTTAGAAGGCTGAACTAAAGAATTGGATAGGAAGGTAGAAGAGAAGAAAGACTCAGATGGTGTTATACCTTAATTCCCAGTCTCGGAATGCACATCACATAGTCACACTCTTGCTCCAGATTTAAAAAAAAAAGCCAGCTTCTGTTATCACACCTGGCTGAGCCTCCAACTGTCCTCCCAAATACCTTCTCTCTCTGGGGAAAACACACTCTCCCAGCATTTTTTTTCTTCTGTCTGGGAGATAAGTCATGCAGCAGAGCCAGGAAATTAGTAAAACCTAGCTGGCAAGGGGCAGCATTTAATAATACCCTACCCATGCCATCCCACTGTGAGCAGACTGCTCTGAGCAGTGTTCAAACGTGTTCCCAAAGGGAAGGTCTGACAGCACCTGGCCCAGCACGGATGACTGCCCAGCAGCTTTGCAGCACCTTGTTGGCTGCAGGATGACAGAGCTGCTTCTCACAGCCTGGGTGTCTGAGAGAAGCAGGGGGAGCTAGAACAATGCTGAGAAAAAGTCATGGGCCCAGAGAGAACACAAAAATGAGAAAATATCCTCCCACCCTGTCCTCAGGCTCTTCTGGATACTTAGACACATCAGCAACACTGTGTGCAGGAAAAAAGAGTGGTGAGAGCAGGCTGGAACCATTTTGCCCTGGGATGATAAACAATTCTCAGAGGCTATCCAGTGGATTAGCAGAAAGAAATCAGCATAAGAGAAGCTAATAGGGTAGAAGTGCTGACAGGAAATAACTATTCCATCACTAACTGCTACCACTTCAGCTCTACCAAGTGCAGCTTTTCCCTCCTCCACATTCCTCCCCCCACCATGCACATGCTTTTTATTTCACATCAGGATGCAGGTGTGATTAGAAAGGAAAGTGCTGCAGGAGAATCCTGCTCTGCTCCTTACAATGGTTTACTCTCTTTGACAAGCCCTCCCCTTAGGCTCTTCTCCACTAAAAATAATAATAACAACACTTTAGTTGCATAGGAGTTTATCTTTAAAGACTGTGGGATCAGTGCTTTATTTCCTCCTTCAGCCACACACACTTTTCTTTCTTCACATGGGAGAACTTGTTCCTTCTGCCTTGCACCACCAAAGGCTTTGATAGATGCCCAGTACCCAGCACATGCAAGCTCAGCAAGAGCCATAGGCTAGTCTGGGTGAGGTGGTGGTCAGATCTGCAATCCTCAGCATCGCTCTGATTTCTGCTCCTTAATTTTCACCACATCAGGCATAACCACACTGCCCAAGGCAGGCTTGCTCCTCAGCTCCAGGTGCAGTCAGTAAGGGGATGTATGCAGAGAGGCTGCCAAGGGCATGTACAGCTAATAATTTCCTATTGCTGTGATTTATGAAAACACCAAAGACTAGCTGGTAAAATTGCTGTGGAGTTCTGCAAAACAGTAACCACTCTCTACCATATATGCCATGAATTCATAATTCATTGTTTAGTTCTCAGTGCTCCCTCTGCTTCAATTTTTCTCTTTAGCAACCCCTTCCAAGGTAAAAATTAAAGGCATTTTGTCAAAGTCAGTTTCTCCATCAACAGCTCTGTATTGCCTCTAGTGAAAAAGTGCAAAGCAGTGTACATTAGGTTACACAGCAAGGAAGCATAAAATAATCACATTAATTGGAGAAATTTCAGTCAAATTTGTATAAACATTATACAAACAACATAGTAAGGAGGCTTTCATTGAACTTGCATGAATCTGGTGCCCTGCCTTTGTAAGAAATTTTCTTCTTCTTTGTGAGTACAGGAGCACAGAATATAGACAAAAACCCTTGCCTGGGAACATCTTCTATTTTCAAGTAGACTCCTGGAATCCTCCTCAGAAGTAAATGAAATGCTGAAAGCAGCATCCAAGACAAATTTTAGGTTCAAGCATAAAATCTTTTCTTCCTTAAGTGCACAAAGCTCAATACTGCCAGCCTGTCCAATGTCAAAATATTTCTGCAGTTTATCTATCCTTTCTTGTTCTCCTACTTTCCTGGTACCCTTTCAGCAGCCACAACTGTTACAGGAAAAATACATTTGTGATTAATGATCAAATACAGATAAGGTTCAGTCACAGATAAGCTGAATATGAAATCTGGAAAGCTGATGTAACCAGCAAATTTGAGATTATCAGACCAAGATTATCATGGGATGCTCTAACAATTTCCCCCCTTCATTTCCTGTGTAGATTATCAGCATAAATTCCACCATTCATGCACTGACAGAAGAATATGGGAATGGATTTATCCAGTGTTACATGGACAGAGTTCCAGTCTTGTGTCTTAGCTACCTGAATGAATATTCCTTGAGGAGAATGTTCCTTCACTTGATGTTGACATCTGACTCACTGCTTGGGCAACCAAGTAATTCCTCTATACTTGCAGGCAAATCCAAGCCTACCTTTCCCCAGGACACAATTTTTGTTGTAGCACAACAGATCTAGCCTGATCACAGCCTTACAGACCTGACTTCAAACCTGCGTTCTTCTCCCAGACCTTTCTGCCCTTCCTTGCTCCCATTAGGCTTCTCAGGTCACCACACTGCATATTAAAAGGTGACTTGTGCTCTCCTTACAAGTTATCTAAAATTCCAGGCTTAGTTTTCCCACCACTCTTGCAAATTGAGAGCATTCTAGTTTTCATACACAGCTCATTCCAAAATCTTTTAAATAGAGAGTAAATGAAGATTTATTTCAGAGATAAGATGGGAGAAGAGGGAGGGAAAGCTTTTTCTCCACAGCTTTCTCATTCTTACATTACATAATTCCCTCATGACTTATTCATATCTGAAGGGGAAGAAAGAAGGAGCTATCTCCTTTTTCTCTCAGGCAAACAGCAGAAACTAGAAAAAGTCCACACTCTTTACTGAGACGACAGCCATGCCTTGTGTTTCTCATGAGCAAGAGCAGACAAGTTGGATCTGCTTCTCAAGAGACAAGTGTCTGTCATGCCTTAGCTACTGGCCAGCCAGGACTGCAGAGGTCCTGGCTGGCCATAAGAGTATGAGGACCAACAGGGCAGGAAGGGAAATGCATGGGGAATTAAATCAATGAAAGGAAATGGCTGAGAATTAGTGACTATATTCTTATTTGAAGATACCTGAGAACTTGACAGTCTGCTGTATGACTAATGGGAAACTTTGCATCAGTATCACCACAAAGCATATGGCAATATGTGGCAAGGTAACTGGATAAAACTGGGTCCCTTTTACAGCAAAGAGAAACCCCACCTATACCTGTCAGAGCTTGGATGAAGTGTTTCACTCTCTGCATTTACAGTCAGCTCTTAAGCTATTGAAGTACACAACAAATTCAGTTTTTGTGTGCAGTCCTTTTCTGATCAGAGATAAAACTCCAGCTTTTATCTCTTAGATGCATATTCCTAGATCTGTGATTTGGGTAACAGAGTATGGTTAAAGGAAGCTGGAGTAAGAGGATGTAAGGAATCAACTTATTTCCAGGCAAAGGTCGTCTCTTCCTAAATGGTATTCTCGTGCCATCTAGTGGTACAAAAGCAATGGTAGCAAATGTAATGGAGCACTTAAAGTGTTTTCTTGACAACTATAAGCAGCTGGGGATAAAAAAAAAAGATTGTGTCTACAAAAGATTAGGGGAACCTCCTTCCAATATGAATAGACTTTCTCTGAGAAGCTAAACAATAGAATTACATTCATGTATCCAGCAGAACAGAAGTGCCATGTTAGTCATACAGTTCATTAACAAACCGAAAAAAAGAGAGAAAGATTATTTAAAACATCATTTAATTTTTTCTTACAAAAGATATTTTAATTCTGGACAGGGATACTGGCCTGCAGGCAACACTGTCTCCTATTTCATCAGTTGACTCTGAATAATCCTTGCAGACAATAGTATTTCCCCGTTTAGCTGCTCACAGAAGGACTCTGCTCTCCTGGATCTAAGGGGCAGAAAGCAAACATGTTCCTCCCACAATACAGGTCTGCTGCATGATTGTGCATGTGAAAATACACAGCCTCCAGTCAAGAGGGACTCTCACGCTCTGATAACACAGATAACAGACATTCATGCAGAGAATCCATCACTGTCCCTGGCTACTCTCCACACAGATTTTCAGAAATCAGTCCCATTTATCCCATTCTGCCCTGAACCACCAGTGAGATGTAAAAACCACGAAGTGGGAACCCACAGACAGCTGACATCAGCACAGAATTAAAGGTAAGTGAATTCTGAGGCAATTTTTGTTTCAGACTTGGTTGCTAATCTTCTATATTCAATTCCTGCAGGTGAAAGCATAGCCTCCTACAAAACACTTGTCCAGTGTAAGTTAGTTAGCAGTCAAGCTGCATTGCTCTGTATTCTGGGTCTACCCAAATTTATAACACTGCAGTCTCATTTGGAGTGAGCACTGTGCTGGCTAATTACAGCATCAATTACAAACTGTTTTCAGCTGCTAATCAAATGATCCACAGAGTATCAATTAAGTGCTGAAGAAATTCTCTACTAATCCCAAATAATTACATTCTTGAACTTTGCAATTTGTTCACAACCATTTACTAAATTAAATGGGAAGGTAATATTCACAGAGAGTGTTTATTCACTTTGATTTGCAGGAAAGGAGGTGCCTGCCAGATTTCTCCTGGCAGTTAAAATAGACAGCAGTTGACAGGAGTTTGCTCTGGCCTTTGTTTATTACCTCATTCATACTTGTGATTTGTCATCTAATTATAAACAGATAGTACAACAAATCCTGCTAAAAGGAAAACAAGCTTTGGAGCCAGAACCACTTTTTCTCCATATTTAATGGAGATCAGGTACTATACCCACACAGATTAAAAAGTCACAGTAAAAATAAGCACAGAAATATGGAGGTCTTGCTATTGACTTGTGCTTGTTGTTTTCCTGACCCTTCTGCCAGATCAACAGAGTTTGCATAGTGCTCATACTTGTTCTATTAAAGACTAGGAACGCCATGCTCAAAGTTCAAAAAGTACCTATAGTAAAAATATACTGTGAGGTTACAGTACAGTACAGAAAAGAAATTGAGATCAAAACCAGAAGAAAATAGATAAACAAGAAGCATATATTATTTTACTGCTGTTCATTCCTCATGAATGCATTCAAATTGTACCAGGTATTAGGGAGAAGCAATAGTTAGAGATTACTCCATATAAAACATTCCTATCTTCTGCTAAGAACCAAGACAATTTTTAAGAGTCCTTCTGGCCTTAGAGCTTTTTTTTTTTTTTCAAGATTTAATTCTGTTCCTTCCAAAATGAGAAATGTTTGGTGATTGCCTAAGATTTCCTTCCTGGGAAAGTGCCAAAACTGCAGCCAGTTAGGAAGCAGCAATCTGTATTACATAAGGCAAGAACAGTTCTGGTGTGCCACAGTCCTTATCTGTGCTTTATATGTACACATACACCTCTAACACACAGACATTCACACATACTTGCACAGCCAGAGTTAGTGGTCACAACAAGAAATCTCCCTGTCAGGTACCATCCATCAACCAGCTCTGATTTACGATGTTATTGCAGCAAACAGAGACATTGGAGGCACAATGTATTTAAGGTTTGTGCATCATGTTTGTCTCCCAGATCTCACTGAGCCACTGAAATGAGCCACCATGCCCTGTTCAGTGCATAACATATCCTTACTGAAACACAATCTGGAATCCTACATAGAGATGATCAGTTGCTGCCTTGACATCCTGGCTAGTAGACACTTTGGAAATACAATTTCTCATTTCAAGGGCAGTCTGAAATGCAGTTCAGCATGAAACAAATCCTAAATCTCTTTCAAGTGATTATACTTGCATATGCTGCTTTGGTCTCCAAAGCAGTGAAAGAAAATAATCACAATTCTTTTCATGCTTCTTGAAAGTTAATAAAAATGAGGCAGTATTTTCAGTAGCTTTTGATTTCTAAATATTTATAAATATTTCAAGTATTCATTTTGAAGTTTTCCTTCCCTATGCAGGACCAGCTGCTACTAAAGCTAATTGATAATTCACCCTACTTTAAAGTTGGATGCTCTTCATATCATTTTGCAAATCTGTAAAATATGTGATTACTTAACATATAAATTTCTAAAGCTTCATATAAGGTCCATCACTTTGTTTATTGATTACACCTCCTTTTTGCTTTGACCGATCTTTATATTTCACCAAATTTAAAATTCTTCTTCTCCCATCATCTCCATTTTCCAGCAAAAAGGGAAATGGGGATCAGTATTAAAGAATGAGCTGCTGTATTGTATTAAGTCTAAAAAGTACCCTCAGAAATAAAGGCCTGGTACCAAAGAGGAGTGGTGCCACAACTCTCCTGCTTGACAGCAGCTGTCATCCCTCATTAGTAGCTTTTAACATTTGATTCCAAGAGTGAGCAGATTTTTCAATTAATTTCCTGAAATTCAGTCAGATCTAAATTTAATGCATACCAGTTCACAAGCAGGAAAAGCCAGAATGGCCAGCATAGGAAAGCTCTTTTTCTCCTCAGCTCTTTGACCCCTTTGTGTGGACACTTAGCATTGCCTGGTAGTTGTGGCTTGTCTTGCTCTGTTTCTTTTTTTCTTCATTCACAATCCACAAAGAAAAAGTTTACTGGTACATTAATACTGAAAGCAAACTGAGATCTTCAGACTTAAAATGGGGTGATTTATATCATATCTCATATTTATCTGTCCCAGGAAGGCAAAACCAGCAGGTTGTTGTTGTTACCCCTTCCACTTGATATTGCTACTTGCATAGAGATATCTTTCAGAGCAAGCTTCTAGGGAACACATTCCTCTTTAGCCAAGAGTGGTACCTTGGCATCAGTCCCACAGAGAATTGGCTGTGACAGCCTTCTGCAAGCTGAATGAATAATTGCTATCCTATGAGTGAGCTAAAGGAATAGTTTGAAGCTGCTAAAAGCTTTCCGGCATTTGGACCATTTGCACTACAAAAACAATGACACAGAAGCTTCATTAAAATCCAGTGCATAATCAATAGATCCATGTCCCTACTGCATACACAACCAAAAAATAAAAGGCAGCCTGTTAAAGCAGGTCCTCTTTTTGAAGCTTATCTGTGACTCTTGTGGGTCACCACAGCTGTGCTTTTGTCTGACTCCCAATATTCACACTTGGAACTTGGTATTTGCAAGAGGGGCTTGTTAGGGCAACTTCACCCATGCTGTCACACTGTAGGGCAAAACTGTTGGACTGTGGTCTCACCCTGTCAAACAGAGTCACTTGTGATCTTATTTACAAGATCTCACTCTCGAGCAATAGACAAGAATTTACCCCCAGGCATGGCAGCTCCTCATAAAAAAATCCCAAGTGTTCTCTTAAAAATCCTTTAAACACCTCATCTCTCAAATCTATGTCTCAAAGAACTTTGTAACTTATGCCTTGGAGTCATGTCTTACTCTGTCACCTAGGTCTTGGAATGCCTTTGTTTTTTTCTATCAGAACTATTTCAACTCAGTTCCAGTCTTGTAGCTAAGTTAATACACATGCACAACCTGGAACAGGATGTGATATTTAACTGGTAACTTGCTTCTGCACTGATTCAAGCTTCAATGACTCACTTCCATCTTAAATTTCAATGGAACTGCTGCCCAGTTCTCACATAATTAAGTGCTCTCATTATTTACACTCCACAAGCACAGGAGAGTTCTATCTATGTGAGCAAAGGCTTGGCTCTTGTAGATGTCTGATACAGGTAGTGTTAGCCAAAAAAATAATTAAATTCCTTGAGAGTTCTAAGTCACGAGTGCAATGTCTGTTCTGCTTTGCCTAAGCTCAGGTGGGTGGAAATCTTCGAAAACAATACAGTAGCCCAACCTATTCCTAATGATCTCCATGGAGGTCTCATCAGTGACACAACATGATGTGAAGGCTGAGCCCTTCCAGAAACAAAAACTTCTTAGGACTTGCATGTGCTGGCAGAATTAGCATTTGCATTTTTATTTCTTTCAAGTTTTTGCTGTGAGCAGTTTATTAGTGCTGTGGATTCATGTTTTGTCAGTACCTGACATTCAAGTATAGCTGATCCTGCCTTGGAGTGCAAGCTGGATTATTTCTCAAGATTGATTTTTCATGGGCCCATGAGATCTATGTAGCAATTAAAGAAATAAATCAATCAGATGCTGACTGCACATCTACTTGCTTAGATGTCTTTGAAGTGCTGCAGCTTAATCAGAGGAAAACCTGAGGTAGGGGTTTGTGTGCTTTTGTTCATCTAGGTTTCACAGCACCAAGCTGATGCTTCCTCACATCCAGAAGTTTCTTTAATTTTATTGTAGTAGTGTGAATTCATATGGTAAGAAATGCTCAAACACACAGCTCAGAAATTACAGTCAGCCCTGTGGACCGGCTCAGACCCAGTAACTGTGCCTGGGAACAGTTATTTCTGTCAAATTCAGGATAACAGCATTTAACTTTAAACTACTTGCAAAGAAGCTAAATGCTGACAACCTGCTATTTCCATCAAGCAGAGAGCACTGAGATGGTTACTACAGCCCATCTCACTTATGGGAATCTTGAACTTGATCACATAGCTATGGGATAGATAGGCACATAGACCAACATAACAGAGTCTTCAGACCTTGCACTCTGAATCATTAAGATTAAAAAATTTACCTTCTAGCAGTGTCATTTGGGCTCTGGCTCACCTGTCTTGAAAGGAAGAAAGGTGGTGCTGCTCCAGGATCAATGCTTCCCTGCCTCATGGCATGGCCAGCTGGGCTGCAAATGAACACCAGCTGCAATATCTTCCTGCTCTGTGTTCAAGGGCAGATTGAAACCGATCTGTCAGCCATGCAGTGGGAGGAGATGGGCAGGTGGCTCTGGCTCCAACAAATGTGATACTTATTCCCCTAACTAGCTGGATTGACATGCAACCCACCCTGTTGCACCTGATTTCTGGCAAATTTCAGACAGTGAGAGTCCTTGAATACACACAAATTTGCCCACACAGTTCAAGGAAGAAAGATCCCAGAAATGAAGAGAGCCAGTTGCAGTCTGCAGCTACCTGATGGAAAGATACAGGGAAGATGAAGTCAGACCTCTTGGAAATGGGTGGCACCAGGCCAACAGGCAATGGACACTAGTGAAAATGTGGGAAAGTCCATTTAGATAGCAGAGAAAACATTTTTTACCTTGAAATTGAAAAAATGCCATCCAGGTATCCCTAGTTAAATGTAAAGCAATTTAAATTCCCTTTGTTTAATTCAATAGTGTGTGCATGGGAAAGGCAAAACGAATTATTATTTAATTGTGTTTTAAGTAAAGACAATGCGCTTATTAGAGAACAATGACAATTCCAAGTAGGCTTGTCAAAACAGGAGTACTAACATGGTTTACAAGAGACTGTGCATTATCATCAGCAGTAATAATACTACTGTGTCACAGTATAAGCTGTGCCAAGTGTGGAAAAGCCGCTGGTGGCTCAGAACTCACCAGGGGAAAATTTCCAGAAGATTCAGGGATTGCCCCGAGGGTCCCTGGCCCGGCTGCAGGAAGTGAAATAAGGTCATAAGGGGATGGACAAAATGGACTTTGGACCAATGACAGGAGCACAAAGAGATACATTTAAGAAATTATAAAAGCACTGTTCTAAACAATTAAGAGGCTTTTTGTCACAAAGAACTCAAGGTGTGCCTGTGTCTCTCTCGGGGGGCTCGGGCACAAGAAATATTAACACAAATACTACTGAAGTATTTCCATCTGAAGAAGCATTTTTAAGGGAGGGGGAAAAAAAGATGCTTGATTTACTTACATTTCATGATTCCAGAAATGCTTTTTGGATAAAATCTTTCCCACCTAGTAGGTGTGAGGGCTTGAGGTTTTTAAGCTACTACGTGTGTCTTAGTGTCCAGAGAAAAAAAACAACCATTAATCTTCTTCATTGTAAAAAGGTATATTGGTATATACCAATGCTTGTTATTGTGACAATTTTTTGTGTATTTTTAAAACTGCTTCAGTTGTTTCTTAGTTATGAAACCACACTAGAAGTAGCCTTATATATGCAAGCTCCTGCTGTTTGAAACTGAATTAATTTAGTAAAGTTTCTCTTAGTGTCATCTACTTTGCAGACTGAGACCAGGCAGAAACAATTTATTTCTGTAGCTGGGAGTTTATTTCTGTAGAAAAGATTGCAATGTGACAGGGATTATTCAGTCCTCCCTCTGTTGATGTGAACTCTGAATTAAAATGTAGTAACAGTGGGTACAAACTGCTTGTGAAGGGACACAATGGGGCAGAGCAGCATCTGCATAGAAGGAAAACTTGCAACAGTGACTTTAATATATTCCTGATAACTGGGCACCTCCAGCTGATCAGCCTTGACTTCTTGGCTTGGTTCAGCTAATCCCTTTTTTTTATTTTCTATTTATTTTCTTTTCTTTAAGATTTTATTTTACTGTAGTTACCAGAGCTGATCTCAGACTAGGCCTGCATAAGAAACTTCCTGCCATAGCTGTACCATTGAGAATTTGAAACAGGCTAGTACAATAGATGAAAACAGCGCTTTGTCTGCTATAGCAAAATGGTCTGTCAAAGAAGAAAATTGTTTTTCCCACTGCATGATAGAGGCATTGCTGTGGCTAAAATCTGTAGGTCTGCAAAACATTAAGCTTTTTTAAACTAATGGAACATTGAAACACGTCATTTCAATCCCCCTGCTGAGCCTTCCACTGGATCAGGTTAGACTTCAGACAAGGAGTGAGTTAACTCAGAATCACAGAATATCCTGAGTTAGAAGGGATCCAAAGGGTCACCAAGTCCAGCTTCTGGCCCTGCAAAGTACCACCCCCAAAAGTAGCACCGAGTGTCCCAAAGCCCTGTCCAAATACTTCCTGAGCTCTGTCAGGCTCGGTGCTGTGACCACGTCCCTGGGGAGCCTGTTCCAGTGCCCAGCCACCCTC